>OU342643.1:24815000-26015000 GCA_910589605.1 Chrysoteuchia culmella | reverse complement strand
TCAAAGGTGGGTTAGCGATAATTGTGAATGATAAATATAACAAAGAAAAGAAGTTACTTCCACATGTTATTAAATAAAGAAATAATAAGTATCTTTATTTCACTCTTCACAGGTTACAGAGGTAAGTTCAAAAACAATTAATGTATCTCATTTCCTTATAGCATAAAAATACAAAAGAAGCCAGAAAATACCTTTGATAGAGGCGGGAGTCCATATTAGGTGCCTCAAATAGTAAGAACCTGTGCTACAGATCACCAGCAAAATGCAAAATTAAAAATGTATAATTAAATGGCTGTTTCATCTTAATCGATAGTCAAACATCTGTAAAGATGTTTCTTTCGAATGCGAGGATACTTCTCTCATTGATGAAACGACGGTGGCCAACACCGTAGAAAGGTGAATATACTAGAAAGATTCGACGTGTCCTCATAGGTCTCTGTAGCATAATTGGTTAGTGCATTGGGCCGGATTCCCAAGGATGCGGGTTCGAATCCCGTCAGGGCGACATGAGACTAGTTGCTTTTTTCTAGTATATTTTCTTGTTTAATATTTATCACACAAAAATAGCATTGTAAAATGCAAAATTAAAAATGTATAATTAAATGGCTGTTTCATCTTAATCGATAGTCAAACATCTGTAAAGATGTTTCTTTCGAATGCGAGGATACTTCTCTCATTGATGAAACGACGGTGGCCAACACCATAGAAAGGTGAATATACTAGAAAGATTCGACGTGTCCTCATAGGTCTCTGTAACATAATTGGTTAGTGCATTGGGCCGGATTCCCAAGGATGCGGGTTCGAATCCCGTCAGGGCGACATGAGACTAGTTGCTTTTTTCTAGTATATTTTCTTGTTTAATATTTAGCACACAAAAATAGCATTGTAAAATGCAAAATTAAAAATGTATAAATAATTACAGAAGTTTTCTAAAGCTAAAATTTTAAGAACGTAAATGAATATGGATTTTGTTTATGTGAGTGAGGTACCCTAAGCAGAAGTGTAATTTTTGGAAGAAATCTATAACATACTAAAAATATTAAGATAAAATAATCAAGAGTTTGGAGCCAGCCATCCTTAACCATTTTTTTTGGGTAAGCTATATATCGATAGAATTTTGTTGACACAATTGTACAAATACCCACCGAAGAAGTGATAATGTCTCTGCGCGGGTTGCTTTTTACAGGATGACATGATGGCTGTTATTAAATATTAGTTAGAATAAAATTAAGCTGCCTTTACCCTGAATAACCCAAACGAAAATGTTTTCTCATCCCTCGGCATCGGTCTGATATTATTTGCATTTAATTAGTAAAACAGAGTAGTCCCAATTAATCCGGGCCCTTTAAAAAAACCGAAACACGTAATTTGTCCCAATCCCAAATCCTTTGCGCGGCTGTGTTACTAATTAATTAAATTCCCGTCAAAAAATAGAATTCATTAATAAAAATGTTTCGTCCAAAATAGAGAGGCGAATTCCCGGTGTTTTATTAGAATTAGCCGGGATTATGCGGGATCCTACCTAATTATGGGATCCGGGGAATCACGCTCGCTCCGCTTTTTAAAAGGAGGTTTTTCATGTAGCTGCGTGTAGCGACGTGTGCGAGTAGCCTTGTGTAGAGGCGGCTCGCCGCGTACGCGCGCAGCCTAATTATGTGCCCTGGGGCTCTGTCGTCTTTTAGAATCCATTATGTCATAAGAATGTTTTGTTTTCAATACTCTTCAAATTCGTACCATGACCCTCCACATAGTAAAATTTTGTTATACCTGTCCATTGAGATAACGTCTATGGATATGAAATACCTACAAAAAAAATGTGCTTATCTGTTGATACTTTGTAATGGCCGACCTAACTAGGCAGCTACTACTGAACATTCGCAAGAAAAATATCGATATTGAAATACATAATATTATGATACATTTGTATAATGTATGTTTCTAAGGACAACTATGTCAGTTCCATGGTACTTATAATAATCATTGTTCCTGCCAACGAACAAATTAAAAATGTCAAATTTGGACACACTTTAAAGGCACAAAACTTCTGTCCCAAAGTACAAAATACCATTTGTATGATTGAAATAATATTGCGCTAAGAGATGGCGGACTGCTGCCTGATGTTTAAATAAGTAGTTATTCTGTGAGAACAGTAAAACTCGCTAGCAAAGTTAGGGCGGATATGCTAAAGGTCGTCTCAGCCACATAACACCCACTACTGGGTATAGGCCTCCCCCAAAAGGGGGAAGGGTTGCCATAATTACCACGCTTGGCAAGCTGGTTGGCGATAGCAGTATGGGCAAGTTTGCAGGAGACGCTATTGCCCGTCTCCTGTAGGCTGAGTCAAAGCCAACACAGATATCCTATAGGTATTTTAATGCAAATCTTAATACCTACCTACATAATGTAATTTGCGCAACAATAGAAACGAAGTCAGTCCAATTTTAAATTGAATTTCACGTGCTTGAATTTTCCAAAATTCTTACAGTCCGCGATGTCTAAGCTGAGCTTTGCATTTGTGAGAGTGCACATAGATGTACTAGTAGCAACACCTGTTGCTTTTTTGTTTTTTTACACGATACCTACAAACTATCTATGTGCACTCACACAAATGCAAAGCTCAGCTTAGACCTCGCGGACTGTACTTAAGTAGACTTTTGAGAAAAATAAAGGTACATGTTATGGTAAATTTTAAATAGAAAAATATTGGAAAAAAATTAACTCGGCCACAAGTGAATTCTCAGGCGGGATTCACTTGTGGCCGAGTTAATTTTTTTTTCCAATATTTTTCTATTTAAAATTTACCATAAGTATAAAAATAGCATTGAAAAATGCAAAAATTACAAAATCATAAAAAAAAGGGTACATGTTTTACTGGTTTCTCCCGTTCCTTAGGTCCTAATCCTAGGACGTCGAGTCTGGTGTCTACGAGCTCGTCTCGCAAAGGCGGAAAGGATTGTGTAATGAAATTTCCGAAAAGCGGCCATCTATAACGCTACAGCAAACTTTCCTCCCATTTCCCCCCATTCCCCCCGGAGTGGGGGACACTCCGTTTTGGAATTTTTACAGCATCTTGTTTGTGTAGAATGAAGTTCTTAGTGTGCCTCTAACATTTTATTGAAATCCGTCGATTCATAACGCTACAGGCAGAACTTACCCCCGTTTCCCCATATTTTACCCCCAATCAAAAATCGCGTTCGACAAAATTACGAAATAAATCAAGGAACATGTGCGCCAAATTTTATCAAAATCGGTTGAAAAATGCGACCTGTAGGCAAGAACAGACTGACAGACAGCCAAAAGCATTTTTGGCGAATCTCAAAACTGAAACGCTTCTGTCGCTCGGTCAATAAGAAAGAGTTAGTTATTTATTATTTTATTTTATACATCTCGAAAGATACCCAATCGTAAGCGTTTTCTCAAACCCACAGTTTTAAACAGAATACCCAGAATACCTATACCTATTCTTTGTCGAGAAGGCGGCTTTAACCGACGCATAAAAGGGCTCCGACGAACAAACGGACCGTTGTTTGATGGGAACTCGTAAATTATATAGTTGCTTAGTTGTCCCTTCTTCGGAGCTAAGGTTCAACCCGGCAGAATCGATAGCTACATAGTAACCCCTCATTATCGCGTTTTAGTTACGAAACGCACAATATCTTACCCAGCCAATGCCAAATATGGCTTTGTTGAGGAGTGGCAATCTGCACATCATGTTCCTGCCAACCCTGCAAAGGATTTATTGCTATTTTATTGAACAACGGGGAGACTCTTAGCCTTCATCATACCTGATGTTAAGTATTGATAAGGCTGAACATGGAAGCGAGCCTCTCCCGGAATCCTCAATCACTGAGGAACTAGCCATCTTATCTCTAACTGCCGGAACACAACAATGCTGAAACCATTTTTGTTATGGCGTCAGACTTAGATAAGATGGTGGTAGCTATCTAGGCGGATTAACAACAAGTACTGCCACCAACCATACCGAATACAATATGTACATCCGCTGGGAATCGAACCCGGGTCTCTGGATCTGATACCGGTGTATCACTAGACCACAAAGGCGGTTGAAGTGATGTGCTTGTAGTTACGAAACGCTTTGAGAATTACTCGAATCAAAATGAAGATGTTATCTCTTCTGCAGAAAAACATTTAATTTGGCTAGAATCACAGAAATGTATTTCGAAATCGGTCAGAAAGTAATTGAATGAGATTTTTCAGTAAGCTTGGGTTGAAGCCAATTTAAAATTTCATTGAAATTCCACATCCCGTTTCTCTCCCAAAAAAGTAACGGGTCAATCAGTCCAACATTCAGCCTTTAGGGTTTCACCAGTTTCAAGCAATGGAAAAATATTGTCACTTTTACATGGTACAGATTTACAGAATTATAAATCCCAACCGGGCACCGGTGTCTTGACAATAATGGGATATGGATTATATTTCGTTTTCCGGTACCTGACGGAGTGCTGACTCCATCATCAGCCTGTGGACGTCCACTGCTGGACATAGGCCTCCTAGATCACGCCTATTGTGGCGATTATAGGAGGCTATTAGCCTACTGCTACAAGGCTGGCCAGATGGGTTGGTAGAGGGTTTGTCTCAAGTTCTCTTGCACAGGTTTTTAATACGTCGAGCTTCTTAGTCGACTCTTACGACATCCCAGGCATTTACGATAGTGGTGACAATTGTATTCTTAGGCCGTCACCACACGGAGTGCTGACAACATCGATCTTATTCTTAAAAACAACATTATTAGAGTTCTTCGTTCAGAACCTTTACCAACTGTCATATAGCTAATCGTGGTTTAAAAACATCTTCAGTGGGGCTGGCCTGGTACGAAAGATTTACGCAAAAGTATACAAATCATCACGTCTCAAAATGAATAGACAAAAGTTCTGTGTAAGTCCGGTAAAAACGCTGCTCAAAACCTACCTCATTATTTTAGTAGTTGACGTGATAATGGGAATACTTAATCGTTAGTTTCTTGTGCTAGTTTCTTGTAAATTTTTAACAATAGGGTTAAAATTCAATGAGGTTTTGCGTTAATCAGTCGGTTAAACAGTTGGTGAAAACTGTATGTCCATCTAAGAAAGAAAAAAAAATTGCAAAATTATTCAAAGCTCAGCGTAGACCTAGCGAACTGTACGTTTGCGAGGTCGAGCTTTGCATTTGTGTGAGAAATAAAACAAAAAGAAAATGGTGTTGCTACTAGTACATCTATGTGCACTCACACAAATGCAAAGCTCAGCTTAGACCTCGTGGACTGTGCGACACAACGATACGCAGATGGCATTACAAAAAGGATTAAAAAGATATAAATAAAGCTATCATTATAAACGCACCCTGCGCATCGTCGCCTGATGCCGAAACTGTGCGAAGCTCAGTACAAAGCAGCAAGCTGAGCCTCTTCTTCTTCTTATCGAGTGAGGATAAGTAGCCACCTCTGGTGTCAGAGTTTATCAAGTTGCCTATAAGGCCTCTGACTTGGCTTAACGACTGTAATCAAATGAAAACAGCCGGGACCGACGACGGTTTAACGTGCCCTCCAATGCACGGAAGCGCTCAGTTGTAATGCCACTTTAAGGTCACCCATCCGACACCTGACCGGGCCGAACGTTGCTTAACAAACGTGATCAAATAAGATCAGTCTGTCAAGCGGAGCCATGAGCACTTCACTGCGCGCAATCTGAGCCTGCTTCACTGATTCTGCTAGACACAATAATGCCATCCAGGACAACATAACATCTAATGAGGGATTTTCTTGTAAAAATATTGTTATACTTTTTTGTTATTTTGCATTTTACAATGCTATTTTTATGTGATAAATATTAAACAAGAAAATATACTAGAAAGAAGCAACTAGTCTAGTTTAGATACTAGTTATATTTTTATATTTTCTTGTTTAATATTTATCAAAAATATTGTTCTTAAGAACTCGATAGAATTTTAGTGGAAACTGTTAACGGAAGTTGAGACACATACAGAGTTTGAGGTTAAAACTTTAAGATTACAATCGACTTCCCGGTTGACCAGTAGTTTTTTGAGACATGTTTTCTCGGAAAGTACTAAGGTTAAATAAATAATTTATTATTCACATGAAATACCTGTTAATGTTCTATTATTTGTAATATAAACATTTTCTGTGTATCTATTACTTTTTTAAATAAAGCTCCCTAAAAATATTCTACTGATCAACCGAGAGGTTCCTCGAGTGCACCACCCGAGCCCGCATGCTATTGATTCTAGCTAGTATAGTTATAACTAGTTAGTGCTCCTGGATCAGGTTTCCGGTTGGCTAGGCAAGATGGCCTTCTGGGTGTTTAATGATCCGGGACGTGAGTTGCTGCCGTGGAATGAAGCTTTTCTCTATGTCACAGAACTCAAAGACTAAGGCCCACCTGTACCAAGATAGGTTAAAATTTAAGTTAGTCCATACAAAAGTAACACTAACTTTAGGTTAAATGTGTTAACCCAGATTGGCGCAAGTGGGTCTAAGAGGTAGTAGTTAGTGCTACTAACGAAACAGAAAGCTGTAGGTCATAAAATGATTAGGAAAATGTTGTTCCGTTTACGTCTGATATGAACGCTGCTCAATATGTCATACATTTATTGGCGGTACGTCATCGAGAGTAACTCCAAAAATTTTTCGTGCTAGGCCATCTGGATCCACTGACTGAGTATCTATCGTCGCGTGAAGACACTCCCATTATATTCGATTTAGAATTTGGTAGTACAAGGATAACATTGTCGAAATTCACTGATATTGTGGAGGTGGTGGCCAATAAAAAGGATAATGAAATCGTACATTTTACTCAATATTTGTTGAAGAGAATGTGAAAGCAATATTTAAGGTAGGTAACTTTTGTTTGAAGTACTTAATGTACTTCCTATTAAACATTATGCTGTCAAGATTGACCCATGGAATACGAAACATTGTGCGTTTATACCTGTCACTACGAGTGCTAAAATACGCGTAGGTATTTTACTTCGGTAACGATAAGACTCATAGGTCCAAATGGAATTAATCGAGAGTGAAGAAATGAAATATTTGAACTCATAATAAAGCAGCAATCGAGAAGAAATATCGAGTAGTGACTCGCCAAAGCAACCGCAAAGTTTAGTATAAACAAGGCGGACGCGCCCACCACCGCAGCCGCGACCGCGACCACGACTGCGACCGCTGACAAAATGGCCGCTAGTCAATCAGAGCGATTTATCACCGCTTGTTGAACAATGCAGACGTTTTATGAGCCACAGCCGCTGTTACACCAATCAAAATATTTTTTATGTATAAACTTGTGCCCGTTTATTTGTAGTTTTTTACCCACGACGACGGTACGGAGACGGTATATGCGTTTGGGGTGAGAGAATGTTTGTTTGTGCAAACCAATGTTGAAAATTATCTCCTAAACTTTTTGATGCGGTTTTGGGTTCGAGTTTGATCGGTGCAAGTTCTTAGATAGGTTTTACGGTGACAACTCACCAGGGGGCGATGCAGTAAACATTAGTTTTGCAAACCAATGTTACCATTTATCTCCAAAACTACTTGGTCGATTTTGATGCGGTTTTCAGTAATGGGTTTTAAGTAGTACAATGTACAGACAACAGCAGCTACTGCTATACACTTTGACCATGAAGGCGCCCTTACGTCGGTCGTAATAGCGGCGGTTTTCATAGTGCAAATGTATATCTATGCTCTCTAAATAAAGGTGCGCTTCATTAGGTGCGCTTCGAGGAATACCTCAGTAACGCACCCTAACTTTAACATACTGGATGGTTAAAGAGTGTACGGGAAAACATATTTACGCAATAAATTAACTTTGATATAGTGGAATTATAATCTTACTTTCTCTTCCACTCAACCATAGATTAAGAACTCTTCATAAACCTACGCTCAGAAGCTTGATTTAATAACAGAGATAAGGCAACTCAATTAATCTTATACTCTACCTATTTGTGACTTGTTTTTCTTCCATATTTCAAGTTAAATGATTTAGTTGCTGCAGTTTAATTTACAAACAGAAATCTTGTTTCGTTATACTTACCTACTATAGCAATATACTACAACATTGTATTTTTTTATGATCACGACGGGGAGACTCTTAACCTTCATCATACCTGATGTTTAGTATTGATAAGGCTGAAGATGGAAGCGAGCCACTCCCTTAATCCTCAACCGCCTCTGTGATCTAGTGGTACAACCACAGGTATGAGACCCAGGGGTCCCGGGTTCGATTCCCAGCGGGGGTACATGTTAGTTGGTGGAAGGACTCGTTGTAAGTCCGCCTGTCTAGCTACCACCATCTTGTCTAAGTCTGACGCTATAATAACAGTATTTCAGCATTGTTGTGTTCAGGCAGTAAGAGATAAGATAGCCAGTTCGTCAGTGATTAAGCCATCTTCATCTCCAGCCCTATCAATACTTAACATCAGGTATGATGAAGGCTAAGAGTCTCCCCGTCGTTCATAAAAAAAACAACTGAGTTGAACTGGCTATCTTATATTTATTTGTATACCATACCTTCATTGATTTGATTCTGAATTTTCCGAATATACAAGTATCTTGTGTTACGGTCATCAGAAGCTATGAAGGTAGTAGTAGCGAAGGTTCTATAGGTACATACTGATTCCCGGCTTCCCTTTTATCTTCTTTGATCGTTAAACACCTGAAAAGATGTTTCTTTTGAATGCAGTGATATTCCTAGCATTGATGTGACAACGCTGGCCACGTATTGAAAATATAAAAGTATTGGAGGATTTCGACGGTGGTACGCGAGTCTCGGTTGCTCAGTGGTTAGAGCATTGGACCGGATTTCCAAAGGTCGTGGGTTCGAGTCCCATCTGAGAATTCACTTGTGGCCGAGTTGATTTTTTCTAATATTTTTCTATTTAAAATAAAAAAAAAACGAAGAAGCTAAGCAGCTTTAATAATAAACATGGATTAAGTTACACATTAGGAGTAAATATGTTGCTGTCACTTGTGGTCGAGTTGATTTGTTCATCATGATGCTGTCGCTTTCATTCGCTAAAAGGAAGAAAGAGACAGCATCAGATTTACTCATATGTGTGACTTACTGCACGTTTTTTAATAAGGCTGACGATCAAGTTCACTATTATATGTATATATCAATAGAAACGAGTATGTATATTCCCAATTGTTTAAACACAAATGTTGCAACACATTCACGACCATGTCGACCATTGTTGTCCTTGATTGGGGCCGATTTACTCGAAGCTCATGTACAAGTTGTTCAACATACTACCTACCTAGACATTGTTAGAAGACAAGTTGACAGATAACCATCATTTATTCTGGTTTTATATTTTTGACGCATGTTACAATCCATCGTCAGCCTGTGGACGTCCACTGCTGGACAAAGGCCTCTCCTGCTGCTACGACGCTGGCCAGACGGGTTGGTACAGAGTTTGTTTCAAGTTTTTCTTCTTTCGCACAGGTTTTCAATGCGTCGAGCCTCTTAGTCGACTCTTACGACTTCCCAGGCATGTAAGGGAGTGGTGAAACTTGTATCCTTAGGCCGTCACCACACGGCACTTCTCAACTAACTAACAAGTCTTTCCACCAGTCAATTTATAATATAAGTATTAATAGTAGTATTTAATTTAAGATAAGATAAGATAAATTTATTTACATATAATTCATAAGACCTTTAATGTAACCCTATATATTATATACAGTCAATGACAGCATGCAAATTAGTAGGTACAGTAAAATTTAAATATCAGACAAATTACATTCACCAATTAAAAATGACAGTTGAATTAATAAATATGTCATTATAAACGATACAAAATAAAAAAATCAACTCATGACCTTTGGAAATCCGGTCCAATGACCTACCGAGACTTCTCAGTGGTGAGAGCATTGGACCGGATTTCCAAAGGTCGTGGGTTCGAGTCCATTCTGAGAATTCACTTGTAGCTGAGTTGATTTTATAAAATATTTGTCTATTTTGATAAAAATTGCATTGAAAAATGCAAAAATTCAAAAATCACAAAAATAATATGCCAATGTCAATCAAAATCACTGACCTAAAACAAAATATCCAAAATGTTAATCAACATAACGAGGAAAAAATCTGTAGTCTCCGTCCGACTCAGTATTTCCTTTCCGTTCCTATAAATTTTCCAAGGTAGACGAATTCTGCCCCATATACAAATTGGCGCACAATTCCAAGGGTATTTATCTTGGTAGTGTTCCCGATAGAATGAATATCGTCTGAGGAAATATCTGTTTGTGGACAAAACAAGCAAAGCAACCCCCGGGGCAGCGCAGCGAGACAAACAGCATTTGTCGGGGCAAGTCGAGACATGTCTGGTATATTGTTTTAGACATGCCAAACCATGTTAGGACTTTGAGATAATTTTGAGCGGTTGAGAAAACATCAGTTTGTCTTACATTATTTTGGCAAGTGTTGCTTTGTCTGATTTTATAAGGTGTTATTAAGTGCACTAAGCTCGGATACCTCACCTTATAATTTCACCATAAAACTTATATACGTACGTACGTACGTACGAACGTATCTTAGCTATTGTGTCAATACTTATGTTCACTAGAATATTTAACTGATACAAGTCAGGCTGTTACAAGCACTTATGGACGTCAAAGAAGCTACGCCATCGGTTCACAAACCCTACGGCGGGAGACCTTGTAACGAGAAGAACCGGCAAGAAATTCGTCAAGGGCTGTTTTTTTTCTCCTTATATCACGCAGTCTTCAAATTGATAAGTGACCTTAACATATCAGTAAGGTCAATTTCCATCACAAAGAGAAAATACTAATTATAATATTACATTTTATGGTTATTGTAACCGTAAACAATTTTCAACTGGCAAAGAAAGAATTTATCTATCATACAATATAACATTTCTCGCATTACAAGATTACTGTACTGCATGTTGTGAGGTACATACAGGTCAGTATCAACTTATTTTATATAAAAATATTTAAGCTTTATCCAGAAGGAACGTTTAACAATATTGCAAAAAGTAGACTGCAAAAGATGCAAATAACGCTACAATGTGAAAAAAATGTAATCAATGTGATCAACCATAAACTAACAAATCAATTTGCAGCAGTGCAGCTGCCAGCAACTAATCTCAAATTACGATTACCCCACTAAAAGCTACGTACCGAGTGCATAATAACATAACAACGGAACAACCGTGTACCGCTGGCACAACGCCAGAACACCCACCGACCTTACGCCGACGAGATACGGGCCACATTCCGGTGGCAAGACGAATTTGTGCCGTTCGGAAACTGCGGCGATTACCTAAGAGCGGGCTTTGGAGATATTTTGTACTCTTTTAACGTGTTAGTTATCACTCTCGCGTAGCCGAGTGTGACGGCGAGTGAGGTAGCTTCGTCATTTTCTTTAGATTTCGTACTTTTCAAGGCTTGTTCGTTACGAGAAGAAGATATAAAAAACTACGATAAAAAAAACCGACTTCAAAAACTAAAAAGCAAAAAATAAGCCTTATGGAGTTGGTGGCAGCCAAGACATTCTACTTTAAGCTCCAATTCTTTTATTTTCTTGCCTTGGCTGGCAACGACTCCAAAAGGCTTATTTTCTGCTTTTTAGTTTTTGAAGTCGGTTTTTTTAACGCAGTTTTTTTTTACTTTTTAGTGTCTGTAATAGGCTGTTTTGTAAACTACAGCAGGGTTTTTCTAGATTAGATAAGGTTTCATGTACATTATAAACAAAGTATCGTAAATACTACATCGTCCAAGTCAACAATGAAATGAAATATATAAAAATGCTCATAACATAAAAAGTACTGGGTCAAACGAAACCAAATTTTTATGGAACCAAATATCTCCTTTTTTGAAGTCGGTTAAAAAAAAGAAGGCATACAAAATGAAAAAAAAAATTGTAACATTCGCACGTCAAAAAAAAATGTAATCTGCTGTCAATAAACCTGGAAGTCCTGGAACCAGGGGGCTAATTGTATAATTTTATTTTAAATCTATCGCAATCCCTTTCAATTCGTCATTTGAAAGATATTTACATACTTCAGGCCGTCACTATTTGACATTTGAAAGGGATTGTAATCGAGACGCTTTTTGAAAGGTATGGAATAAACGAAATTGAACTGTCTTAGCAATATGACAGACGAAAATATCACAATTACAACACCTCTGAAAGGGATTGTGATAGATTTTGAAATTAGACAATTAGGGGGCAGACCTCCGGTAAACTGCATCTAAAGATTTACCGGTTGTAATCTTCTTCTCCTTATCGAGTGAGGAGTAATAGCCACATCTGGTGACAGAGTTTATCAAACCGCCTATAAGGCCTCTGACTTGGCTTAATGACTGCAATCAAATGACAACAACCGGGACCGACAGTTTAACGTGCCCTCCGAAGCACGGAAGCGCTCAGATATTATGCTACTTTACGGTCACCCATCCGAAACCTGACCGGGCCGAAGTTTGCTTAACAAACGTGATCGAATACGATCAGTCTGTCAAGCGCGGCCATGAGCGCTTCTAGCGCGGCCATTGGCCGGTTGTAATAGAGAA
The DNA here is from genome assembly GCA_910589605.1 of Chrysoteuchia culmella. NCBI lineage: Eukaryota > Metazoa > Arthropoda > Insecta > Lepidoptera > Crambidae > Chrysoteuchia > Chrysoteuchia culmella. Next base: position 26,002,459 of record OU342643.1, on the reverse strand, counting down.
CAACATACGAATGGTTATGTAATCTCAAAGGTTGACTTCATCGAGGGTTGGAGGCCTGGAGTTCTATAAGAGAAGCAGTATTTAGACTCCAGTCTCTCACAAATAGTTGATAAGAGATGTAATTGTAATTCGCACTAAATATTCCGCAAAAGTTGCTTTAAGTATTTCAATTATGAGTGCGCGAAGAAACTTAAGATATGCTTATGTTTTTTTTTAATGAATGACGGGGATACTCTTAGCCTTCATCATACATGATGTTAAGTATTGATAAGGCTGAAGATGGAAGCGAGCCTCTCCCGGAATCCTCAGCTACTGAGGAACTGGCTATCTTATCTCGAACTGCTGGAACACAACAATGCTGAAAACATTGTTGTTATGGCGTCAGGCTTAGATAAGATGGTAGTAGCTAGCCAGGTGGGCTTACAACAAGGCCTACCACCAACTAAACAGAATACAATATGTACCCCCGCTGTGAATCGAACCCGAGACCCCTGGGTCTGGTTGTACCACTAGACCACAGAGGCGGATAAATGTAGTTGTTAGGTTAGTGTATCAGTGTCTCTCTACATTTCCACCTTTGACAAGTATACAATAATGCAGAACAGTCAAAATTTGCCAAATTACATAGAGTTAAATAAGTTTACAGGGTGGAAAAAAACGGACGGTATTGCCATACGTATACGTACATAATCTAATCATAGAACCTTCTATTTAATGAGAACATTTTATACGAGAACGAAACAAATATCCATTCAATTTACGTTTTAAGAAAATGTAGCAAAGTTAACATTACGTAAGTATTTGACTCATCCGTAACAGATATACAAGATACATTTTCCTCATCCAAATGTATCTCATAACTTTGGTGACATGTTTATCTCGTTTTCGTATCAAGAGGCACCTGCGCGCGGCGCAAACATTTCGGAATTACTCGTAAAATTAGGCAAAGGGAATCTGACGGGAAGCCGCTTGATTTGCATAAAAAAAACAGAGGACTCTTATCTTTTACAATTTCAGCCGTTTTCGTGAAGGATCATTGTGTTATGAAGGTGTAAAGTGACTTTTTCCGGGTTGATGATTTTTAACTGACTGAAATAAGGAAGTGGTTGTGAAATCGACCAGTATATGAATTTTGCAGATTTCCTAATCTCATGCGTATGATAGCACACTAATTTTGCAAGAATTTAAATTTAATAGAAATAAAACATGTTTCTTAGTTTTGATTTCCATTAACTTAGTTTAATGCAAATGATGAAAATGTTTTTGAAGTTTCCGAGATATTTCTATAGTGTGTGCATTCAGTATCATTTTCAGTGATCGGATAATCGGATGCATATTTACTTAAAGTTAATTTTTAGCTAGGAAATTGTAGTAGCGGCTTCTAAAAACATGTTTTAAATATTATTTGAATACATAAAAAAACATGTTTTAATTTTAGTTTTTTTTTTATAGTTGTCTCTGGAGCTACGCCGGCTAATTTCGCGGCACGCTCGCTTCGCTCGCTCGACATAACTAATAACATATTAAAAAGTCCAAGAAAAAATATGCTCAAAATTTTTTCAAGTCGGGGCCTACCGCCATCTCTCAGCGCAGTATTGTTTCAATCTTACCATGCTATATCGTACTGCGAATCTCTTAAAGTAAGCTTGTTTTTTGACGGAAGTTTTCTGACGCCTTTGCTCAATCATCGCCTCCAAAGTGTGAAGTGTGTCAAAATGTGACAATTTCAAAAAAACAAAACGTTCTTATGGCATGATGGCTTCTAATAGATGACGGTAGGCACACAGTTTCCATAGTAATTTGACTCGGTTATGTCGCTGGCCCATACAAAATCGATTGCTATTTCGATAAAAAAGTGCATTCCTTAAAAGCCAAGACCTCAACTTTAGGTCAATATGCAGCCAATTCTCCGATCACTGATCATGTTACATACAACTTTTAAAACGGGAAAGGTGAAAGGAATAAATGTGATTATTGGTGCACAAACTTGTAATGAATAAAACAACTTTTGCGGAATATTTTGTGCGATTTATTTACCCGAAATATAAATTTGATACTATAATTTTTCGGTCTATTTGAGGTTTTTTGGTTTTCTGACATTTCAAGGTAAATAAATCGCACTAAATATTCCGCAAAAGATATTTTATTTCAATTTTGAGTGCGCGAAGAAACTTAAGTTGTCCTTTGTAATGAGATCTATACCAATTTTATTAATCTACAGTCTGCACATAGCAGCCTTTCAACATTTTAATGTGTCACTACTCAGTTCTGTATTTACAATAATTAAAGGCAGCGACTGTACATATTGATAAATATCCATTGTACTTGCAATGTAGCGAGTTTCCTAACAACCATCCAAATGTAACCATTAAGTGAATTTATCGCGGTACAGATAGCCGCAAAAAGTGTCATGTTTGCGACTCCAATTACTTGCTGTATCTGATCGGTTGTGGGACGGAATTAATGGGACGCAAAAACTGGGACTATTGTGACCTCTGCTATTGTTTAACGATACTATTTCTATTATAACAAAGAAAAACGATTGATAACATTTATCAACTTAAATGCAACTTCAAATTAATTATAATAAGTTAGAATTGTTGAAATCATGGCCATTCATACCTCCCGCATCATTTTCATCATTTTCCCTCTTCTTCTTGTATTTCATAATTTGTACAAAATATTTCCTTAGCTTATGGTACCTTAGTTACTTACCTTACAGGGTACCTACCTAGCGTTATCGAACTGGTAATTCCTACGTATCAAGTTACGAATATTTTACTAAACATATACCTACTTGAGAGGATTCCACTTGTCGCAATTTAAATAAGCAACGCAGCATGAGTGCTGTTTCACCAACACGACATGCGAAAATTCCACAATATTTGAGGCCATCAAAAAAAGAATGGCGCACAAATTTAAGCTCTCAGCGGGCTCGCACATACCTATAATAGAACTCGAAGAAAAAATGGCGGCCGTCCCGAATCGTTAAGTTGCTTATAAGTACCGAAAATTATACGTCCAGCCCTCGAGAAAGAAGGCCGTGCTTCCATCTCGACAGGTCACGTCTCCTGCGAGCGATGTGCACATCCATTACAGCACCAGAACTGCTGGTCTACTCACCCTTATCACCAAGGCATATGGTCTAAAATACAGGAACAGTCTGGTGCAATAATTTTGCCGTTTTTCGAGAGAATTCCGCTCGCGTAGCCGCCGCCAGCTTCTAAACTTATTAACTTTACACATACGAACGGGCGTGCTCCAGAATCGATTGCTCGTATTCGGAACGGAATCGGAAAGTGTTCACGCTTTGTTGAAATGTTAATTATGGGATACGATGTGTGTTCGCTGCTCGGAAAAGTGATTCTGCCTGAAACGACAAGCCTCCGCGTTCGCGACGTTTTGCTTTCTGCTTTGTAGAGAGCTCTCGATATCTTGAATTGTTGCAGCAACATAATTGGGATTGAGTCGCTACGTCTGTGTAGGAACGTTGTCGTCGTACATGTAATGATGTTTGTGATTGAATTTCAGTCTTGTTTTGTATTGTATCTTTAGTTTTAAAAAGCTTATAAAAGTCAATAACCCCCACTGTTTGTGGGGGTTATAGGTTATTGAACATTATTCGGTGTACAAACTAACGCGTAACATTAAATAAAAGTTTATCGTTAAACGTCTGGTTAATCAGTTGCCGAAATTGAGTCTAATGATTCAAAATGTTACGCTAAAACAATTATTACATTTACCATTTTTTTTATAAGTACAGCCTCCACGGTATTACAAGAAATAATTTCACAAAGTATCTTATCTGACTAAATTGATTAGTTTCATTTCTATTTAGGTAGGTTAGGTATAGATTCTGGAGCAGACTAAAATGCCAGATTTCACCAACGCTTCTTAAAACTTTGGGCTTTTCATCATATCGCGTTAAATAAGACGCCATGATGTCTAAGACCCCTCTAAAATTAAAAAACATTGATGAGATCGGGTAGCCTGAATTCGAGCTCAAACTACATATATTTTTAAAACTTCTATTTCACAATAACTTAAGCGTTTTTTAATCCCAATTTAAGAATACATGTTCGTTAATCACCCGCAATGACATGGCTCCTCACGTCAAACGTAGGATCTCGCAAAATATTTATCAAGCGACCTTATCAGACGGACCCTGCTCACCGTGACGTAGCTATTCAAATATCCAGAGACAAAGCACCGTTTACTTATATCCGATTTCCATGTTAAAGGAGCTTTTGTGGAAGCTGCTTGTAATATTTTATGCATGTATTTTTGATAGCGTACCGTATGAGTGTATCAAAATAGAGATGGACCCTTACTAGTAAGTAGTTGCGATGACCTAGTTGGATATTGACTTGGTTTTATCGCACTTCAATCTGAAGCTGGGTGGATTAAAGGTCACTACATAACTACACTACAAACATCACTACATAGTATAAAACAAAGTCGCTTCCCACTGTCTGTCCCTATGTCCCTATGTATGCTTAGATCTTTAAAACTACGCAATGTATTTTGATGCGGTTTTATTTAATACATGGTGTCGAATACCACATTACACCGAAGCGAAGCGAGGGCGGGTCGCTAGTTTTGATATAAATTAACTTTCGAGTAAGTATAGATGACGTATCGTCAAAAATGTATGAGATATCGAGCAGCGTTCCTACCGGACGTAAACGGTTAGAAATATTTTGATGATTCGTCCTCGATGCTATTTCGAAAGTTGATCGTGCTAGCTCTACTGAAAGAAGTATCACCTCAAAACAGGCACGTTGCCATGACTACGTGAAGAATTTTTATGTTCTGTGGGAATATGAAACAACAGCACAGCGAGCGGAGAAGAGAAGATATCCATCATCAGCCTGTGCGTCCACAGGACGTCTCCACTGCTGGACATAGGCCTCTCCTAGCTCACGCCTATTGTGGCGTTCATAGGAGGCTATTAGCCTACTGCTACCACGCTGGCCAAACGTGTTGGTAGAGGGTTTATTTCAAGTATTCCTTCTCTCGCACAGGTTTTCAATGCGTCGAGCCTTTTAGTCGACTCTTGCGACATCCCGGGCATGTAAGGGAGTGGTGACACTTGTATTCTTAGGCCGTCACCACACGGCACGAAGAGAAGATATAGACTGTGATAATAGTTAAGAGTTCCGCCAATGATTCATTAGTAAAATGCTTTATTTAAACCTAAACCTCTTCATACATCCACAACTTCAAAAAACAAACAAAAAGAAGAAGCAGGTCCTGAAAAAACTTAAGGCATTAATCGTATTCGACAAAAGCCGCGTAGTGGCACAGTATAATGATACACAGTATTCTGTCTTACTCCTTATATCCGTTCGCGAGTAATACCCAACGCGCCTCGGTTCGGCAAGACCTCGGCAAGACTGCGCTGCGGTGACGAACGCACGCTGTGAAAGTTTTGTACGCATTATGCGTATGGTAATGGCTAATCTATGTTGGCAGGCAGTCCTATCACGTGTGGCGTACTGCGCGGCTGCAATAATAATAAAAAACGTTTGGAAAAAAGTCTGAAGGCTGATTTTTCAATGCTCAGTTAAATAAATATTCCTCAGCGGGCCTACCATCATATTCAATTAGAAATGTCATGTCATAAGAACGTTTTGTTTGCGTTTTGTTTTTATTGAAGTTGTCACATTTTGACATACTTCACACTTTGGAGGCGATGATTTAGCGAAGATGTCACAAAACTTCTTAAGAGATTCGTAGTACGAAATATCATGGTAAGATTGAAACATTACGGCGCAACGCTAAGAGATGGCGGTAGGACCCCTGATATCGTATTTTTACAGACAAATTGAAAATTTATGGTCATTCATAACTCTTTAGTTTCTGATTGTCTTTTCTATTCGTTGCTTATGAATTTTACTGAATGAATTTTTAATCCTCGGATAATAACGTTTATCCTCGGAATAAGAAATCAGCCCCAAGACAACTTATTTGATGATTCTCATACCTCGGTAGTGCGGACTACCGAAGTCCGCCGTGAGCCCCAGCGGCTTAAGGCCCGCAGACAAATGCCTGACGAATATTATTTACAAAGGTTTAACGAAGGCTTTTCTGGACCGCCCTTAATTATTCAAGTGCGTTTTAAATTCATTTTTGTTAATAATTTAAGAAGTTACGGATTATTACATGGAATAAAATGTTCCTTTTTAGAGAGCTGCCTTTTTGCGTACCTTTTATTTATTAAGAGAAGCACTTTGTTTAGTTTCTCGTATTTTTTTTAAGCTGTTGGCCGACTGTTGTACTTTCTTTATTTCGTGACATATTAGCACTTTTTTTATCTATTATTCAAAACACATTAGTGTGATTAATCAAATTAATGTGATATTTTTTTATTGACTTCACACAGTCACAGGAATTACCTAACCTAATCGATTATGGTGCGGAAGAGTGATAATCTAAAATATAAGTCTTTTGTCAACAAATTCGTAGTTCTGTTTAAATAACATCATTTTCTTAAATCACTCCCTTTTTAAGAGCAATAATTTCTTTTTTCTTTATATATCAACTTTCACATTTTTTCTGTCAAACCCTGAATATAATCAGAGGGGTTCAAAATCGATTCGGTCGTATCCAATAGCGACGTCCGCTTTTGAAACCCACCAGTTTATGATAATACATTGTCAGGCATGAATTAATGGCTCTCTTACTAAAAACCAAATAAGATTAAAAAACCCAAGGTAATTTGTGTTAATGGATACTAGATAACACATAAACATATACCTTAAAATACCTGCTCTTATTTTAATAGATACATAATATTAAACACCCAGATCAAGACATGTTCTTGTGCTCAAATATTTGTCTTGTTCGGGAATCTAACCCAGGACATCTAAGCACAAAAAACATTTTATAAAAAAAATTCAAACCGACTTCAAAAAGTAAAAAATAAAAATTTTGGAGTCGGTGCCAGCCAGGGCATTCTACATTGCACTTCTATTAACTATATATTTTTTTGGCCATAGCTAGCTAGCACCTACTCCAAAAGTTTTATTTTTTACTTTTTGAAGTCAGTTTGAATTTTTTTTATAAAATGTTTTTATTTCAGATTTTTTAGTTACATCATGTGCCGTTACTTACACTAAAAATCAGCCCATACACAACAATGTCATCTAGGTAAACGACAACTTGCCAAAAGGTGATTGATATTTTTCAAGATTATGAAAAAACTACTAGCCAAATCTTCGCAAAAATTGTATGGAACCACACATAAACCATTTTCTTTTAGATAAAAAAAGAATTATAAAAATCTGTTAACAACTGGCGAAGTTATGGTAGAACATACATAAAAAAAAAACAGTCGAATTGAGAACCTCCTCCTTTTTTGAAGTCGGTTAAAAAGTATCCCTAACCCTGTGCCAAACGATCAATGTGATGCTATGCTATCTAAGATTTGATAGCAACAGTTAGATACATCCATACTTTGATCAGAAGTTTCCGATCACCAATCCCAACTGTATTGTTGTAAGTATCGTCAATGCCAGAACTTTGTTAATTTTCGGTCCGATCGTCGCGTCGTCGCCTCGTCGTCGGCACGTCCTCTGCAACATTTTATTCGAAGGCAAGTCCTTTTCAATAAACCCTTCGGACCCTGAGCCATAACTTGGTTAATGAGAATCGGGAGATCGCTTTCCCTGAAGCAAGCCTAGCACGTATAAAATATTTATGTATGTTAGTTTGAAAATTGAGCAATATAAATTACAAAGTTTTGTAGTACCCGTAACTACATACAACAGTGCCCTTATTTACTATGACCACTTACCGATTCCTTGCTCAAACCACGCCAATGTCGTATTTGGTTACGACATTTTCAAAATTCGATTTCTTTATGACACTTACAAATTTTAACGTTATTTTACTTGTTCGATAACTGTCGTGTACTTGTACAATAACTCTATAATTTGTGAGCATCATGGAGAAAACGAATTTTGAAAATGTCGTAACCAAATACGACATTGGCGAGGTTTGAGCAAGGAATCGGTAAGTGGTCATAGTGAATACGGGCCCAGAAGGTCAGTTAGACTTTACAGTTTGCTCTTGAGAGCCTCTGGTCCAGTTTAAACATAGTTGTTTTCCAGGGATGTAGGGTGTTCGATGATAAATTAGAACATTAGACTTTAAATTATATTATAATATTTATTAGGTAAAAGGCAAATTACATGTTAGCAGTTGACGAGTACGTAAAGTAATGCGTCATCTATCGATGCGCGATCGGAATACACACAATATGAGAATAGTTTCACACTTAACATCAATAACGTCCAAATAAATTCGAAAACAGAAATTGCTAATATTTTTGACAGTTTTTTTTATAAACATACCGTTGGAAACCACCGCTGATTTGGACTCTTCACCAGCTTCTGCAGTCTCGTTGCTCGAAAAGCATGTATCTGAATGTAGTTCATCGTTTAATTTTAGATCTATTAATGCTGGAGACATATTAAAGCCTTTCAAATCCCTTAAAATGAAAACAACCACTGACTTATGGGGCATATCTGTTACTGTTCTTAAAAGTATTATTTACACTATTGCCCCCTTTCTTGCTATAATTTTTAATCAATGTTTTGCACAGGGAATTTTTCCTGATCTAATGAAATTAAGTAAGGTAATACCTTTATTCAAATCGGGAAATAGAGAAGACCCAAGTAATTATAGACCAATATCTATATTACCCGTCTTAAGCAAAATTTTTGAGAAAATCATGTTGGAACAGTTATTGGCACTTTTTACCTTAAATAATCTCTTACATAATAAACAGTTCGGTTTTACGAAGGGACGGTCTACCACTGATGCAGGGGTTGCACTTTTAAAACATGTTTTTGAAGCATGGGAGAAGTCGCAGAATGCTCTTGGCGTATTCTGCGATTTGTCCAAGGCTTTTGATTGCGTGGATCACCGGACGCTGCTGTTGAAACTAAATCATTACGGTGTAAAAGGTGATGCTCAAAAGTTAATACTGTCGTATCTCAGTTCCAGAACTCAGACCGTTGATATTAATGGAGTGAAATCTGCCGGCTCAACTATAAAACTAGGCGTGCCCCAAGGCTCTATCTTGGGCCCCCTCCTGTTTCTAGTATATATTAATGACTTGCCTTTCTTTGCCAAAAACTTATGTGAGATTGTCTTGTTTGCGGATGATACTTCTTTAATATTTAACATTGATAGGAATAAAACTGATTTTGACGATGTAAACAAAACACTCTCGCAAGTACTAGCTTGGTTTAATTATAATAATCTACAGCTGAATGCAAAGAAAACTAAATGCGTTCTTTTTTCTTTACCAAATGTTCAGAAAGTACCCATGGAAATTGTTATGAACAATGAAAAATTAGATTTAGTAGAATCAACAGTCTTTCTGGGTGTAACTATGGACTGTAAACTTCAATGGAGTCCACATATTGCAATACTAGCTGGCAAGCTTAGTTCTGCTGCCTACGCTGTGAGAAAAGTCAGACAACTGACTGATATAGAAACTGCTAGGACTGTGTACTTCAGTTATTTTCACAGCATCATGTCGTATGGTATTCTTATGTGGGGAGTAGCAGCTGACATTAATTCAATATTTATACTACAAAAACGAGCTATAAGGGCCATTTATCAACTGGGTTCCAGAACATCTCTTCGGGAAAAATTTAAAGAAATTGGTATACTGACAGCTGCTTCTCAATTTATTTTAAATTGTATTCTTTTTGTACGGCGTAATATCAACCTGTATATCAAACATGGTGATTTGCACGATCGCAATACTAGAAATAGAAATAAACTTGTTATGCCTCGGAACCGATTAAAGAAGGTCCTTGGATCTTTTATGGGTATACGTATCTATAATAAAATTCCAGATAATATTTTGGATTTGCCTTTCGAAAAGTTTAAGATGAATGTAAAAGATTGTCTTCAAAAAAGGATATTATACTATAAAAGATTACTTGAATGACGAGACAGCTTGGTCATAAATATTTAGTTTTGTTTTTTCGAAATTGTAGTGTCATTCAATTAATGTTTAGTAAAGTATTAGATTCAACTTTTAACACAGGTTGCTTGGGTATGTCATGCTCTCTGTAAACATTTCTGCGGTGGTGTCGTGTAAGGCGGGTCGCTACGTTCCCTAAAATATGGTTGAGCGAAGCGATGGCTGGTTCATGCGTCATGCTCGTGAACGGGTGCTGCCAGCGGGATGGGTCTGCTCATGTTTGCTTGTGTTAAAATGTGTAGACATATATGTTGTTTGGATTTTATGTTATTTATGATGTTTTGAGTTGAGATTCGTGGCACTGCTTGATCAGAGTAAACAAAGGTATATAATGTTTTCAATTATTCCAAATATATAAAAGCTTTTTTTTATTTATTTTTTTTAACTTTAATTACGATTGAGATTGTGACCCAGCTGATGCGTCTTCTAGTGACATTGTAGGTTGTGTTGTGTCTTACATTAAGGCACTTTTATCTTTCTTTTTTTGCTGTTGCCACTGTATTTTTTTTTAAATATTTATACAGCTTAACATAAGTACCTGAAGTACGTCATGCTCACTCAAACGTTTCTTCGGCGGTGTCGTGTGAGGCGGGTCGTTACGTTCCCTAAAATATGGTAAAATATGGTGCCGCCAGCGGAAATGGGTCTACCTCAGTCTACTTATCTTAATGCTGTGCTTAAAGCCTAAATATTTTTATCTAAAATAAATTGATACTGACCTGATTGTACCTCACAACTTGCAGTGTAGTAGTCTTGTGGTGCGGGAAATGTTGTAATGTATGATAGACAAGTCTTTCTTTGTCAGTTAAAAATTGTTTACGTTTACAATAACCATAAAATGTAATATTTTAATTAGTATTTTCCTTTTGTGTTGGAAATTGACCTTACTGATATGTTAAGGTCACTTTTCAATTTGACGACTCTGTATGAAATAAAACAGGGAGAAAAAAACAGCCCTTGACGAGTTTCTTGCCGGTTCTTCTCGTTACAAGGTCTCCCGCCGTAGGGTTTGTGAACCGATGGCGTAGCTTCTTTGACGTTCATAAGTGCTTGTAACAGCCTAGACTGAATAAATGATATTGACTTTGACTTTGACTTTGACTTTGAATATGAAAAAAGTGCTTACTCTAACTTATTTTAATAACTAATTCTATTACTCACACACACACACACTACATCTTCCCCCAAAAAGTAAAAAAAAAAATACATTCTAGTTTTTTTTTTTGTATTTTCTTTTAACATATAAGACTACAAACAAAAGGCTTAGTTCTATTCTTATGGAAAATTATTTCCTTATTATTTTTAACAATCTTTACGTTAGGAGATAGGTCAGTTACAACACGATACGGACCAGTATACAAAGTATCAAGTTTGGAACCAGTTTCGTTTTTCAACAATAAATAATCATTTTCTTTATAGGTAACAGGGTTAATACATTTATCATACATAGTTTTTCTTAATTGTTTACTTTTTGACAAATTTTGTATGGCATCAGATTGTGCTCTTTGAAGTCTGAATTTAAATTCCATAGGATAATTATCATAGTTATACAATGGATCTACGGACTTAGTTAAGTTAGTAGGCAAACGACATAAATGACCAAATACTAACTCGTGTGGCGTATAACGAGTTTCTGAGTGAACTGTGGTGTTGTATGAAAAGCACCAATACTGAACCCAAGAGCTCCATGAACTAGGATGGTTATTAGTTTGTATACGTAAATATGAACCTAATAATTTATGTGTATTTTCAAGAGATCCAATACTTTCATGGTGATAAGCGGTTGCCATTAACTGGTTGATATTTAATATTTTGCACAATTCTTGCATAGTGTTCGAAATTAATTCGGTACCTCTATCGGTTGCGATTTCCCTTGGCACTCCATAACGTAAAATAAAATTCTCTGCAAAAGCTTTAGCTACTTCCTGACTACTTTTAGTTTTTAAAGGATACGCTTCAACGTATTTTGTAACTTCACATTGTAAAGTTAAAATATAAACATTATCAGAATCGTCTCGATCAAGGGGCCCAACGATATCTAAATAAATTTTCTCGAAAGAAGTAGAAGCTGTAGACGTTATTTGCAATGGTTCTTTTATGAACTTAGTGTATTTTTGCGTTTGACACTTACTACACTTTGCAACGTAATTCTTGATGTCTTTATCCATGTTTGGCCAATAATAATATTTTTTAATATTATTGGTCATTCTCCTAATTCCAGTATGTCCACTAGAAGCTAATAAATGAAAATCATTCATAATTATTTTCTTTTCATCTTCAGTAATTATTCTTTGTACATCTTTTATTATACAAAATGTAGGACCTTCCCATGTTTCAAAACTTTTTATTTTGCTAGCTAGCCATTCAATTAAATATTTATTACACTCATTTTTAATAATTATAATCTCTTTAAAATCATTTTCTTTACAAAATTTCACCAAGTCTTTCAAAAATTCGTCTCGCGAGATTCCTGATAAAGTATCTTGGTTAATAATAAATAGAGATTTCATGGGTAAATTTAAATATATCATTCTCCTACAGTCAGAATAAATAATTTTATTTTGTTTGTCACTTTCCGATAGTTTAATTAATAATCTACGTAGATTTTGTTTTGACATTAAGGTCAGTTCAATGTCGTTATCGCGTTTTTTAAGAATTTCTACGAGTCTAGGTTGATCAGGCCTAAAATTCGAAGATACTCTGGAGTCTATCTCGTTGTTTTCTACCTCGGCTTCATTTAACTTCCTACACTGCGCCCTAGTCATCACACACATAACTTTCTCGTGCATTTCCGATAATTCTTTTGATGAAATAGTAATTCTAGACAAGGCGTCTGCTGTTACGTTATCTTTCCCTTTAATATACTCTACGTTAAAATCATACTGTTCTAAACATAGTCTAAATTTTGTTAAACGACTTGACGGGTCGTTCATATTAAAAAGGTAAAGTAAAGGCTTGTGATCAGTTTTAATGATAAACTTTCTACCAAATAAATACGGACGGAAATATTTTACTGACCACACTATTGCTAACAACTCTTTTTCGATTATAGGGTAATTTATTTCACTTTTATTTAAACTACGACTTGCATAGGCAATTGGTTTACCATTCTGATTACATAACACACTACCTATAGCAAATCCTGAACTATCTGTCTGTAAAATAAATGTGTTACTATGTCTAAAATCTGGATAATCTAATAAAATCTAATGGCTCGACAAAAATTTCTTTAAACACAAAAATGACTTTTCACAAGCATCTGTCCATTCAAATGTGACATACTTGCGGCATAAACGATTCAAAGGTAAAACTATTTCAGCAAAATTACGAATAAACTTTCTGTAATAGTTAGCAAAAGCAACAAAGCGTTTGACGTCTTGGACTGATGCTGGTCGTGGATAATTATTTATTACACTTATCTTTTCAGGATCAGGTAAAATACCTTCTGAACTAATTACATGACCGAGATATAAAACTTGACGCTTTAGAAATTCGCACTTAGATGGATTAAGCTTTAAATTAACCTTTCTAAGCCGACCTAAAACTGACATTGAATTTTGATTATGATAATTTAACGTTCTCCCGAAAATTATCAAATCATCTAAATAAATAAGGCATTTGTCATAATTAAGACCTGACATGGCTACTGTCATTAGTCTGCTGAAAGCTGCTGGACTTATCTTCAAACCCATTGGTAAACGACACATCTGATATTGTCGTTTGTCTGTAGTGAAAGCAGTATACTTTCTACTCTCTTCTTGAAGATTACATTGGTAAAAACTGTGTGATAAATCACAATGGCTAAAGTACATAGCACCTGACAAACAATCTAATATTTCGTTAATATTGGGTAGCGGGAATTTATCGTCCTGAATCCGCTCATTTAATAACCTATAATCTATGACGACACGCCACTTGCGTTCGCCGGACCTATCCGCTTTTTTAGGGACCAGCAGTAGTGGGCTCGACCACTCACTACTTGCCTCTTCAATTATATTGACTTGTAACATCTCCTCGATCTGTCTATTTATCTCTTGTTTTTGAGCAATCGGGATCCTATATTGTTTCCTATAAACAGGAGATACATTTTCCTTTAAAGTTATAGACTGTTTATAGACGTTTGTAAAACTTAACTTGTCACCTGGCAAGTGAAAAACGTCTGCAAATTTAGCACATGTTTGTTCAATTGATAATCTCTCCTCATCTTTCAAATAATCTAATTTTAAGAGCGAAAATGCTAGGTTTTCAAATTTACAATAGTCATAATCATGTAAATTATATAACTCTATATCTGATAAATTCAAAGTTACGTTCTTATCAGTAGTGTTCATTATTCGTATAGGAATATTTCCATTTTTCGGTGTGGCTACAACACTCGCTAAAAATACGCCTTCCTGCAGTGTCCTTGACGCTACAAAACAATCATAGTTCACTTTAACAGGAACATACTTTATTACTTCACATCTAGGTGCAATTGATAACGAACAATTATAATCGTAAAATTGCAATGGTATGCAAACATTATTTTCCCCTTTTAAAGTTAAAATATTAGTTTCATAATTAATAATAGCTTGGTTTTTCCTAATGAAATCCTGTCCTAAAATACCTACTGCTTTACATGGTAAATTCTTAAAAACATAAAACTTATTCTGAAACCGTTCATTATTATATTCTAACTCTAAATAAACATAACCTACCGAAACTAAACTTCCACCGATTCCATTTACTTTAATATTACTTGTATGAAATGACATACCTACACTTAGCAAATATTTATACTTAATAACTGATAAGGAGGCCCCCGTGTCTATTAACCATTCTAAACTATAACTATCTAAATTTAATTTTACATAATTTATGCTATCGCATGTTAATATCTGATTAAAGACGAAAAAAAATACTTTCATCTCGAGAACAAGACATATCATTTGTTTGATTGTCTGATGATGATAAATCATTGTTTTCCACAAAGTAATTCATCGAGTTATTTTTATTACGATTTACGTAATTATTGCGACTTGGCTGTCGGCCGCGAAATTGCTGACTACGGAAACTAGACGTGCGGGTACGGTTCATTGGCCGCTGTTGACTCGACCTAAATAATTGATTTCCATTATTATACAAATTATGAAAATTTTGGGTATTTTTAAAAAATCCCTGTTGAAAATCCTACTAGGAGTACCATACCTTACGAAGCTACCCCTAGATCGATTCTGATAGGACCTATTGTATGACATAATTTGCGGAGCGGGAACACTCGATTCATCTTCCGCTGCCCTTATAGCATCTTTTAAACTAAGAAAATTCCTAGCGGTTATTATGGTACTGAGCTTTTGACTTTGAAGCCCGTCTGCAAAACGCTTAATTGCATTTTTCTCGTTAATAGGAGTGAGTATTTTATACACATCCTCCTTACCATCAGATTGAGATATTGTTAAGTCAACAAATAGTCTCTCTACTTCGGCTCCGAAATCCTTTATAGACCTATTTCCCTGTCTAATGTTTTGTAACTTAGATTGCAAGGCTGTGTCGGATTTCCGAGTTAATAAATGAGTACGCATATCTGATAATAAACTATTTACGTCACCGTATGCCGAGTTTAATCGCATCTTAGCACTCGAAGATAACCGCGTTTTCAATACGAAATCAATCAATGGCTTCCTACTATCACCATCAAGCATGGAACTATATAGATCAATGGCATCGATCAAATCCTGTGTTACAGATTCACTACCGTTCATTTTTGGCAAAAGGCTTACTGCCGTTTTCAAACAAAAAGACTCTTTATTATTAGTCGCCATTTTTGGAGTGGAATAATGAATTATTGACGAATATACTTTTCTTATATTTATACTTATTTCAAGGAACTCTTTAGTAATGTACAATGGACTCGTTATTTTAATAATATGTTCGAAATTATGAAATAATTCTTTCGCTTCATTAATACGAACGTCGTATGATGGTCCAATACGTCGTTTTTCACCTAGTTTACAAATATATTCTTTTATAATTACCAATTTACTGTAAATAACTAATAAATCGTCCGCCATTTAAATTGAAAAAATAATAAAATTCTATGAAAAAAATCAATATTTAAACAAGAACGCATCGTAATTAACAACAAAGTAAAATATTATAAAAATAGACTTAGTAATACGTATGACCTAATTAAACGATTGCCACGCGGAAAGTTCATTGTCTTTTTCTATCGACGCGGACACAAGAATCACTCGCGCACAGATAATCGATTATGTAAACTCATTAAAACTCACAGATTATGCTCCTTCGTATGCTGGATTCTTGATACCCAGTATCTGCCGAATGTTCTGTTTACGCAGTTCCTCGCGTACCCAACTCCTGTGACACCTCCGGTAAAGATAGCATCCTCCTATGAGCAGTGCAATGAGAAAAAATATGGCCACGATGGACATGACAATGTTGTTGGCGCTGACATGATGCTGCAGTTGCTCCAGCTGTGACTGGTTGTTGCCGCCGGATGCGGTTTGAGCTATAACAACTTCCTCCTTGCTGGTGTGGCCGCCCATCTTCGATTAAAATGTATTGTGCACCTCACCTCAGTCTTGATCCAACCTTCGACTGGCAAAGGGTCGCCATCCAGGGATGTAGGGTGTTCGATGATAAATTAGAACATTAGACTTTAAATTATATTATAATATTTATTAGGTAAAAGGCAAATTACATGTTAGCAGTTGACGAGTACGTAAAGTAATGCGTCATCTATCGATGCGCGATCGGAATATGAAAAAAATGCTTACTCTAACTTATTTTAATAACTAATTCTATTACTCACACACACACACACACTACAGTTTCACTCGGCGAATATGACGCACACACACACTCGCCGCTCACTATCGCTAGTCGCTACGACCGGCCCCTCGATCTCACTGGTTTTCACTGCTAAAACAGTTGCGAGCACGCGTGTCTGTGTGAGTGCATCATTTCGCCCGTTTGTAGGCAGTGCAAAGACTGTTTAAGATTCTACATCACATAAAAGCACTTACAACTACATGTATGCAACTCTCACAAACATACGCATAAACATTCACACACACGCACACACAAACACACACACTAACACAAACACACACACTCACACACACACACACACACACACACACACACACACACACACACACACGCACAGACACACACACACACATAGATAATTTAAGTAAAAAAAATGTCTGTTAATATAAAATAATCTAAGAACTTGTTTAATTTACATACATAGAAACTTTTGTTATGGGAGAGCGGGGCCACCTAACACAGGTATTACAAATACTTACTAGGTTGGTCTCAACCTCGGATTATTGTTTGTACTGAATTATTATGAAATAAACATTTTTTCATTTTTATTTTTTTTCATTTTAAGATTGTGCTCTCGTAATGGCTTCCGTTTTCGCAGGTCAAGTGTAGCCTAACGTTCTTTTGACTGTACATACTTGTATAGAATACGTTTACTTCATGCCGAAAAACTGTTAAATAATAAGGTGGATTAATTTTCTTGTGATAGAAATTAATTCCATTTAGGTACCAAAATAAAATATCGGCCATCACATGAAGGGTTCCGTCTCTCACCCAAGGTTGCCTGGAAGAGATTGCTACGTAGCTATAAGGCCGCCTATGGTGTGTTCCTCTTTTTTGACATTTTCTCTGCATGTGTTTGTTTTTGTATCGTGTGCAATAAAGTTTCTATTATTATTTTTAATAAAATAAAATACACCTACCCAAAATTACACTATAATTTTTCGTCTGCAAAAATAACTTTGTTTTTCATAGTGTTTGTATGAATGACAAAGTTATATTTGCATTGCATAGGTTTTGGAAAATGTGCTATACCCCTGAAGCTGCTAAATATATTTCGTTCAAACCAATTTTCGTTAAATGTTTTAAAAAGCTCTACAACATAGTTTTATTTATTTTTCTCACTCTTATTTCAAAAGTTCACTTTAGAAGTGTACATTTTTCAAACGGTTGACTTTGAGGAAAAATCGTTTTAGAAACCTCAATGCAATTTTTAAAGACTAAAGCGGTTTACAAATACATCTACCTACCAAGTTTCAACTGTGTAATCCTCATAGTTTTGGAATAAAGTGGCTGTGACATACATCGGACAGACAGACATGACGAATCTATAAGCGTTCCGTTTTTTGCCATTAGGCTACGGAGCCCTAAAAATTGCATTAGCAAATAGTAACATAATTTTTCATACGAGTACATACTTTTTGTTAATATTTACTGAAGTTTGTTTATTCCGTTAAACAAACGTTTCATTTTGGTGCCAACATTTATTAACTGAATTTTTAAACCATTTTGCCATGAAAATTGTAAAGACTTAGCCCTTATTGGTCCGTCAGGGGCTTTTACTTTTTTCCTTATTACACTTTTGAGGAAACGCCCAAATTAAAACTAAGTCTACATAAAAATTCATTCGTTCCCACGAAAGTGGATTCCTATTATTCTGTTAAGGTTAAGTTAAGTTTACTGTTTAGGTACGTTAAGTTATCTGTTACTTTACCTAAAATAAAAAAGTCATAATCGTATCTCAATCGTGTTTCAATTGTATTGCCTTATAAAGATGAAACTGATATTGATTTATTAAATTTAAACTGTTACAAGAAGTGATGGACGTCAAATAACGAGAAGAACCGATAAGAATCTTTTACATGTAGGAGTAGAGAAACATATCTATGTCGGTGTTTATCGTTCGCACAGCGGGAACCAGGTAGCGACCAGGCTTATTAAATACCTTAATGAGACGGCTGATCTGGCCAATCAAAAGTACAATGCAGCGGAGCTAACTTTTCTTGGGGACTTTAACGCCCACCACCGTGAATGGTGCTGCATGCTGGTCGTGAGACACGTAAGTTTGCGTTATCGCTTGATCTCACTCAGCTGGTTAACGAAGCAACGCGTGTACCGGATATTGATGGCCATACGTCCAACCTAACCTAACCTAGACCTACTGCTTCGGTCTCAGTCACATTGGGCTCGTCAGACCACAGTGTGGTAAAATCCGTGTCGATCTGCTCACCTCCCGATGTCGATCCCAGGGCCACGAGGCGAGTATGGCGATACACGTCAGCAGATTGGGACGAAATGCGGCATTTCTTTGAGTCCTATCGTTGGCAACAAATGTATTTTTCCTCGAACGACTCCTCAACTTCTGCTGATGCGGTCGTAGATATGCTAGGGCAGGGAATGGAATCAGAAACCTTTATAGACAATGTGAATTGTCATCCCGCCGAATACCTTGAGAAACTGCAACAGCCAACTCCAGGGACGTCCCAGGCTACCTCCAGCTCTAAGTAGCACCAAAAGGCCGTTAAGGTAACGATACCTTAACGGCCCTTCCTTATAAATTTGTTGACCACGCGTTCTTTGGCCATAACTTGTTTATATGATTTTTTAATTTTTGCATTTTTCAATGCTATTTTAAATAAATTTGAATAGAAAAATATTGGAAAAAAAAACAACTCGGCCACATGTGAATTCTCGGTAGCTCAGTGGTTCGAGCATTGAACCGGATTTCCAAAGGTCGTGTGTTCGAGTCCCATCTGAGAATTCCCTTTCCCTTTTTTACCAATATTTTTATATTTAAGATTTATCATAAGCATAACAAAATTTGTTCGTCCGCAATACTGTCCACAAAACTTATAAATAGCCCGCAGAACCATTTTTTGCCCTTTACATTCCAGTCACTGTGGTTATTGCGGACTGTGCTCGCGCACGCACGAAAACGAGACTGCTTACCGAGCCTGGGTGCAGGTTAGGTTAGCCTTGCTGGGTCTGACCGTGGCCGTCGAGAAAACGGAGGCCGTATACTTTCATGGGCCACGAAGAGTTCCTCCGGCAGGGGCGAACATAAGGGTGGACGGTACAGTGATTCCTCTCCGCCCTTGGATTAAGTACCTGGGACTGGTGCTCGACGGAAGGTGGAATTTCCGCGAACACTTCCGCCAGTTGGCCCCGAAAGTGACGAAGGCGGCCGGTGCGTTGGGGCGACTATTGCCTAACCTGAGTGGGCCAGGGGACACCTGCCGCAAACTTTTTGCTGGGGTATTGAGGAGCATGGCCCTGTACGGGGCGCCGGTCTAGGCCGACAAGCTCGACGATGAAAATCGCAGATGCCTTCGTCGGCCGCAGAGAGCAATCGCTATCAGAATCGCGAGAGGGTACAGGACCATGTCCTTCAATGCAGCCTGCGCGTTGGCAAGTACGCCACATTGGCAGCTGGATGCCCAGGTCTTGAAGGAGGCGTACCGGGAAAGGAGAGTGGTGTTGGAGGAGGGGGGTGATTTGGCCCCCGACGAGATCGCGGCTGCACGACGCCGCGCCGAGGAAGCGCTGATGAGTGATTGGGGATTGTTGCTGGAGTCGGATTCGGCTGGAAGACGAACGGCCAATGCAATCCGTCCAGTACTCCGAGAGTGGTCTGATAGGGAGTTCGGGGTTTTTCTAGATTAGATAAGGTTTCATGTACATTATAAACAAAATTATCGTAAATACTACATCGTCCAAGTCAACAATGAAATGAAATATATAAAAATGCTCATAATATAAAAAGTACTGGGTCAAACGAAACCAAATTTTTATGGGACCAATTGGCAACTATTCTGCATCGAACAAAAAAAGAATCATGGAAATCGGTTCAGAAATCTCGGCGTAATCGGTGTACATACATAAAAAAAAAAAAAAAAAAAAATTATACCAACCGAATTGAGAACCTCCTCCTTTTTTGAAGTCGGTTAAAAATGATTCTCCAGGTCCCCCAATGCTCTTTGGGAAGTTCCTGCATCGTATCCGCAGGGAGGAGCTGCCAAATAGCCACGAGTGCGACGCGGCTCATTCCCTAGGGAAACCTTATGGTGATGGTAGGTGTACCATCCCGGAGGATTCGCTGCTCCGCTCGCCTCTCTAGGGAGAGGTGTCGCCAGGAGGAGGCGCAGTAGCTGTGGGGGTTGGGCAGCGGGACGGGGAATCCCGTCGTCCAGCTAGGACCCCCCGTGATATCCATCACGGGGGGTCCTAGCTGGACGACCTGGCGGGGGTGCGGGTTCCCGCGCGCCAAACAGTTGTGGTAGTCTGGGTCACTCCACCAACCCAAAGAGGAAGGCCCAAGAGGGCAGACGCGGGGCGGAGACCCGGTAGACTGCTACCCTTGCCCCGGTAGTCTCCGTCCGTACGCGAGGAAGGAACACCCAGGGGGTTTAGTGGGTTCGAGTCCCACATAACCTCTCTGTCTCCCTCTCTTTTCCGGAGGAAATGCCCGCGCATCCCCATGCGCTGGCATTTCCTCCTGGGAAAAAAAAAAAAGGTCCCCAATGCTCTGTCAAGGTGGATCCCTATTACCTGTATCATGTCACCGTAAATCAGCAGGAATATTTCAATCTTGTCGGCATTGTCTGTTTAATTAATAGCCGCCTTTGTTCCCTAGCGCTGTCCCGCACTCTCCCAACTTTCATAACCACTGGTTATTAATAAATTGTTATTATATTTTTAATGAAGTCAACTTCATAACTTTTGCGAAGCTTGAGTTTACAGTTTCTAAATAATTAGGAGGAGGTTTTTATTGAAGTGTAACGTAAGAGTTTGCTTTGATATTATTAATTTGAGGTGGTGAACATTTTTGTTATTTATTGGTTCATTGGTTGTTGCTGAGAAAAGTACAGATAACTAGAACAAGTTTCTGTCATTTGTCATTGTATTCTGAAACTATCGGATATACTACTCACGTTGATAATGGTCAATTCACTTAAAATAATAAAACAATGATCCTTAACAAAAAGATTTGCACGAAGATTACTTTTCGGGGCTAGTAATAAAATATACGAAAAGTACTCTTATAGTGCCAGGCATCGCCCCTTTTGGGGAAACGGAAAACGGAAATGAATCTCTCAATCTTATTGTTTAAGGATTTGTGGCCACCTCTGGTGTTACAGTTTATCTAGCCACCTATATGAGACTTCTGACTTGGCTTAACGACTATTATCAGATAACAACAGCTGGGACCGACGGTTTAATGTGCCCTCCGAGGTACGAAAGAGCTCAGTTTCAATGCCACTTTTCGGTCACCCATCCAAAACCTGACCGGACCGAACGTTGCTTAACAAACGTGATCAATTGCGATCAGTCTGTAAAGCGCGGCCACGAGTGCTTCAAATTGAATTTTGCTTACACTTGTTGTTGTGATGATACGAAAACTTATTCACAAGCGTTTCATGATAACCCCACAGTTTGGGTACCTTCCTCTGTAAGTAGGAGTACTTATACTGAAGTATCTACATCTTTCAGTAATAGTTCACATGCTTCACAGCTGATGACAAAATCACCAGTAAACTTTTAAAAGAGCAAACCTAAGAGTTAACCCGTTAATCTTTAACACGATCATAAAGTCGTTTGTTGGTCGACTTCGAGGCACGTCCGGCGACTTGTAAATAAGACCAGGACGACTCAAGCCGCGTCGTTGAATTACGCATGAGGCGTCCGCGCCGTCCGCAGACGATATGAAAATGAATACTTCACAAACTTTATGTATTTATTTATTGTGACGCCCTGTGACCTCTGATATCTGGGGTTTAAATATAAAGCACTACGTACATGTAAAATTAGTCCTTATTTTAATCTTTTCTTGAAAGGAGTGGAGACCAACCATAAAGCCATCCATCATCAGCCTGTGGACGTCCACTGCTGGACATAAGCCTCTCCTAGCTCACGCCTATTGTGGCGTTGATAGGGGGCTATTAGCGTACTGCTACCACGCTGGCCAGACGGGTTGGTAGAGGGTTTGTTGCAAGTTTTCCTTCTCTCGCACAGGTGTTAAATGCGTCGAGCCTCTTAGTCGACTCTTACGACATCCCAGGCATGTAAGGGAGTGGTGACACTTGTAGTCTTAGGCCGGCACCACACGGAACCATAAACATTATGATACAAATTTAAAATATACTAGAGTTGGTTGGTATTGGTGAGAATTCCTATAGGATCTTTAAAAATCGAGCATCACTTTCGGCATGTCCCTTGTAGTGATTATTTAATCAACTGGCGGCCGCCCGTGGTTTCGCCCGCGTGGTTCCTGTTTCCGTGGGAATATAGGGATGAAAAGTAGCCTGTGTTTTAACCCAGGCTATCTTCAATCTGTATGCCAAATTTCATTAAAATCGGTTCAGGATTTTTTGCGTTAAAGAGTAACAAACATCGAAATATCATCACAAGCTTTCGCATTTATAATAATAAGTTGGATAAGAAGTTGGAAATCAAGTAATGTTGACTGCTCGTATTTCCTATGGTTTAATATTTGAATACCAACTGAAAACTTTAAATTAACTTAGCTAAACAAGTTCACGTCACTTACTTACTGTAAAACTCGAAACAATCGTAACAGGAGAAGGTTGGAAATTTAGAATTAGCAGTAATTATAAATTAATACGAGGGGAAGTTTCGACGTCGATCAATCGTCGGCGACCGGTCGACAAGTCGAAATTATAAAGTTTATTCTCTGGCACGTAGGAGCAAGCCTTCGAACAAGTCGCAGCTAAATCTTGTGGATTTACTAAGAAACTTTGGCTCTGAAATGTTGCGAGCTAACAGTATTTCAGGTTGGTAGGGTGAATGAAAGTCAATGTGCTGTATCAGGAATACGGATAAAAAAATAAATAGGAAATCCTGCAAACGTAGTGTGTGATTACTTAAAAACTGGAATTCAGCGCTTCTTAACTAATAACCCCTTCTGATACAAGAAACAATTTGGTATCCTCAAAAATATGGCTTATTAAAAAAACAGAAACTTTAAAAAAATGTATAGTCTCTTATTAAAAAATATTCAAATTAACAACACACAGTCACACACACACAGTCAAACACATACACACACACACACACACACACACACTTTATCTTATTCTTATATATCAATAAAACAATACCGTGACAGACAATACACAGCCCAAACGGCTGAACCAATTAATGCTGAAATTATACATACAGGGATCGTTTAATGACAGGATTTTTTGATATTCCCACGGGATAGGGAATAAAACCGGATTGTTTTTAACCTAGTTCCTCGCGAACGAAGTCGCGGGCGGAAGGATAGTTGCATACATATACGTAACAGAATCATTAGTATTTTCCTTCCAACCGTTCTTGGACGGCAGGAAATTTCTTAACACGGAACTACTTACAAAAAGTACTCAAGTTAAAACACAAAGATTTGATCTCCTGTAAAAATTCCAGCGCAAAAAAATCAACCTAACCATTACGAAGAAACGCACGATCAAACAATGTAAAAAAACAAGCCGTAAATATTACCTCACTTAATGAAAACGTAATGGGATCGAGACCAAAGAAAAATTGAGAAATTCTCCGCCCACTTGGCGGCGGGAAACATTCAGGAATTTTATACCAGGCCTTGGTAATAACCTTAACTACCAGACATATTTTCTTCGCCATAAATTATCATAAAATCCCTTAAGATACCTACGAAGTTTGACAAAAAATAATGCCTGTCTAGATCGTGTCTTTATTATTAGAACAGTGGAAAGTACCTATCTAATCTTAATTTAAGCTTCTACGATCCACCAAGTGGCTGGTTGGTTATAATAAAAAACTTAGGTACTATTAGTACTACTATTATCGTATCCACAAACAGTAGCAATAAATTAAAAGTAGTAAGCTGTGCTGTACCGGGTCGCCACCCTTTTGTGCAAAACACAGAAGAATAAATTTAAATAAGAAAATATACGAAAAAAACCACTGGTCTCATGTCGCTCATACGGGACTCGAACCCGCAACCTTAGAAATAAAGCCCAATGCATTATGCTACCGAGACTTGGTAGTGCATTGAGCCGGATTCCTAAGGGTGCGGGTTCGAGTCCAATCTAAACGACATGAGACCAGTGGTTTTATTCTAGTATATTTTCTTATTTATATTTCTTACAAAAAAATTGCAAGGTATAATGCAAAATTCAAAAGTTCTAAATACAGAAGCAATGCGATCTTTTCTATTTGTATGATTTCGATTCACTCACTTCTTGATCAATCTCTTCTCCACACCGTATCGACGCTACTATATCCGTGAATAAAAGTGGTCACCATTGCAACGCCATCGATCGCCTACAATAGTTTCGAATAAATAAAAAAAAACTCACACACACGCTAACTAACCTAGCCCCAAAGTAAGTACTATAAGTAGGGTTGCCATACGTCCCGTATATACGGGACTGTCACCGTATTTGACCATCCCGTCCCGTATTACTACATGTCCCGTATTTGTCCCGTATTCCGATTATTTGTCCCGTATTCCGATAAAATAAGTGGTGGTAGTGATGGCCATAACGGTAGATATTCAAGGGTTATTTTTTTATTGATTCTTTTAACATTTAACAATTTATTTTACAATATTATTATTCTAAGTAACACTTAGAAACCACAAAACTTTCGTTAATTGCACAAAAAACCAATGCCAACCGAAAAACAACACTATTGTTTAGAACTTAAGTAACTTAAATAATGTTGAAAAGCTACATGAATGAGCAGCGGTTTTTTTTGTCATCGAAAAAAACGTCCCGTATTGGTTCCTAGAAGTTAAGGCAACCCTAGATATAAGTGCACGTTCACACCAATAGGTGCCACGCTAAGCGCGTAGTGGCTCGCTAGGTGCCAGGATGAATTATCCATGCGAACGAATGTACGTGTTACTACTGCGTTGTTCACACCGTTCGCGCCTCGCTGTGGCTAATCGCCAGGCGGCTATCTAAGCGAAAAGGCGTGTCTGTTTTTTACAGAATACATTCCGGCGTAAAATGGATGTTTTTTTTTTTCTTTTTGAAGATGAGTTGAAATTTTGCTTAACAGAAGGTCAAACAATTCTATGTTCATACGTAAGTATTCGTAAAACTTATCTTCATAATTACGTAATTGTTTGTACAGTAGATGAAATTCACCTTTCGTCGATCTGATCTTATTTATCTCATGTACCCAGCAGGAGCGCTGATTACGTTGATAGAACTTTAAACTTGAATTTTCAATAAGCAGAAGCCGTTTCACAGTTTTAGATAGATAGAAGAAATCTTCCCATTCGATGAATGTATCCGCCGCCGGTGTGAACGGTAGCATAGCATAGCGTAGCACCTATCTTAGCGAGCCACCTATCCAGCCACCATCAGTGTGAACGTAGCCTAAGGCTTGTATTATGGGATACTAGGGTAACGGATATAAATACATATCATTATACATACACTTGTCAGTAAATGAATCGAGTTAATAAAGCAAATAAACCACTGCGTTATTTTCATACAAACATACTCACTTTACAGTCTCATTATTCAAAACATTTGTACGTCGATGTATGAGTCGAAAACTCGACCCTCGGAATAAAAGTCCAAAAAATAAAAATAAATAAATTGAATAAATAAATTTGTGCAAAGTAAGAAAGACAAATTCACTCAATCCGGTTACAACTTTATATTTAATGAAAATTAAACATTTGTTTTTCTTGACAAAACTGAAAGTTGTTTTATTTTTATTTTTGGGACTTTTATTCGCAAATCGAGTATTCGACTTTTTTTACGAGGTTTTGAATAATGAGATTGTAAAGTGAGTATTTTTGTATGAAAATAACGCAGTGGCTCGATGTATTTACTGACAAAGTCCAAGTCAAACTCAATACCATTTATTCAGTCTATTACAAGCACTTATGAACGTCAAAGAAGCTACGCCATCGGTTCACAAACCCAACGGCGGGAGACCTTGTGACGAGAAGAACCGGCAAGAAACTCGTCAAGGGCTGTTTTTATTCAAGTTAATATAGTGTACAAGTGTATATAAGTATTTATGTGTAGAAATATATAAACGTCCATGACTCAGGTACAAATGATCGTATTCATCAAACAAACATTTGCCCCTGCCGGGATTCGAACCAGGAAATCAGAGACACAATTACAATTATTATCTTTTCACCTCAAACGCTCTGAAAAGGAGGTTTTGTCAATCAGTTTAGGCGTTTATCCGCCAGTTTAGGCGCTTTTTGCGGCCTAGCGCGGCAAAGTACTTTTTAATTTAATACCTAAAAATATGTCATAATGCGTTCCGATTCGCACTATTGACTTTTTTGTTATATTTGATTCTTATTTTAAATAGCTTTTAATTAATTATAATACTCCGTTTTGGTGTTATTATATTATTTAAGTTCATTGAATCATAAAAACAATAACAATAAGATTAAACTATTTGTTAGAAGAATTTTATATTTTCGGACTGTGACATAAATCTTTATTTTTAAATTGTCTTTGTCTTGTACCTCATGTCAGTGTCAACATTTACATTTATTTATTTTAATCGTTTTTGTTCTTATTATTAAGTAACATTATATTAAAGACCATAACGGACCATAAAGGACTAATAACATAAAGGACGGATAAAGGACCATACATCATAACATTTCTCGTATTTGTAATAAAAAATATAAAAAAAAACTGTACTGCAAGTTGTGACGTACATACAGGTCAAAAGCAATGTATTTTCTAAAAATTTAAGCTCTAAGCATAACTTTAAGACAAGCAGACTGAAGTCGACCCATTTCCGCTGGCGGCACCCGTTCACGAGCATGGTTCACGAGCACCAGAGTAGGTATAAGATGAATTCCCGAAGAGATATTTTTTTATACTTACATTGTTGTAAATAGCTTTGAAACACCTGAAAGCTTAATTGTAGGCTTTCGGATAAACCGTTATACCGATTACAATGTTACTCACAAACAGGCAGTAATTTACTAGATCTGTACGAAGATTTATAAAGAGTTATGGCGCCGCATTAATCTCGAGCTAAGAGGATAATTTAGTTAGGAGGCTAGCTCTGAATATCTACAACATTGTATTCTAGGCACTTATCAAAATTATCATTTTTATGAAGATTTTTAGAAGTTGCGACAAACATTAGTTTTTTGATTAAGGCGATACTCGAAAAAAATATGCTGAAGCGAGATAGCAATGAGATAACGGCGCGCACGGGAGCGAGACCGATTTTGCAGAATAGGCAAAAAAAACACAAAATCACTTCGTATTTAAAAACTACAGCGATTTTAAAAAAATGTTTCTATACGATCCTAAATATTATTGGTGTCCACTTATTAAACCAAATTCCAATAGTGTAAGTAACTCCATATATGAATAATCTTGAATTTTCGTATTTTTTAGAGGTATTTTCGAAAAGAAAAAGTGACGAGGCAAAATCATAAAATCGTGTTTTTGAAACTATACGAATCTAGATAAAGGTATGAAGAAATATATATGTTATTAGCAGATCTGTAACAACTGTAACCGTTCTATAGTTTTATATCAAAAAGTCCATACTTTTTCCGAGTAGCGCCTTAAGTTGTCACGTGATTGCTAAGCTAACGTCTATCTATATGTCACCGTCTTTTTGTACGAAATGATTCGTTTGTAAATAATCGAGTGTATTTATAAACTGCTGAATTATTGTAAACAGACCGTTTAGTTTACAAACAAACGATATCACCAGCGTTTAATTGTAAGCGAATGCACCAATCGCGGTACGGTGTACAATTACACGTAGTTACACTATAAGTGTTGTTGTACGCGGTATATGGATTGGTAGCACGAGTGTTAAATTTTCTTTCATCAACAAATTCAGAGATATTTATCACTTGGTTGGTCATTTAATTCTTCGCCCCAGTTTCCGTTTCACTTATTTCAATAATGTTTCATTTTGTGTTTATAAAAACCCGATAAGTCTGATATTTAGCATTAAAAACACTCACGAGCACACGTTGTTTACGTTGTTGCGTATTTCAACTTTAAACCAATCAGCGCAAAGCATGCTTTCCGTCACACGCATACGTGCAATATAACGAGGAGATACTGATTATTTATAAAAATCATTCGTGTTATTGCATATCCAATTGTCAGTTTACAATAATACGACAGTTCATGAATATTCTCGATTATTTACAAACAATCGGTTCTTGCAAAAAGACGGTGACAGATTGTGATGAAACTTTAGTAGTATTCTGGGGGCGACCGCGAGGGTTCATGGCCTAAAAACATCGTACTAATATTATAAATGAGAAAGTATGTTAATTTATTTGTTTGTTTGTTACACTTTCACTAAAACAACTTAACCGATTTGCATAAAATTTGGCTCACAGATAGAAGAATGCCTGGATTAAAATATAGGCTACTTTTTATCCCGATATTCCCACGGGAACGGGAACTACGCGGGTGGCCGGCCGATAGTAAGAAGTAGGATAGGATAATGTATGCATGTCTATCATATGGATCGTGAACCATTCCTCGGTGGTCAGCCGATGACTCAGTTCGACAGTAATAATTGATCGCCGTCGTTATCCGATGCAACCATAACTCACAGGGCTCATCCCAATTAATGTTACTATGCAATAATCGTAAATCCCTCTTATTAGGTTATATGCGGGGGCGTGCATTGGTTTTCCAGCGTAGTAGGCACTGTAGATCTAACTAGTAACTTTGCACTTATCCTATCCTTCTACCGAATATTATAAGTTTGAAAGTTTGTGAGGATATTTGGATGGAGGAATGTTTGTTACTATTTCACTCAAAAAGTACTGAACTGATTAAGATGAAACTTTACAGCAATGTAGCTTATATATCAGAAAACCACATTGTATGCAAATATTTATAATTATCCTGATATTCCCACGGTAACGGCAACCACGCGGCGAGTGAAACCGAGAGCGGCTGCTAGTCATAAATGATAAGGTTCGTAATATTTAGTAGGAATATTAAAATGCTGACGAGTTTGATTGTTTGAGCACGCTTATCTCCGGAACTACTAGTTCGAATTGAAAAAATATTTTTGTGCTGGATAGTCCATTTATCTCGGAAGGTAATAAGATATTTAATATCACGTTACGATTAATAAGAGCAGAGCATTATTGTAAAACGTTACAGAAACGGGAAAAAAATATTAGTTTTGGGAGCTTCCGTTGCGGACGGTGTGTAAACGGTTAAAGTTATGTAAAAATCATGTATGACGAAATTATTCCCCATCAAAAGTTCTAAAAAAAAATCCGCGACAGCATATGTCTATGTTTTATGGTTAACTCACTATAACCCTTTTTCAGATAATAAAATTTGTTCTAAACTAATGTATTATTTGAGAAGCTGTTTTCATTACCATGATATTAATCCTTATCTAAATAAATACGTTTATCATCACAAGTATTTAATTTTGAACAAAATTGTCCTTTACATCATTAAATTCTAATGAATATCTTAAGAAATATGATAGTTTTAAAATAACTCCTCAACAAAATAATTCGCGACCAAATTCATTCGTCAGGTAGGCATGCTTACTTTATACTGATATATTCCGGAAGTTTAAGCTAGAACGTTACACGTACAAACAGCGCCCTTCTTGCCATGGGCGGTTTATACTTGAGCAATACTTTTTCTAAATATGTTGTATTCTTGTATGAAACGCTGCTTGTTTCGAGTAGGCAATTTCGAGACTGCCTATCGGTAGGTATTCAGTATTTAGCATAAGGAATATCTTAGTGGGTGAGTGTTGAATAGAAGTTTGAACTAAAATAAAATAACTTTAACACTTATTGTATATTTATTTAGGTTTTGAATGAGCTGTTTTTTCTGTTCTGTGGAGGTAGGCACTGCCTAATTGCCTATATGGAATGCACGCACCTGGTTATATGATATGATTTAGATGCCTATCTGGTCCTTTAATTGATTCCTAAATGATAGATACTGGATTGGAAGAGAAAGAAAAAAATAGAACTTGCGACCGCCATAGAAAGAAAACATAAATCTAGCGTATCTACCATTTTTGTGCCAAATTTCATCACAATCCGTTTAGTAGTTTTTGCTTGAAGAATAAAATAACAAACATCGACCCATCCATCCATATTACAATCTTTCGCATTTATAATGTACTAGCAGCCGCCCGCGGTTTCACCCGCGTTTCCGTTCCTGTGAGAATATCGGGCTAAAAGTATTTATGTATATATATATATATATATATATATATATATATATATACATAAATATATATGTTAGTAGCTGTGTAGTGTCGGCTTAGAATAGCACTACTCCCTCATCCCGTGGGTGTCGTAAAGGCGACTAAGGGACTCAGCCTTCAGGAGACGGGAGGAGTCTCCTACAAACTTGCCAAACTGCGATCGCCAACCCGCCTGCCAAGCGTGGCGATTATGGCAAACCCCCCTTTTGGGGAGGCCTATACCCAGCAGTGGATGTTATGTGGCTGAGACGACGATACATATGTTATTTCGATACAGGCAGATCTATTATCAGATATGGCAGATCTACTATCTCTGTGCCTACTTTTAGCGTGAAAAAGTAAAAAACAAACAAACAAACCAACTGACATTGTTGCAGCCAAGAATCAATCTCCCATCGTTATTTCCTTCCCCATACATTTCCGATCACATCTTACTGACAGCTGTCAAGTGAATGTCACATCACTTTGGCATTTCACATTCAAAAACCGAGAGATAGAACGGGCGCGCGCCCTGCGTGTGTTTTCCAGTAAGTCTTTTTTTAGGGTTTCGTAGCCTAAAGGCAAAAAACGAAACCCTTATAGATTCGGCCAAACCGATGTATGTCACACCCTTTTTATTCCAAAACTATGAGGATTACACAGTTGAAACTTGGTAGGTAGATGTATTCTGTAAACCGCTTTACGATTTTTACACAAAAATAAAAAAATATATGAATTAAGGGGGGGCTCCCAATACATGGAACTGTAACTGAATTTTTTTTTCATCAAACCTATACGTGTATCTATAGACAGATCTTTAAAAATTGCGTTGAGGTTTCTAAAACGATTTTTTCTCAAAGTCAACCGTTTGAAAGATGTACACTTCCAAAGTGGTTAAATGTGTGTCCCCCCCTCTAACTTTTTAAATAAGAGAGTGAAAAATGAAAAAAATAAATATGCTGTAGATCTTAATAAAAACTTTCAACGAAAATTGGTTTGAACGAAATATGTTTGTCAGTATACTCGAGCTGTACTATAGATAGGTCTTCAAAAATTACATAGAAGTTTCTATTACAGTTTTTTCTCAAAATCAACCGTTTGAAAGATATACACTTCCAAAGTGGTAAGATGTCACAGCCACTTTATTCCAAAACTATAAGGATCACACAGTTGAAACTTGGTCGATAGATGTATTCTGTAAACCGCTTTACGGTTTTTACACAAAAATAAAAAATAAATCAATTAAAGGGGGGCTCCCCATACATGGAACTGTTATTGTTTTTTTTAATCAAACCTTTACATGTGGGATATCATTAGATAGATCTTTAAAAATTACATTGAGGTTTCTAAAACAGTTTTTTCTCAAAGTCAACCGTTTGAAAGTTATACACTTCCAAAGTGGAAAAATGTGTCCCCCCCCCCCCCCCTCCCTCTAACTCTTAAAATAAGAAAATGAAGAATAAAAAAAAAATATGATGTAGATCTTTATAAAAACTTTTAACGAAATTTCGTTTGAGCGAAATTTATTTAGTAGTTTCAGAGCAAGAGCATTTTTTCGAAAACCGTAAATATAACTTTGTCATTTATACAAACACTATGAAAAACAAACTTATTTTTGCAGACGAAAAATTATAATGGCATTTTGGCAATAATAGATACAGAGAAAACGTCAAAAAAGAGGAACACACAATAGGCGGCCTTATAGCTACGTAGCAGTCTCTTCCAGGCAACCTTGGGTGCGAGACGAAACCCTTCATGTGCGAGTTCGACTCGCACTTGGCCGATTTTTTATTTCTAGCGTTGAATTCATGAAACTTCACTGAAGTAGCGATGTTAGTAAACTAATTCAGGGACAATCTAAAATCGATCTATATTAGTAAAATTATCTTTTTTTTTTAATAAACTAATTATTTATAAAATTGTTATAGAACAGCTGAGTGTCCTTCAAGAGATGGACGCGTGTCCAGTGTTGCATAATTGCACTATCCACGTCCAGCCTCTCAGCTACTGCCTGCAAGAGATTATTGGAACTACCCCGCACACGATGAATCAAGGACGCAATGCGTTTTCTTATGAGAGCTGAAAAGCTGTCCACCTTCGCTTCAGCTAACATACCTGACGCACTGCAGTGACGACGCAGCCCCAAAAGCCCCCTGAAGGCATTGTTATATTGGGTGCGAAGGGCCCTGTATACTCTTTTGGTGTAATTCATCCACAAGCTGCACATGTACAAGGACTGGCAAAACGTTTTGAAAAGCGTTATTTCAAGTTGTTTGGTACAACGTGCAAACTTGCGGGAAAGCATATTAGACCTAATACACAGCCTAATGCCCTACGTTCCCGTTCAATGTCAAGGTCATCCTTGAGCGACTCGGTAACCCAGTGTTCCAGCTTTTTAAAACTCTGCACAGCCCTAAGAGTGTAACGATGCCATTTCGTTCTAGCCTTATGGCTGGAAACTCCGTAGTTTCACTCTATGGAAATTAAATTATATTTTTATCTGTTCTGTCTAAATTAAAATTTTCTCCGTCCCACGAACCCTGTTCAGCTCATTTTGACTTAATCTTACAAAAACCATCAAGCTGAACAGAGCTTATTTAATAGAACCACATTTAAGTATCTAAAGTTGTGGATGAAGGAAGTTGTCCCTTCATAATTATTACTAATACTTGCTTTAAATTAATAAAACAAGTCGCCTGTAGAACGATACTTTTATTTCATTTTCCTATTACTAAATGAGTGCGGCGGTTCCGAAGTCCCGGCGAATGTAGTGCTGCCGGACCAGGAGCCCGGCTACAAGAGGATCCCCATTTAGCTTCACGTTAGGTACTTTATAAGTCTTATTGCCAGCTTTAAAATTTTAAGTTCACTTTTAGATGTGTTACCTATACCTAAGACTATGGGATTCCGCAAACCGCTCACAGATAACAACCAGTTTTTTGAGATCGCTAACCGAAGGACTCAGCAGCGCCATGTCGTCAGCATAACTTATATTATTGACAAAGGTACTGTTAATAAAACAGCCAACTCCAGCACTGCTGAGCTCTACGATCAGCTCATTCATGTACAGATTGAAAAGGGTGGGAGAACTTATTCCACCTTGTCTCACACCACATTCCAATTTATACATTTGACTCTCAAGCTGCACCTTTGATGATTGCCAGCCCTGCAAGGGTTTATTGACGTGAGAATTCGGCCAGAGGAGCTAAAATCTCTCAGAGCTAGGAAGATTTTAGACTTCCTGGAGGCGGCCAGGCTAAAAGATATACTGAAGGTGGCGAGTTACAATAGATCTTTTAGGTCACAATCACTACATTTCCGACTGGAGCTGCATAGCCCCTATATCCTGCAAATAAAAATATAATTATTATGATTTTATTTCAAGTTGTGCTAAAGTGTCCCATAAATATTGATGTCTTACATTTATTACCATTCATAGTTTATCTTATTTAAAAATCATTAGTCAAATCGGTAACCGTTATTTAAAATTCAGAGTCCACCGCGAAAACAGTTAATATTCATCGGCATAAATTTTCATAGGTAACTATGTTTCCCATTATAACTTGATGAATTATTTCAGAATGACTACATAAGTAATTAAAATTTAACAATGTAAGCGAAGTCTGTAATAAGCTTTTGAATAAACAAGATCTTGATAAATTAAAAGTGATTTATTACACGTACTTAAAACATCTAGTCCAAAAGAATGAAAAAAAGTTCCGTTTAATCTACGGTTGATATTATTTAAGGACCAGTTTGGCGCAGGGGTACTAAACCTGCCTTCTGTGCCAGAGGTACCGGGTTCGATCCCGGGACAAGACAAATATTTGTGTGCATGAACATGTCTATTTGTCTTGGTCTGGGTGTTTAATATGTATATTATGTATGTATTTACAAAAAAAAACGTATATAAGTATGTTTATCCGTTATCTAGTAACCATAACACAAGTTCTTAATGAAACTTAACGTGGGCTAGATAATTGGTGTGTTTCAATGCTATTATTTATTATTATTGCATATTACATACTGTAAAATTATAACGATAATGGAAAAGACTATCGAGATGATTGTAATAGTAAAGATAAAGCTTAATAGACTGTATTTGTCTGATAAATAAATGATTATTAATAGGTATTCATCAGTTTTAAACTGGATTTAAGAATGTTTAATATGTAAGGATTTCATGATGGGAGTTCCGTCCATATCTGCTACAATGAAATTAGGTTGGTATTGTTATGAAATAAAATGCATGCAGTAATTATCTTCAATTTGTTGCAATATGAATTGAATTCATGTTTATTAAGAGGAAGTTATAAACTTCTTCTTCTTCTTATCGAGTGAGGATTAGTGGCCACCTCTGGTGTCAGAGTTTATCAAGCCGCCTATAAGGCCTCTGACTTGGCTTAACGACTGTTATCAAATGACAACAGCCGGGACCGACGGTTTAACGTGCCCTCCGAAGCACGGAAGCGCTCAGTTGTTATAAACTGCATATAGAGCATTTCGAGTACAATGTAACTTTGAAAGAGCTCTTACAACTAATATAAGTCCCCTTTGTCTGGTTGTATTGGTTAAACCGACCACACCGTACTTCTATATAAGACTAGCGGACCCGGCGAACTTCATACGGCCTCAGAATTTTAAATGCTGTCTATCTATCTCTATAATCTCTTATAACTTAATAGTTGTGTAGCGTCGGCTTAGAATAGCACTACCCCCTCTCATCCCGTGGGTGTCGTAAAAGGCGACTAAGGGACTCAGCCTTCAGGAGACGGCCAGCAGCGTCTCCTACAAACTTGGCCATACTGCGATTGCTAACCCGCCTGCCAAGCGTGGCGATTATGGCAAACCCCCACTTTTGGGGGAGGCCTATACCCAGCAGTGGGTGTTACGTGGCTGAGACGACGACGACGATAACTTAAAAGGGCTGTTAGGGTTCACATCAGGTGTAGGTACTAGATACTAATTTTTTCAATCAATCAACAAATCATCATCAGCCGCACGAAGCCCACTATTTGCTGGGTATAGGCTTCACAAAGAACTCCACAACGATCGCTCCTGCACTGCTCGCATCCAGCGGCTACCCGCAACCTTCACCAGCCAGCGTAGCATGCGCACCGCGACTCGCTGTCGACGCTTATCTCGCGATGTCTGTCCCGCTCATATCAGTACGGTGTGAGCGGGACAGACTATACGCTCGCGCGAGAAAAGTGTCGAGAAAGCTTTGTCGGGGTGCTCATGCTACGCATGCTGATCGTCGGTCTACCTTGACAGGGAAGTAGAGCATTGCCCAGTGCGCGTTCGCCATTCCGCAACCATTCCGCCCCAACCGCCATCGATTCTTATACCTAAACAGAAGTTGCTCATTCGCTGAAGAACCTTACCCACGGCGCTGTATTCGTATCTCTTATACTTAAGCTGGGCTACTGGGTTCTACATCAGGTGTGCAAATGATCATTACGCCCAACAACTTTTCCTAAGTTGCTTTTTTCATATATCTCTTAGTTTGGCTGGATTGGTTCCACATCAGGGAATTTCGCTCTATATTATATATTTTTGTCTTTCAAACTACTCATGAAAAAATAAACACATCAAATAAAGAATCAGCAAAATTGATCCATCCGTTCACGCGTGATGCGATTGAGTATCGACCAAGGGAAATAGCGATTCATTTTTATGTATATAGAAGATTAGGTACCTACATTGCTTGACCAAATTCACCAAACTGACAGTTAGAATCATAAATATTTACTAGCAAATAGTAGAAAAAATCAAGTACATCGCATCTCGAACTCGCACACATCCAAAAGATGCGGGTTCGAGTCTAGTCTGAGCAATGAGACAAATTCATTCACAGAAGGTGCCGGTTTCACCGCCTACTGATAAGTTCTGGATTGGTAATATTAAAGATCATTTGACATAGGCCCGATTCTCGCGCTTTAGACATTTATTGGAGTAAAAAATCTGTTTAAAAAGCTCACTGAAAGTTATCTGCGGCACTATAGGACTATCAAAGATAATTGAAACTGTAGGATTTTGACAGTTATAGAGATTTTTTAATAAAGAAATTAAGGATATAAAAATGTCAAATTCGACATATTTCAGCGCGAGAATCGCCCCCCAGGTAACCCAGACTATGTTGTAATATGAAAAATATGTCATATTTTCTGATTTGTATAAAAATTATAAGCTATCCAGAACTTATTTTAATATCATATACAGATTTAATGATTAAGTATTCTATCGTCATCACAATAAACAATCGTTTAAGTTGAGTTCGCCTAGTCAAAATGAATCGAATTTAGCTTTGGACTACCTGTCTTGACTTGACCTCGTTACAAAACATAGGAAGAAAGAAAGAAAGAAACATTTATTGACCTCACAATACTACTTACATTACACATTACTACTACTTACATAAACAAGATTACATTCGTCCAGAAGCAAACCAGTCAACACCTATCCACCCAACGCATAAAACAGCTCCGTCACCCACAGCGTCGCAGACAGCAGACAACAGTAATTCAGCGCAGAATTTAATTTCAGGGCCATTCACGGGCGCATTTGCATCGCCCCAGACGCCACAATATCTCATCTGCATGCCTCGGGCAGATGCACTGCACTGCTGATGTATGAACCACGCCTTGTAAACTAAACAGCGATACTGCACCTCGTGAATTCGGTTAGCGGTACTGCATCGCGAGAGAAGTTCAGAAGTCGAGAAGAGAGTGGAAGCGATCATACTGCTTTTGGAGTTTGATTTGAGAAGATTTCACCATTAATTAGTTTTGTAATTTAAAAGTATAGTAAAGTAGAATTAATGCTAGGAGATTTTTGAAACTTTTGCTTAAAATCTCCGACGACAACGTTAACTTCTGTGTTTATCTATTTTAGTATTTCCTTCCCTGGTTGCTGTACGCCTAGGCCTAGGTAAGGACTCAGTATATGTATAGTACAAACAATACAATACTGGTAAATTTCGTCACGCATAATCTCGAATCTAGATTATATTAAACTATTTGTAGAAACTTGTTAACAGCAAATAGTTATCCTTGTACTTTCATTTATATTATGTATTGTAGCAGTAAGTTTTCCTAATTAATAAAATAAAAATAAGATGTATTAACTTGATGGCGAGTACGTCTGCCAATCTGGTTGGAAAATCTGCTTAAATCTAAGGTTATTAAAAACAAAAACACTTTTTTTTTACGAGCGACTGTGATACTCTTTGCCTTCCTCATACCTGATGTTAAGTATTGATAAGGCTGAAAGAGGAAGCGAGCCTCTCCCGGAATCCTCAGTCGCTGAGGAACTGGCTATCTTATCTCTAACTGCCGGAACACAATAATGCTGAAAACTTTGTTGTTATGGCGTCAGGCTTAGATAAGATGGTGGTAGCTAGCCAGGCGGACTTACAACAAGTCCTACCACCAACCAATTTGTTCCCCCGCTGGGAGTCGAACCCCTGGGTCTAATACCGGTGGTTGTGCCAGTAGACCACAGAGGCGGTTAGACCCGTCAGCCTGCTGCTTTTTCGCCAAGATCGCACCATCACAGCCGCCGTCGTCTCCGCGTAGCCAACACACCCAACAGGATCGGATGGTAGAACAGTTTTTGATATCAAATATAGTTTACTAAAGCAAACCGGGGAAAACACAACTATAACTAAAGAAAAAGTTTGGACTGCAGAGCTGCGACCATTCCTGTTGAGCGCGAAATAGACATACATAACCTCTATTGAAACCTGAGCAAGCGCAGATGCTCTTGGTTCAAAGATAGCGTAGCGAGGATTACAAATGTACGAGACGCTAAAACCTCATATCAGCATGCTTCAGCGCGGATAATGATGCAAGAAAAAATCAAGAAAAACAGTTCAGTTTTTTTTTATTATTATTCCGTCCTAGGTACAGGCTAGGGTCATCGACCATACTGCCTCGTCATTAGTTTGTATATTTTTCTGAATAAGAAACAGCTTACATAAAAGGTTTTTTAGCGGTCCGAAATTCAATTATAGGTTATGAAACCTCATCCACACTAAATTAAAAATTCTTAAAACAAACTGTTTATTGTAATAAATATTGTTTTTTATGATAATATTAAAACCAAAGCGCAGTAAGTATTAAAGTAAATTCAAAGCTATTAAGAATAATATAATGACGATTCGGAAAAGTTCTAATTTTAAATCTAGTATCAGTCTCTCACAAATTGAAAATTAATTGTCATTCAAGTTGTGAATTAAAGTGACTGACATTTTCCTGTGATAAAATAATATCGATGAGCGAAACTTATCGAAAATAATTGGTTTCGTATTTTATCACTCCTGTAGTCCACCATATTTTAAGTTACAAGATTCGGGAATTAATTAAGGATTTTACCTTTACTAAAGAAACTTATACTAAAAGATGTCCTGAAAGCTGGTAGGGGAAAAAATCGGACGGTTTGAAAGCACTTTTCTATAAGTCTATTTGAATATATAAGTATATTTTGACTTTTGACTTAGACACTATGTAAAATAATCAAAATTTGTAAGGCGTTGTAATTTGTAATTGTAGTGCGAAAATGCTATTGAATAATATTTTCCGAAACAATCTTGCTGTTTCAATGTTTCACAGTATAAGAATAAACGTTTGTCAACAAATATAATTTAGGAAATAATATATTGTCACTATTACTACTACAGCGTCGTCAAAATATGACAAAGTGGAAAAGTTTTATTGCCTCAGTCTGGAAGCGAATAAAACTTATTTTTGCCAGCGTCTTGCCAACTAACCCGTGAGTTACCTACTGTAGAAACCGTGCCAATTTCCTACTTGTACGAGTGATTCCTGATTGATAAGTTTCCGAAACGACAAAGAAAATATTTATTAATCCATTTAAAACAAATTTATTTCTCAACCTTATATCCTTCTACCTCAATACATTTAGTAAAGCGCTTTCCCAATACCATTGCATCATGGTAAATTTTTTAAATAGAAAAATATTGGAAAAAATTAACTCGGCCACAAGTGAATTCTCAGGCTGGAATCGAACCAGCGACCTTTGGAAATCCGGTCCAATGCTCTAACCGCTGAGCTACCGAGACTTGGACCGGATTTCCAAAGGTCGCTGGTTCGATTCCAGCCTGAGAATTCACTTGTGGCCGAGTTAATTTTTTTAAGTCTCGGTAGCTCAGCGGTTAGAGCATTGGACCGGATTTCCAAAGGTCGCTGGTTCGATTCCAGCCTGAGAATTCACTTGTGGCCGAGTTAATTTTTTCCAATATTTTTCTATTTAAAAAATTTACCATAAGTATAAAAATAGCATTGAAAAATGCAAAAATTACAAAATCATAAACCATTGCATCAGTTCGATAAAATATTTTCTCCAACCCCTGAACATACTCATCTACGGCAACAATGACTTCATCATTTGTTGAAAATCACTGGCCACCTTACCCTTTCTTCAAGTTTGGGAATAAGTGGAAGTCGCATGGGGCGATCTGAGGAATAGGGTGGATGCAGTAGCAATTCGAAACGCAATTCATTCAGGAGTTGGCGACTGCAGCCATTGAAGAGTGTACAGGCGCGTTCTTTCCATTATTAAGCAAATTCACGACACAGAAAGTTCAAGGTCTTGTCATACAAATTCCATCAGCTCGATCAAATCCAAATTTGGCGTTCCATTTTCGATAAGACGTCAGAATATGATGTAATATTTTTTTTGCGTATCTTTTTTTTAAGTTCGTCGTTTCGGATACTTATCAATCAACCCTCTACCTACTTTATTTTTATTAACGTTATTTTTCCTTCCTGAATAGCGAATATCCTGTAGCAAGTTTCAAAGAAATGTAGAAGTTAAACTTATTTGAAACGGAATTGTTATTGTTATAAATTATAATATGTCTGCTTGCCAGTGCAGGGGTTCACAAGTCTTTCATGAACGTGGGCTAGATAATTGGTGTGATGATTGGATGCAATTATTTATTTCTTATAACCAACCTAAAAACAACCTTAAACGAATGGCTAACAGTGCATCTCTTTAACTTATTATACAGAGAGAAATGGATGGCATTAAAGCAATAAAAAACCACATTGAAACAAAAGGTAGAAATAATAGGGCTGAATACAGAACTACCTACTCCAAGATATAAAGATACATCTAAAATGTTTTTAATAAATAAATAAATAAATAAATAAATAAAACGAAATGTAAAACAAGGAACTACGAAAACATCATTCGAGAACCGTAAATAATACTCTTGTTGAATTCTCCACATACACAAGGTCCACTGAAAGTATCATTCATATAGTAAAGTAACAAGCTATTATTTTAAAGCTCATATTTTTCTTGAATAACTGCATACACTCGCATTCCCGAACAATGCAACTGTTTGACAAACGACCCGGTGGCATGTCGTAAATACCCGCCGCGTCGGGAATCGATGACGTTTCCCATAAAAGCTCTACTGGGCGACCGGAAAGCTCCTCAATTGTACGATTTTGATTAATTTACTTGGCAAGAATTATGCCTCAGAAAGGAGAACGGACAAAAGTATGCAGACGGATACTGATACCCCCCACCCCTCTCCCCTACTTTATCTTAATCGATAAAGGGCGCCTAATGAAACATTATTTAATGTATAATTGCAAATTTAAAAAATATACAAAGCTTTACTTAAATTGCACTTCTCTCGTCAAATATGTAAGTACTTAACGAAAAAAGTTTATATCTCTTGAGAGTTGAATCGAATGAGACCAAAAAAGCCAACGTTCTTCGTAGTACATTTTCTTGACCAACATTTTTTTCAAGTCCTGGAGAGACTTGGAGCTAACGCGGCGGGTATTTACAAATATGCGACCCGGTGCAGCTAGACGCTCAGTAAATTAATGCATCCATTTGCGAACAGCTGGATTGTCGGCCATTTTTCCGCTTTATCGTCAAACCTCGGTGAGTACGCTCAATGGTCTCGACTGCAGTTTTTATTGGTTAATGGGAGATCAGTGAGAACTCGGGATAACTGGCGAGAACGTTTGGATTGAGAATAGGAGCAATTGTTTGTCGAAAATGTGTGTTTAATCAAACTGTAAAGTTCGAGAAGTATTATTTTTGATAGCTTCATTGACGTAGTTAGAGTCCATCTATCTGTTGTATGAGGTATTCAATTACAGCCTACCATCACGTCATACGAACGTTTTGTTTGCGTTTTGTTTTTATTTAAGTTGTCACATTTTGACACACTTTACACTTTGGAGGCGATGATTGTGCGATGACGTCACAAAACATCCGTCAAAAACAAAGCTTAATTTAAGAGATTCGTAGTACGAAATAACATTTATTTATTTATTTATTTACACACAAAAACTTATAACTATCATTACAGGCACTATGTAACCCAATGCGATCGTTACAGCATTCTTGTTACCATTTATGATAATGACTACATTTAACTTACAACCTATGACTTACAATAACAAAGTATCCAAGTAGCTAATTTTGTGATTTCACTCAGAGAACAAATGAACAAATCCGTTTCCTTATCGATAAGGTTGACAGTGCGAAAGGCGCGCGACAGTGGGGACTCGCGTAGTAAGTTGGTGCGAGCTCTAGGCACCACAAGTAGATTAGGTCGACGCCTTCGCCCTTTGTATTCATTGGGAACACAAATACGCATCATCTTTAACACTTCCGCATTATTTATCTTGCCCCTAAGAACTGTAAAGAGATATGTAACCAGTCTGAGTTCTCTCCTTACACTAAGTTGGTTGTACCCTACCATACCCAAAATGAATAACGTTGGGTACTGCAATGGGTAGAAAGGGTAAACTCCGTACAGCTTTAAGTATAAGTACCTCACAAATTTGTTCTGTACCCTTTCCAACATAAGGTTGTATTTTTGCTCATGAGGGGCCCAGATCATAGCATTAAATTCTAAATTACTCCTTACTTATGTATTATACAAGGCTATTACGGCTTGTACATTTGTGAAATTGTTTACCGTTCGCAACATAAACCCCAGTGTTCTAGAATAGTTATGTGTACCTTAAAAGTTAAATCAGCTGTAAACTAACGCCTAAATCTCTAACTTGCACAACCCTACTTATAGGCGCTCCACTAATATTATAGGGGTAATCTATGGGGGTCTGTTTGCGTGTAAAAGAAATCGCATGACATTTAGATACGTTGAATTCTAACATGTTCTCTCGACTCCATTCAACTACCCTATTTATGTCATCCTGAAGTTTGTTACCATCCTCTACGTTTTCTATGCGCAGTGACAACTTAAGGTCATCCGCAAATAATAAACACTTTGAATGCTTCACGACATCAGGCAAGTCATTTATCATTAGTAAAAATTCCAAAAGGACCTAGGTTCGATCCCTGACTTACGCCAGACCACGTAAAATACCGTTCTGATTTATGCCCCCCGTACTCCACATACTGCTGTCTATCTGTCATGTAGCTAGCGAAAAAATTCAATAGATGTGGGGTAAAACCAAATTCTGCCATTTTCCAAACATGGTAAGATTGAAACAATACTGCTCTAAGAGATGACGGTAGGCCCCCCTGATCGGACTTTTAGAGATGTAATTACGAGTCAACTTCTAAGTCACTGGAAAGCAAAGTGGAGCACTGAAGGAGAAAGTTATAAGGTCTTAATATAAATATGATGTTGTTCTTACTTTCTTTTCAGTAACGAAATTGGCAGCATCAACACCTAAGATGTAATTGTACTCCAAGTTTATTGTGTGTTTATGTTAAGAGTCATATAATGTTTAGAGTCGGTTTCACCTCCGACTCAAAAGTTATGGATAGCTTATCTGGTAGATAATCTGACAGTTGTGATAAAAAAATCATCTCACAATTGTCAGATGATCTTTCAGATAAGCTATCCAGAACTTATCAGTCAGTGGTGACGTGTAAGTCCAAATCTAGTAGTCACGTCACTTGTACGAGGTTCGTTGTAAAAGAACTTTCTTCAGCTCAGAACAATTTAATTTCCTAACAACTCCGTTTTTATACTCATTATCATTAGTACTAATCCCTGCCAGTCAAACCTTATCTATTTCCACTTTTTATCAAATCATATTCGGAGCACTATCTCATTTGCATAAAGACCGATCCACCTCGAGGTCCCCAGCAGCTCTCAGCCCTTGATTGATGATCCCCTCCTCCCACCTCGCGCGGGTTCACTATTCACGGTCCGTTCATAAATTAACCGTTCCCGTTTGAGCCGTCGACAATAAAACGCCGGGAGGAATATTCAATGGCCATTGTTCTACCTCACTGAAGAGACCGATTTAGTCCGCGACCTCCATTCACGCTTGTTGCTGAATCCCTCCTTTTTATGCCATTTTTATCAGAATAAAAAAAAACTCGTCAGTCTTTTCGGTCGCGTCAAAGTAGGACGAACAGCTCTAGATGTCGTTACAACTTCCAAACCTCGCCGTCTTCTTCCCGCTATTTACCGAAATCTTAAGGGTACACTTTATCTAAAAAAACTCCCCGAGAAAAAAGTTGAAGATAACAAAGTAGCAAGAGGCGCGACGCCCCAAGAATATTTTCCCAAAAAAATATGGAACAATAAAGATCAGTATAATTTCGTTGGAAACTCGGCGGAATAGTTAATTCGGAAGTTCCGGGGACGGGCATTAAAAGTTCCGCGGAACATTCGCGATCGCCCGCGCGGTTCAGCCGCGCCCGCCC
This sequence comes from Chrysoteuchia culmella, assembly GCA_910589605.1. Lineage (NCBI taxonomy): Eukaryota > Metazoa > Arthropoda > Insecta > Lepidoptera > Crambidae > Chrysoteuchia > Chrysoteuchia culmella. The sequence continues at coordinate 25,957,746 of OU342643.1, read as the reverse complement.
GTCGCCCGCCCGCCGCTAATTTCATGAGTTATAGCTTTAAAAAGCATTATTATTTCACAGAAAAAGTTTCAACGAGAAAATTTTCGAAGTACAATGAAATATTACGACCAATTCCCTCCCCACAAATAGAATGGCATAACGGAAATAAATACAACATGCTCAGAAAAAAATGGTTTTTATTAAAAACCTCGTTTCGAGACGACTTTCTCGTCTAAATTCACAGATATTTACGCCGATACTAGTATGTACAGTATATAATATAGTAGAGGTCTAAAGGATCGCTGTAATATATACAATGTTTTCATACGATATCATACATTTACTTTGTAATTGCAACCTGTATAACGAATAAATATTTCAATATGATTTCCAAGTAAATAAATTTATTAGTAATTTTGATTACAAGAACTTATCTCAACATAGAATTAAACTAATTAAAATTTCGATATATTCAACTAACACTTCTCTATCCTAATAATATATATTTATTTAAGAACAGAAATATATATCTATAATGTGTATACAATAGCAAGATGAACAAAAGTCAACAGAGTATCAACCGTAACAGAGATGTAACAAGAAATTTTAAAATCCATTAATTGGTCAGGAGGTAGGTGCGAACCCTTCACCCATACACGGAAACAAGTGTATTAAAATATCGAGTAAAATGTCGTTTAGTAGTTCTCCATACTCCACTGCAACGTCACTGCCACAATTATTTCGAAAAACAACCGAGGGACCCTTCTCAAACTCTTCAAACGAGCAATGACATTTTTATGGAAATGAAAAAAGGAATGCCTATTATACATTTTTCAGTATACATAGACGAGACTGTTCGTTCATATATAAATACGTATACACTCACTTACAATATCACTTGCTCACTCTGACACATCAATCCGAAGTTTGTGCGAGTTCCAAGTGTTTCACAATTCACTTACAAACTTTTAAAGTATTCAGAAGTCTTCTAGACTGAGATCTCCTGGATTTGGACGCGTTTTTTTGGAGGCGGCGCGTTGTTCGGCCTCTCTTTTAGTTCTAACTCGCTGCTGCGCTGTGAAAACCGATAAATATGTTAATTGTCAGATCGCAATCAGTTGCCGATTGATTGATAGCACAAAAAGCAGGCTGATTAAAATCACATAACAACCAATTTCGTCGCTGTCATTACTGTCATATTTTCAGACTGACAGACACAACAGATTTTTAGTTAGATTATTATCAGCCCTCCGCTACACTCAAAAGATTCCTTATAGGGACTACTGTAGGTATTGTATGTGGGTTTTATTTGTGTCATAAAGCCATTTATTATCACCAGTTTAACTCTTTGCTACTGTGCTATCATGTAATTTCAATAATTCAGCTGCAGCTGATTGACAATCGTAACTGAATACAATATGAAACTGAGAGACAATATGTGCCTGCGAGAAATGCCACTTTGTTCTGAGTGTTCCTTCTGCTTGCATACTCTCCTAGCGCAATACTAACTATAGAAAATACTCGTAGATAATAGTTACGCAATTGACAACGTGACTCTTTTGTTGGTCCTGTATAGCTTTCATTAAGTACTACTACATTAAGAAATAGGTTCATTTCAGACCACTAATACGCACATATCTCATGCGCTGTCCACTGAGATGCCAGAATACTTCCGAACTCGCTAGAGTTTCTATTGTTCAATCCGGGAACTTCCCGGTTGACCAGTAGAATTTTTTCGGGAAACGTTTTCTCGGAAAGTACTTAGGTTAAAGAAATAATTTATTATTTTAATGAAATACCTATTAATGTTCTATTATTTGTGATAAAAACGTTTTTTATATATCTTGTACTTTTTAAATAAAACTTCCTAAAAAACTACCGGTAAGTTCTCCGGCTGTACCTATTTTTGCTTATCGTATTCTGTATTGATAAATTAGTGCAAGCGTCCACAAGCGTTAATGATGCATCGCCATTTCACAATGATTTGACTGCGCACCGCACAATACGCAGCTTAACCTCATTCGACTCAATCATTTATTATTAACACGTTTACAAATGAACAATACTCGATTCAACTTTATGAAGATTAATGATTTGCAAATCATGAATCACATTCTCAATGTCGTTAAACAAAATATTCTTTTACACTGGCTACTTTGCATGACTGTGTTATGGGTCAAATATGTGGAACTAATCAATTAAGAATTCAACTGTATCATGTTTCTGGTAAATAAATGTTTTCTATGTCTACTTAAGTCTGATGAATGGAAAGTAATTAATTCGAAAGATATGATTACCTTTAACGTGCTTTTTCTGGGAGATAGCGCTAGAGTCGGGTCAGTGGTCAAGGAACCCGTGCCAGTGCGACTGCTGCAGCTTCCTGTACAAAGACAGAGACAGAGACAGATGAAGTTCTGGGAATGGCATCTTTAACATGATTTAAATTTGCTCATGTCGTTGCTACACTTCTGCTGCAGCGGCAACATTAGCTGGTTGCCGGAACTAAGAGGCCATTTTTGTTCTTTTTTCTCGTGGTCTCAGCATTTTGTTCTATTAATGGGATCACGAGGGAGGTATGCATATTATAAAGCTACGTGTGCATCAAAACGTTGTTTGTTGATTGCAATTCATTGCAATCATACTTAATTGAATTTTATATGTAGTCAATAAAATAAATGATATCTCTCTCTTAGTCTCCTTACCCTCTCTCCTAGGCCTCCTATGCGTGGTCCTCCGCCGCCCCCTCTGCAGGTAGATGCCAGCGAACACCAGCACATTGAGTGCCAGTAGGAAGCAGCCCGCCCCCACCGTCACCCCCAGCGCCACCGTGTAGCTGCCCCAACAAAAAACATCATCATCCATCCATCCATCCATCCATTTGGTGTCCCCACTGTTGAGGCATAGACTTCCATATGGATAAATAAAAATAATTAGCTACAATTCTTCACGCGAGCACAATGTGGATTAGTGGTTAACGACTGTAAATGCAACCGGGATCAGTGACTTAACGTGCTAACCTAAACCTGAGGAGCTCATAATAAAACATTGGTAGTTCTGTGAGCAACTGTTCGGTTCAGTCTATTCTGTAACCATCCATTGTGAAAATAGATTTCATTGCAAGTCGAACGCACCAAACAACTGCACCACTGAGATCATCAAGAGAACAAAAACTCTTAACCCACCCTCCCCAGTTTTTACTTGAATGCAAGCTGAAAGCATCATTAAATGCCACTAGTACTTAAAAATATGCAGATAACTACATTCAGAGTGGTTAATGCAGCTCTAAAATATATCCATCGGGAAGTACTGCACCATTAAGTAAAGCATCATTTAATTTTGCAACTTCGAAAAAACAAGTTGCAGCAGAGAAGTGGTAAAACAAAAATGGTTTAACGTGAAACGTTCCCCCTTTATTTGCTCCAGTTGATTCAGTGCGAAGTTTGGGGGCATCCATTACCATTATCAGCCGTATCCAGTCGCGCCACAGAAAAAACGTTTGTCCCTGAGAAATGGCGGGACATTAAGACATTATTTGCGAGACAAAAAGGAACAAGATTCGGCGAGGTAACTGACTAGGTAAACACATTAGTGGAATTGCACGTTCCCTGCTACGTAGATCAATCTTGTTTACGCAGTCACGAGACAGCTGCAGGCCACTCGATATGAGACCATCGGGTAATAAAAACAAACAGCTCGTGGAGAACTGGAACAATTTGATATCCTCGCTTTCCTTCATCAGTCATAAATATGTAGTTTATGACATGAAATATGTAATTACCGTCCAATTGCGTCAACCTCAATTTTTTCTAAAATATCTGAGAAAATTATGCACGCCCATCTTTCATCCTACTTTAATTCATTTAAAGTAATAAACGGTAACCAATATGGTTTTCAAAGGAAAAAATCAACAACACATGCAGCATACCATTTAATTGACCAAATTTTACAAAATGAAAACAAAGGCAACTACACGACAGTGATGTTTCTCGACTTATCAAAAGCATTTGATTCTTTTTCGCATAAGCACTTATTGATGAAATTGGGACACAGTGGTATAAGAGGTCATTAAATGGTATAAGAGGAATTCAGCAACTTGACAAAGAGCACACCATACAAGCTCACAAATCTGGTTTGAAAATTAATTATTCCGGCGTACCACAAGGTAGTGTCCTAGGGCCACTTATTTTACTATTATATATAAATGATTTACCTAACGTGACGAAGCATTAAATGATATTGTTCGCTGATGACGTGACAATCATAGTAACTTCTGACAAAAAATTTACTTTGGATCAACATAAAAAAGAAATTATTGACACTTTGGCGTCTGTGACAAATTGGTTAAACAAAAATAGTTTGCAACTTAATTTAAAAAAGACAAAATTACTAAATTTTTATAATTTTAAGGATAAAACGATTGACATAGAATTTAATAAAAAAGTGTTGAAAATACTGTGACATTTCTTGGAATAGATATAGACATACGACTAAACTGGAAAGAGCATACAGAAAAAGTTTGCAATGAAATAAACAGTTTTGCATTTGCCCTATTCAAACTTGCAAAAGTAGCAAATAGGGCCACTGCTGTAACAGCCTATTTTGATTACGTAGAATCTTTGCTAAGATATGGACTTCTAGTCTGGGGAAATGGTGTGCAAGAACATATTTGTCACAAAAGAAATGCATACGTGCCATATGCAATATTGCCTCTGATGTCACTTGCCGACCATATTTTAAACAACCTGACGTATTACCACTACCGTGTCTATACATCATGGAGGTATGTTTATTTGTAAAGCAACATTATTGACTTATTTACAAAAGCAAAAGACATGACAAACAGAAGTTTACGACGTCCTGATAAAATAGTACAAAATACGATACCATAAACAAAACGTTTTCTGTCAAATGCGCCAACAATGGCAATTACAATTTTTATCAAAATACCCGACCAAATAAAAGCGTTTCTTATAATAGCTTCAGAATTAAATTTTGACATGGATTTTATATATTGACATTATTAATTATGAGTATCTTATCTTTGACATTATTAATTATGAATACCTTATCTTTGACATATTATATGATCTGTAAATGTAAATTGCAAATGTAAATTAGATGATCTGAAAACTTGATTATGCAAAAATACCATATTGTAATCAAATATTATGAAATAATGTCAACTGTTTTTATGAATGTTAGTTTTTTTATTTATTTTTATTCTGAAGCAAATTAGTTATAGTTATTATTGTTACAAATTAGAGAAATGAGTATCACTGACATGAAACATTGACATTAAAATTATGATTAATCTATCTGCCATGTTAGCGAATAAAATCATATTAACTTTGTTTTTTGTCGAGTTTGCATGCTATAATTTTAATGGCTAAATAGGTTAAGCTACTTACTTATTTATATGGATGTGATGAACACCTTAATGTAAACCCTATTTAAAGCAAATAAATATATTTATATTTCTATTTCTATTGGCATAACACAAAAACAAAACCTGATGATTTCGAATCACACACGTTAATGATTTCCTCGTCGTTACCGCTACGTATTAGGTCCGAGGTATTCTCCGGTTTATGAAGCTTACGCTTATTGAGGAAAAAGGCAGGCATCTAATTAAGATGCGAGGGAATTCTCGTGATATTACCTGTAATATTGCGAGTCCAGGTTGAGGGCGTCGGCGGGCGAAGGGCGCGGGGCGGGCAGTGAGAGCGCGGGCCGCGGGGAGGGCGACGGCTCGCACTCTTCCACCTCCGACGCCTCCTCCGCCTCGGTTTCCTCCTCGTCGTCCAAGGAGGCCGTCGTCGTATACAATTCCGGAAATATTTCACCTGCACGACGAAAAGAATTTAATTTTGACAGTTCAGTAATTAAAATGTATTTAGGGCATAAAGTAAGATAATGTCTCCATTTTTTGCAATTATTTTTAATGTTGTTGGTGCTAAGGGAACGGTGTTTTTTAATTTATCTTTATTGAAGATAGATAGGTACTTAATGTAGGTAGACTTGGTAGGTTACAAAAGTTGGGCAGTAGATATTACGATTGAATTTACATCCTATCATAATGGAAATAAATGCAGAATTAATACAATTAAGTAGTATAACAAAAATGACCTGGGCTATGTTGAATGCCATATGCGGGAAATACTTATAGAGAAAATGGAAGTATTTCCACGTAAAGTCGTAGATAAATAATAATTAGCTTTACAAATGTGCATTTTTTCATATCTTTTCACCTAATTTCTTACACCGTTCTGCTGTGACACAGTTCGCTAATAATGCCATTAATATTAACTCATAATTAAAGCGTAGTTTACACATGTGCCAGGAACTTATCGCAAATTTCCTGTTTAGAGGCACAGTCTTACAGAATGGCGGTCTTCGGAAACAATTAAGGAAGCTCCAAATATGATTATGTTCCGTCACAGCATAAGGAAGCGTACAGGATTTTGACTTAGACTCTTTCTTGAAATAAGTCAATAATTATTATTGCAACCGGGTAGTATGCAATACGTGATAGGGCTGCCCGCCAACATTGATTAGCCATTACCACATGCTTACTGCGTACAAAACTTTCACAATGTGCGTTCGTCAACGCGGCGCATTCGAGACTGAGACACTTGCCGCGCTCTTACCTAGACCTTTTGTAGGAAGATAAATACTGATGAATATTTATACTGTGTTTCCGCTAAGGAAGCCCGCGCCCGATCATGTTACGGCATGTTCAATTACAGCACACGAAAATTATCCAACTAGTTTCATTACACAGTTTATGTGTGAATTGAGTATAACCAATATTAGATTAACGCTTTCTGATAGCTGTTAGAGTTAAATTTAATTGTTTTAAGGTAGTACGACTAAAATCGTAATAAGTAATGCGTTAAAGGTTTATTCATTACTAAAATTCTTGTAAGCTTATGCTATATCAACTGAACAATAAATAAAATATCTCTTATATACATACAGTCCCGGAAATTTCCGGTTGAACACCTTCAGGCGATATTCGCTTGCGCTCGATTTAGACAGTTGTAGCCTATAACGTTGCCCACTGATAGTCGTTCAATGACTGGGAACTTTCACAATTGTACCTACATATTTTTTTGTTGTTTTTTTAGCAGCCGGTAGCGCAGTGGTTCGCGCGCTCGGCCTGCGGTTGTTGAAGTTAAGCAACTTTCGCAATGGTCGGTCACGGGATGAGTGACCATTAATTTAGTCTCTCGAGCTCGTCCGTGCTTCGGAAGGCACGTTAAGCCGTTGGTCCCGGCTGCATTTGCAGTCGTTAAAACCCACCAATCCGCATTAATCCCGCGTGGTGGCTCATGGCCCGTTCTCCATGTCCATCCATAAGGAAGGCCAGTGCCCCAGCCTGTGGGTACATTAAAAATGGCTGATGACGATTGTTTTTCTGTGTTCCGGAAATTAGAGATAAGATATCCAGTTCCTCGGTGGTTGAAGATTCCGGAAGAGGCGCGCTTCCACCTTCAGTCTTATCGTTAAATAGCATGAGCAGCTTATCGACACTCGTTGCACGATAACGTGTCAATGTCGTCCTCACATCTTAGCAGGGTAAGCAAGCGTTCCCCGTATATAAATGATGCCATTGTCCCAAACAAACAAAAGCTAATAGACAGGAAAATAGCCCTAACTGAATCACAAAGTATCACGACTTGTTTGTTTCAAATTTCTGGAACGGCATAACTTTGGGAGAGTCCACGTCAAAGCATATTCGTTGGAAGTTTATCAATGAGAGCGAACATGCAAATGAAACGGTGCGAGTTGGATCGCCGTATCGCGATTCAGTCACAGAATAAAGATACAAACAGTATTTGGTATTTCTACAAAAGAAATACCGTTCACGAGTAATATCCGATTCGCCTCGTCTCGTCGAGGACTAGGCAAGCGTCTCAGCCTCAAATGAGTGCGGTGACGAACGCACGCTGTGAATGTTTTGTACGAAGTTAGCGCGTGGTAATAGTTAATCTTTTTTTTGTTTTATATAAACTTCGGGGATACTCTTAGCCTTCATCATACTTGATGTTAAGTATTGATAAGGCTGAAGATGGAAGCGAGCCTCTCCCGGAATCCTCAATCACTGAGGAACTGGATACCTTATCTCTAACTGCCGGAACACAACAATGCTGAAAACATTGTAGTTATGGCGTCAGACTTATTTAAGATGGTGGTATCTAGCCAGGCGGGCTTACAACAAGTCCTACCACCAACCAATCCGAATACTATACGTACCCCCACTGGGAATCGAACCCGGGACCCCTGGTCTCATACCGGTGGATGTTACCACTAGACCACAGAGGCGGTTAAATATATGTCTGACTATAATAATAGTTTTTTACTTATATCAAGAAAAAGGCTAAGACAAAGTACTGTACTTATATTTATACTGTGATTCAGTGGTACGCGCCGCCAATAAAACCCGCAGGAACGCCGTTTAGATAGGACACGACACGAGATGTCGTGATAGCGGGCTTATTTCCAAAGTTGCCCGATTTGTTTTGGTATACTTAAATATACTAGGATGGCGCAGCGTCCCAAAGTGAGTCTTGTTTTGGTATATACAGTCAACAGCGGCTACGATTTTACACTTTGACCTTGAGAGCGCCCTTATGTCGCTCGTAATAGCGACGGTTTTCGTAATTCAAATGTAAAGCCGTACGTGCCGTTGACTGTACATACTGTTGGTATTGAAAATTCTGTACAGTCTGTACGAAAGTTTAAAAGTGTATTATGTACTGTTGTTTTTGAGAATTGTTTGTTTGAGCTAAGCTAAGCTAACATTAATTCAGAACACTGATAAGACGAATAGTATTCGACAGTCGGTGAAATTGGCTCGTAGAAAGGTATCCAATGAAAAAAAACCAAGTACTTCATCATGTAAAATAAGTTATTGACGTAAGCTCATTTAAGCTGAATCCAGAATAAGAATTGAAGGCAGACTAAGCGTAGATAGATAGATAGATAGATAAAACACTTTATTGCACACACAAAAATACAGACAGAAACACAAGAAAGAGTTGACATACATGTGGGCAAAGGCGGCCTTATCGCTAAGAGCGATCTCTTCCAGACAACCTTTGAGGCATAGGAAAAATGGAGAGAGAGCGAGAGGTAGTGCACAGGCAACAAGGTAGGTAACAGGAATGTCAAAGCTGAACAGATTTTAGAGTCATTATAAAAAAGAAACGTACTCTTTCGTTTCTTGCCGATTCTTCTCGTTCGTTTGCCGTATGGCTTTGCAAACCGATAGCAGGGCTTCTTACAAATGCTTAGGCTAGACAAAACAATCATATCTATATCTTAACCGCTCCTGTAGTCTTGTGGTAACAAATACCGGTATCAGGAGGTCTACTCTCTAAGCACGAAACCCGTAGTTTCGGCCTAAGTTACCGACATTTCCTACTCCGTATAACCTACGGAAAGCTTATTAGTTCGAAGACCCGAACTAAGAATGAATGAGAATACGTTTTGACATTGTCCCTACTCCCAATGTGTTTGTGCCGTTTGTCTAATCTAGCTAACAGTTCATCCGAAATCAATAGAGAGTAGGCTCCGTCCGTAGTTTCGGGAAACTTACGGACGGAGGCCCGTATCTTAGTTGACGAGCTTAGAGAGTAAGCCTCCAGACCCAGAGGTCCCGGTGAAGTATGATGATTCAGTAGTTGCACCGCAACACAATTATTAGCAAAATGACTGCTACATTTTACGTGTAAAGTGACGAGATAGCAAAAGTTATAATAAATTAGAATAAGTTTTATTATAAGTAATTGTATGTTTTTGATGCAATACAGATCGAACCAAGGAAGTATAAACATGTGTTTTCTTTATTAAAATTCCCGATATTATCTAAACCTTATCTGATGGCGACCCTGCCTGACCGCATCGATTCCCGGCGGGGGTACATATTGTTAGTTGGTGGTTTGACTTGTTATAAGTCCGTCTGGCTAGCTACCACCATCTTATATAAGTCTGGCGCCATAACAACAATGTTTTCAGCATTGTTGTGTTCTGGCAGTTAGAGATAAGGTAGCCAGTTAGGAGGAGGAGTGAGCCGGGAGATGATCGCTACCATCTTTAGCCTTATCAATACTTAACATCAGGTATTATGAAAGCTAACCCCCATATTCTAAGTCGTTCCTCCAAAACTTTTTACACTCCACTCAACCTCGTCGTGGGTAAAAATGGTAGTGTGTGCTAGGCCTAACACGGAGTGGCTACGTACTCTTTGGCTCCTCCAGGTCCTTACGGAGTTATAACTTAGGATACCGATTTCGAGCAGTATTTCGAAGAGGTTTTCAATGAGGTTTCGTTAAGTCGAGGACGAGTAAGTTTTGGAGGAACGACTTAGAATATGGATGTAAGACTCTCCTCGTTGTTCATAAAAAAGTTCAATTTAAATTTAAGTATTTATGTTTATCGTAGCTGTCGTTCGTGTATTTCAATTTGCTTTCAAACGACGTAGCACGCAATGCGGAGCATTTTCTCATCCGTCTTGAAACTCTTCGTAATCTTTTTTAGTTTCTTCCATTTAGGTGGAGGCATGAGCTTAATGAACGGGCGTTGATGTAACACAAACAGCGGGCCCACAGCCTCCAGAGGCATAACCGGGACAGAGATTCAATCTATTTGAACCACGAGTTCCATGTGGCTGAGTATTCTGGGGGAAACGCCCAGCGCGATTCCGTCTTCAGCCTTTTCATGGCATAACATGAGGTAAGATAAAATAAGATTCCCGTTGGAGATTAAAAAAGTTGTATTCTGAATTACATACATCAGTCTCACCCAATCACTATTTGACTTTATTACATGAGCTAGGGTGCATGAATGGAGCCTCCTTGTGTGGCGCAAAAAGATAAGTATGCGTCCGCGCACCCTAGGCAATGGTCTGCGTTTGCGGACTGCAAGTCGGTAACGCAGACTAGCCGATCCCGCCACCACGACCCAATGGCAAAAACTATGTACATTTTTGTTGGTTAAATCTAGGATATTTTTCACAGCGATTATATTCTAATTCTCATAGAAATATGAATCAATATGATCTGATGGATTGATGGTAGCAAACCAAAATAAATTTAATTAATATAGATAGTAAGCTTTGTCTCTGTCCTCTAGGCAGCTCCCTGACCAAGTTGTGTGCTCAGTTTGTGTACAAAGGACTGATACAATTGCCGGCCGGCCATTGTTGCCCAAATGGAACACGAATAATGGCCGCTGCCGGCGAGCCCGCGGTATTTAGTTAGGCAGACGAGCTTTTTCATAAAAAACTTTTCTAGCGTACGAAGTACCATACGTTGTAGCTGACGTAGAAACAATATAACCTATTGACTATTACATCTGGCTGGTAAAATTCTTAATCCTTAGCAGTTCAAACGTGGTTCTGATTTAGATGACGCCTCGACGATAGAGTTTCAATATACTACACTACTAATGAAATTTAAATGAGAGGCTCGCTTCTATCTTCAGCCTTATCAATACTTGACATCAGGTATGATGAAGGCTAAGAGTCTCCCCGTCGTTTATAAAAAAAAGTAAACTGCCTATAAAGAAGTAGTTGATATTGCACAGTAACAAGATAATGGTAATATAGTCAAAAACACACTTGACCGCAGACCCTGACACCCATTTGCACTAAACTTAAGAATCGCGTTAGGCTTTTCTCAATCACGGCTTCATAACAATAATAGCTTAAGCCTTAGGTGGTCGATTTTGGGCCCGTAAGTTAATAATAGCGTTAGTGGATTTAAGAACGTACGTAAAAAAGCACAAATTCGTCCGTGTATGGAATACTGCTCCCACCTTTGGGATGGTTCAGCAAAATACCAGCTGGCCGCACTCGACTCGGTGGAACGCAGAGCCAGAAAACTCTATGGGGATGATAGTCTGGTGAATAACAAGCTCCACAGCTCACAGTCATCGACGAAGAGTTGCTTCATTATCGGTATTCTACAGATTGTACTTCGGAGAGTGTGCTATTGAGCTGCATGATCTCATACCGCCAGCTGCTTTTTACCACCGGGAATCCAGACGTGCTGCATGCTATCACACCTACCTGGTTGATATACCTCGTCTGCGTACAAAGCGCTTTCCTTATCTTTTATTATGCGCACAGCCAGGGAGTGGAATTCCCTGCCTGCGTCTGTACTCCCGGGTGCCTACAACCCTGGTATATTTAAAGCTCGAGTTAATAAATAATCCAAATTTTGAAATTGGTGTACTTGGCACTTTTCCAATCTCTTGTTAACTACTGCATTCTAGCTTGGGGTGGCTCAGCCTCCTCGACCCTACTTACTCTAGAAAGAGCACAGAGAGGCGTATTAAAAGTAGCTCTCAGAAAACCCTTACGATTCTCAACCGATGCTCGATATGTGGAGGCTGGGGTTTTAAGCGTACGGAAATTGTACTATGTTAGAGTTGTCACCGCTGCTGTTCACAAAACCGTTTTAAACTCTGATGTATATCAGGAGTTGATAAGAAAACGAATCCTTAAGTTACCTCAAATTTCTACGGCCACCTCTTTTGCTCACCGATTCCAAGCGTTTATTTTTCGATTTGTTTACAATAAGCTTGCTGATCTATGCCAAAACTTTGTTTTGTACGGGAAACTAAGAAAATTTTAACTAATACCCTAGTTCAGTGGACTTATTTGGAAACAGAAATCTGTTAAATATAATTATATAAGGTTGTACTCGTTTTTGCATCAATTCACACACCCAAACACACTCACGCACACAAGCACAGACACACACACACACACACACACATACACACACGCAAACACACTTCATCACACTGCATGTATTTAACTTTCCTTTTTCGAACTATAATGTTTAGTACCTAAATAATTTTATTTTTAGTGATTGTTTAAAACTGTTTCTGTTTGGCTTCACTTGTTTGTAAATCATTTATATCCCCCATAGGACAGGCATAGCCTAGTGTAGGGGTTAGTTAAGTATTAATTTGTATGAAGAAAATTGGAAATAAATTTCATTTCAATAGGCTTTTTCTAGGCAAGCTCGCTCCATCTTAGGCCTCTTCTTAATCTAACGACTCAGAATTAGGCCCAGAGTAAGCCTATTAAATGTAAATTAAATAAAAAAAAACGTCTTACACGGTAGTGCAAAGCAATTTTTATTAAGATTAAGACAGATTAGAATAGTTATGATAAAATTTTAATAGAACAATAGTGGAAAAAATTAACTCGTTCACAAGTGAATTCTCAGATGGGACCCTAACCCACGACTTTTGGAAATCCGGGCCAATGAATTCACTTGTGGCCGAGTTAAGTTTTTCCAATATTTTTCCATTTAAAATTTCATAAGTATAAAAATAGCATCGAAAATGCAAAAATTCAAAAACCAGGAACACATGATATTGCAGCAAATGTTAGTAACAAGTACTGAACTAAAACAACAGGTTGCACTCTGGGAGTGACGGCAGAAGTGAAAACCGCATAAAACAATAACAAATAATAAAAACTTTGAAATTATTAATTTAATTACAAATACAATAGTTACTTATGATACATTTTAAATATAAAAATATTGGAAAAGTCAACTCAGCCACAAGTGAATTCTCAGATGGTATCCCATCTGAGACTTTACTTGTGGCCGAGTGGCAGATGGGATCCCATCTGAGAATTCACTTGTGGCCGAGTTGACTTTTTCCAATATTTTTCTATTTAAAATTTATCATTAGTACCTATAAAAAAAGCATTGAAAAAGGCAAAAATAAAAAAATCACAAAAAATATACAATAGTTGTTTATGAATAATGAATCTACAATATAAACGCCATCTGGTACCGTAGTATGAAACTCTAATTCTCTCTCAAGGCACCAACTCAATGTCATCAAGTATCAAAAACTTAGTGGCAACTATATCTAGATGGCGTTGTATTGAAAGAAAACAATATTGCTCCCTTGAAATTAAAACTGACCTAGCATCAATATGAAAGTTGGTAGTAATGAGAGAGACATAATGGTTGTTATTATCTAATAACGTCTTTATAATCGTATTAGATAATACTTAGATCTTTCAAGTGTGAGACTTTATGTAATTTGAAATAGGTCAACGGTAAATGGTCTTACAAATTTTCGATCAGGGTCACGTGTCCTGAAGCGACTTTAACATTTTTTACCCATCCCAAAAAATTTAAAACTCTGTTGTGCACAACGCCGCTAAAGAAGTTTTCACTTCAAAAAACCGTAAATGTGGTAATAGTGTTTCATTTCAATAAATTATTCTTACAATAAAAAGTAATGTTAGAATCGTGTGTAACGCTCGTATAGAGTATTCTTAATACCTGTAGAAATTACTAGACTAGAAAAAAAAGGCTTTTCGTTATTGAGATTCAGGCTTATGTATTACATGCGTGAGTAGAATCTATCTTTATTTTCATGTCTAGACAGGTAATAATAATAACACCAGAAGGTTATTCGCGCTTACTCTAGACATAAACGGAAAATCAGTGCTTTATCACTGAGTTTTTGCCTCTTCCTATAAATGCGACACACAGATTGAGATGATATAATTTTATTTGTTTTTTAGTCTTTGTGTTTTATTCTTGTTTGTATGAATGTGTGTCCTGTATATGATGGAAATAAACATTTATCTGATCTTATCAGAAGGTCAGCATTACCTAGTTATTACCTATTACAATATTTCGATACAAAGTAAAGTAGGGGTATAATAACTTTTAACTGTTAAAAACTTTCATTCTTAGGATTTCTTGTAATACACAACGTTGCTTTAGTTTACCTGTTTCTTAATTTTTTATTCATTTTACTTGTTTTGCTTCTATAACACAAATTAATCTTTGAATACATTCATGTAGCAAATTCGTGAGCGATATATATTCCAGTAGCGTAGTAATATAATTATTAGTCCACAAACGGCACGCGTGCTGAATCTAAAGTATGCGTCGAATAATAAAAGAAATAGTGATGTATTAAGAATTTAGCCCACAATCAGAAGGCTTAAGGACCGAGAGCCTATTATTTCCAAGTCAATTAAAAAAGTTCCAGGTGACCCCAGAACAAAGGGCGAAGGTCGACTGCGGCCTCCGCCATTAGGCTTCCTTTGTTGCCTGGCCTCCTGAATTATTAAGATAGGTAAGTACCTATTTAAATTTACTCCCTGACATTTAATTCGGTTATATCTTTAGTGAACCTAGTTTGGAGTCTACGCCTAAAGTGCTCATTTAATTTTACAAGTCCTCGTTACATTTCTTGTCAATGCGGTAGGGCAAAAGACGATTCAAAAAGGCTATCAAGTTTTTTTCAATAAGAATTAAGTCATTTCATTTTATCAGCGATAAGCTTGGATAACTTTGAACTTTAATTTTGGCGATAAGTCTCCCTTAATTCAATCTATCACTTTTCAAAACCCTTGAAAATTTTATTTTCGCATATGGACGAATTGTTAACTCGATACGGGAAAACCGACCACAAGCAGCTTTGAAGTGAAAACTGAAAAGATAGTCGTACTGGAAGTTCCATTTCGTTCAAGCCTCACTTGAAATACACAACGGGAAAATTACGATCGCACTTCGAATCGCGGAATGCGAAACCTCCTTGTATTTAAATCAGGCAATCCTTCGGTTCTGATACGGGTGCGGTGCGGCGCGGCGCTCGGACGGGGATTAACGTTTTAACTGGTGCTGTTACATTTGCAATCGTACCTACGTCCCGTTTTAACTACTGTTCCATTCAATAAATCAGAGAAGTGCCGCTTTTCATTCAAAAAGTCTTATCAAAAGAAGATATACTTTTATTTACCTTATCAATTTCATCTTACCATTTTATGTATTACTACTACTAACTACACTAGGACTACTAGCTAAGGGCTAGGTACATAAAACACGCTTTTACGCATTTGTGTAAAAGCGTGTAGTACTCGTCTGAAAAAGAATAGAAACTGTGACGTTCCAAAAGCTTTTGCTCTAAAGAGAGCATCAAGAAACAATTTGATGAGACATGTTCGCAAAAAAATTAACCTTGAACATAATACCTACTCTAATTATTGATTCTGACAAAAAAACCAAGCACGCAGAAGCGTCACCACAAATAGTCCTAGAGTGAGTGTCATTTTCAGATGTAGCAAAGTGATGTAGGTTTGTGGGCCTAGAACAGATCCCTGAGGGATTGCAATCCATAGTTGTAGCGGCGTGCCCGGGCCCGGCCGGACGGCGAGCTGTGACCATTAGCGTCTCGCCCGAAACATCCACATTATCGTTACCGCCCCCATAACTGCCCTGGAACACTATCCGGCAGATATTTCCATTGCAAACGCAAAATGGAATCCCGATTTCCGTAAATAATGACTTGTAAAATTACGATTTAGTGTAGAAGTGTTTCGACATCAGGGATTCAGGCATTTTTTTAATGAAATGTGATTGCGAATTAAATAAGTATTAGTATCAATAGACGTCTCACACTCTATATGTGGTTCACATACATTAATTGTCATCTTTAAATTATTATAAAAAGCTACTGTCGTGCTTTTTAGAAGTATTTCTTAATTACATTTGATTTTCGTGGGAAGGCCCTGGAACGGGCCTGGAGATCGCCCAGTGCCGTTGAATCACGCTCTTTTATTACTATCTATATCAATTAAATTTAAATTGTGCCCCTTTTTGTAGGACGCAGCCGTTGGTAGGAGTGTTTTAGGTCTAACATTACTGAATGGTAGGATTAAACATTTTACAAGTAATTTTTATAAAGAATGATTTGGTTTTTTGCACCCTTCAATATTTCTGAAACTGCTCAATTCCTATAACTACTTTAAAAACATTTATGTAAGAATAGCGTTATAACCTGTGTCAATTTATTTACACCCTCATTCATTTACATGTAAGTCTAGTTTATAGTTAGCAGTATTGCTGTCAGATTCGATCTTTTTACCTTTGTAATGAGATCAACAGTGACAGCAACTCTACATACTTAACGTAACGTGAGCATGTTTTTTTATGGTTAAGGGTGTCTATGTTCAACGTAATTATAAGTACCAATCATGTAGGCGTTGTAAGAGTTGATGGAAAATTCGGAATATACAGTGGGTAAGTTTTATAAGAGAGTGTTTAAAGATGAAGGAGTTTATTTCTGTATCAGTAGCGATGATATTTATAAACTAGGGTCTTGTAACTTAATTAGTCCAACCCTTAGAATGGTTAAAATTTCATCCACATAAAACGCCTTCTCAAAATAGATATTTTACGCTGAATATAGCACCGCTTTGAAGGAAGTCGCTACACAAAATTGGCCAAATATTATAGTTGGTAGTTAGAAACAACGAGACGTGTTCGAAAATAGACAATTTAAGCACCTTTTGGACATTTGAAGGGCCATAAAGCTAATTGCTGGCGTCCACTTGCTGGCACCTGGTCTGCAAATACGCCGATTTGTCACCCCACATCAAACAATAATGGAGACTTGTTTGTCCGGACTGCCCATTTTGAACAAGCAGTTACGCAAGCGTTATCAGAGGATATTTAGTTTAAATTTTAATGATGTCACAATGTTACTTTGAACTAAAGTGTTAACCTGTTTAGTTTAAATTTTCAGGATGACACTCTGATATAAAATGGTCAGAAGTTAGGGTCACGTCTCTGCTTAAGTATGTTAAAAAGAAATAAAACTAAAATATTGATGCTAAAAGAATTTCACTTTAATTAGTATGAATCTGTAATTGAAATCGTTGAATGCTAACAAACTGACAGGCGGCCTTTCGTGTCCGATTATAGTGAGGAATGGAGTGATAATAGTCGGAGCGTGCCCAGTCAATCGACTATTATTAACCCCACTATTACCAAAATCGACGAACCCTCCGCAGTTCCAAACAACTCAATTCGTTCCAGCCCAATTAATCATTATTACATTCTTCTGATCCCTTAGATTTTTTTTGCGTCATTTACATAGCTATTTCCACCGTAATAATAATAATGATACAGCAGACTAATTGTTCGTTAAAAAAGTGATTAATGGCGGCATACAAAGGCGGTATTGGAACCAGGAGTTGGTATTAATTGCCTTTGATGGCGTCTCAAATTCCATGATAATGGGAATGCAAGGGCGAGGCCTAAGGCGAGGCGAGGCGTCGCCGGTAATGGCCCGCGGAGCCTCGACACTGATACCCATTGTTCTAGAGATTGCCTGCAGGAAAGTTCCCGGCGCCTCGGGAACAAAGGACCCACTATCCATTTGCATAACTTTTCATTTGTTTCATTACTTTACCTTTTTATTTCAACGTTAAAATAATGTAGCGGTGGTATTTTCGCATTCTCTTAGTTGTTTGAGGTCGGAATTAGAGCGCTTAAATATTTCAGTTACAATTTTTTCCTAGAATTTGTCGAAAGATGCTGATAATTTTTATGATAAAAAAAAATCAGGAATTGGCGAAAGCAAATCACATTACATCCATCTGTACCGTACATCTACAATAACACTTCAGTCAGAGAGAAGGGTGAAAATGAAGGGGATTAGGAAACCGGGTCAAGGATCGGTACGCGATGCTGATAGCCTTACCTATATCAATCTAATTAATATCCTACAACCACTGAAACTTTGCTTGTTTGCGATCATGTTGCCGTTTAGCGGCAATATGTTTTGTGTTTTAATTAGATGTCCATATACTCGTACATTAATTTTTTTTACTTGATGTTCGTTCAGCAATCCTTATTTCCAGCTAGTTTGGAGGTAATCAGAACTGGAAGTCATTCATAAAATCCCAATCGCGAAATTACAATAATTTGAAACAATAGTAAAGCTTCCCCTTCCCAATAATTGCATTTATCTTATATTATCATCTCAACCTAAAGTTTTTACGCAAAAAATTTAACAACATTGTTGGAAGACTTTCCATCTGATATTACGATTAAAAGCATATATTTTAAACGATAGTTACGATTTAGTTTTAGATTTTAGAGACACCAGTCTCATACGTTGTGGACAACTTGAAGTCATGAGTGGATGAACTATGAAACCAAAAATATCTAGCATTACAGTTGCAAGAAAATTGTGGACCGCTCTGTTTATGAGCACGAAAAAATTTAACAAATAAAATTTTACTGACCAGCAAACATATCGGGATGAATGGAGCGGAACTGGTGGTGTCGGGGCGCGGCGCCGGGCCGATGCAGCTGCGGGATCAGGTGCAGCCACAGCGCCATCTTGTGCCCGCGGTAGTGGCTCTTCACGCGGAGCTTGGTGCCTGCAAGAGAAAGGCACGGTTCAGGAGGAGAAAACAGGGTAATTTATTTTTTCATGACATGATCTTACCTCTATCATTATTTTTCGATCTTCAGTAACACGAAGCTATAATCATTCTTCACTGACACTAACATACTGATTTCTTTTGAGTTTCATATATTCCGTAATCAACTTAACACTTTTATGTTAAGGGACTCGCGTAAAACACACATGGGTTAGATAGGCCAGTAAACTGACTTATAAACACATCACCAGTTAGAATCTATTGACGTGCTTATAAGACAGTTTAGGTATTCTAGCTACAACATATTTGTCGGAAGATTCTTAAATTTTAAAGCCCTTAAAAGATTACCTAGCTGAAGATACATAATATTGTGAGATACTCACTGATACTCAAGTATTGCTGCGTGTTGAGCTCGTACCGTGGCCAAGATGAGACCTCATGATGTGCCGGCCTGGGTGATGGGTCACCAGTCTTGGCGAAGGCAGCAAGCAGAGCCACCGCCGTCTCTGCCACCGTCACGTCCCCTCTCGAGTAGTTCCGAGGAGCTGACGCCGTACCTCCCACTAGGGGGAGGCCTAGGAAGTAAGGCAGAGTTTCGCTGCTGACGCTGCCTAGGCGCTATGGACAAAAAGTCTTTTGAGAAGGCTTCTCATAATCCTATTCTTATTGGAATGTCAACCCTGGCTTTTATGCTTGTGGGGACTAAAACTCACCCACTGAGACCTTCCTCGCGTGTAAGGTAAGGGACACTCATATATGTGTGTGTATTTTGCATTGTCTTATATTGATATAGCATTTCGGAACAAGTTATATAATCATTGACTACAATTTGATTAAATCTTCACCGTGCCTACTTTTGATAACCATTTTGGCAATGCTATTCGGCTATAAAATTGCTACTTAGATACATAAAACGTTAAGCGAAAACCTCTTTAAAGAGGAATAGCTTAGATAAACTTGAGGATTGCTTCGAATACATTTTAAAGTACCAGATAAAATCCTCGATAACATTGGTCGTAGAATTTATCTTTCTATTTATATGGCACTATCAGACCGAGTCTTTGCCGAAACTTGCTGGAGCCGACACTAAATCTTTTGAACTCCGATGCGATACCATCTGACCGTAAAATATTATGGCTGAAAGCTATTGCTATACGCAAATGGCATAATAATATAAAGTAAGACCTCTATAAAATTCCAATGATCGTAACACGTAGCCTTTAGAGACGCGATAATCACGGTGCTTAAAGACACTTGTGGACTGAAACGGCTCCCGGCTTCCCATTAACTTGATTCTGTCCATTATTCAGTGTCTTACTAACTGTGCTTACTTAACAATGCTGAACTTGGAACTAAGTCTGCGCTTGAAGAACAAGAGATTACAGATAATAATAGAGTTTGCATCAAAACGCGTAATGGTTTTAATTACGCATGACAATTGGCGGGGCAAATGATACGGGCGCTAGCGTCGTTACGCTGAGTTGGAAGTTTTCGGAGTCATGCGGGGAAACGAGTGAATTTAATTTTAAATTTGGTATTCAAATAACATGATGAATACATTCCGTGTACGGTACGCATTAGCCCGGGGGCAATGAATTCATTAACATTCGTTCGATTTTTTTTTTTACCATTAGCTGACGTTTATTTTATGGTTTATCGTTGAAAGGTTATTCCAGCGTTGTAATTAATGCATCAATGAAATTCATATTATCAGAGAATGATTGTAAATCATTAGGAAATACGGGATTTTTACCATGTGTTTGTTTTCGAGTCCCGAGAGATATTTCGGTGCAGTGCGCACTGATCACGAAGTCCCGATTAAAAATCCCGTCTTTTCCGAATAATGTCAGTGATTAAGTGTTCTGATCGTAAATCATCGCTATTTGAGTTCTGAAAGTGCCCTGGAGTAAGAAACAACTATTCTGAAAGAATATACACAGTAGTTGAGGTAGTTGCTTTGATTATAGCTATAATGTAGCTTGCAGTATTATCTCGGCTGTACGCATTACGGCTGTAATTAACCAAATGAGGGAAACACGTCCGCCATTACACTTAGATTGACTCGACTCAACACAAAAGGGTTACTTACACTTTGACCTAATAAGTTGTGTATGATTTATGGTAGAGTTATTTCGTCTCAAAGTTTGTGTAGTTATCATGAATTTAATATTTGATAACAAAAGGCTGCACTGCGATTTGGTACTGTTATTTTGTTAATAATCACTAATCATCAATATAGGAATAAATGCTATCACGTCGGAAAGTCGGGAATAAGAAAGCTATTATTATATTGAAATAAGAATATAAGATATCTTCATAGCTAAAGCTTACTTCATTAATCACCATTTTCCAAGGCATAAGATACTTTTTGCCACAATACTGACACATCTAAAAGTCGGTAACTAAAGATCTATCTTTCATTATGATGAAACGATTATATTTGGAAAATTACGACTCGTCTCACGTTGCTTAGATGGCTTAATATATCTTAAAAGAGCTGTAGGGTACTATGCAATAAGAATAAAAAATCGGCCAAGTGCGAGTCGAACCCGCACATGGAGGGTTTCGCCTCTCACCCAAGGTTGCCTGGAAGAGACTGCTACGTAGCTATAAGGCGGCCTATTGTGTGTTCCTCTTTTTTGACACTTTCTCTGTATGTGTTTTTTTTTGTATCGTGTGCAATAAAGTTTCTATTATTATTATTGCCAAAATGCCATTATAATTTTTCGTCTGCAAAAATAAGTTTGTTTTTCATAGTGTTTGTATGAATGACAAAGTCATATTTGCGGTATTGGAAAAAGTGATATAGCTCTGAAACTATTAAATAAATTTCGTTCAAACCAAATTTCGTTAAAAGTTTTTATAAACATCTATCATCTCATCATATATTTTTTTTTATTTTTCACTTTCTTATTTTGCAAGTAGAGGGGGGGGGGGGGGGGGACATACATTTTTCCACTTTGGAAGTGTACATCTTTCAAACGGTTGACTTTGAGAAAAAATCGTTTTAGAAACGCAATGCAATTTTTAAAGACCTATCTACAGATACCCTACACGTATAGGTTTGATTGAAAAAAATTTCAGTGTCAGTTCCATGTATGGGAGCCCCCCCTTAATTCATTTTTTTTTGTGTAATAACCGTAAAGCGGTTTACAGAATACATCTACCTACCAAGTTTCAACTGTGTAATCCTCATAGTTTTGGAATAAAAAGGGTGTGCCTTTAGGCTACGAAACCCTAAAAACCAGTAGAAAATCCACATCACAAAACCAAAAATTGTGCCCACATCAGGGGGCCTACTGCCATCTCTTAGCGCAGTATTATTTTAATCTTGCCATGATATTTTGTAATAAGACCCTTGTAGTACAGCTGAACAAATTTTTCCGCTAGAAGTTTTGTGACGTCTTCGCTCAATCATCGTCTTCACAGTGTAAACTTCAATTCGTTCCCTAGCCGGAATAAAGTAGCTTTACTTTGTGAAGTAAAACTATTTTCTCAGTCATTACGAATTTAAACAGTTTTAATATAAATAAATAAATAAATTTATTTGCAAGAATATGAATACAATGGTTGTTACATAAAATAATGACCAACATATTCTGCTGATACGTCAGCGTGCAAACATTAAATTTGGTAAGTACAATTCAGTCAAAGTTTAAATTTGGTAGTAAAATTCAGTATATGCTTAAAACAAAACGTATTAGAATAAATAAAGTACTATGACTTACTTGAGGATAGTCAGCATCTCTGCTCTGATGCGCGAAGTGTGCGAAGTAGGTCTTGGCTCCCCTCCTCGCGTGGAGTTGCGCGACTCGCAGCGCGGGCGCAGCGACTGCAGCGTCGCTCAGCGACTCCAGCGTCGCGTCGCGGATGTTGATAGGGTGCTGGATCGGCTTCTCCCAGTCCGTGTACTCATTGCGGATGGCGGCGAAGATCTCGTTGCGGTGGTACCGGTACACGTTGCGGACGTACGTGCGCAGGATTCGGTTCCTGATTGATATTGTTAGAATATTTATGTAATGCACATGTAAATACGTATTTGACTGTACTAATTCATCAAAGGGTTATCCCTACATACACTGTAGTGTGGAGGTAATGTTAGAGGGAGTGTAATGTTGTGTACAACATTACACTCCTTAACATAATTTGATCATTAGCATATTGTCACTCGACTCAATACGACGGTGTCCAGTCCAACGGACCGTTTAAACTGATTTCGATTAATTTCGTAATGATTAAGCATTGCAGCTATTTGCAGGTGAAGGTTGTCCAAGCTTCGAGTAACAGCAAAGCAAAACAGTGTTTCTTAAAGAAACTCAGATCAAATCTTACCTGTGTTCTTCCTCAAAGCCGTGTCTAACATCGTCTTCGCTGAAGAACTGGTAGCTCTCAGTAGTAGCAACGACCACCGCCAGGGCGCAGTCCAGGAATGCCTCGCTGGCGTGCAGGGCCTTGGTCGGCGCCTGCCCTTGGGAGGGGTCCCTTTGGAGGGGCACTGAGGGTGCCCAGCCGGCGAGGAACCGCGCGCGCGGGGCGTCTACTGCTAGTAACGCGGCGAGCGGACGGGCTCGGATGCATTCCACTAACCTGTGCAGTAAACTCGACATCAAAACCCAGATAGTGGCAAGAGAGTGTTGGGGGCATTATTAAGCTTATAAAATGTCTATAGATGTGAAAGAGTTTCTTTTTTTGTATTGCCCATTGTAAATTACTATTTTTATTTATTTTATTTTATTATTTTATTTATTTATATAATATAGATAATAATATATATCATATTATTGTTAAAGTTGTCAGAAGTACTTTTGACAATATACAATACCCAATATACAATATATACACTTTTAAACTTTCGCGTTGCATTATAAATCTTGAAAATTGAAACGGGTATTAAACGCGTAGAACGTGATAGGTAATTCACTTATCTAATTTTCCCGACGTTTCGGCCAAGTTACATCGGCCGTGGTCACGGGCTGACGTGTCAGACCGAGCCAGCGTGATCGAGTCAGCCCGTGACCATGGCCGATGTAACTTGGCCGAAACTTTTAACGCGTTTCAATTCAATACTTTTGACTAGCAGTACAGTCTAATGTAATATTGACTGGTTGATGTGAAGGTCATTTATTCGGATAGGTTAAGTACTACCCTGGCAGCTGCCGACGGAGTACCAAGACTGTAATTTTTTTCGATGGCACCCGTTTAGGGTCTTGGTTTTCACTATAAAGACTACTATTGATCTATACGACCAGCCGCATGTACTTATGACCGGAATTCGGAAACGAGTTTTGTTGGTCAATTTATAAAAGAAGTTTATCAGAGGTATCAGTCTCACCAGTGCTCAGTGGTGGAGGAGTCAGGAGTACACCTCAATGCCTGCGCCGTGTGCTCGCGCGCCAGCGCCGCGTCCGGCGCCAGCGCGGTCGGGCTCAGGGCCGACCCGCTCAGTAGCAGCACTCGAGACGCCAGACCTATTCCCAAAAAATAAAGTCAAAAAAATTATTCTTTAATTTGCTCAACCTTTTTAATAAATATAATAAATATTTCCATACAATCACACCAATTATCTAGCCCATGTTAAGTATCATGAAGAACTTGTGTTATGGATACTAGATAACGGATAAACATACTTATATACTTTTTTTTTGTAAATACATACATAATATACATATTAAACACCCAGACCAAGACAAATTGACATGTTCATGCACACAAATATTTGTCTTGTCCGGGGATCGAACCCGGGACCTCTGGCGCAGAAGGTGGGGTTAGTACCCCTGCGCCAAACAGGTCGTCAAACCTTGGAAGACCGAAGCTCCCTTATTACTCTAAGTCATTGATATCTCAAATGTTTGCAGCTTATATAATTTGTTCTCGGATGTTATGGCATTTACTGCTGTTATTGAGGCTTACAATGGACAAACAGATAGTACTTTAAGCATGAATCCTTCTAATTTATTCATTCGTCCTTTTTTTATGGTCTCGACAAAAACTGGCTACACAAATCCTCATAGGTGCATGAGCTCCATCAAAGACTCGATTCGACGTAGTTAAAATCAGCTAGGAATAGAGGAGCATATCATCATCATCATCTATGGTGGTACCTTTAGTGTAGCGCATCATGAAAAGCGCATTGGCCAGCGCGGCGCGGGTCGCATTTGAACACGGTCACGTTGCGCTTCACATCGCCAACTACCACCACAAACCTTTGTTAGGCATAATGAGCAGAGTATGACACCCCCAAAGGCGGCTAATACCCACGCCAGCTACGTCAGTACCTTTAGTGTCGGGCATCATGAGCAGCGCGTTGGCCAACGCGGCGCCGGCGGCGTGCCCGGCGAGCGTGACCCGGCGTGGATCACCCCCGAAGGCCGCTACGTTGCGCTGCACCCACGCTAGCGCGGCTGCCACGTCTAACGCCGCGGCGCCACCCGCGCGCGCTGCTGGGTCCGACCGCAGACCCGTCGTTAAATAACCTGCGTGTCAACAAAACAAGGCGGTCAACGTGACTAAATTCTGGGCCACAACACTAATTTCTGCCATCAAGGCATCAAGGCGCGTTCAAGACCAAAATAGAAAATTATGTTGTCTAATCAGGCCACATCACCTACATTATGTACATTGATTTGAGTTTGAGATGGTAAGCACTTGTGTTCAGAATTTGAAAACCAGCTTAGGTAAGACATTAATAACTTCTATTCGATAGTTACTTTGGTGCAATTCGCCGCAGTATTACTGGTTCGTGGTATATAAAATTATCACGTTCAGAGAAACAAATAAACTCTTTAACCTTATTAAAGATAATCAACATCTAGAGATAAGAAGCAAAGCAAACTATGTTTTCTCTCCTTTGCAAAACCACAAGCGTCTAAAATAACCCGTCTGCTGCGAGAGGCTGAAACTTATGTTGCAATTTTATTTAAAGTTATCAAATACCCCGCCGGCGCTGCATCGCGGTATAAATTGAATTCCTTTCCGTCGAGCTCCGCACATGAACATCGGAAATTATGGTGGTTATAAATTACACAATGGAAGGTATCTTGGCACGGTGCAACTCGCTTTATTTTTATTACTAGCTTTATTGGAGCAAGAGTTGCCAAATAATGCTATGAAATTCGATACTGTGATTCTATTTCGAGTTGTGTATTGAATAAGTGCTACTATAGTGTGTAGCTATATGAAAATGACTTAAATACTAATTTGCGTTCTCCAATCCGTTTTACATCAGGGTAAGAAGTTGCTGGAGATAGATTTATCTTAGTTACCAGTTTTAACTTAAGTTAATAGATGAACAGCGCCATTAGCAGACTACGTATGCCCTTAATGCCCTTAATGATGATGGCGGCCGGTATTTGGATTAATATACTAAAGTTTTACAAACAAAAAGTTTATATATTTTTGCATTTTTTAATGCTATATTTATACTCATCCGCTATTATCGCTTCCGACTAATCTCACTTTTTCATTGGGACATCATGGTTGCGCAACCAAGGAGATACCAGGTGTGGTGCTGTGGTCTATAGAACTGTAACATATTTTTGATTGCGCAACTATGATGTCCTAATGAAATAGGGTTCGGACTTAAGCCCACAGACTCAGATGGGTTGGCCATTTAGAAAGTAAGTGTGAAAATTGAATTGAAGGGTCTACATCATAGTTGAACCACTAAGACGAAGTCGGTAGGCCGTCCCCGGTATCGATGGTGTGATGTGGTAGAAGCTGTTTGTCGTGAACTTTAAGCTATCGACTAGCGAGAAACCGCACAAGTTCAGGATATTAAGATACAGTGGCATTCCTTTGTAATGGCTAAGCGACGCAACGTGTTTTGGCCTCCTATGCCAAGACGTTGCGTCGCTTAGCCAGCGTATTAAGTAACTAAGTCTATATGGTAACTTGGTATGACTGATAAATCTAAAGTCGGTTACCTAGTAGTCCTAGCCTATAGTTGATGGTGACGACGAGGAGGTGGGCGCGCGCCGCGAGCACAGCTCCATCCAGCGCGTTGGCGGAGCCCCACTCGTGCGACGGCGCGCCCGCCCACACCACCACCGCGTACGGCGCCTCCACGCCGCGCGCGCCTGTACACACAACCATCATGAGGGTATCATCATCATCAGCCTGTGGACGTCCACTGCTGGACATAGGCCTCTTCGAGCTCACGTCTATTGTGGCGTTTATAGGAGATTATTAGCCTACTGCTACCACGCTGGCCAGACGGGTTGGTAGAGGGTTTGTTTCAAGTTTTCCTTCTCTCGCACTGGTGTTCAATGCGTCGAGCCTCTTAGTCGACTCTTTCATAATGGAAACATTCCTTTGTTTTCATAAATTAGTAATCCTGCATTCAAAGATTTTTGATAAATCACTTGGCCATCGAACCGGCTTAAATCTTAAAAAAAAATAACATAGGCTCTCCCGTTAATTAAACGTTGGCATTCAATAAAATGGCTAAGGGACCACTAGTTAGGAATGAAACGTTTCATGACTTGGCTGAACGTATTTAATGACAGTATCCCGGCGACTGGTTCCGCTTTTAACTGGGCCCAAGGACCAACTGCCTTGTGCGAAAGAACGGTAAAAAAATCGAATTGCCTTTCGACGCTAGTACTTGTGAAATCATCTTATGATATTACGAGAAACGCCGAGTTAGTTTGCTTTCATACGGACTTGTTATGTTGGAGTATGATGTAATTGCCGCATACGTAACTAGTTTTGGACTTAACATAAACTTTCTCGTTTGAAACGCGAGTTCTTACTCCTAGATAGATAGGTATTAGTAGCATTAAGTACATAAGTTTATTAAATAATATTATAGTTTTTTTAATTACATTTTACATATTTCGACACCTGCAAGGAAAAACATGGTAACTCAGTTTTAGGCATTTTACAGGAGAGCACGACAAAGATTTAAAAAAATCTTAGCAATTTCGGATAAGTCCTAATGCCAATCGATCTTGACCACATAATTAAACGTGGTAAGACCTAAACTCTTGTATAATTTTAATTATTTATTGTATATAATTAGTGAGTTACAATCAAATTCGTCCTCATATACTTTGTACAATTACATTGTAACTCCGACATACAATCAATATTATATGAAACTTATATGTTCGTTAAATTTGAAATTGCTGAATAAAATAATTGTATGTCTGAGATACAATGTTTTAAAGATGAGATGAAGATACATGCTGCAGATTTTAAATTATAACGAATTTATATACGATGATAAGTGTATAAAAATCCGCATTTTTTGCTTAGTATAAATATCATCTTAACTCAATACTGCCTAAAACTGAGTTACAATGTTTTTTTTTGCTTGCAGGTGTCGATTTATTCTATCATCAAATCTTGTGAACAAGGTGAACTATATTACCTCGAAATTTTATCGGCATGTTCAAAGTTACTATTTGAAAAAGGTTATTGTAATTGTAAAACTTTATAATTGTTTATAATCTTTAAATGCATACCTAAAATACAAAACGTTTTCGTCCAAAAATAGTAGCTAGTAGGTAGTCAAGCCTTTTGTTTGAAACTTCACTCTGAAACCTGTCCAAACTTTTGTCCAATAAAATCGACGACATGATCCGATTATAATTAATATTCTATATCACCGATCCAGCGTCGCCTACGCAAACTGACTGACAACTTTTAATTGAGAAGAATAAATTTCCGTTGGTCAGATTTACTTTTCAGCCTGAAAAGTTAGGTAATGATTTCTATTTTGTTTTCATTAAAAAAGGAAACGTGAGTGAAGATTATTTTTGGCTATTTATTTAAGATAATATATTATTATTACTAGTCACCATAATTTGCAATTGCAAAGCCTCTATAAAGAGCATTTTTAATTTATTTGTGTACTACTTACGAAAGAGAGAATCGCAACAGTTGGACTACTGTGGTCAAACGATTTACGGAATATCGGACCTTATTTTGATGCTGATAAAGTCTCGAAACTAAATGAGCGTTCCTCCACTCGACATGTTTCATTTTCGAGTAGACTCCCTGTTGGAGCAACAGAGTTGCGTTCTGAATTCAGTAACATTATTCTTTTCATTATTTTTTTCTCATGAAGAGCTCGGTGGCGCAGTGATTCGGCTCGGCTTGCGATTGTTGACGTTAAGCAATTTTCACAATGGTCAGACACGGGATGGGTGACCAAATATTTACTATCTCGAGCTCCACCGTGCTTCGGAAGACAGGTTAAGCTGTTGGTCCCGGCTGCATTTGCAGTCATTAAACTGTAAAGTGGGTCATGGCCCATTCTCCTAATCCATCCGTAAGGGAGGCCAGTGCCCCAGCAGTGGGGACATTAAAAATGCCTGACGAGACGAGACGATTATTTTCATATTACAAGAGAGTTATGATGACTTTCCAATCACACCATATCTATTTAATATTGCCCTGGTTGACCTTAATATACGCCCCTAAATAACCTCACGTTTTAAACCTCTTGCAGGTTTGGCAGACCATGAAAGATGCAGATTGAAAGTAAAATTTCAATTAACCTATGCCCAACGATGCCGCATTTGGAATTGGTGGGGTCTAAGATGTAGAGGATGTCTAGGATGATGTACCAGTGGCAGGTTGCCAGCTACTATACAGTCTACATTAGATAATTTAAAGGGTTAGGTTATAGTAATCTTACCGCTACCGGGCACGTAGATGTTGAGGTAGAGGCAGTCTTCGCTCTGGTTGGCAAGGAAGGGGACTGTGGCTCTCAGCTCGTTGTAAATGCCGAGGGGCATCTTCGCCAGAGCAGCACTCCTGTGCAGAAGGGGTGAACATTTATATTAGGAAGAAGACAGACGAAGAAACTTTCAATCACTGCTGAACACTCCGATGCGAGTGGTGCCGCCCAGACGGATCCGAGTGGAATATTATCGAAAAATATAGTGTTTCACTGGGTGGTGTGCGTTACCACTGGTGCCGCTCAGTCGGATCCGAGTGGAATGTTACCGAAAATTAAAGTGATGCAACTAATGACGAGAGTTTCATTAACAACCTTTGGCAGTGAATGTGTTTAAAAACATAGAACTAAAATATCAAATCTTCTAATCGTTTCGATGATAAGATCTAAATTGTTTTGGCCTAGAATTTGACCACCTCGATAGCGTCAGTGGCAGATTTAGATCAGCTTGCATGCAGGTGTTGGGACAAGCAGGGCATGATGTGAGGTGGGCCATTGTTTATGTCGCAGTACCACACGAACAGCTCAAATTAGTGCCAGATTCAGATTCAGATTCATTTATTTGCTCTAAAAGAGGTAAAAAGGTTAAAATTGTTACATCACATTCGCATCTCACAATTAGTCTTTGCAGACTTATAAACAATACTAATACATTCCAATTCATTAGATTACATTCATCCTTATTATATTATACTTAAATAATTATTAAAATACAAATGTCAACGATAAAAAAATAAGTATTATACATATTAATAATGTCAGTTTAAAATTAAAATATGTCAATTTTAAGTTGCATTTTATTTCATTACAATACATTATTTTCACCCAATAACAGTCAATAAATTTTCAACATTTCAAAAATATTACACATTAATGGAGATCATTTTCACTTAAGGGTTTTATCAGTAAGATATTCATGCACTGTATAGTAGCACTTATCAATAAGAAGATTCCTTAGTTCATATTTAAATGAATACAAGGGAAGATTTTTTACATCATCAGGCAGCCTGTTTTAAATACGCACTGCCATCGGGTAACAGCTGTCACTCTGTAATGAAGTAATCATTGGGGACAGTACAAGTTTATTAGGATATCTTCCTCTGTGATTCTTAGTTACAGTGATTTTCTCCTGAAACAAGCTGATGTGTGTCTTGACAAAGTGGCATACTTCATATACATATAAATACATGGCAATGGTAACAATTTGAGTTTTATGAAGTACGGCTTACAGCTCGTTCTAGACTATATGTTATAAAGAGAGGGTATGCACTGCTTTTGGAAAATGAAAGCTTTTCCATATCTACAGAATTTCCCCAAACTATGATTCCATATCCCAGGATAGAATCCACGTAACCACCGTAATACGCCAACAAAGCAGTTCTTTCAACGGTTATATACTAAAAACTATTAATTTTGTTGCACAGTTTTTGTATATGCGGTTTTAAACTGCAGTTATTTTCTAGTATTATATCCAAAAATGTCACTTCGTTACTTTCTCTTAAGCTCAGACTGTTAACCTGAATAGATAGATTGACAGTTTCTTTATTCCTTTGGTTGTGAAATTGGATATATTTGGTCTTCTTAACATTAACTATTAGGTTATTATTCTTTTTTTGCGTCATGCTCTTGAACGGGTGCTGCCAGCGGAAATGGGTCTACTTCAGTCTGCTTATCTTAATGTTGCGCTTAAAGCTTAAATATTTTTATCTAAAATAAATTGATACTGACCTGATGTACATCACAACTTGCAGTACAGTAATCTTGTAATAAGAGAAATGTTTAAATGTATGATAGATAAGCCATTCTTTGCTAGTTGAAAATTGTTAACGGTTACATTAACCATAAAATGTAATATTATTTTCTTTTTGTGATATGTAAAGGTCACTTTTCAATTAGACGACTCTGTATGAAATAAAACTGGAAGAAAAACATCCCTTGACGAGTTTCTTGCCGGTTCTTTTCGTTACAAGGTGTCCCGCCGTAGTGGTTTGTGAACCGATAGTGTAGCTTCTTTGACGTTCATAAGTGCTTGTAACAGTCTAGACTGAATAAATGATATTGAATTTGACTTTAAGCCTATTTGTATTATCGTCAACCTCAGCATTAATATGATTATTAAATTTGTTAGTATCGTTATACAAATTTGGTATCACTACTGACACATCATGGCAGAATTGTCAAGTAAAGAGACGCGTCCATCTACAACGAAAAATTGATTATTTGACTGACACATCATCGGCAAACAGAGTACAAAAATGTTTAGTTGCTTTTGGAATTTGCAAACTTCCACGTAGGCATATTTTCAAAATCAAAAATTGAGTTCGTTTATTAAATTAGGTAAATGTAATCAGAGAGTCATACCTAGCAAAGTGAAATTGAGACAAATCAAATAAAAGTAAAATGTTACAAATTGAATCAAATAACCATGTATTGTGGCAATAAAATAAAAAATCGATCAACATCAAAACCACACAATGAATGATGGGTATCAACTTTTACATTATTCTAGAGTCCTTCATTGAACTATCATTTATAAGTTTCTAGAATGTAGTAAAACACAGTAACTACATTTATTAAACTTCCGAATCTCTTTTATGCTCTAACAGAGCGTTTCCTTGACAGATTACGATCGATTCCGGAAATTAAAGCCATCAAGAAACAATACGTCCTCACAAAGCCTCCCAACAATTTAATCAAAGTTCAAAGATCACATCCATCTCACACGCGGCCATCGGGCTCGTTCATAAGCTTTTAATTAAATCTCGTTATTGGCGACATCCCCCAGAATTGGGACGCATCTCCGGCTTTTAGGCGTCCCCGAAATGAACATCTGTATACGGAATCGGGTGAATAAATCTTGTAATTGAGTTACCCAGGGGTTCCTCCTTGACCCGTCCGAGGGACACTTTGATGTAAAAACCCAAAGCACGAAACAAATATAAAAGCCCCTTAGAAACGTCGGTCGCCTTTCTTGCCGTTATACTTCGTGTAATTGGGAGTTTCGCAAAGCCTATTTAGCCATCTACCTCCCGGTATAACATACGTTTATCTCGCGAGGAAATGATTTAATGAAGTTTCGAAACTTGGCACCTCCGGTGTAACATTATGCGTAACTCCATAACTCCGCTATGGATTATACAAGATCGTAAACAGTTTTCTCTAAGACATTAATCTAAGGAAGCTGTTATAAATTATCTCGCTCCCATAATCTTGCGGCGTTTTCTTACGAGTGTGAGAACAGTAAAAGGATTTTAACTGTTCGTATTGAAACACTTTGGCTTAATAATATAGGATTTAAACGAAACGGACGTGTAACATCTAAGATTTATGACGACTTTCGTAAGGCGGAATGAAATGATAAATTCATCAGATTTATACATTGCATCGACGTCTCGTCTTCCAAGCCAGAGTGGAGGGTACTAGACCCTGCGGACGATCGCCGATGAGATAGACTGACCAAACCAAGACCTTGGTGGGTGGGCCTCTTCATGAGTGCACCAGATTGAGAACCAATAGGACGAGATAGCAAAAGATCGTGAAGCACACTACATGGGCTTCTCATAATGATGCTGCCTGTTGACTACCGACCTCTTTCACAAGAGTGATAAGACTGAGAAGACTACACATTGCCAGCCGTTAAATGTAACATAAACCGTAATCAAAATATATGATTTGTTAAATTTGCAATTGCAATGCTATATGCTAGATCAAATCAACATGGATTACAAGTATTCCGCCAGAGAATTACTTGTGAGCCGAGTCGATTTTTTTAGTACTTTTTTAATCAAAAACATAAAATCAAAGTGTCAAATAATCAACAGAATCCACAAGTTAGAGTCTGTCTCACGAAAGAAGTGCCCTGAGAGTGGCGCTGCAGTCGCGTTCAACATGCGAAAAAAAGGTCTATTACTATGGAGATTATTTTAGTTCCTTAATATTCCGCAGGACTTCTTTCGTGGGACAGACTGCATCATAAATTGAGTATACTGTTTTGTAGGGCCTTGGTGGGATAAGCCCAGCTTCTGTTTGAAGGCGCTCGTATTGAAGATAGGGGCCGTTACTCAATATTTTTTGCTGAGGCTAGTAGGAACTTACTTGTTGGATATGTCGGGATACTTCTGCGGGCAGACAGGGGCGAAGGCGTCTGCTAGGCGGGTGCCCGTCCAAGAAGGGGGCGGCGGCGGGGGGCCCAGCCGCAGGGGCTGGCCCGCGTACGGGACCCCCCAGAACACCTCCACCGGCTCCAGGCGGCGTGACGCTGGCTCCACGATTATGCCGCGGATCGCTCCTGGTAGAGAAGAATATGTTTTAAAGGCGTAATAGATTTTTTGGTGACTTAGACGCTGACCAGCGCGACTAGGTGGCAGAATGTCGAACTCTGACCTACTCTTCGGTAACCCTAAGTGTGCTCATTACGATGATGCGGACCAACGCCTTACTCAGCAGTGTATGTCTTTTTTCTTTTTTTATTAACATCAGGGAGACTCTTAGCCTTCATTATATCATGTTAAGAATTGATAAGGCCGAAGATGGAAGCGAGTCTCTTCCGGAATCCTCATCACTGAGGAACTGGCTATCTTATCTCTAACTGCCGGAACACAACAATGCTGAAAACATAGTTGGTATGTTCATGTGGAGGAGATACTGATGATGATGTAGTATGATATGATGTAGGCATTGATATGTCACATACGATTATTACGTGATGATATTCGATAAAACATCTTCCCTAATCATCTCTGCTCTTAGTCACGTTCTAACTTTGTGTTAAGATAAAAATATTTATGTCTAACTAACATTAAACTTTTACTTGGGACTTCTACCATGATTACCAGTTTTATCACCCATCCGAAACCTGACCGGGCCGAACTTTGCTTAACGAACGTGATCGAATACGATCAGTCTGTCAATGGCGGCTATGAGCGCTTCATCTTTGAATTATCTTACTATTATTATTCTTATTATTACTTTTGTATCATCAGTTTCTTTATCTATCATCTTAGTTCTCTAGTTCGAGACAAAGTACGTCTATAAAAACTTACTGTAGACTGAAATAACAATTACATTCATTTAGGGTAAGACGTATTTTAATCCAGACAGAAAATATATTTCCCTCTGTTGACTAAACAAGGTTTTTACTATAAGCGAAAGTAAAAGGTGAACCTTGATCTAGGTAACAAAAAGAATTCTTTACAAAAAAGGTAGCAAAGACAAATCGATACCGTCCTATCTCAGCTACTTTAACATAAGAGACGTAACCTGAAAAAGGTTTTGTAAGAATAAGGATAAATCTAGTGCGCGCAGATTGCAATAAATATTTGATAAGATTACGCCGTTATTCTCGCGAGGCGCAGGTATCCGCGTTAGATCTGGCTCACAGGCTCATTCTGTTTACATTTTGATCCCAAAACTTATTATTTGCACTGTTTTTTCAAGTATGTAGGTACAGTCTGTTCGTTATAGATTAGGTACTGTGTACAAAGAATAAAATGGTAAAATTTTACTTAAAACACTTTCTTAAAACCATCATGTTAATTTGTATAAACAATACTGTTTTGAAATAAAAAGAAAATATAAACACTAGAAATAAAATAAAATAGACCCCAGAACGATTCTGTCTCAGCAATTTGTAGACTAGTTGCACAACTAGTTGATTTTTGTAACATAAAATTATGCCTCAATTTCGTAAAAAGTAATGCGTGATCTGAAGTGAAGAAAACAACGTGACAGATTAGTGTGAATATATCCCGTATTTACACAAACAATTCCAAAACAAACACATCGGTAGCACAAACATGAATTGGCAAATGTTTATTCAAATAATTACGAACCGGTACATCGCGTGAAAAGTTTGTATTATTAATTAAAGTCATTTATCAAACACGGTTAATTATGCGTCAACTATTCCGCTAATTGAAGCCGTGAATGGGGCTCTTCTCGAAATTAATTACTCTCAAATACACGAAACAAGTTGAGATTAGGCCGAGACGGTAGGATAACTCGGTGCAACTATGTTGCTGATCGTGGTTGAACGACCAAAGTTGTATGTTACCTACCACCTAGTGCGAGGATTCTTGCAGTTCAATTTAACTAAGTAGTAAACTTACTACTGAATATACTTTCCTCAGAATTCGGGTAACTAAGCGATTCTAGCGAACGGATAGTGAACGATTTTATGTGTTTCTTCACCCCATGCCGATGGCGGCATCTGTTAGCGTCCATAGGGAGGCTCACAGATGGCGCTGCTCGAGATTTGGTCCACATAAGTCAGCACGCTATCATCTTTTTCTGTCGCCCTATCTTTTAACCACCTCTGTCTACAACCACCTCTGTCTCTGTCACCTCGGTCTAGTGCTACAACCACCGGTATCGGACCCAGGGCTCCCGCGTTAAATTCCCAGTGGGGGTACATATTGTATTCGGTTTGGCTGGTGGTAGGACTTGTTGTAAGTCCGCCTGGCTAGCTACTACCATCTTATCTAAGTCTGGCCATAACAACATTGTTTTCAGCATTGTTGTGTTCCGGCACAGAGATGAGATAGCCAGTTCCTCAGTGATTCAGGATTCCGGGAGAGTCTCTCTTCCATCTTCAGCCTTATCAATACTTAACATCAGGTATTATGAAGGCTAAGAGTCTACCCGTTGTCGTTTATTAAAAGAAAACTTTTTCTATCGCTCAGAAGCGTCACTTGTCAGAGCGAGAAAGACCGATCGACGCTGTCGCACCGCCGCCGGTACTGCAGCTTGCTATAGCATTCCATCAGTCTTTCTCGCTCTTACAAATGGCAGTTCTGAACGACAGAAAAGGAGAGGGTGACGGAAAAAGGCGAAAACCCTAAGAGTTTGCCTAGTAAATGTATGGGGAACGTCAACGAGCTTCGCGTATTAACTATAGTTTCTAATTATAACTTATTAATTTTGCATTTTACAATGTTATTTCTTTGATATAAATATTAAACAAGAAAATATACTAGACACATTGCTTTTTTTCTAGTATATTTTCTTGTTTAATATGTATCATATAGTTTCTATATTATTTGGTGCAACTATGTTACTTACGATATTAGTTGAACGACGAAAGTTACGTAGTAAACTATTGAAATACAGATTTTCTGGCAGCGGATGCGAGTAAAGACTCCATAGTTATCAAGTACATAACTCTGAGATATGGTTACAACTAAAATGTACAAAAGAAAATATGTATCCTAGTGACACATTACTTATAGAAAAACACCAGATACCACTACCACAAAATATTTACTTTCTGAAGTCAAAATCAAATGTATAAGATGGTTATTAAAAATAAAATATAGGGGCTCTTATACAAATACAAATACAAATCATTTATATGTAAACATAGGTATATGAAATACAGCTGGTGTGAAAATAGATAATCATGTATCACTATGTTCCGCCATCGATGGGCGTACAAATTTCAGTTTTATTTTAATGCTCTATGAAAATGTATAATTGTCAACTATTTTTATACATTAAAACTGAACAGATGTCAGTAAATAAGTTAGAAATATCAACACTATTAAACAATCATAATTTTAAAATAACAAATAGAAGATTTATGTCAATAAATGAATGATGTCAACAAAAAGTACATAATCAAAATTTGTCAATCAAGAATTCTGTCAATGTATAATAGGCTTTTCTTAATAATAACGACAACAGTTCCCTACGAAAGGTAGTTAAGTTAGCTTCTTGCATTGCGAGAATCTTTTGGTTCTATACGACTCGTTATTTGAATATCTGATACAACCTACAATCTTGCGTTTCTTTCTATATCTTGACTGTACCGAGACTTGCGCAATCATGTTTCAAAACTTATTCTTCCATAATTATCTTTTAAGACCGCGCTTCTACACTAAATGTTGAATAAACAAGATTAATTTAAAGTAATCTAACACTCAAATCCAACCTTAATGAAATACAAATTCAACGTAAACCTATAGTGGTTACAACACACATACCGAAATGTTAATTAATTCCTGAACCCAGGTCCTAATACAATGCAATTAAATAACATAACATGATCTAAACCATCCGTGTATACCGGGACAATAATTAATTTGATCCGGGGTCGATTGGCCGGTCGCCTGGGTACATCCGACCCGGGTATCCGGTTAACAAAATGCGACGACATTCATTCCGGGTCTGATTGGATCGACCCGGGTATTAGAGACCCGTACCTGAGGGCTCTTAGACAACAAAGGCTGGATTATGGTTTGCCAACCTGCGGTTGTGGAACCCCAATTTTTGACTGAATGTTCAAAAAGTGGAGGGTGGATAAATATAGCTGGTATTTTTTTTTCTGTTTACTTCATCTGATGCACGCGACAGTTTTGAATTATCAGTCACTTTTTGGGACAGTATTTTGATAACTTTCGAATATTTCAACGGCACGTCAGGCTTTATACTTTGACCCTGATTACGCCCTTATTTCGCCTGCGACCAAGCGAGTGTCACACTTTCGAGATTGTCCAAAGAATTATTTTGTCCATCTGTCTGTCTGTTCTCGCCTACAGCCTCTACAGGTAGCATTTTGAACCAATTGTAACGAAAATCAGCACACAAGTTTCTGGATTAATTTAAAATATATTATCGTAATTTTTATTACTTGAAGGCATATATATGCCACCGCTTTGAGAGGCACTCCAAGGACTTCATTCTACGTAGGATGTTGTGAGGAAGAATCGAAAAAGGGGAAAAGAGGGAGAAAGTTGCCGTAGAGCGTTATATATTATGTACGGACTTTATTTTTTATAATCTAGTCTTTATAGTCTTCGCCTTCGCAAGACGAACCCGTTGGCCTTCAGTAGATTTGAGCTCCTAGCACCAAGGGAGGCTCAAGAGTCTACATTTGCGAACAGGCGATATTAACCGGTGTGTGTGTGTGTACACGATGCGTAAGCTGTAGCGCGGGCCGACCGCCGCGCCGCCAGCGCCGCGAGCACCAGCGCCATGCCCCTCCGCCCACGTGATGTCACAGCGTGTCACTCACCGGCGTGTGTGTGCACGATGCGTGAGCTGTAGCGCGGGCCGGCCGCCGCCAGCGCCGCGAGCACCAGCGCCGCGCACCACGCCGTCCACGCGCACTCCATGCGCCATCACGCGACGCTTGCCTGAAACAAAATATAAGATTTTCAGATACCTATATCGTCAGAGAAACTTGTTATTTATGATCGATATATCTTTATTGCTGTTTGAAAATTAACAAGACTTTTAATTTATATTCCTTGCCATGACCGTACATTATGAAGAAGAATTTCTTTATTTTGTATTTATTATATTATATTTCAAACAAAATTTTCAGCTCGATTTACACAGACTTCAGCTGCGCTTTCGACAAGGTCGACCATGGAATTCTGATAGAAAAACTAGTTAACTTTTATAGCATATTCGATCCTCAGCTAGCTTGGTTCAGATCGTACTTGTCGAAGCGATATCAGTATGTTGTTCTGAATGGACCTGAATCTGTACGCTTTCCCGTTACTTCTGGAGTTCCACAAGGATCCCACCTAGGCCGTATCTTGTTTATCCTGTTAATTAATGACGTGGTAGAATGCCTTAATTACATTCACTGTTCTTTATTAGCCGACGACGCGAAAATTTACAGAGAAATTTAATCCGAGAGGGATATCGAATTACTGCAATAAGGCCTCGAAAATGTACCTATACAAATGGTGTGTTCAAAACCATAATGGTTATAATATGGTAGTTTAGTCCCCTTTTAAAAACTACAATATCTGAAATGAAACAACTTTTACGGATATCAAATGCGCTTTATTTCCACGAACTAAGTTGTAATTGTCCGTATTATTGGTTTTTAGGGGTTTTTTGAACATATAACGCGTTTGATATCCTTAAAAGTTGTTTTATTTCAATGAACAGTGCGCTCCAAAACTTAAGATGTACGTATTACGATATCTCTTATCGAATAATGAATGGTTGGGTTTGTAAAGAGGGAGAGAGGGAATTTCGCCCAATTGATACAAAAATTTTGCTCCTCAATTCTTTATTTTGTTCATTGAAATAAAACAACTTTTCCGGATATTTATTGAGCTATAATATAATAAATAAATAAATAATTGCATACAAACACACCAATTATCTAGCCCACGTTAAATTTCATTAAGAACTTGTGTTATGGTTACTAGATAACGGATAAACATACTTATATACTTTTTTTTGTAAATACATACATAATATACATATTAAACACCCAGACCAGGACAAATAGACATGTTCATGCACACAAATATTTGTCTTGTCCGGAGATCGAACCCGGGACCTCTGGCGCAGAGGGCAGGCTTAGTACCCCTGCGCCAAACATGTCGTCAAAGAGCTATATTTCATGGACTAAGATCTAATTGTCCGTATTTTATAATATCTGGAAAAGTTAATTTATTTAATTGAACAGTGCGCGCAAAAACTTGAGATATACGTATCTTTAGTCTGTACTTGAGTACTGCAGTAATTAGAACCTTTACTATACAATTCACGAAAGAGTGAAATGATAGAATTAAAAGCTTATATTGTTCTTTCACTCGACATCTAGCATACATAAGTAGGGGTATAACGGCACGTAATTCCTATGAAGATTTAATTCAGATCTAACTTACTAACATCTTATTTTTTTTAAGAGTTCGCTAAAGCAACGTCGCACGATACTAGACTTGTGTTTGGTTAAGCTCGTAAAACTGTAACTGGTTCTCTACCCTGTTACTGATGTTGAATCTTATTATTATTATTTATTTTAACAGAATACAAATCGTATCTTACGTCTAATAACTCATCAATTAATAAATCTTGTCAAATTTGCATTCCGATAATAGCTGGACACGACATTTGCTTATTCTAAAGTACATGCTAGAAAATTAAAACAAAAATAATTGAAATTACTTACAGCAATTTTGATTAACAACAAAATTTTATATATTTTTTTTTAATGAAAGACGGGGAGACTCTTCATCATACCTGATGTTAAGTATTGATAAAGCTGAAGATGAAAACAAGCCTCTCCCGGAATCCTCAATTACTAAGAAACTGTCTATCTTATCTCTAACTGCCGGAACAAAATAATGATGAAAACATTGTTGTTATGGCGTCACACTTAGATAAGACGATGGTAGCTAGCCAGACGGACTTAGAACAAAGGACTTGTTCTAAGTCCGTCTGGCTATGAATGACCAATGAAACCACCAATGAAACCGAATACAATATGTACCCCCGCTGGGAATCGAACCCGGGACCCCTGGGTCTGATACCAGTGGTTGTACCACTAGACCACAGAGACGGTCGGTTGATTCACCAACAAAATAAATAAAATAGAACTCTGTGGTAAAACTGTAGTTTTAGAGTCGATTTCTTTATTAGTCCCGACAAAAATGGCTACGATACAGTTGTGTGGCAGAACTCATAAAAATATAGTATTACTTATAAGCATACGACGTCATTATCCATAGCTCCAAGGCCTCGCAATCCCAAATGACAAAATAACATTACGCTCACGTCTTCGGAAGCGGGATAACACCGGGAAGCCTATCCGCAGGCCGTTGCGTAAAACGTGACAACAAAATTAATAAAGCGCAAACGAACACAGTCGACGCCAACTTTCGTAATTAACCCCCTATCTACCTGATAACGACGTCCGTACAATTTATTTAGTATATGCTTCTGTTATTTCCACAGAAAGATTAAACCATAAGGATTATTTACTATTTCAAGGCAATAAAACAAAATTAATGACTAGAATATCTAAATTAACTCTGCATTAGCGGATACATTATTATATTATTTTAAATAACTACTCATTACCCTTGGTAATTTATAATAACCTACTCAATTACAAATGTAAAGATTCGTATTAAAATTTATTAAAATTAGTTATTATATATATTTATATATAAATATATATATCTCATTTTGGCAATATAATATAAAGCTAATGTTAAACTAGAACTAATGAAACAAAAAAACATTTTATAAAAAAAATTCAAACCGACTTCAAAAAGTAAAAAATAAAACTTTGCCAAATGTAATATTGTTTTCTCTCTTTCAATAGTAATATGAACTTACTTAATAGACTTACCTTTTTCGGCTAGGACAACAACGGGTAAATGAGACAAAACACTATCCAGTGACAAGTAAATTGATCTTTATTATTATACTGACTCTATACAAACCAAAACTAAAAAAAGGTGTCCTGTAATCAACACATAAAAAATAGGTACACTGTTAAAACAATTAATTAAAAGTTACTGTTTTAGTGATCTTAAATAAATTTGAAGGTTCATGAATGCCTGCCCAAGGATATCAGAAATGGAACTTAATTGAATGTGATGAGAAATTGATGATGATGCTACACTATGGGTGAACTCCTAAGCTTGCTGATGTGAATGAATGGTGGTTGTTGATATGGATATATTTAATTATAAAACTAAATGTTAGTTTTTTTGGGTTAATTTAATAGAGGAATGGGGTCACCGCTCTATGTGTGATCCTCTGATTATATTTTCACTGCTTGATACTAGCAGGATAGTAAAACAGCCGGAGGCGACTCCCGGGCTTCCCTGATCTGTCCTCTAACGCCGAGCGTACTGAATTTCTGCTTCGCGGGCGGAGTGGTGTTACGGAGGGGCGCCGTACGCGTCTCGTCACCTGCGGCTTCAGCTATTCGTTCATCAAACGTACATATTGTTTACACAATAAAATTCTATAAATCAAAATCTCCGAGTTTAATTAAAGTAACCTTAAAAAGCAAGGACCTTTCTGTTCATTCTACATTGCACTTCTATTAACTATATTTTTTTTTGGCCTTAGCTAGCTAGCACCGACTCCAAAAGTTTTATTTTTGACTTTTTGAAGTCGGTTCGAATTTTTTTTATAAAATGTTTTATTTCAGATTTTTTAGTTACATCATGTGCCGTTACTTACACTAAAAATCAGCCCATACACAACAATGTCATCTAGGTAAACGACTACTTGCCAAAAGGTGATTGATATTTTTCAAGATTATGAAAAAACTACTAGCCAGATCTTCGTAAAAATTATATGGGACCACACATAAACCATTTTCTTTCAGATAAAAAAAATATATAAAAATCTGTTAACAACTGGCGAAGTTATGGTAGAACAGTCGAATTGAGAACCTCTTCCTTTTTTGAAGTCGGTTAAAAAGTAAAATATATACTAATATTCATTCTCTCAATCATTTTTCAAAATGAAAATAGACTAAGAAGAAACTGCATGTATTGGTGGTAGGTATCTTATGTAATCCTAAGAAGGAGCGGGGTACTCCTAACACAGGTTTATACCTAAAAGGAGACCCCAGCCACTGTTATAACATTGTCAAAAGATACTGAATAAATATTTTTTCATTATTCATATTTTCTTCTTAGATAAATTTTAGGTATTACAGTAAAACACCTATATTTTCTTTCAGAATCTCAGTCAATACACAAAAATAAACAGATCAAGTTGCGGACTTAAAACCCTAAGAACATAAAATTGTAAATCTTGTAAAACAGTTTACAGACGACTCCACCGCAGAAATTACAAGCATAATTCAAGCTGTCCATCACATGTTGCTGAATTAAGAAGTAGATTCTTAGTGGCGTAGGAGGCCATTCAGAACTCATTATAGGAGAGTTTTGACCAAGGCCCCGTTTCATAAAGATGACAATTGTCAGCGACAGTTGACAAATGTAAGTTTCATTAAACATTGGTGCTATAGGAAAAGCCGACATAATAGTCAGATTGTCGCGACAATTCTACAACGTAGCGTTTCATGATTTGGTTTGACATATTTTTAAGCTGAAAATCTGACATATTTGTTAAAATTTGCTTTTTATAGAAAACATACCTTCTGGACTGACGACAAATCAGTAACAAAAAAAGTATGTTCGAGCATAGTTGACTAATTGTCGACTTGTCTAGCTTTATGAAACAGCGCCCAAGTTGTTTTGACATAAAATAATGATCATGTAGGTGGAGGATCATCATCTTTCTGAGGAGGCAAGTTTTGATGTAATTCTTAAGGCCCCCCACCGAAAGTGGCGCCGCGTTGAATTTTATTTAATATCGTAATTCTAATTCACAATTTTAATAAAACTAAACGTGGAATTTTTAGAGCCCATTGTCTTGTATTTTAGAAGGTATCGCTACATCTCGTCATAGTCATTCGTAGAAGTAGATAGCAAATGTGTCAAAAACTGCCACTTTTAGCAGTTTTGCTATCTACTTCTAGCAGTGACTACGAGGGAATGTAATGATACCGTCTAAAAATACTAGACTATGGGCTCTAAAAATTCCACGTTTAGTTTTATTAAAATTGTGAATTAGAATTACGATATTAAATAAAATTCAACGCGGCGCCACTTTCGGTGGGGGTACCGCCTTAAACCAACAAAATCCATATAGATGTTAATCGGTGGGTAATATCTATAGAATATCTGTCCGCGTACGTCCACGGGACTCGGGAAGAAGATGGATGGTCGTCGGGCGCCGGATCTACGAGACAACTCGATTAATTGAAGGCGATCAATTGCCCAAATCCCCAGAGATAAGATTACGTTTTTGTTTAAAATACTCGGGAGAAGGATTCTA
The DNA here is from genome assembly GCA_910589605.1 of Chrysoteuchia culmella. Taxonomy (NCBI): domain Eukaryota; kingdom Metazoa; phylum Arthropoda; class Insecta; order Lepidoptera; family Crambidae; genus Chrysoteuchia; species Chrysoteuchia culmella. The sequence continues at coordinate 25,913,236 of OU342643.1, read as the reverse complement.
TCATAATGTTCAATAATATTAATAACAGCTTACTGATATAAGTATAAGTAGTTCAATGATGTTTTTGAAAAGGTATGTTACCTTCAAAGTAATTTGCGTCATGAAGACTGCGCACACTGACAATTGACAAGTGGGACAAAAGATACGAAAAAGCACGGAAATTAAAAAGATAGCAAATTGAATCCAAATAAAATAAAGACCCCATATAGGGCCTTCCCAAGTTTCACTATACGAGCTCGTGTGACATATCTGCTTCAAGTACAGTTAGGGAATTTCCCGGTTGACCAGTAGAGTTTTTTGGGGAGCTTTATTTAAAAAAGTAATAAACATATAGAACACATTTATATCACAAATAATAGAACATTTACAGGGTGGCTAACTGTCTAATTCTAAAATCTACCGCAATCCCTTTCAATTCGTCATTTGAAAGATATTCACATACTTCAGGCCATCACTATTTGACATTTCATAGGGATTGTGATCGGGACGCGTTTTGTAAGGTATTGACTGAACGAAATTGAACTGTCTAAGCGAAGTGACAGACGAAAATATCTTTGAAATGTATGGAGAAATGTCAAATGAAGTGTCATTTAAAACATCATTAGTTACACAATTCCATAAATCACTATCACAATCACAATCACAATATGTTTGAAAGGGATTGTGATAGATTTTGAAATTAGACAATTAGGGGGCAGGTCTTTCATTTGAATAATAAATTATTTGCTTAATATTAGTACTTTCCGAGAAAACGTTTCCCAGAAAAACTCTACTTCAACCGGAAAGTTCCCCGACTGTCGTCGTCGTCGCCTCAGCCACATCACACCCACTGCTGGGTATAGGCCTCCCCAAGGATCTCCACGACGATCGGTCCTGTGCTGCCCGCATCCAGTGGCTTCCCGCGACCTTCACCAGATCGTCGGTCCACCATGTCGGGGGCCTACCCACGGAGCGTCGTCCTGTGCGCGGTCGCCATTCCAGAACCTTTCCGCCCCAACGGCCATCGGTTCTTCTCGCTATGTTTCCCGCCCACTGCCACTTCAGCTGAGCAATCCTTCGAGCGATGTCAGTTACTTTAGTTCTCCTACGGATCTCCTCATTTCTGTTTTGATCACGGAGGGAAACGCCGAGCATAGCCCTCTCCATTGCACGCTGGGTGACCTTGAGCTTTCTTATCAGACTGTACACACTTAAAATTGACGACCTGTTTGGCGCTGGGGTACTAAACCCACCTTCTACACCAGAGGTCCAGAAGTTGGATCCCCGGACAAGACAAATATTTGTGTGCATAAACATGTCTGTTTGTCTTGGTGTGGGTGTTTAATATGTTTAATATATATGTATTTACAAAAAAAGTATATAAGTATGTTTATCCGTTATCTAGTATCCACAACACAAGTTCTTCATGAAACTTGACGTGGGCTAGATAATTGGTGTGATTGTATGAAATTTATTTATTTATTTTATTTCATTGATATAGTTTTTAACTTATTATTTTGTTGCAATTTGAAATTATTGTTTGTGACAAATATTATAAAGTACAGATTAAAAACTAAAGTATTTGAGCGTGGCGTCAGTAAAATCAATGAGTAGGGAACCAAGTGGCCTAATCAGGTTTTAGTTTCAATATAAAACAAAAACAAATCATTTTGAAACCTTGACAGATCGTCTTGCAGGTTTAAAGACTGGGATCCAATGCCTAAGTTTGTAAACAAAAGACTAATTTTAGTATTTAAATTAATTGGTCAAGACACAACACACATTTACCTAAGACACTTTAAGCGTTACAGTAACAACTTCCAAAGCAATATACAAACACTGAATCGCCTTCTCTCAACCCATTTGCGATTGTCACCAAAAGTACGGCTTACAAAGGAGCTCGCAGCCATTAATTAATTAATAACAAGCCACCTGTATCGTTTACAACACAAACAGGTCTAATGGACCTTTTATAGCAGCGGACGCGAGCCCACATTGTCTTCGGGAAGAATAAACCACGAAGGGTTGAAATGTATAGGGTTTGCTATTGAAAAGACCATCTTGGTCAAGAGATTGTTTTCATTAAATTCCTTTTATCAATATTCATGTCATGTTAGAGCACGCGAAAGGAACTATAGAATCTAATATGTATATATGTGTTATTATTTGGAATAATATTCCACCCCCATTCAGGCAGCTAAATTCAATCTACGTTTTTAAACTGCGTATGAAGCAGTTCCTACTTGATGCGCAGCGTGACATGGAGTTGTATAACGTCAACAACATATCATTTATATAGCTTATCTTGTTTTAGTTGGTCTAAATATACATAATTTAACATATATTTATAATTTAACATATTAATATTCAGATATTTATATATTATGAAATAATATACTTACTTACTTTTATATACAACAGTTTACTGGCTTTACCTTTCGCAAAACTACATATGGTGAGCTCAGGCACTTACCATATGTCAATTAAAATATTTAATAAAATACCAAAGGAATTCCAGGAAATACAAACAGAAAAGATCTTTTGCTCAAAACTGAAGGAATATTTAATACAAAAATGTTATTATACCTTGAAGGAATTTTTTGATTATACTTAAAATGTTTATGTTTAAGAACACATACTTTTAAAATATTTTAATTGCCATACCCTCGCAGGGTCATGTTTATGGGTCATTTTTAATGTATTTACCATCTGTAATAACCAACATGTTGCAATAAATGTTATGACTATGACTATGACTATGACTACTTATGTACAGTTTATTAATTCGCATATAAATAAAATTTTACTAAAATTAACATATGATTGTGAGCCATTTCTGTTAGACATTCAGCTGTCAAAAAAATAAATAAAGGTGCCAATTAAAAATCAGCGTCGGGTCTCGCTGATCGCGCAAACCCGACATATGCTGAATTGGTATCCTATTTTGACGCAGCCGTTAGATTAGTTTTTTTTTTTTTTAATTGTTTCCTTTCATAATTTGTTAAGCATGTTTCTAATGTCTGTGTCAAATAAATATATTTTCTTTCTTTCTTTATTACTCGTCGTCATCAGCCATTTTGAATATTCCCACTGCTGGGGCACTGGCCTTCCTTATGGATGGATAAGGAGAACGGGCCATGACCCACCACGCGGGCCCAATGCGGATTGGTGGGTTTTAACGACTGCAAATGCAGCCGGGACCAACGGCTTAGCGTGCCTTCGGAAGCACGGATGAGCTCATAGTAAACTTTTGGTCACCCATCCGACCATTGCAACAGTTGCTTAACCTCAACAATCGCATGCCGAGCGCGCAACCCACTGCGCTACGGGCTCCGTAACGTATTACTAATCCTAACTAATATTATAAATGCGAAACTGTGTTTGTTTGTCTTTTCTTGATGCCCTAACTAAGGAGTAGCTAGTACTTGTTATAAATGTGACGGTTTTCATTTCATTTTCATGTTAGAGTGTTTGTTTGTTTTGATTTTCCCGACTGCGGGAAAACCAAAAATCCCCTAATAAACCAAAAATACGGACAATTACAACTTATGATTTTGTAATTTTTGCATTGTTCAATGCTATTTTTATACTTATGGTAAATTTTAAATAGAAAAATATTGGAAAAAATTAACTCGGCCACAAGTGAATTCTCAGACGGGAATCGAACCCGCGACCTTTAGAAACCTTCTAAAGGTCGCGGGTTCGATTATTCTATTTTTAATTACAACTTAGTTCGTGAAATATAGCGCGTTTGATATCCGTAAAAGTTGTTTTATTTCAATGAACAGTGCGCATCAAAACATAAGATGTACGTAGACTTGTTTAGACAAGTTCCAAAGCTTCGTTCCTAAGATTAAAAGTTTATTCTTATGTTTTTTTATGGTGTTTTATTACCTTGATAACAGTAACATAATGCTTGTAATAAAAATATGAATTTTCTTAAATTGATACTAATAAATATGACATTGTCTGTCCCGGTAACAATTACCCGTCTCGCCGGGTTAAAAATATGTTCAAATAAAATCGCCTCGTACATCGATAAGGCGTAGTTATCATTTGCGCGTGATGATCTCGATCGACATCCGACAGCGGTCAATGGCGTCCTCAAGCTGTTCCGTTCAATATTGCACAGCCGACCTCGAACCCGCACAATGGTCCTACATCCGCCGCAGGTACGACCCACATCACCGCGCAGTTACGTCACGTGTGGCTCTGATAGTAGCGGAAATCGGGCTACGAGAGACAACTTATTAACTGACATGTAAATAGGAGGATGTTTTCAATTCGACGCGTTTGTAGCTTTGATAATAACTGTGAGTATTTTCACCAGCGACTATCGTAGCAAGTGGGTGCTTCATCAATTTGGTAAGTTATTCTGATTCATTAAAAAAAAATCACTTTAAGATATCTTTTAACTATCAAGAAGAAACTTATCACTCAAATCAAGTAGCAATTTGCATTTACAAATCAACTTATCGTTGAATCGCTTAGAAATCCATTGTCCCTCGTGGGAGAGCTGCTTAAAGTTCATAATTATCTTTTATATTACTGTAATCGCCAATCCTGTCACAGTTCAAGTTTAAGATCACGAAATTTCCTTGCTTGTCACTGTGCTCGCGACCGCACCCTTTCGGCACTCACAGCGCGATTCCAAACCTATTCTACCTTCATCTCCATACGAATGGACCGAACCGATGCCACCTCCGATAACAAAGAAACGAATCGATAATCGTAATACGGAACGCCATAATCGAGACGCAGCCGATCAGAAAGTTCACTTAATGAATATTTAAAGAAAATAGCGAAATGAGTTCGATAAGAATTTCACGATTCATCGTCGAAATTAGAAAAAGGCCCGAAGGGAGGGCCGCGTTAATTTTTCCCGAAATACCTTTTGTCAAGTGTCTCGCTCAGTCAATATTTGAGGATATCAAAGTTTCGGAGGGGCTTCTACAATTCGCTTCGATCTAAACCGTTTTTCATCCAATTTGAGAGGACTGTCAATTTCAAGTGCAGGATTTTAATGTCATGGTCGTGTTTTTCCTATATTTTTGTTTAACTTTGGTTATTTAATTTTTACTATTTTATAAAATTTACTACATAAATTAATTAAAATCAATTTTCTGTTATGTATCACACACATCTTGCTCGGACGGGCGCTAATTTTAAAGTGTCACAAACCGTTACAATCTAAGTATTGATTTTGTTTTATATTGCTATATTTCGTTGTGTGCATAATAAAAAAGATTCATTTAAAAATCCGTTTTATTAAGTACCAAAGATAGATATTACAATTCTATTTCAACAAAAATCATTACGCTTTTACATAAGACAACAAATTGAAACTGTCGAAGTGGGTGTTAAGAGATCGGGGAATGTTAACTTTCCAGCCTTTTTTTCTTAAGTACTTCATTACTCATTTCGCTAATGCCTTCGGGCTTATATTGAGTTTTGTGAGAATATTTCAACGTCACATTTAAAAGAATTTTATTTTTTACACAGTAAAAAATATAGGTTTACTTTCAATAATATTATTGTTATTATTTATTGCTGTGACAGTTCGTAGAGTTGAAAAGCCAGTTCCAACTACGTTCAAAATACATAAAGTAAAATTTCCGTTATTACTAATTAATAAAAACGACTTTAAAACTCGTAGAACCTAGATATACGAGGGCTGATTGATAAGTTTCCGAAACGACAAAGAACATCTTTATTAATCTGTTTAAAATAAATTTATTTCTAACGTAGTTTCCTTCTACCTCGATGCATTTATTTTGTCCAGCGCTTCTCCAATGCCGTTACACCAGTTTTATAAAATGTTTGAAAATATACCAGTATACCAGTATAAAATGAAAAGATACCAGTATATAATGTAATTTTTGTTGGTATCTATTTTTTAAGTTCGTAGTTTTGGATGCTTCTCAATCAGCCGTCGTAATAAATTAGAAATCTAACAGCCATTAAGTATTATCGTGCAGAGCTAGTACGCATGACTGGGAACAAATGCTAAATCATACACATAACAAAGACAAAGCTTCCAGATATCGAATCGGGTCATCGGGACATTTGACGGGAATCCATTCCCTACCGTTCAGTCAAATAGGCGTAAATCAATATTGAAACCTATGTTGACGACTGCGGCCCTGGATTTCAGTAAAGATAAGGAGAGAAGCGCTCGTGGCGTGGCTCGTGACTGATCGTATTCGATCACGTTTGTTAACGTCCCGCCATGTGTCGGATGGGGGACCGTAAAGTGGCATTACAACCAAACGCTTCGGTGTCACCGCTTCACGTTGAGCCATCTGTCGGTCGTCAACTGATGACAGTCGTGAAACCAAGTCAGAGGCCTTATAGGCGGCTTGATTAACTCTGACCCCAGAGGTGGCCACTAATTCTCATACGATAAGAGAGAGAAAGAGACCAACCACGCGGACCCGCTGTGGATTAGTAGGTGTTGACTGATAATGAAGCCGGGACCCACGGCTTACAAAGGATGGAGGAGCGGCGGAGGAACTCAGTATACATTTTAGAGCTGTTTGTCTGGTCCCACTATTTTGTCTTCCCATGTAGACCACGTGGAAGAACTGTTTCTCGTAATCCCCCTATCAATAACACCAGTTCGTGACCGACCATTGCGACAGTTGCTTGACCACTACAAGTCGCACCCACTAACTTCTATGCCACCAAGCTCCTAGTTATCTGATATTTTCAAGCACAATAAATTTTGTACATTTAGATTAGGTCCCGGATAATATACAGCCAGTACCTAACATAATTTAGGGAATATGTGAAACAAAAATTAGAAGCGGTAATCAAATGAGGCACGTCGTAAACTGCCGGCGGTGTAACTCGACGCTCCCTTAATTTAATTGTAGCGAAACACGAGCGAAGCGAGCGATCGCTACAATAAGCCGAAACGTTTCTCCGAATTGTTTGTGTGAGAATAGGCAGGGCACAGCACATGGATAGATAGAGCAGAAACTCAAATAGAAACAGAGATGTATGAAATTAAGCTAGTTAATTAATTAATTGTAGTTAGTAGTCACTGCGATCTCTATGATCTATTGTAACTCGCCGCCTTGTATTAGTATCTTTTTTAGCCTGGCGGCCTCCAGGATGTCTAAAATTTTCCTAGTTCTGAGAGATTTTAGTTCCTCTGGCAGAATTTTATGCCGGCCCAGGTGAATACTGCGTTTACATAGGAGATGTTTGGGTGTTTCTCTCTCTCTAATCCGCAGTAACGGCAAACGTCACTGTCACTCAGTTTCATGTGAAATTGGTGCCTTTTTAGTTTGCTCTGCTGAGCTCTAGAAGTTCAGCAGTTTGCTTTTGGGAAAAGCCTTCGATAAGGGATTTGGCGTGTACTAATCCTGGTAGATTAAACCAGTATTTTTTTGACTCGCCAAATAGGTTGCCCTTGAGAAGTTGCATGGCCTGTTCTTTTGAGATACCACAGAAAGGCTCTGGACCTAGCTGTTGGTCCTGGGCTCCAGCCCTTGCAAGTTCATCAGCTTTTTCATTGCCAATAATTCCAGAATAATTTTATTCCGTCCCAACTCATTCAGCTTATCGGCGCAAGCTTAAGCTAGTTAAGGTAAATTTTAAATAGAAAAATATTGAAAAAACCGCTGAGCTACCGAGACTTAGCAAATCTCGGTAGCGCGGTCTCAGCGGTTAAAGCATTGGACCGGATTTCCAAAGGTCGCGGGTTCGATTCCCGTCTGAGAATTCACTTGTTGCCAAGTTAATTTTTTCCAATATTTTCCTAAATATAATTTACCATAAGTATAAAAATAGCATTGAAAAATGCAAATATACAAAATCATAAATTAAGCTAGTTAAGTTTACAAGAGAAGCCAGAATGACTAGTTTGCTAGCTTACTAGCATTCTCTACTTGCATGAAAGTCTAGCCTCGTGAATTTCTGACATAAAATGGACCTGCCACAACACGAGCTAGAACGAAGGTCGCTGCTTAGTTTGCGTTATGTTTTTGGAACAGTTTATTAAGTAAGCATCCAGACAGATCGCAACTATTGTTTTACTCAGAATCTTAGTTTAAAGTATTTCATTAAATCAGAAAAGTGACCACGGCTGTAGCAACACAGCCGAAACGTCAAGCTGTAAGTACATATAAATGTGCTACATACTCTTGTTTACCATAATAATGGAACGCGAGAGTTTAAAATCTTATATTTCATTAAATCAGTCATTGTACTTTTGTTAACACCTGAAAGTTTCTTGCGGCCGTTCTTCTTATCAGTTAAAAGATGTCAAAAATTCGACGATTCAAAAACACTTAGCACTAAGTTCCTGGTAGTAAGCTGCAACTACTGCAACTGTACCCACGGGTAAAGTACCCGTAAAAACTGTGTCATTTTGACCCTGTTGAAAAATATGATTCAAGATAAAGAAAAAGTCTTAGTGGAGATACTGTGGTCACTAATACATTATTGACTGTGTAGTAGTCCTGGGCAACTGCTGACTCGGGGCTTATCGATGAACAGCATGTGTCGTAAAACGCTAAGATTCTATCGCTCGTAAATCTACGGTGGCAGATATGTCACTGAAAATGGTCGGGGGACATCGAAGTAAGCAATTTGAAAGTAAAATATTAAAATGTTGAGAACGCCATAAAGATAGCGTCCTCAATAAACCGCAAATATAGTTTTATGTGACGATATTTATATCTTTAGCGCTTTAATATTTATAAAAACAACCTTGCTATCCTGCTATTTGACTTGATTTTTTTTATTTGTGTTCCAAATCTATGATAAAAAATCAATTTTATAGTACATTACTGCAGCGGCCAGCATAAGAGGCATTGGTGGATGAACGTGTTAACGTAAGTCCATCAATGCCTAGTTGTAGCCAAGGCTTGTATAGTACTGTTCTCAAATAATGCGCGGAAATCAAAACTACTATTCGAAATCAGACGAACAACGAACAACAATATTTTTTCCAGCGTTAAATTGTTCATTTCTTGTTTTTTTTTCTATAACAGCTTTCTATTTGCAAGCCAGTTCGAAATTTAAATAAAACCTTTGATAAGTTAGGTACCTCCTTGGTTGCCATATTCCGGAGTAAATGGTCGATCCATTTTTAAATAAACGACAGTCATGAGTTTACTCTGCAATTTATTTGGCCGCTAAACACGACAGATATGGATTTTCATACAACTTAGCAATATCGATTTATCTCGAAGAAGGTTGTCAAAATAATGCTCATATTTCCAAGCATCTTTGAGACAAAGTTATAAAAGCAGGGATTCAATGCTATTTTTATACTTATGGTAAATTTTAAATAGAAAAATATTGGAAAAAATTAACTCGTAAAAATTAACTAATAAAAATAATCAAAAATCACTTGTGGCCGAGTTAATTTTTAACAATATTTTTCTATTTAAAATTTACCATAAGTATAAAAATAGCATTGATAAATGCAAAAATCACAAAATCATAAATTATTGGCAGTTGCATCTTAATCGATCGTTAAACACCTGAAAAGATGTTTCTTTCGAATGCAAGGATATTCCTAGCATCGATGTAACAACGCTGGCCTACAGCGTATTAAAAATATAAAAGTATTGGAGAATTTCGACGGTGGTTCGCAAGTCTCGGTAGCTCAGCGGTTAGAGCATTGGACCGGATTTTCAAAGGTCGCGGGTTCGATTCCCGTCTGAGAGTTCACTTGTGGCCGAGTTAATTTTTTCCAATATTTTTCTATTTAAAATTTACCATAAAAAAACATGTTGCACAATCATTTCATATCATCGATAAATCGGTAAAAATATCCCTGAAATCACTAATTTGGAACGCGATCCCTGAAATAAGACGGCGGATCGAAAATCTAATCGGAGGGAAGCCGTAACCGGAATCAATAAAAATAAAATATGATGATTCCGGGACCGGATCCTGCCGCCGCCGCCGGCCCGGCTGGCAGACGTCACGGCCGTAATTATTCATGTCAACGTATTTACATCTTTATGCTGTAAGGAACTGGTGCCCGCATAATGTTTTTGATCTGACCCCATTATTGAACTAGCTGTTATCTACTATCTACGAGTATCTCGTAAGTTTCAGTTTTGCCAAAGGCTTTAAGGGGTTCGGAGATTCGTTTATGGAGCCTAGTAGTCAAGTCAGTCAGTCAAAGATTTTTATTCAAATAGACTTATAGATAAGTACTTTCGAATAGTCCAACTATTCTTGAATTTTTCAACATGAAACGTCATTTTTGACAGTTGTGCAGCGCCTAATTATAAGCCTTGTTGGACTGTATGTGTTATTCAAAAACACCTCTTAGAAATTCAAACATCTCGGGACGTTACAAGTGCTGACGGTCAGCGTGCGGTCGGCGTGCGGTCGGCGCGCCACTAACACCAGCTTTTCAACACGTTTTGCAACGCACAGTCATAAATACTGCTTAAATAACCTTGACATGAAATAATGTACCGTCAACAGCAGGCAAGCCTTTACATAACGACCTCAACTATAGGAGACGGTCTCGCTTTCCATAGAAATAGAAATTTAAAAAGTTAATTATTTATCGCTGTTGCTAACAGATTTTCATTGAAAGTGCAGTTACATTACTGCTTTAGTAAGATAGTTGTCACATTGATTTTTACTAAAGCAGCAATGTGACTGCACTTTCAAGCAAACGTTGTTAGAAACAAGTTACATAATCAGGGGGCTGGGTATATTTACTGATTCGCCATTTCGTATTTTTTTAAATATTGCGGCTGCATATGAAACTTTTGTAAATAGATTGTTTATATCAATACAAACACAAAATACACTGTGAAGATATCCCAAGTGTCAAGTTTCAACGTTATAAGCCGTAAAAGCTGACAAAAGAAGGTCAAAAGTGACACTGATACAACTTTTACAGCTTATAAATTGGAAACGTGACACTTAAGGAGATTTTGTCCAAGAGTGTTTTATGTTTGTATTGATATTAAACAATCGTTTTTAAAAGGAAAAAACAAATATGAAATGGCGTAACAGTTGGTATGCCAATATCTTCAAACCCCTTTATTACACCAATAGAGAACACCGTCTCTGTGGTCTGGTACTACCATCGGTATCAGACACAGGGGCCCCGGGTTCGATTCCCAGTGGGGGCACATATTGTATTCGGTTTGGTTGGTGGTAGGACTTGTTGTACGTCCGCCTGGCTAGCTACCACCATCTTATCTAAGTCTGACGCCATAACAACAATGTTTTCAGCATTGTTGTGTTCCGGCAGGTAGAGATAAGATAGACAGTTCCTCAGTGGCTGAGGATTCCGGGAGAGGTTCGCTTCCATCTACAGCCTTATCAATACTTAACATCAGGTATGATGAAGGCTAAGAGTCTCCCCGTCATGCATTAAAAAAAACAAAGAAAAAGGTTACAAAGAGCTATGCATTTAGTACTGAAAAAAAAGGTCGCCTCGGTACGACCACTCAAAATTCTACAAATGAAAATGCATGGACTGCTTTGTGAGGGAACTTAAGGAGGGACTTTAGGTACTGGAAGTACGCGAGCAATGACATGTATACATTTATGATAAATTTTAAATAGAAAAATATTGGAAAAAAACGACTCGGCCACAAGTGAATTCTCAAATGGGACTCGAACACACGACCTTTGAAAATCCAGCCAAAGGTCGTGGGTTCGAGTACCATCTGAGAATTCACTTGTGGCCGATTGGGTATTACCAATATTTTTCTTTTTAAAATTTATCATAAGTATAAAAATCGCATTGAAAAATGCAAAAATTAAAAAATCATAAAAAAAATGTATACACTTTACAACCTTTAAAACTTTGCTTTGCTTATTGTCTTATTTTAAAATCTATCGCAATCCCTTTCAATTCGTCATCTGAAAGATATTCACATACTTCAAACCGTCACTATTTGACATTTGATAGGGAGTGTGATCGGGACGCGTTTTGAAAGGTATTGAATGAACGAAATTGAACAAAGTTCGTTAAAAAAAATACAGTTCTTTGTCGAAGCAAAGTGACACTCGAAAATATCTTTCAAATGCATGGAGAAGTGTCAAATGAAGTGTCATTTAAAACATCATTCGTTCCGAAAGGATTGAGACTTTAAGTTACACAATTCCATTTAGCACTATCACAATCACACTAACTTTAAAAGAGATTGTGATAGATTTTGAAATTAGACAATTAAGGGGCTTACCCCAATAACACACACGGAAACAAAGCTCTCACTATCTACAAATGTTATTCAACATTGTAACGTGACAAAGTTGCTTATTGTTACTTCATTATTGCATGTGGCTGTACCGGGTACATCGTACCCCTCCCCTCCCCCCACCAGATGTTAATTGAACGTTTGCCCTCAAAGCTTTGAGTAATTGTGGACTTGTAATTTATGACAGGATTGAGTTTTGATTGAAAACAAATAGAAAACTGATTTAGTTTATGTTACCGAAACTAGTCAGTCATAAATTGTCATGAGTGGAAATCGATTTTACTGGTTTGTTATTGTACATTTGAACGATTACACATACGGTTGGATTTGGAAGAACTTTTTGAGTAAGGACAAATCACGGTAATATTTTTGTCATTGATTGTAGAACAGGTTAAATTTCAACAAAGTCGCATTTTTTATCATTTCGGTGACTTTGTATTATTGCAACTTCTGATATCTTTAATTTTTATCAAAACATCTTAATACACTTATGCGAAATCAGTGTGTTAAATTTTGATAGCACTAAAATGATACAATCGCACACCGAAATTAATAACTAACTACCGAAATTAAATAATAAAGGACCGAAACATAGACTAAGATGTCGCTTAATACAAATAGCCTGCGGGTTCGCAACCCTCGATATCTTATAATTTCCGCACACGCTGTATTGCACATAATACTGCTTTTGACGCTGAAATGATAAAAGCATCCACCGAAGTGATAAAATAATCCACGGAAATGAAACAAATATGTACCAAACCGATAAAACTTTCATTTTGGTGGGATGTTTTTATAATTTCGGTGGACATTTTAGAGCACCGAATCCAATAAAATGAAAACACCACAGTTAAAGTTCATCACAAAAATTAGCACTACAAGTAAACTATTTATTATAGGATCTTATGAACACTACAAAAATAAACTTAGTACAACTAACGAACTTGCATTTTTTTTATAAACTGCACTATCTCATTCGAAGTCAAGTTATAACTATGCACGGAAATGATACAAAATTATCCAGTGTCCACCAAAGCAACATATTTACTAAGTTAGATTCATTTTAAACAAAAATATACTTGTTTGAAAATACGGCACTGAAATGAAAGCTTTTTTTTGGGAAAAGAGCATTTTACTTACCATTTAGTAAACTGGGTACATATTATTATACAATTTCTTTTGGTGGATACTATCACTAATAACGATTCAAATGATAGCAGCTATAAACCTTAATAAAGTTATAGTTTTTGTAGTATGGCGAAAACTAAATTGGTATATGTTATGGAGACAGGCACCGAAATGGTAACTTTAATCTGTAATCCTAATCAATAAATATTTTTTACTTAGTAGAAAAGGTAGTTACCTATATGAGATAGGTAAAAAAAAATATTATAACAGTATAGTAACGTTCTGAACTAGCAATTTCATCGATGCCGCACAAATTTTGCTGCTGAGAAATCCACCCAACAGCTAGTAACACGAATAGAAGACTACAATTTCATGACAGCTTCTAAGCTGTCTGAAAACTAATGCCACATCTACTAACGAAAATGTTCGCCTATTAGCTATTGGTCATAGATTAAGCATTGGTATTTGCGTTGTACAACTAGATACCGAGCTTCATTAAAAACAACGGATCAAAAAATGTGACCACAAATTTTGACGTTTTTCTTCAACCAACTGACTCGGTTGCTAGAGATGATTATTGATGTCGTATGCCGTTTTCACAGTAGACTATGCCGTTTGTGGCAAAGTAAAACGGTCTCGAGCTAAAAGCATGAGTGCGGTATCTAGTTCTTTCTTTTTATAGAAAAATATTAAACGATGAATGGTTTTGAAAGTGATTTTTACTTTAACTCCATTGCGTTTTTAATCTAACTACTTAAACTCACAATCGAGCTATCTTCATCTAGACACTGATTTACTATTTACTCAAACATTACGCACTCAGCCTCCGGCATAATGCGTCACTGTTCCCAGAATGTCACCCCCATCCCCGCGGTGACATCAAATAAGTACAAACAAACGCTCACCGATTAACCCGCCGCAGCTCGAGAATATGTTGCTTTGTGTCATTCGAGACTTACTACCTCTAATGTCACAGTGCTTATGACGTAACTACTTGTATTAATTTTGGTTTCAGACAAAGCTTCCATTATTATATTATTATAGAGATAAACAGAACAACATACCTTCACGCCACCCTTGGTTTGGCGGAGTATCAAAGGTGCAGTTTGGGAGTTAAAATTTAATGATGCATCCACACCGCAATCAGTAACTTGTTGCTAGTAGTTACTTTCTGTTGAATGTTATCAAAAAAGGACATCAGGCATTCTGGTCCAAAAAAAAGTGAGCAGCCAGACCCCAGATTATTTCCCATAGGTAGGTCATACTAAGGTCTAATAAAATTATATTGACGTAACCCTGTCACCGTATGAACTGAGTAGCTATTTCGAGTAAAAAAATCTGGAAAAAAGTGAGCGGCCAGAAACGAGGAACCGAGTCTGAAGAAATGTTACTCATCGTGTCTATACTGTTAAAAATTAAGCAAAGTTACTCAACGCATATTAGGGCAACATAAATTAACAATGAATATATTTTTGTTTGTGTATGCACCGTAACAGCACTTTCATCCACACATACACATTGCTTACAATAATTTTCAAATATTTCACACACACTCACACACAACACACACACACACACACGCACAAACACGTATTTAGATGCACTCTTGCATCATCTACATTGTTAATTATTCTTATTATTTTTATTTTTCTTTATATGTTTAATGTTTAGCCATTAATCTTCTCATGTTCTCTCAGCGACATCTATTAGATAACGTTTTTATCAGTGATAATGTGGTTCGAGGTGGTGGGAGCCTGGTGACCTGTAACACAGGTATTTTTTGTACCTAGCTCAGGCATCAGCCTCTCACAAACTTAGATTCCTTATTCCTGTTTTGTAAATAACTTTATTTCAATGCTAAGTTTGTGATGAGAAAATTAAATTTATTTTTATTATTATTATTTTATTTAACTATCTGTAGGTACTGGAAAGCTCTTTTCAGGAAGCGCATTTTGTGTTATTGTTCGTTCCTTGTCATGCATGGGAGATAACGATACAATAAATGTAAGTAACGATCAAATTGTTATATTCATTTAAAGTTATTACGTCACACTTAGTATGTAATAAAACTTTGTATTTGTATTTGTAATATTTAATAAAAAACCGGAAATTTCTCATGTGTGTAGACAATACATGTACAGTACAGTACAACTGGACAGTGAAATAAAACAACTTTTACGGTTATCAAACGCGCTATATTTCATGAACTAAGTTGTAATTGTCCGTATTTTTTGTTTTTTTGGGGGTTTTTTGATTTTCCCGACGTTTCGGCACCTTTTCAGCTGCCGTGGTCACGGGATGACTGACTTAGTTCGTGAAATATAGTGCGTTTGATATCCGTAAAAGTTGTTTTATTTCAATGAACAGTGCGCGCCAAAACATAATGTACGTATGTGAACTGTACAATGTTTGAATTTTAATATATTTTTTGTATAACAAGTGATACATATTTTGATTATTAAATTTATACATAATTATTTTGCAGAGAAACATTTCCATTAAATTAACGTTATAATAAAGCCCATCATATTACTTCATTGCTGTGATAATGAAACAACGTAACAAAATTTCTAAGAACGAAACATTTTCAGGCCGAAATCAAGTCGCTGGCTAATTGCTGAAAACATACCGGCATGATATCAAAGAGAGTGCGTAATTTGGTTCTGGATTATTTGCGTCGTTTGTTTGAAGGCGAAGGATCAAGATGGCGGCTGCACGTTATAATTAATGAGCAATGGCTGGCCATGTTCATTGGGCGATGATGCCGCTCACAAAGCAGAGAAATGTTTACTTTTTCTAGGAACAACGTGGAGGTTCTTAGTCTTCATCATACCTGATGTTAAGTATTTTTAAAGCTGAAGATGGAAGTGAGCCTCTCCCGAAATCCTCAACCACTGAGGAACTGGCTCAGGCATCAGATTTAGATAAGATTGTGGTAGCTAGCGTGGCGAAATAAGCCCAAGATAACCGAACCAAGAAAAATCCACAAATCAGACAATAATTAAAATAAGAAGTGGATTATTGGGGTAGGATTTCTAAAAGAAAAGCCGATAGGAATCGGTTTGTATGAACCCTTCGCTACTGCTAGATAGCCAGGTGGACTTACAACAAGTCCTACCACCAACCAAACCGGGACCTCTGGGTCTGCTACCGGTGGTTGTTACACAGAGGCGGTTAAAATGTGCAGTCTACAACACGTCCGACTTTATACTTTGATCTTATCGGGGAAAAACATGACGTGCTCTTGATTGTACAGCCGGGAAATTTCCTTGTAGATAAGTTGAATTTTTTCAGGGAAATTTATTGCAAAAATTTATAGATGTATAGAAATCGTATATATCACGAATAATAAATAGATCTTGAATAGGTATTTTCATTGAATTTTTCTCGCATCGTACTCCTCATTACTGAAGGTGGTGATTCACCCGATGGGAAGTTAATTTTTCTTTGATGATGCCCCTTCACCGATTTCTGTCCTTGGCATCATGGAGTGCACCATGTAGCTTGGTGTTCAGCGTTGAGCGGATTTGGTCAGACCATCTAGTTCGGCTTCGACTTCTCGGCCGTTTGCATAGCCCTTGCCAGTGACCATTAGTTGTTCCTGGTTGTGTCTATCTTTTCGGGCGATGTGACCGAAGAATTCCAGAATCTTTTGGAGACAGGAAGTGAATAGCCTGGATTTAATGTTGAGCTCTCGAAGGATAGACTTGTTAGTTCGGAATTATTTGAATAATAAACTATTTCTTTGACCTTATTAATTTTCGAACGTTTTCCAAAAGAAACTCTACTGGTCGACTGGGAACTTCGCCGGTAGTACAGTCAAGAGCACGTACGGATTTGCGCTACAAAAACCGCTGCTATTCCGAGCGAAATAAGGGCGCTCTCAATATCAAAATATAAAGTCGTAGCTGCTGTGAACTGGGCATGTAATATAACTAATTAAAAATGATCAATTTCTTTCCAACTTGCTCAGGAAGACTCAGATCCGCAGCCTCCAGTTACTGATTGGCTCTACTGTAATTATTCAAAAACAAAGGAAAACTTTCAGCAGTTTTTGGATACAAAATTATTGTAACTGACATATCTCTGACGACCTGTTTGGCGCAGGGGTACTAAGCCCGCCTTCTACACCAGAGGTCCAGAGGTTGGATCCCCGGACAAGACAAATATTTTGTGTGCATAAACATGTCTGTTTGTCTTGGTCTGGGTGTTTAATATGTATAATATATCGTCCCCTTAGTGGTAAAACCGATTATCTGCACTTTTTTTTTTTTGCAAAATTTTGTTATAATAAATTCTCAAATTATTGTCAAGATGGCAAGGTAATATACACCTTAACACATAGTTTAATTTTGTTATAATAAATTCTCAAATTATTGTCAAGATGGCAAGGTAATATACAAATTTTGTAAAAAAAAAAAGTGCAGATAATCGGTTTTACCACTAAGGGGACGATATATGTATTTACAAAAAAAGTATATAAGTATGTTTATCCGTTATCTAGTATCGATAACACAAGTTCTTAATGAAACTTAACGTGGGCTAGATAATTTGTGTGTTTGTATGCAATTATTTATTATTAGTATTATTATATTAAAGCGGTCTTACGAAGCTACCATTAACTATAATACGAAATAAAAACTAACAGCAGAATATTAAAATGACTTTTAACGAACATGTTCCATAGAAAAAAAAAGCGAGTAAAATAACAAAATAAAAAACAATCGCTTTTCAATACCATAAATTCACACTTGTGAAACTATTGTGAAAAACATAACAAAGCTTTTATGAAGCAATAGAGTGAATCGGAACGTATACCGTTAATAGTGCGAAAGTTATTGTATCGTAGCTCGTACCGCGTAGCACTCGTAGACATCTGTCGCCATTTATGTATGGCTACGAGCTACGAGGCTACGAGTGTTGGTACGGTGCGTTTTTTTTACAGAGTGAGTAAATTTATAAGTTAAATGAAAATGTATTTTTACTGGGGTTAAGTATCACATAAAAACATGGTTTTGGTAATGCCTATTTATACGATAAGTAAATAAATAAAATAGTTCAAATATTGTCTTGTAAGTTAAAATAAATATCTGTAGATTTTTTGTATTTTCGTTTTTCAGTAGATTTCATATTCGTTTTTTATTATATTATATTAATTTATTTCAGACAAATACAAAATACTTATTACAATATTTATGTTATGTCCATATTAATTGTTGTTAGTTACAATTTTTATCTTACATTCTATTGTTTTGCATGATGGATTTCGATGTAAATGCAATTTTTGCCTTGCTTGAAACGCATTGAATGATCCAAGATTGTTAAATCTTTTCAGTGTAATAAGAGCGATAGAGAAACCTGTTTCTCTGTTCTTCTTCTTGCGGTGCCTCTTCCTTACGGAAGCCTGTTCAAAGGTGATTAAAATTATTGTAATTAAAATATAATAAATCCGGAAAAAAGTATGCATATTTCTTTTCTTCCATTGAAAATAAAATATATTTAAATCGACAATATAAATGACTCATTATTAATGAATAAGAAAATTAAATATCTAGAGTTTGTAGCGACGTGTTGGAGTTGGGAAATGGAACAATTTTATCCGCACACGACAGGGCTCATTAGCGACTCTGCTCGAGAAGTCACGGGCACGATGACGAGCGGAGTGATAAGCGGGAGCGGGCGACTGGGTACACTGCGACTTTTTAGCCTTATTCGCGTTTCAATGATAGGGGTGGGTAACAGATCATATATTTTGTTTTTCTTTTGTATTTTTGACTCGCTTCAGTTTTAAAATAATTTGGCTTTGATTGTTTTTTGTATATTTTAGTTTTCGATTATGAAAAAAGGTACATACTCTTGTCGAAGTATTATCCTCATTATATCTGATTACTCCCATATAACCACAATTTCTGCACAAAAAAGAATGAGTGATTTTATGAAAAATAATAAAAAATTATTTAAAAAATATAACTGACATTTCTGTAAATTGAAAACTGACTGGAATTTGGAAATTAAGAGAAACGTACATCAGACAATAAAAATAACATTGATCTCTATATCGCTCAGACGGAAGTTTAGACAAAATCGTTTCTTCTTTTAACCTACAATAAAAAAGCAATACAGTACAAATGGTAATGGTTTGTTAACGCGTCTGCTCCTCCACACACTATAGCCTCTGCCTATGCGTCGGGGTCAATCTCCCTCATTAATATTTCCATTAGCGAGAAACAATCGCGGTATTCGAACTTATTTCCATAATTTGGCCCCAAGTGAAGCGAGCAAATTTATCGTTAAATCGCTTTGTATATCGGAGTTTGTGGATCGCCGACTTTATCGCCGCAAAAATTTAACAACCGCTGTAAACACGTAAACAAGTGAAATATTTATGCTGAGCTATATTTAGAACACAAAAGGCGAGATCTGAAGCCTATCAACAAGAAAATTATTTCCTGACAGAATTATGTACGTTACTTTTGTAAGCATCTGACATCTTCAGTAACTTCTTCATTTTGAGAAGAATGGACGAAATTTACTTTTGATATAGCATTTGTTTCATAACAGCTTTTTTTTATTAGCTTTTATCATTTATTCCACTGCAAGTATTATGTAAATAATATATTTTTTTTATTTGTCATCTTCATTAGCCGTTTTTAATGAGCCCATCTATGAGGTTATGGCACTGGACTTAAATTCCTGGGCTTATTATCCAAGTAGAATGTCATAATTAATACAAGATGCCAATATTGAATACTTATTATGTGTTTTTTTTATTTTATTAACGACGGGGAGACTCTTAGCCTTCATCATACCTGATGTTAAGTATTGATAAGGCTGAAGATGGAAGCGAGCCTCTCCCGGAATCCTCAATCACTGAGGAACTGGCTATTTTATCTCTTACTGCCGGAACACAACGATGCTGAAAACATTGTTATTATGGCGTCAGACTTACCCCCATATCCTAAGTCGTTCCTCCAAAACTTTTTACACTCCACTCAACATCGTCGTGGGTAAAAATGGTAGTGTGCGCTAGGCCTAACACGGAGTGGCTACGTACTCTTTGGCTCCTCCAGGTCCTTACGGAGTTATGACTTAGAATACCGATTTCGAGAAGTATTTCGAAGAGGTTTTCAATGAGGTTTCGTTAAGTCGAGGACGAGTAAGTTTTGGAGAAACGACTTACAATATGGATGTTAGACAAGATGGTGGTAGCTAGCCAGATGGACTTAGAACAAGTCCTACCAACCATATATTTTTATATATTATTAAAAATACAACACGCCACTAAACCATGTATATTAAACCGTGTCCCATACTTTCTAGTCCTAACACCCCGACATATCAGTACACAATAAAGTTGAAAAATGCGTGGCTCGTCGCCCGCCCGGGTTCCGTCGCTAATGGGGGCTGAGCAAATTCGCCGACACTGTGTCGACAAATTAGCGACATTTTTGCCGTGTCGCTACACTGGGGAATACAGTATACCCAGTAATTTTGGGATATGAGAAATGTAGCATATTTCATGAAATAAATACAAGTATCTCTATATGTATATAAGGCCCGTGTTATCCATTCTAATGTCCAGCGCAATGAGTATAACACCTACAGCCTTCACTAATAGCTTCAAAAATCACATATTTTTTTTTTAATTGACCTTATCAAGGTCAAGGGTCAGAAAAACTTTTTTTAAAGTGACCCCAGTACACATGCGTAGCACGCACTTAAGTCTAGTAAATATCATAATAACTAACAAATCACATGCATTGATATGCCCCCTTATTGTCTAATTTCAAATCTATCACTATCTCTTTCAAAGGTATTGTGATTATAAAAGTGACCTAAGGAATTGTGTAAACTATAGTCGCAATCTCGGAACGAATTATGTTATAAATGACACTTCATTTGACACTTCTCCATACATTTGAAAGATATTTTCATGTGTCACTTTGCTTAAACAGTTTAGTTTCGTTCAATCAATACCTTTCAATACGCGTCCCGATCACAATCCCTATCAAATGTCAAATAGTGACGCCCTGAAGTATGTAAATAACTTTCAAATGATGAATTGAAAGGGATTGCGATAGATTTTAAAATTAGAAATTTAGCACCCTTACTATTACGGACATCATAACCAACGGAGGTGTCAGAAATATACATAGCTTATTTATGCTGGATGTTTAATTTGTATATTATGTATGTAATTACAAAAAAAAAAGTATATAAGTATGTTTATCCGTTATCTAGTATCCATAACACAAGTTCTTCATGATACTTAACGTGGGCTAGGTAATTGGTGTGATTGTATGGAAATATTTATTATTTATTTTATTTATATAAAAATAATGACTACTTATAAGTCTGCCTTCAAAAAGTTAATATATTGTTTCGGTCATATACGGTTACAATTTTGTTATGTAGTTTTTATTTTACTCAAAACCACGCGTTGAGTTTATAGATACTCGTACTCTGTGACATCTCCTTACTCTTACCACCTTATATCATTATTATTCAGATCGGGAAAATGTTGTATCACTTAGAAAAAAAATAGGTTTTAAAAACCCAATACAAAGGAAAAATATTCAAAATTATTGTTAACATTTTAGTAATTAACTGCTAATTGAATTAAAATCATTCATTATATTGTCTGGTATTAAATTAGGCTTCGATTTCGATCCATTTGTGTGGCCACCACAATCGCAGCTAGGTCATTCCAATAATTGGATGGTACTTATTTAAAACAAAAGTTACGAATTATAAATTTAATAGTAGAAAACGAAAAATATGTCGCGTAATTCCGCAAGAAAAAATGCAGATGCAGCCCAGTGACACACCTTGCACCTTCACCGACTACTCTACACGTGTTTCGCCCACACACGGAGCATCCTCAGGAGTTGTTAGACCGTGCCAATCTCAGCACTGAGATTCTACTAAGATATGGATTTCCGCCAAGTAACGCCT
Organism: Chrysoteuchia culmella; assembly: GCA_910589605.1. NCBI lineage: Eukaryota > Metazoa > Arthropoda > Insecta > Lepidoptera > Crambidae > Chrysoteuchia > Chrysoteuchia culmella. The sequence continues at coordinate 25,890,977 of OU342643.1, read as the reverse complement.
GATTCTATCAAATATAAATTTAATACACTCAATTAATTTGAACATTTACTTTGTTGCTTTAAATTGACATCAGAAATACCGAAATTTTATTTTTTACATATCTTGCTTAAGAACCACTTCGCGACACAATACAAGTAAGAAAATGAAAAAGAAGAAAAAAGAAAAGTTATCACAGAAAAGAAAAAAATTACAAAATATAATTGTGTTTCAAAACGCCCTATTTAAAACACAATTACGAAAACACGAACATCAAAAAACAAACGCTTGGAAAATATAATTTTGTAAAAGTGTTGCGCTTTGCAGTTGTTATTTCTTTAATTTAGCTTAATTTTGTTTCTAACGGCTACCTTAAGCATTAATGATAAGATGGTGGGATTAGCGAGTCGGATATGTTTCAGTAGAATACCTAAGTATATTGTTTTTTTTTTGCTATCACATTCACAAACTGTGTAGCTAACAAAGCTGTGTAGTGTCGGCTTAGAATAGCACTACCCCCTCTCATCCCGTGGGTGTCGTAAAAGGCAACTAACGGACTCGGCCTTCAGGAGACGGGCAGCAGCGTCTCCTACAAACTTGGCCATACTGCGGTCGCCAACCCGCCTGCCAAGCGTGGCGATTATGGCAAACCCCCCTTTTGGGGGAGGCCTATACCCAGCAGTGGGTGTGATGTGGCTGAAACGATTCGCAAACTAAAGTAGTTATACAATAATTCATTAAATAGTCTAGCCTACTATACAGTTAACTGGTTTGATCCAACAAAGTCTACCAGTAAATAAAGACAAAAAACTGCGTTAAAAAAAACCGACTTCAAAAACTAAAAAGCAAAAAATAAGCCTTTTGGAGTCGGTGGCAGCCAAGACATTCTACTTTAAGCTCCTATTCTTTTATTTTTCTTGCCATGGCTGGCACCGACTCCAAAAGGCTTATTTTTTGCTTTTTAGTTTTTGAAGTCGGTTTTTTTTAACGCAGTTTTTTTTTTAACTTTTTAGTGTCTGTAATAGGCTGTTTTGTAAACTACTGCAGGGTTTCTCTAGATTAGATAAGGTTTCATGTAAATTATAAACAAAATTATCGTAAATACTACATCGTCCAAGTCAACTATGAAATGAAATATATAAAAATGCTCATAACATAAAAAGTACTGGGTCAAACGAAACCAAATTTTTATGGGACCAATTGGCAACTATTCTTAATCGAACAAAAAAAGAATCATGGAAATCGGTTCAGAAATCTCGGCGTAATCGGAGTACATACATAAAAAAAAAAATATATATACCAACAGAATTGAGAACCTCCTCCTTTTTTGAAGTCGGTTAAAAAACTTCAAATTTTCTCAAAGTTATTCGTAATCCGTCCATTTTTGAGCGTCTCCGTTCAAAGGGGCCACACCCGAGGCACATTCTCGCGATGTTACAGTCTTCACATACTTTTGACGTAATTTATGCGAAACTTCCAACTTGCCAGCGAAATTAGGCAAATTTATTTTGCACCTAGGCCTGAACATGGATTTTCTTGTTATTAAACTCGACGGATGAGACAGATGTTTCGCCTCGGAAATACTTTTGGGTTAGGATGGTGGCCGCATTTGATGGCTAATGGTGGTCGTTTGTCACTCTGACTCAACTTTTGAGATATATCTAAATCTATGTATAAATCGGAATATTTTTGCTTACTACCCATACAACGCAATTCATCATTATGATTTTAGAATTGAAGCACTTATTTGTATTTTTACTGCAAGGAAAGGGTATTAGCTCATTTCTTTCAACTGCTGAACGGATTTCTGTTATAAAGATATAATGAGATTTGTCTTGACAGCCCAAGGAATTAGGTGACGTTAAAAACAACATAGCGACTGTGAGGTGCTATTTATTATTTGAAGTGAAAAAACGAAGTTACTTTGTTCTAGTATATTTTCTTATTTAATATTTATCACTTAAAGAACTTTTATTTAGCATTATTCAATATAGGTATCATATTAAATTGATATTCATAAGGATTTCAAAAAGGTATATCATGACCAATAAGTAACTAAAAATATATGAATAAAAAAAATACAAATTGAGGCATACAATTTTATAATAAATCGTTCATGTCATGCCTCCGACTGTGTATTATTACGTTGAACAAAAGTTCTATATTTGATCTTGTTTCCATCTTTTAAGTTGACTTGTCTTTTGATGCAGGAGGGGTTTTTTACTGCCTATATTAAGTATTAAACGCCAAAAAATAATTTACTCCATGAAATAATAGAGAATCATCTTGCAGTGAAATCACAAAGTTCATTTAAAATTTTCTTAGCTATCGGAGAAATAACCTGCAAGCTAGGAAGTATCATTATCTAGTACTCGCTGGTTAAGAAATAGACAGTTCCAGAGCAAATGAATCAATCTGCACTGAGAATGCTCTTGCACGAGGCGAGGTTTACTCGAGCGGCGATTATCGCACCGCACACGCCGCATGCAACTTCGTAAAACGGGTCAACTGCTTCCACGTTACTAAGCTTCCGTACGACCCAGTAGCCATGTCATCTAATCTTGCAGTTGCACTGTCTATCTAGCTATGCTTTCCAATAGAAGGTAAAAATAAGTGACCTAGGTGATGCCCTTGAGGAACTCTTTAAAGTATATTTTTGAAAAAAGTATATTTTGAAGACGGTTTCCGTTGTAATTATGGGGTTTTATTATTTGGGTTTTTTGTTATTTTAATTTTTATATTTTCCTTTTGAAGTCGGTGTTTAAATTTTTAATTTCTTTTCTATTTTTAATTTTTTTGTGTTAGATGTTAGTACTTTTTATCATGTTCATCGTGAGGAGCATAATTGCTTAGAAATCGTATCGCACCCATGATATACTGAGTATTTAATAGTTCCGATGAACACGTGTTGGTCTTCATCATCCGTACCACTACGTCAAATGGCGTTTTTTTTACAAGTAACTGGGCAGGCATTTGACCAACATCGTGCTTAGTAAACAGGATATGGTCTATGGTGTAACATGCTTGCCCAGCCTATTCACCTATTCACTCTCGCCTTGAAGAGACGAAGGTTGTAGGAATCGAGGAACACATGAGCAGGCAGCGCGTTCCATTCTTTAGCGGTTTGCATTAGAAATTTGTCAGCAAAGCGCTTGGTACGGATCGCTGGAATGTCAACGACGTACGGGTGATAAGCTAACCTGCGTCTGGTACCCCGATGGTGGAAAGGGGCTGGAGGAACAAGACCGTGCAGTTCTCGCACACTCTCCAAAGAGTATCCTATAAAAGACCGATAAACATGCAACTTTGCGGCAGTGACTGAGACTCTGAAGTTCCGCCGTGATCAATGCTGAGTTTCCAATGAGTTTTCTGGCACAGTTTTCAATCGATTCCAGAAGCTCTAGCTGATACTTAGAAGAACCATCTCACAGGTGACTTGAATAAACAAGCCTGTGTTTTAGTGGCATCAAAACTGTCAAGGTTGGCGTTGCCCCAATCGGAGACAGCCTGATGTGTCAGATTTATATGCTCGGCAAGACTGGATTTCATTACTGATCATCTCTCAACTGAACTGCAAAAGCTCAGTAGAGAGATGCTTTATGGACGAGTTACTGAAAACACCAAAATCGATGTAGGTGTGCGAATAACATTTGGAGAGTTCCCTTGATTTCTCCAAGATCTCATCATCAAATCCTATATTGACGACAATGGGGTCCCATTGTCGTCAATACAAGGGTATACTTTCAAGTTGGTCAACTTGAAAGTATACCCTTTCGAACAACAAACATTAAAAAACATACGCACTAATTGATAACCTCCTCCTTTTATTGAAGTCGGTAAAAAATATATATACGCGACGAATTGACAACTTCCTTCCTTTTTTGAAGTAACTTAAAAAAAAAAATTTAAAGCGCGCCCTTATCATGAAGCTACGTTGAGCGGGTTAGTATATTTATATGCTCGTACTTAGTGTGGTTTTCATACAGCAAATGATAGGTTTATATAAAATATTTTTTATACCATTGTTCAGGCAAATGAATACACTGATTAATCGAGTTCTGTTGACTGTACAACCGTATAAAAAGCCAGACATAAAACTAAACAAAGTAGATTCTTTCTAATCCGAGAGCCCTAATTGGCGATGGATCTAATAATTCGCTCGGAGCGCGGCAAAGCGTGCAGTCGGCTTCTTTGTAAAAGTCTTCTTTGAGGTATTACGGTAAGTGGGGTATTATCCGCTCCCATTGGCGTCATCAAAAGATGTGACGTCATCAAAGCAGTGACGTCTTGAAATCGGGTGACGTTCTCAGTATTCGCGTACACTCGGAGTTGAATGCTACTGATTAGGCAATTTTCTGATGAATTAGGCAAGCTTTTGCAGTTTTTTGTGTTGTGCAAATAAGTCAGTTTTTTTGTAAAAATAAAGCTACACACAAATTTTATTAAGTTATCTTCAGTTAGTTAATGTATACATTGGGTAGTACCCAAAAGATAGCATTAAGTAAATTTCTTAAAATGACTTTTTTTTTTACAACTACCTACGAAGTATTTTTTTTCAAACAATTCATAAATATATTCGATCCATCAGAAAACTGTTTTAAGTTGTTATTATTTCTGATTCGTCTCCGGCAGTATTAAGGCTACACTTTACTTTATTACTTTTGTAATCCGTGCACATTGTGAAATACTGTCGTACACATTTTAACTTAACAATTCAATAAGACTAAGAACTTGTGAACTCTCATAACAACAATGTTCATAACAACAAGAGATAAGATAGCCAGTTCCTCAGTGATTGAGGATTCCGGGAGAGGCTCGTTTCCATCTTCAGCCTTAGCAAACTGAACATCAGGTATGATGAAGGGTAAGAGTTCATAAAAAAACTCGATTTTGGAGTGCCCTTCGACACGCCTTAAATCATTAGTCCTAATTTCATCTCGCCGTATTTCTTTGGCCTAAAATTCTTAAGCACAATTATTGTTTAGCATAATAGATTATTTTGCATTGTTATAGTTTGGCCTAAACGTTAAAATCCCTAATAATCGAAACCACTAATATTAAGTGTCCTAAAATGTATTAGCGTACACATCTTTTGAACTCGCAATTATTACGCATACGTATTTTTACCCCTGTTATAGTTTTGTATAAAGAGGTATCATCTACAAAAAGTACCGTCTCACATAAATTATTCGCGTAGTAAGGTAGGTCATTAATATTAAATTAGAAATAGTGAACCCAATATTGAACCTTGGGGCACGCCCATAATAATGGGGGCTCCAGTAGAAGCAGTATTATTGACAATCACTTTCTGATTTCTGTTACATAGGTATGATTGCAAAAGGCTTACTGATTTATTAGATACGTCATAATGTTCTAACTTCATTAAAAGTTATAACTTTTTAATTTTGCATTTTACAACGCTATTTTTATGTGATAAATATTAAACAAGAACATATACTAGAAAAAAGCAACCTGTCTCATGACGCCCTAACGGGGGGGTCTCACCTCGTCAGGGCGACATGAGACAGGTTGCTTTTTTCTAGTATATTTTCTTGTTGAATATTCATTAAAAGTGTTCGGTGATCAACGGAATCGAAAGCTTTAGACAGGTCACAGAATACACCAATTACGTCCTGCTTGCCCTCCCAGGCATCAAAAATATGTTCAAGAAGTGCAATTCTAGCATCGGTAATATTTTTACCTATACAAAATCCGAACGGTTTTAGATGTAAAATAAGAAACTAATTGAGAGTATATATTTTTTTTTAAACTTTTACTGAGTGCCGGTAGGATTTGATATAGACCTAAAGTTAGTGGGATCACTTTTGTCCCCAGATTTTTGTTAGTGTCACTTTTGTCCAGATTTTTATTACAACAATCCCCACCGGTATAGACAAGTAATTCGCCTAATAATCTAGTTCTGTAAATGAAAACAACCCTTTCGTTGTGTAATTGAAACCGTAATATCTCCAATCGAGCAGTTCACGTGGGCTATCGGAAGTGGAAGCAATCAGAGGCTTTGTGACAGGACCGCGGCTAATTGGAAACACGCGGCCCCGAAAATCGGAAACACGGCGATAGGGCGGAATCCAACTGTGGCCCGGCTGGAGCGACGGCGGCTGCTGATCAGACCCCTGATTACTTATCGCTGTTACTAACAACTCGCTTGAAATTAATTGTTATCTTTTGCAAAAGTAACAATTTCAATCCTTGCTATCGAGATTGTTAGCAAGAGACCTCAGGTTATTCAGGGGTCATCATAAACTTGTACGTACGTTTAATGTACTACCAGATGTTAATAGTGCGATGGCTAAGATAAAGAAACATGTAGGAGGCAAAATTAAGTATTATAATTCACTAATAAATATCGAAGAAAATAGGAAAATTCTGACACGTTGTCATTTTGACTTATTTCCATTTAACATTCTGGGTTTGATATGTCTCTACAAAAATTCCAAAGCAATAAATAAAATAAAACCGGACTAGTGCGAGTCAGACTCGCCCACCAAGGGTTCCGCACAAATTTGTAGGTGCCGATTCCCTTTTACAAAATCCTATTCCACTGATCCGCCATACAGTTGAGAAAAAATTTGGGTCCGGCTCACCTTCGCCATATTTTGACCCCTCGCCAGGAATTGACTTCGTTGTTTTTTCCGAAGTTTCCTAAAATTCAGTTTCCAAAGCTTAAGACTAAATTTTTCATAATTTAATTACGAATGTCTAGTTTTCAGATTTTTTTCCTGTACTTGTAGTAAAAGACGCCATTACTTGTCAAATTTCATAGTACTAGGTCAACGAAAAGAATTCTATGAATGTTGATTCCCTTGAGAGTATCGAAAAATACGTTTTTGCGGCATAGATGCTCTTACCTTCTATGAAGTTTGAATTTTTCACAGCTTGAAGAGATTGTTAACGTGAATATATTTAATTTCATCTCGATACCTCTTCGCGTTCTCGAGATAAACCAAGGCAGACGGACGGACGGACAGACGGACAACAAAGTGATCCTATAAGGGTTTTTTTCTTTAGAGGTTCAGAACAATAAAAAAACTGCCGTGCACAATAAAAGCAACCAGACAACTGAATATCTAATTAAAAATCTTTTAAGTTTCCAGTTTCGTCGCTGTTGGAGCTGATACAGTATCAAAATATGATAGTTATGACAACGACGAAATTGACTGCGAGGTGATTTTATGTTGGATAACCAAATCTGCGTTAGTTCATTTCAGTTGACAGCTCACTTTTTAAAGTTCCGTAGCAGGCATGAAAATGGCAGAAAACTGAACCCTTATAGATTCGTCATGTCTGTCTGTCTGTCCGTCCGTATGTCAAAGCCATTTTATTCCAAAACTATGATGATTACACAGCTAAAACTTGGTAGGTAGAGGTATTCTGTAAATCGCTTTACGAAATAAAAAACATACCCATACATAGAACTGAAACTGTTTTTTTTTCATCAAACCTATACGTGTGGGGTATCTATATATAGGTCTTTAAAAATTACATTGAGGTTCCTGAAACAGTTTTTTCTCAAAGTCCTCCTCCTCCCCCTCTAACTTTTAAAATAAGAAGGTGAAAAATCTAAAAAAAAATATAAGCTGTAGATCCTATTATAAAAACTTTCAGCAAAATTTGGTTTCAACGAAATATATTTAGCAGTTTCAGACCTATAGCACATTTTCCATTACCGCAAATGTAACTTTGTCATTTATACAAACACTATGAAAAACAAAGTTATTTTTGAAGACGAAAAATTATAGTGGCATTTTGGGTAGGTGTAGGTAGTAAAGTGAACACCTAATTTAATATAATAATAATAATAATATCAACTTTATTGCACACGGTACAAAAATAAACACAAGAAAATTACAAAAAAAAGAACATACAATAGGCGGCCTTATTGCTACATAGCAATCTCTTACAGGCAACCTTGGGTGAGAGGCGGAACCCTTTATGTGCGATTTCAACACGCACTTGGCCGATTTTTAACTAACAAATCAATTCATAAATTTCAACAAAATTTCATCAGTTAGAGGTAGAATGCTTGGCGGAACCAGCGACATAACAAGGTTACTGGCTAACAGACCCGACAGTTCTTTACAGAGCACTGGGTTTCCGCCCTGATTAATCCTAAGGCAGAACCAGTGTATCGCATTAATTAATATTTTACGGGACATAATTCATTTTATAGTAAATTGATAATTGTTAACAGTATGAATTTTAATAATCAAGTTGAAGTTGGAATTTTTTGACATAGTTTATCTTTATAATATTAGAAAACTATAATATTTATTATAGGCAATATTAAAAAAGATATATATATATATACTAGAACAATGTCCCTAAAACTAAAACCTTAAAAATATAATACTACTACACTAATAAACTAAAATATATTATTAAAAGGAGTCCCTTTAGGCAAGGTTCCGAAGATACTGGCAGCGTTCCCCCTTTGAATAGCTAGACCAATTCTTTGTCCGAGGTAGCTTGCCAGCTCTTTTGACATTGTGAATTGAATTTGAATTTATTTTTTGACATTATTATCAATTAAATTAGTTCATCATTTATACTTACATAGTATTTAAGTATTCTTTCCATTATTGTTAAACTAACGACTCTGGATCTATGGTATCTAATAATAAATTATTTTAATTTACTTAAATTTTAATTTAATAAATTGAGTAACTGTAATATTTACATTACAATGAAAATTCTTATTATTACTTTTAAACAAAAATATGAGTTTTAATCACTTTAATAGGCTATTAGCTCTGTTACAAAGTTTAAAGTAATAAGTAACACTACACCGACAAAAAACAATCAACATTACTACATTACACTATTACATTGTACATTGACCTAAATCTGGTACACAGTGAAAAAGTACAATCAACCTTGGCAACGAGCACTGCGGAGACACAATTAACAGTCGTGAACGAGCCCATGAATATGGTAATAGAATAAAAAACTAAAATGGCGGCGCGCACTCGCGCCTCATGAATGTTGCAGGCCTCCGGAGGCCTGAGGCCGACACTTAATGCTGGAGTTGTAGGTAGAGGATACAAGGATGATACAATCAGATATTGCTTACTTGTTACTGGAAATGCAGAAGAATATATTCAAATATAAACTAATAAGCTTGTATTGTATCTATAAGTATAATATCTAAAGTACTGGAAACTTCATGCTCCCAAACTTTGTGGCTTAATGAAATCTCTCAGTGAGGTTTTTGTTACAGCTATCGTTAGCAGCAGTTACTTTCTGATGTGAAGGGACTGTAATTACATCATACGTTTGTAAGCTTAGCATAATGATCTTTCACTATGAAATTGCCTATTAATAAGCTGTAAGCAGAATGTGGCGAGTGGGCTTGCCGTGTGGTGACGGCCTAAGAATACAAGTGTCACCACTCCCTTACATGCCTGGGATGTCGTAAGAGTCGACTAAGAGGCTCGACGCATTGAAAACCTGTGCGAGAGAAGGAAAACTTGAAACAAACCCTCTACCAACCCGCCTGGCCAGCGTTGTAGCAGTAGACTATTAGCTTCCTATGAACGCCACAATAGGCGTGAGCTAGGAGAGGCCTATGTCCAGCAGTGGACGTCCACAGGCTGATGATGGAAACAGAAGTCACCAGTCGTGACAAATGTAAACACAGTACTGCTTTTCTGTCCGTCAGTGGACGCACTTGCACACAAGTGCCGACACAACAATGGAGTCTTTATATATAATACTAGCGGATCCTCGCGGTTTTACCCGCGTGGTGCCCGTTCCCGTGGGAATATCGGGATAAAATATAGCCTAAGTCACTCGGGAGAAATGTAGCTTTATAATTGTTTAAGAATTTTCTAAATCGGTCGCGTAGTTCCTGAGATTAGCACGTTCAAACAAACAAACTCTTCAGCTTTATAATATTAGTATAGATTATTATACTACTACTTCTTATGGATGTTCTGAAACTAAACAAGAGATCCAGCTTTTGTAGCCTTCAAACAAACTGAGGGTTCAAAGTTACTGAACGGCAAATGAAAAAAAAAAAATTTGCAAGTCTTGTTGTGGATATAAAGAAATAAAAAACACGTTACGTAGGGGATCAAAACCATGTCAATGATATTCCAAATCGTATATTGACAGCAAAATGACTGGTGACACTGCAGAATTTCACAAAAAACCTCCTAAAACAACCTTGATTTTATTTTCCCGTGTCCCGAATCCGGGAGGCATCGAGTGAGATGTCGTGTAAATAATGCGTGAGGAGGGAATCATTTAGGGTCATCGCAGACATGCTCTGTTAGCATCGCCGATCGGTTGCGGCTGTATCGATGTTGCATTGCGTTTTGGCGAATCTCTGTGGTCGATCGCTAGCATCTCCGATCGGTGTTTTTGCGTCTGTATCGATGCTACATAGCATTGTGGTGATTCTCTGCGTTAGATCCTTAGAATCGGCGATCGGCGATTTTACGAGTGTGCCGATGCTGACGCTCTGCATTCAATTGTTAGAATCGGCGGTTGGCGTTTGGTCGCTGCATTTAAATTGCCGATCACTGACGCTTAATTATTATTATGATTTTTGAAGTTTTGCATTATTCAATGCTATTTTTATACTCATAATTAATTTTAAATAGAAAAATATTGAAAAAAATCACCCCGGCCACAAGTGAATTCTCAGATGGGACAAAATATCAAAATTTCCTGAAAACTACAGAAACGATTTCAATATATGGGACAAACTTGGGAATACATAAACCTGATATTGTAATAACGTTTGAATCTTTGCATCGGTCCAGCCGTCTTCACCTAAAGTCAAAATTATTTATGTGATAAATATTAAACAAGAAAATACTATGACTATCGATTAAGATGAAACAGCCATCTAATTAAATTATTTATTGTGATGTGAATTAATTATTTATTGAAAATTATTTATTGTGATTATACATTGGGTGGTTGTAAAAAAATATATAAAATGGTTCCGCTGGTTTCTGCCGATGACATACAATAAAATTTCGATAACCTCCTTTTTGAAGTCGGTCAAAAGTAGCACGTCTGCCTTGGTCCTGCGTGAGTAAGGAATTATTTAGTGGTCGCTCGCTCCTGAATAATGCAGTCGCGCAATCACACGCGCTGATTCGTCGGATCCCGCCTCTTTGCGGGATTTCGGCGTGTGTCGCCTCTGCTTGTCTGTATTTACCGGGAATCCCGTAAATTCATTCCCGGGAGAGGTGAATTTGAATTCCACTTTTGTTTTTAGTGTTTTCCTCTGTGTTTTGTGTATAATAAGATTATATTTTGTTGTGAATCTTTATGAATACAACAGATTTAGGATTTTGTGTAGAGACCTTATTTTATCCATATTATCCCTATTATACTTTCTCGGTAATTTTGATTAGCGGATAAGTCAGATATGTTTTTATAGAAATATTAAACTGAACGTGTGCCTTTTTTTAATGCATTGTATCAAATATCGTTTTCACCTCACACGCTCGGAAGAGGAGGTGTTGTCATTACGTTTCATCATAGAAAATTCGCTTTTTGCGCCCTAGCGCGGTAAAGTACTTTTTTAATGTAATACCTAAAAATATGTCATTATGCGTTCCGAATCGCACTATTGACTTTTTGTTACATTTTATTCTTATTTTAAATAGCTTTGAATTAATTATAATACTCCGTTTTAATTTTATTATATTATTTTAGTTCATTGAATCATAAAAACAATAACAATAAGATTAAACTATTTGTTATAAATAAAATATATACCTACCTATGATTGGATTTCGGAACGTGACAAAAATCTTTATTTTTAAATTGTCTTTGTCTTGTACCTCATGTCAGTGTCAACATTTACGGAATCGTTTTTATTGTTAATTATAAGTAACAATATATTCCCACTTTAAATAACTTTGAAAGAACTATAATACTCCCTTTTTTATTATTTTAGTTTTTATATCATTAAAACCACGAGAATAAGGTTTATTTAGATTAAACTTTATGTTTAAAGATTTTTTACCGGAAGTTGACCGCGGAACCAACAACCAACCATAAAATGTTCCTCTCTGTTATGAAGTGAAAAATTGTGTGTTGCGCTCGGCAGAAAAGTTTTTAGCGTCTTGGACCTTTAAAATCCTCGCTTCGCTCAGAATTCAATCTTTGAACCACTCTCTACGCTCGTGATTTTATCCTAGAATCCTTCACTTGCTCTGCTTGCAATAACTTTCCAGCCTTGCTTAACAAATAACTAATATTTTGTGATTAATATTATCATGAAAACTCTCAATTCTAACATTAAATTTATTGTAACTCGAATATTGATTGCGGATGAAGATAAATAATAACGATATAGATAAGATAAAGTAACTAAACAAAACCTTAACACAACTCTTACGTATACATAATCAAATATATTATTAATAGACAGTTAACATGAGGTACCGTATTTAGTAACGTCGCGTCGCGCCCACTGAGGCTTATCGCGAGTTCGACAATGCGCCGCTTCACGGCCGGCTGAGCCCTTTGACGATCGAGGACGAGGAGCGATCCTTCGAGTTGGTGTACTCTTGATTAAGATTATTGTAACTCCATTCATGTGATACACATCATGTGTCTTCATGAGATATAACAATTACTGGTTTATACGAATTTCGTTGTTGATACTTCCAAGCGTCGTTGTTAACTTTTAGATGAACGAAGAACAATTTATTTATTTGCGGTAAGTAGGAAGTAGGATAAATTTTATCCTACTTCCTACTTACCTATATTATAAATGGGAAACACGCGTGTGGGCACACCATTTAGAGAATTACAGAAAAACGTTAAAATTGAGATATTTTCACCATTAGTAATATTTGACTGTCGTGAATTAAGCCTAGAACAATCATCGAAAAAACCAGTTCCCGTTCAGTAATAGAAAGTTCTAATGTAAATTTTAAATAGAAAAATATTGGAAAAAATGAACTCGGAACAAGTGAATTCTCAGATGGGACTCGAACCCACGACCTTTGGAAATCCGGTCTTTTTTGCTATTTAAAATGTATCATAAGTATAAAAATGGCATTGAGGAGTGCAAAGATTCAAAAATCATAATATGATTAAAAAAACATATTTTTCATAATTATACTACTGTAATCATTTCGTGTTTCATTAAATTCATGTTTAACTGAAGCTTTAATTAGTACCAATGTGTAATTCAGTGAAATTGTTACACAAACCGTTCAACAAAATTTAAATTATTCAAATTAATTTCAGTCGGTTGTTCATCAAAGGACGCAGGTATTTTTGTGAGTTAATTTAAATTGAATGAACCTTGGCTTTTCGCCTCTAAGTAAAGAAAAAAGAAATTTATAACTTTTTAATTTTGCATTTTACAATGCTATTTTCATGTGATAATTTTTAATCAAGTAAATATACTAGAAAAAAGCAACTTGTCTCATGTCGCCCTGACGGGACTCGAACCCGCATCCTTGGGAATCCGGCCCAATGCACTGACCAATTATGCTACAGAGACCTACGAGAACACGATGAAATTCTCTAGTATATTCACCTTTTTCTACGGTGTTGGCCACCGTCGTTTCATCAATGAGAGAAATATCCTCGCATTCGAAAGAAACATCTTTACAGATGTTTGACAATCGATTAAGATGAAACTGCCATCTACTTATAACTTTTTAATTTTGCATTTTACAATGCTATTTTTATGTGATAATTTTTAATCAAGTAAATATACTAGAAAAAAGCAACTTGTCTTATGTCGCCCTGACGGGACTCGAACCCGCATCCTTGGGAATCCGGCCCAATGCACTGACCAAATATGCTACAGAGACCTACGAGAACACGTTGAAATTATCTAGTATATTCACCTTTTTCTACGTGTTGGCCACCGTCGTTTCATCGTACAGATGTTTGACTATCGATTAAGATGAAACTGCCATCTACTTATAACTTTTTAATTTTGCATTTGAAAATAGCATTGTAAAATGCAAAATTAATTATCAATTTCATGGAACACGATGTAAGCTATGAACAATTTTGTATTTTATTTGAATTTCTTATTGCGTAACGACAGTATTATGTCGCCTCGTATCAAAATAAGCTTTACAAATGTATATTTTGGTGACCTTAATGAACATAAGATTTTTCACAAAATATAGCTCAGTACAGCTTCATAGAATTCGAGGCTTATTGTAAATATCTGACGAGCATCATTAAGATCAAATAAGTTTCATGATGAGACATGTTTCTCTTTATGATTTTACATGTAGTATGGTAACAGTATTAATGAAAAATTGTGTAGGCCTTTTTCATCTCAATAGACAACACTTAATCGATTATTTCTATCTTCTGTTAATCATTAGTTGAGTCAGGCAGGCAATAGAGACAGGTAAATGATAAAATAATATTTGTCTAAACCAAATGAAAAAAATAATCATGAAAATGATGCCATATTTTTACATCGTGGCCGTTAATAAAAGTCACTTTAATAAAATTGGATGAAACTTTGAACAAGTTCTTTTTACGGAGCTCAGACTATTGAATAAAATCAGAAAGAAATATTAGACGACATTGTCCTCTGAAGCGAGAATTTTCAAGGCAGTCGTCCCGTCGCATATTATTTAAAATATCAAACGACTTGAATTGTATTTCAAATTGCTAATCATTGCTAATTTGAGTCGACAACGATTTTAATTTGAATGAAATAATTGGTTAGGTATATTGGGGTACAGTCAACAGCAGATCGGGTTAGTCAATTACAATTGGTCTACGAAAGCTCTTTGCTAGTGGCATAATCGTCGGGCTTTAAAGTCAACCTGTAAATACAAACGTGTATGTACTTACATACGCTCAATTGATAAATCGGCTAAGTTGGGAACAAACATTTTATTAATTCCAAAAACACGTCGTTTTACGATTTTGTAAGTTTTTTGGTTTTTGCTCAATTGTTAGTTGTCGCATTGTAAAAATGTCGCTGCTGTAAGTTCAGAATTTTTTATAAATGTCGAATGTACATGGCTCTCAGCCCCACCAAAACGGTACCGACGGAAGACCAGCGCTGGCTAAAAAGCCAAGCATTATGCTGAGTTGGTACCGTTTTGGGACAAACTGTGCTTCCTTTTTCTGTACTACTTTGATGTGTCTTATTGTCGTGTTTGTCCCAAATAAATATAATTTTCTATCTTTCTTTCTTTCGATGTTTGGCTTTTTATTCTGAACTTGCGGCCACCCGTGGTTTCGTGGTTTCACCCGCGTGGTTCCCGTTTACGCGTCTTTTTATCTACTTTTTATCATATCATGATAAAAAGTATCTCATAATCTCTATTTTTATGCGCTCTATTTTTGATTCACTCGTCGCGCGTCGAGAGCTTCGTTTCTACTGATTTTCATTCGAGATACGAATTTCCGTATTTTTTAATCACTCGACCGCAACGAGTGCTCCCGAGCCGTTGCAGGCGAGAGAAATAAAGCTAGCGACGCGTGACTTAAGTCGCATGCTTCAACGCTATGTCATACGAGCGATTCAAAAATAGAGCTCCAGGCTATCGACTATCACTATGCCAAATTTTATCTAAATCCGTTTAGTAGTTTTAGCGTTAAAGAGTAACAAACAAACAAACAATCTGACATACTTTTGCATTTATAATATTAGAAGGATCTCGCAAAAACAGATTAACAAGAAAATATACTAGAAAAAAAAACAACTTGTTCATGTCGCCCTGACCCTCGAACCCGCAAATCCGGCCCAATGCACTAACCAATTATGCTACAGAGACCTATGAGGATACGTCGATTTTTTATAGTATATTCGCCATTCTACGGTGTTGGCCACCGTCGTTTCATAAATGAGAGAAATATCCTCGCATTCGAAAGAAACATTTTTACAAATGTTTGACTATCGATTAAGATGAAACAGCCATCTAATTATAACTTTTTAATTTTGCATTTTACAATGCTATTTCTATGTGGTAAATAGTAAACAAGTAAAAAAAAGAAGTTGTTTTTTTCTAGTATATTATTTATCACATAAAAATCAAAAAAAAAAATTAAAAGTTATAAGCAGACCAACAGTTTATAGCTTGGTTTAAAACATACGATTTAGGACATTTACCCCGATATTACCACGGGAACGAAAACCACGTGGGTAAAACCGCGGGTGGCCATTAGTTATCAAAAAACCTTTGAGAAGACTGTCACATATTTTGAAATTAGTTTATATTGTAAGCTGTGTGCCATCCATCGGCCAGCCATCGAGCGTGACGCGCTGTCTGGCATAAAAACTATCTGTGGCCCGTTAAGCCAGAGCCAGCAGCCACCAGCCAGCGGAGGAAAAGAATAATATTTTATCCCGGAACATATTGTGGATGATTTATTACGGCATGTTGTGGAGAAAGTGCGCTTTGTGCGCTCCGATATCGACGCTAGACAGCTACAAAAGCGGACAGAGACAAATTACAATGAAAAGTAGGTAACTATCAAACCTTGAGATAATATCATTTTAAACATTCGCCTAAGTCTGTAAGTTAAGTAAATAATTGAGCTCACGACAGCTGACTAACTAAGAATGATTAGTACCACCATCAGGCACACTATGATACTATTCAAAAACCTAAGTTTATATATAGAGGTATTAGAAGGTATTAAGGCGTCAACTGTTTAACGATACTGATCATTCATACTTCAGTCTACGACGCGCTCCATGCCGCCGGTGACAGGAGAAGATGGATGAATATCAACAAAGAGAGACGACTCCTGGGAGGTGATGGTCAAGTTCCTCAGACACGAGAAATACCTCGCGAGGAGGTGGAGGTTTAACAACGATTTACTTAAGTTTCAGCCCTAGAGAAGACTTGAAACGTAAAAAAAGGTTGTTAATATTGCGTTATAAGAAATAAAATGAGATTTTTTGCTTCTGCAAAACCGGTCTATCTGCCACTGTAACAAGAAATCCACCCTGACACCTACACGCAGGAAGATCTTATGGTAGCATCCGACAAGGCTATCAAGGTGGCTAAGTTCTGGGCCTGAATCCTCTAGTGTCTGCCATCGACATGCTTCGAAAAAGAAGAAGAAATTGGTGGCACAAGATGGAATATCTTCAATAATTGCCGCCTATTAATTTGAACAACACCCGTGTTGCTATTTGCTACTGAATTCAGCTTGAACTGCGTAAAAATGCCTGTATTTAAACTTAATAATTGACGCGTGCTTGCGGGAAGCGGTCTTCTGAGGTTCTCAGCTTGGGCGTTCGCCTCCGCCAACGTACTTTATTATGGCCATGTAAAATATACTTCTGTTCGATAAGTCTCGCCTATAATCGGTATGTTGTGGAATACTTGATTCGGGGCTGAAGCTGCCAGTCGGTCGGGGAATTGTTGTGTGTGTTTTTTATTGCCGCCATGGGCTGCGCTGTAGATTCCATAACGCGCTTAGCATTTTTTTATACTTATGAATAAATGTGAGGAACTGAAACAAACAACTTGGAGAAAAACAAAATGATTATTTCCTCATGTGATGTTTTGTGAGGACCGGATAAGGTCAATGACTTTGTACTTTAATTCTGTACCTAATGTCTAAAATTTAATTTGTACATCACTGTGTTAGATTAAGTATATTAAGTTTTTATGTGAGACTCCGAATAAATGACTACTTTACTTAACTTTACTTTACTTTAAAGGGCTCCTACGCAGAACTATGCGATGCGATTCCTTCAAAGTGTCAACAATGGCTTTGCTCAACCATGCCTTACATTTGGTCAGTTGAACTCACAGACAAAATATCTTTATTATTTACTAACAGATTGTCGAGGCCATTTTGCGTCTACGCTCACTATACTGTTTTCGATTAAAAAAAAATATTATTTCATTTTTTTACCCGATGTTAAGTATTGATAAGGCTGAAGATTGAAGAGAGCCTCTCTCGGAATCCTCAATCACTGAGGAACTGGCTATTTTATCTCTAACTGCCGGAACACAACAATGCTGAAAACATTGTTGATATGGCGTCAGAATTAGATAAGATGGTGGTAGCTAGCATGGCGGACTTACAACAAGTCCTACCACCAACCAAACCAAATACAATATGGTATGTATGATATATACTGGTGGTTGTACCACAGAGGCGGTTAAAACTTCTTTAATCTGGCTTACATCGATATAGTTGAGGAATATTTACCTTAGTTAATGTAGTGTACGATTCCAAAATTACTCCTCAAATAACTGAGTAGCAAAAATAACTGCTAGTCCCTTAACTAAATAAACTTAACAAATTAAAATGTTTTTACACATGTAATTTAAATACCAATTTGAACCTTTTTAGCTAAAATACCAAAATTATGCGTTTTCATGTTTCGATAAGTAAGCGACTATTGGCTCAAGACTGTATCTTAACAAAAAGATAATTTATGCGCGACAGTAATCCATTTGAATAGAGGAATTAGCCCGTCCTGATTGGGACAAGCCCTTGTTTTAATAAAGACAACACGAAGTACATTACTAAAGGCCGACGGACACAGAGTTACCAACTATTAGCATAAGTCGGGGCCCCAACTAATATTACCTTGTCAAATCGTACCCGATTCTTCGAAAGAATGGCGGAGTTTCGACAGAAGCTGTAAATAAGTTGAGGGAAGTTAAGGCAGGTGCCCTTTGTGGTCCGGAGGCTTGCCGGAGGCTTTCAATTTGACACGCCATCGGAAAATCTACGGGATATTCGAGCTCGGACAATTTTGTCGGTAAATTGGGAATTGAACGCAGTTTATGAAGACCCCCGTTATGGAGAGTGCGGTAACATATTCCTATGTGCGGAGCTTATGAACGCAAGGAAAGTTTTTTTGGATATTTTTTAATGGACTCGAGCTTTTTTGTTGCCGCTTTTTAGGGGTTAGTGCCGGTATTTACAGAATTGATGTTTTCTAGGATTCTGTTATTTTTAAGGAAATGATCAAACTAGTTTTTGAAGTGAAAACTTCTTTAGCGGCGTTGTGCACATCAGAGTTTTAAATTTTTGGGGTGGGTAAAAAATGTTAAAGTCGCGTCAGGACACGTGACCCTGATTGAAAATTCGTAAGACCATTTACCGTTGACCTATTTCAAATTACATAAAGTCTCACACTTGAAAGATCTACCTAACTTTACATCGCTAACATAGCCTTTGCAACTCACAAAAAAATCCTTAGTTCCCCAGAATACTCCATCGTATCTTCTCGACGTGTTTTCAAAGTTAACCTGCCTACAGTACATACTAGTTTTACTAGGAACCTTCCTCCATACTCCCACATACATATTACGTACATTAAAATGCGAAAAATATAAAAGACGCGAAGCACCTAACAGCTCACAAATTAAAGAAATGCATACAAACATGGTTGAAAGGTCTTAACTATCTGGAAACCGAGGACATTCTTAAAGCCTGTTACTAACACTCACACGTACACATACTCACAAACATACACACACATACACACAAACAAACACACGGCATGCGTGCAGAAACATACTTTTTTATTTAATTCCAAAATATTTTTTGATTTTCCCCAAAATGTTCTTCTTTTGTAACTGATCTGATCCGCCGTTATAATTGTACATTACAATCGTGAACTGGCCCCTGCGATACAGGTCTAGAGTCTAGTGCAGGGACCGCTGTGAAATTATTATAAGATTCCTTAATGATTTTATATAAGTAGTCGTTAATGTTTTGATATTTTATATTGTGATTAAACATTTTTGCATTTGTATTTGTATGTGTATAACAAATGTATTTGTATTTGTATTAGTTAATATCAACCATTATATAAAGATCTCTCAGTACTACCAACTTTCATATTGATGCCAGGTCAGTTTTAATATCAAGGGAGGAATATTCTTTTCTTTCATTACAACGCCATCTAGATATAGTTGCCACTAAGTTTTTGATTCTTGATGACATTGAGTTAGTGCCTTGAGAGAGAATCAGAGTTAAATACTACGGTACCAGATGGCGTTTATATTGTAGACTCATTATTCATAAATAACTATTGTATTTGTAATTAAATTAATTATTTCAAAGTTTTTATTATTTGTTATTATTTTAAGCGGTTTTCACTTCTGCTGGCACTCCCGGAGTGCAACCCGTTTATTTTTTTTTTTAAGTGAAAACTTCTTTTGCGGCGTTTTGCACTGATGTGCACAACGCTGGCACAACGCCGCTAAAGAAGTTTTAAATTTTTGGGATGGGTTAAAAATGTTAAAGTCGGGTCAGAACACGTAACCTGATCGAAAATTCGTAAGACGGAGGGAGAGTAGAGCGCCGGCGGCGCGTCGTAGGAGAGGAAGTAATATCCCATTCTCTTTCTACCGCGCGGCGAAAATTTATGCCCGCTCCTGCTGTTTCGTTTAAGCGGTTTTCACTTCTGCCGGCAATCCCGTAGTGCAACCCGTTGTTTTTTTTTATTTATATGTATTAGAATAATGTTTGTTTCCCAAAGAAAATAAAATAAAAATAATGTAGCTAGCCAGGCGAACAAACAAAAGTCCTACCACCAAACAAACCGAATACAATATGTACCCCCGCTGGGAATCGAACCCGGGAATTATCAACAAAGAGAGTCTGATACTGGTGGTTGTTACCACTAGAACGCAGAGGCCGCCTCTGCGGTCTAGTGTTAACATGTGTATCTGTGTTTTATTTTGGATTAACGTAGTCATTGTGTTATTTATTTATTCTGTATGAAAATAATAAAAGTTAAGAGTAAACTATTTGTTTTATGAATTTTCAATTTAGTGTGTGTGAAATTTCATAACCTGTAGAAAACGCCTAAAAATGTTCCTCGATGTAGGTGCAAAAATGTGTGTTTCGCTCGGCAGCAAAGTTTTTAGGACCTTTGAAACCCACGCTGCGCTCGGGATTCTATCTTTCAATTCTAAAATCAATAACTAGATATTATTGACTATACCGTGCGAGCATTTCTTGCTTTTTGTCGTCGCCGGGGGGCCGCGATTTAGAAAGTCCACTGTAATGAAAAAGTATAAGCCCACACCTCTATAAATGGTGTAATAATTAAAACAACTAGCAATATTATATTCAAATTGAATACATAATTAGCTATAATACCAAACCTAACTAGGAGCTCTATGAATTGCATGCCTTCAATTGATCTTATAACCCCTTTGACGCCCTTTGTAGCCCAACCACTGTCACCCCCACCGCTGAACAGCTGCCTGGCGCCTGGATTAGTTAATAGTGATACCATGGCACACTAACTAGAGGGATTTCGTTGCTATATAAATTGCAAAACCTATTTACGAAGCTAGCTCTCCGGCTATATTTTTCGTGCATGAGCATGTCCATTTGTCTGGGTCGGGGTATTTAATATGTATGCATTTACAAAAGAATTATGTAAGTATGTTTATCCGTTATTTACTATCGATTAGCACAAGTTACCTTAAGCTAGATAAATGGTGTGATTGTATGAATTTTTTTATTTATTTATTACTTATGTTTATGACGTTACAGAAAAGATTTTTATTTCTCACAAGAAACAGCAACATTATTATATAACATTATATATACAACATTATGTAGCAAAACAGAAAATCACACATTTCTCTTTTCCAATATACCTAGAAATCAAATTCAATTGTATCCCGTCACAGGATTGTGGTGCCAACACACGTGCCTGTGAGGGGACCGTCTCGGACGTCCTTTGTGCTGCGTCGATGAAAGAAGTAATTAGTCCTTTCGTCAGGTCACCGGGTAGTACGTACGACTCAGCTTCGTCTCAATGTGCCTTGATTGGGACAGACTGATTGCCAGACCTTATTGACTAAAAATCTTATTGTTTCCTTTTGCTACTGTGAAAAGAAAGGTGAGATTTTATGTTTAGTCTTGCTCACTGATTCATATAAAAATCCTACTGTCCCTTTTATTTCTCTGTACCGAAATAGATTGATACGTTTTTTAACTCACTAATCTCAGAAATTGTGTTACGTCATTTTAACCCCTAAACTGATGAACGGTCATTATATGACCGAAAATGCAAGTCGACACTTGATAGGTGGTCATATTAAAACCACATTATATACATATGTATATATATATATTAAAAATATATATTTAAAAAAATTAAGTTTGTCTAATTTTTGCGAATCCGCATTAAATATAGTACAATATTTTTGAATGAAAGTAGTTCCACGTTGTAGATAATTCATCTACGAATTCAACGATGTACAATATGTGTGGTATTTATAAACAGAAAGGCCATAAAAACCAAATAAATTGGAACCACTTGACAACAGCTCAAGTGCCGTATCAAGTTACCCGTCAAGTGCCGTATCAGGTAAAGGGTTTTTTGTTTATAATTTGGGACAATAAACAAATAAATGCTAAGTAATATTAACTCAAAATTAAACTACAAATATTATGTAAGCGTAATGACTCACACCCTATGTCCACGAAATAAGTACTCGTATTCCAAAGTATCTGTTTTCATTTTCCTATTTCTTTCAGAATAGTTGATGCTATTTTATATGATGTATTATAATACCTAGATATGTAACCTTCGTAGTAATCTGCGTTGAAATCTGTGACGAAAGCTGCACACATTGACAATGGACAAGTAGGACAAAAAACACGAAAAAACATGGAAATGAAAGATATAGCAAATTGAATCGGACCCCATTTAGGGTCTTCTTTTTAAAGTCAAAGTCAATATAATTTATTCAGTCTAGGCTGTTACAAGCACTTATGAACGACAAAGAAGCTACGCCATCGGTTCACAAACCCTAATTTCTTAATTTTCACTTTGCGAGCTCGTATATCAGTACATATCTGCTTCAAGTACACACATATTTTATGAGGAGCCCGTGGCGCAGTGTTCGCTCGCTCGGACCACGATTGTTGAGGTCAAGCAACTTTCGCAATGGTTGATCACGGGATAGGTGATCATAAATTTACTACTCGAGCTCCTCCGTGCTTCGGAAGGCACGTAAAACCGTTGGACCCGGCTGCATTTGCAGGTGTTTGCAGTTTTCCTAATAAACTTGCTAATTCGGATTTACTTTTTTACTTTCTTAAGCCCTAAGTTACATTTAAGTTCATTTATGCAATTAGTTTTATGTTCTAACGGTTGTGGAGAAAGACACACTCCTGGTGACTGCATCAGTTCCTCAAAAAGGCTCTGAGTGTGAACCGTCTCTTGATTTTGCGTTGTTGCCTCAAATTCTGCTGTACATTGATTTGCAGAAATCAATCTTTTTCTAGCTCTGTGATGCGGCTAAGAGCTCTGTCATAAGTGTTTAGCTGCTGTTTCGTGGAAAAGGGTGGAGATATGTGACATGTCTTTTGCAAGAAGTTATAGGTTTAGGTGGAGCAAGCACTCTGAATACCTGCAAAATTTTATGTAGCGTTATCTCTCTCTCTAGAGAATTCTCTATGTTTCTAATTAATTTTGTTTTTCTATTTGTGAAAGACAAATGAAGTTATTTTATTTATTTCAGACTTTTATTACAAAACCTTGGTTAGACCTTCCTCCCTAGCCATAATGGCGACCGCCTAAAACATATGAGAGGTATCTGATGAAATGCGTATTAATCCAGTGGTCTGCGGCGTGACGCAGCCTAACGTCCTAACGAGGGCCCGCCATTACGGGGTGACTTGCTATTGGCCGGGAACTGGCCAGCTAATGAGCTGCAATCGTTTTCTTATGTGCATTGCAAATTACGATCAGATTCGTAGTTAGATCTTGAGTAGCAGATGTGCTTCCATGTTGGGCTATGCGATTTGCTTTATGTTTTATTTCCATAACGGGGAGACACTTAGCCTTCATGATACCTGATATTAAGTATTGATAAGGCTGATCGCGGTAAGCCGCTGGATGCGGGCAGCACAGGACCGATCGTCGTGGAGATCCATGGGGGAGGCCTATACCCAGCAGTGGGTGTCATGTGGCTGAGACGACGATGAAGGCTGAAGGCGGAAGCGCGTTTCTCCCGGAATCCTCAACCACTGAGGAACTGGCTTTCTTTATCTCTAACTGCCGGAACACAACGATGCTGAAAACATTGTTGTCGATGCAAGCGTTTACTCTTTGTATAACGACAATTGCTGTGACCCGTGACTCTCTCCCCTGACATGAACAACGCTTCACTAACATTGACGGACTGATTTTACACAAGTGACTTGCTATTGGCAGGAACTGGACGGTTCATGCTTTTTTTTACTTTGAATGGGTATGCTCTTGATTCCAAACGGGGATAGCGGTACGAGCTCATGCAGCTCCTCGGTACATTCTCCGAAGTATGTCTGTAAAAGACCGACAGACAGGCATCTTTGCGGCGGTGAGCTAGGGTGTGAAACTTGCTCTTCACCAGTTCTTCGCTGCAATCGTTTTCTTGTGTGCTTTGCAAATTTACGATTGGATTTGTGGTTGAATCTTGAGTCGTCTTTAAGTGACTATTGCTATTAGCAAGTAACTCTTTACTAAGCAACTAGCTTTTTACTTTGAATGGGTCTGATCTTGATTCCAAACGGGAATGGTGGTACGAGTTCATGCAGCTTCTCAGTACATTCTCCGAAGTATGTCGGTGAGCTTGGGTGTGAAACTTGCCCTTCACCAGTTCTTCGCTGCAATCGCTTTCTTGTTTGCATTGCAAATAATTTATTATAGGATTTGAGGTTGAATCTTAAGTCTTTAAGTGGCTGTACTTCCAAGTTCGGCATAGGTATGGTTTGTTGATCCTTGCAACATTTGAAACTTTGGGTTTGCTTCTAGCTTAGCGTTTACTTTATGTATAACCACAGTCTAAACAGTCTTTGCAAATCCGAATCCGGAGAGCATTGGAACTGATTTCCAAAGGTCTTGGGTTTGAGTCCTATATGAGAATTCACTTGTGGCCGACTTTATTTTATCCAATATTTTACTATATTTTTTTTAATAATAAGTCTTTGTTCTTCCTACAAACAGAAGAAATGACGCACTCATACAGACACCAGCACGTGGTGACACGCGCGCCACCACGCGCTTGCAAGTTGCAACTGTTTTACCAGTGAAAACCAGAGAGTGAGAGGCCGGGCGTGTAGCAATAGCGAGAGGATATTTTTGTATGAAACAAGCGGCCCGCTATCTAGCGGATTAGGCCACGGACTACGCAACGCCACACAAAAACTTAACGCTCCAGTCCAATAACTTCAGACTCATAGCACACTCCAATAGAAGACAAATGAGCGATAAGAATTTAATCATTGTCCAGTTGTCCGTCGGTTTATCCTCGGTCGGCAACAAAGACGGTGAGTCGCGCGCACGGCTGACTCGAACGGACACGTGTACGAGTATTGTTTGGAGTACCCCGAGAATGAGACATGGTGATGAGAGTAGCGGGCAGCGGGGAAATGAGTTGCCGGTGCCGCTTTAAAATCTATCTTACTTATTAAGTAAGACGAGTTGATGAGTTGCAACTGTGTATACCGTATGATGTTCACAACTTGAACGTTGCTTGAACTATGGTATTTCTGTTAATACTGCCAAATGCCAAGCGATTCTGGTTGGCAGTTCTCGACAAATCTCAAGCCTCAACTTATTTGACTTAACTACCTTAAAATACAACGGTGTTGAAATACCCTATTCGCATAAAGTTATGGACCTGGGCTTACAAATCGACTCATGCCTCTTTTGAACAGCTCATATTGACGACGTCTCGATGAAAGAAACCAACGCCCTTAGAGCTCTTTATAGGTTGTCCTCCCTATTATTGATTACGCTGATATCTGCAGCACAGATTTGAATGAGGACCTTCTCAGTAAGTTGGATCGACTTCTCAACAACTGCATCCGTTTCATATATGTGCTACCGTCAGCAACCAAAATAGCTTCTTATCCGAGAGCGTAGGAATCTTCGCGTTGTGTGTACTCTCTATAATATTCTATTCGATCCACTTACCTCAGAATACCTGAAATCCAGGTTTCATAGTAGAAAAAGAAAAATATGTCGCGTAATTCCGCAAGAAAAAATGCAGATGCAGCCCAGTGACACACCTTGCACCTTCACCGACTACTCTACACGTGTTTCGCCCACACACGGAGCATCCTCAGGAGTTGTTAGACCGTGCCAATCTCAGCACCGAGTGCTGAGATTGGTTTCAGTTTCTGGGTGACTATGGTCAACGTGAACTTCGCTCTAGCAGCAATCTTCTTTTAAAAACTCCCTCCCATTCTTCCGGCTTCGTCTCCTATTCATTTTCTCTTTCGGCAGTACGACTCTGGAACGCTTTGCCCCTTAGCGTACGTAGTGCCTCCAGTAAGTAGGCTTTTAAGAGATTGGCCCGAGAGCATTACTTGAGTTCTGTACTTTAGCTCCGTCATCTCATATCGATATAATATTGTATTTATATTATAATATAATATATATAGGAATTGTATTTATATATGTATGTATCTATGTATTATATTAACGGAGCTTTAACTTTATTAGGTACTTTATGTCCATACCTTTTTTTGTAATAATAAAATGTGTTCAATATCGTTTATCTTAAAATCACTATAATTTTTTTTATTGCCGCCAGGATATCTCTTTTACATCCTTTCCGGTTGACTGGTAGAGAATGCCCAAGGGCATTAAGTCCTCCATTTGCTGTATATGAGCAATAAAGTTTAAATAAATAAATAATAAGTAAGTTTTTTTCTTTTTTCTCTTTATTTAATTTTAGGGCTATTATCTTAAAGATCCTAATCATCATCAGTCAAATCATCAGTCCTATCATAAACCATATTCTATATAATTAACATTTTACAAACTATTCTTCATAACCAAGTTACATAGCATCTTGGTTACATCCGAAAGAGGTTCAGTAAGTAAGTTAAAATCTATTTAAACCAAATTGAAACTCAGGAATACAGCGCTTACGTGTACGGTAGGATTGCTGAGCTAAATACTACAACTTTGTCCAAAATAATCTTCCAATTCCTTTTCTCACCCCACACAGTGTTTTTTTATTTGCCCAAAAATCGGACATGCTCATTTTATCCACTAGTTTTATAGATTAACTTGATACAAAAGCCTGACTAAAACTCCCATTAAGATTACTTGCATAGTTTTTGAACTATCTTAATTTAAAGTTACAGTTCCGGAAAAAGGCAAAAATAAAAAAAATAAAAATCTTTATTCTTTAGTGGAAAGATGGTGGTGTATTATTATGTTGTGAAGCCAATTAAGAAGCATTTTAGGAACCAATTTTAAAATCTCTAAGTGTTAAGATGGCCGAGCAAATCGATGTTAGGTGTTTAGCAACTTTATTTTTTTCTGACTTTGTTCTGGTGAAGTAGAATTGGTAAATAGGTTTAATATAAAGTTACTTAAAAGTACTATTATCAGTTAAAAAACCACTAGTTCATCGCACTGTTGATACGTGACCTAAAGCAATTATCGCGCGATTTCTGCTGTCGCGTTGCTGTTTTGTAACGCTATCTTGTTCAGTTATTTATCTTACGAAAGCAATCAACGCTCTCAAAAGCGCAATAAAGATTTGTAAACTAATTAAATGCACATGCCTTAGTAAACTAAAACAACTGTATCTCCGACAGTAATTCAATTGTCGAAGTAAGTATGTTTCAACGCCCTGCTGTAACAATTAAACTCACAATAGAAATTGCCTTGAATTTAAGAAGAAACTATTTCAACTGCGACATACCTGAAACAAAAAGTAAGAATGTTAATATATTTCTCATAATAAAAAAATAAAAATTCTGCACTCTTCTTTGCTTTAAACATGTCAAAATTATTCAACACATAAAATGATAAATATAAAATAAGAAAATATACTAGAAAAAAGCAACTAGTCTCATGTCGCCCTGACGGGATTCGAACCCGCATCCTTGGGAATCCGGCCCAATGCACTAACCAATTATGCTACAGAGAGCTATGAGGACATGTCGAATTTTTCTAGTATATTCGTCTTTCTACGGTGTTGGCCACCGTCGGTTCATCAATAAGAGAAAAATCCTCGCATTCGAAAGTTTTTTTTTTTACAAACGTTTGACTATCGATTTCTAGTATATTTTCTTGTTTAATATTTATCACATAAAAATATCATTGTAAAATGGAAAATTAAAAAGTTATAACATAAAATTATATTCAATAGAGTGTGTGTGTGAAACCGCTATCTCTTGTAAACAAGTCGTCTCGTTAAAACCGAAGCGGAAATTGTTCGGCGACGCCACCAAACGTTTTCTTGGTCGCTTTGTTCTTTTCTGTACAAATTGCCATTTATTATTGGATACTACTATTATATCCTCACTCGCCCCGACCGCCTCCAATGAAACAGAAAAAGCTAAAAAAACAACGGTAGTTACGGCTGTGTTTTTGGTACGGTTGCCAATATCTGTCTCAATGTTTTATTGTCAGCTAACTTTAACACAGTTAACCTTTCGTTACTTATTGGTTTGCTCCTTTATTAAAAAACTAGAGGCCGGGCGCGGTTTCACCCGCGTGGTTCCCGTTCCCGTGGGAATTTTGGGATCATTTATAACCTATGTTACAACTTGGGGTCTAAGGATTTTCTATACCAAATTTCGTCAAAATCGGTTCAGTAGTTTTTGAGTTTATTCGTTACATACAAAAATACAAATCTTTCCTCTTTATAATATTAGTATAGATAACACAGACGATAGAAGTACGCAAACTAAAACATCACATCATAATTAACATTGGCTATTACATTTTGGAGCCCGAGGTTGGATCGTCGAGGAGCCCGTGGCGCAGTGGTTCGCGCGCTCGGCCTGCGATTGTTGAGGTTAAGCAACTTTCGCAATGGTATGTCACGGGATGGGTGACCAGAAATTTACTATCTCGAGATCCTCCGTTCTTTGGAAGGCACGTTAAGCCGTTGGTCCCGGCTGCGTTTGCAGTCGTTAAAACCCAACCGTCCCAACCGCCTCCGTGGTCTATTGGTACAACCACTGGTGTCCGACCTAGGGGTCCCGGGTTCAATTCCCAGCGGGGTACATATTGTATTTGGTTTGGTTGGTGGCAGAACTTGTTGTAAGTCCGCCTGGCTAGCTACCACCAACTTATCTAAGTCTGACGCCATAACAACAATGTTTTCAGCATTGTTGTGTTCCGGCAGTTACAGATAAGATAGCCAGTTTCTCAGTGATTGAGGATACCGGGAGAGGCTCGTTTCCATCTTCAGCCTTATCAATACTTAACATCAGGTATGATGAAGGCTAAGATGCTTCCCGTCATACATAAAAAAAAAAAACGTGTGGCCGTCGGGGACTGCCGCGGTAAAGTATTGCAATTTTTTTATCATAGATTTTGGTTGCTTAATTAGGATTGTGAATAACAAAATGGTCAATGATGAAAAAAACTGTATGAAAATGTGTGTGAAAATATAATTTCTTTTTAAAATCTGGTACCGCATTTTTTCCAGTTGTCGCGGAACGGAGTGGGGGGTGTTAGGTTTTATTTTCGTTATGGAATTTCTTGATTCGATCGCCGCGCTCAAAGCTATGCAATAGCTTAAAAAGCCTACCAATCCGCATTGAGCCCGCGGTGGGTCATGGCCCGTTCTCCTTATCCATCCATAAGGAAGGCCAGTGCCCTACTACATCTTGACAATTTATAATTATTGCAATGTCATCAAATTCTTCATGCGATGTTGCGTCTTTGGTGATTGAGTCCGTTAGCAGTGCAAGGTTTTCTTGCCACATTTGCTGAAGGTGAAACGTGAGTCAAGTGAAAGCCGCAAAGACGTTTATGCTTTAGGCTTTTAACCAGATTTTGTACTGTAATAAAATCAAAACATTGTTTGTTAACAGGGCTACATTTTCAACTCGAATATTGCAAATTTCCCTCCCTCTGAATACGTAACGGCTAAAATCTATACTGAATACTTTATCATGCTCCATAATGTATATTGAATAGGCGAGGCGGTATGCTAAATTATGGGATCAATTATGGGCCCTGGCGGGCAATGCATAGCTAAGTATGAAGGAGAAACTAAAGGAGCCTATTGCTTCAACCAAAATTAGATTTTAGTCTATATTGCAGGTTTGCAAAACCAAACAAGGGTCTCTTCAAATAATTGACTAGTATTTGGTAGGCGGCTTCAAGTTATGTAAATAGATATAATCTTCCTCCAGTCAGTTCCCAGGCAGAGCATTAGTTAAAGTCTGATTAATTTACCGACAACCAGCTTTTTGTTCAGTTTCCCTGTGTTTATGGAGCTTCCGCAGGGATCACATTTAAGACCGAAACTTTTTTACAAATATAGATTCGTTTCTTATGTGTAAGTTTAATATTTGTGAGACGGGTGAAAGTAAAACTACAATATTAAAAGCATAGCAATAATAAAACCTATAGCAAAACAATAAATATTTCGAAACTAAGCGATAATAATGTGAAATAAACAACTTTTACGGATCACTAGCGCACATTAATTTACACGAATTTAGATCTAATATTTCAGATGTTTTTATAATGTGTTTTGGCTGTACAATGGCTGGAAAATAAGGTAAAAGGGCAGTTGTTTGTATTGACGAAACGTTATGTTTTAAATCGTAAATACTAAAGTGGAGCATGAACCACTTAAGAAGTTGCCAACATTTTTCATGTTTTTTTATTATATCGAACGCCATCCGAGCGAGGCAATTCCACAAAGTTCCGAGACGGTAAGTCGATTCAATTAAAAAAGGAAGAATGAAATAAAAAGTCAACATTGGAAGTGGGCCGTTCCTATGAATAGAAATTAATTCGGTTTCGTTTTCGAACCGGAACTCGAAGCGAATTGGGTACCGGGCGAGAAAAATTAGTAACAAAGCCATGAACCTCGTTTTCAGTGTTGCAACTTTCTGCTGGTGAGTTCAGAAATTATTTTAAAAGAAAAAGAGAACCTGTTCAGTAGACATTTTAAGAAAAGAAACTTTCACAAGTAACATTAGCATCACAAGGTTTTTAGTAGTAGCTAATTGTGATGGAAAGTAACCAAATACTAGTTTAAGTTAATTTTTTTATTTGACGACTCTGTAGGTCAAAAGAACAGCCCTTGAAGAGTTTCTAGCCGGTTCTTCTCGTTACAAGGTCTCTCGCTGTAGGGTTTGTGCACCGATGGCGTAGCTTCTTTGACATTCACAATTGCTTGTGACAGCCTAGACCGAAAATATGATATTGAATTTTGAATTTGAAGTTTTGATGACATAAATAAGTGTTCTCGCGCGAAAGTGTTAAGGAGTAAGCTAATTGGCTTCTGTTTTATTAAACCTATCTCTAGCAAAGAATATATACACTCTAGTCAATGAATGTCCTCCTTGACGTATCGAACAATGTCTCACGTGTGCTCACAAAACTCAAAATGTCAATATCGCGTTAGCCATACTCAAATACGTATCAGAATACAAATAATCTCATATTCTTTTATAATCTACTTACGTTTTTGACTACACATACCAGCTCCCGAAAATCATGAAGACTTTTGCTCTGTATTTGTTAAAAGCGTTTCGGATGTAAAATATGAAACTGCTGGTAGCCCTAACGTGAAAGGAGGGGGCGTGGCGTCAGTGGCGGCGACATCAAAAGCGTCGGCGTGATTTTTGACCCTCTTTGTGCGGCCGGTGGGAACAAGCCGCGCCGGCCTCGCGAGCGACGACACAATACCCCGAGTTTTAGTTAAAATTTTATATGGACCATTTATTTTAGTTAATTTCCCAAATTCGAGACCCTTAATACGGGACGGGAGCGTTTAATTTGTTCCGAGCAACTGACAGAAAGTTCCTTTTAACAAAGGGAGATTTCAAGTAAAAATTTATGGAAACTCGCAGCCATCATACTAAAATCTCAAATCGCATTAAGCAACGTACCTTTTCAGTTTTAAAGGATTTAATATTTATATCATCTAAGTAGTTCGAGTACACGCTCTGTAAAGTTTTAACCTATGAGGGTATGAGTTTTACTTTTTAATTACACATAATGTGTCTAACTCAAGGTCTGTCCATGATTATTCTACTTTCTTCTAGTTTTATATTTTGTTTCAAATTTCAAAATTGCTGTACTAAATACTTGGCCGATAAAAAATATGAAATATGGGTTTGAAAATTTTTTGCTTTTAAGCTACTTAACAACAGTATTGTAAATAGCTTTAGTATCAGTTTATTTGGCCAGATAGTTGTTCTAATTTAAATAAAGATAACTGCGAATGTGGAATACATAATGGAAAAGGGATAAATCGCATTCAGCCAAATTATGAAGGTTTCGTATCTATGGGTTTGATCTCAGCTACTGGGGAACGACCGACCAGGGCGACCATGATAACTTCATCTACCTAACGAAAAAACAATAACGGACCACACTATCAGTAATTATAACAGTATAATTATGTATTATTTATACTATAAAGTACACACAGAACAGATATATAAAAAACAAAGTAAAAAAAGACATACAATGGGCTGCCTTTCCAGTAAGAGCGATTTCTTTCGGGCAACCTTAGGATGGACAGCTTGAGAGAAGAAATTATGATGAGGATAGTATAATGACATTATTTCTTAAATTATTAGGTACATTATTAGGTACTTGGTTTAAAAGCAGACCACACACTATCAATAATACTGACATTGCTTTCATCTTCATTAAGTAAAAGAGTCATTTTATAACACATTTAAGAAATTATTACTGATAAACTACGCATAAACATGTGCGCGCGTTGCGATGCGGCCTGCCTGTAGAGTGCGATATTTCATATAAAATGTACGAATTAAAAAAATCTTCTTGTCTCATATTGCCAGTCTTTTATAATTAACAAATGTACGAATAGACCAGACATATGTTACATTCTAAATCATGTCAATCATTCAAAAATGCATTTTTGGTATGTTTTTTGAGACCACCTAGATAGTATTTATCCAGATTTGCGGCTTTCTAAAATTTAAGCGCGTTCAGTTATTGCTGAAAACCGCTATTTATTAATTTTATGCAAAAAGAACGAAGCCTCTGTCGAGAAAAGTCACTATTCCGTTTTTAAAGTCAACAAAATTCCTGACATTTTGAGCGTTAATTCAAATTAATAGGTCTAATAGCTCCCAAGATAATAAGGTGTTTCAAAATGATAGTTTTTATAAATATTATTGCTTTTTTCTCGTTTTTCTCCCTTAAATTAATTTAAGATTAGCATAATATATCATCCATCATCAGCCTGTGGACGTCAACTGCTAGGAGAGGCCTATCCTCTCCTAGCTCACGCCTATTGTGGCGTTCATAGGAGGCTATTAGCCTACTGCTACCACGTTGGCCAGACGGGTTGGTAGAGGGTTTGTTTCAAGTTTTCCTTCTTTCGCACAGGTGTACGACCCTCTTATTCGACTCTTACGACATCCCAGGCATGTAAGGGAGTGGTGACACTTGTATTCTTAGGCCGTTACCTCACGGTAAGGCATAATATATATAACTAGATAATTAACACATACTAGAGTCAGGGGCGTGCATTGGTTTTCCAGCGTAGTAGGCACTGTAGATCTAACTAGTAACTTTGCAATCCTATCCTGCTACCGAATATTATAAGTTGTGAGGATATTTGGATGGATGAATGTTTGTTACTCAAAAACTACTGAACTGATCAAGGTGAAACTTTGCAGCAATGTAGCTTATACATCAGAAAACCACATTGTATGCAAATATTTATAATTATCCTGATATTCCCACGGTAACGGCAACCACGAGGCGAGTGAAAGAGCGGCCGCTAGTCATAAATGATACGGTTCGTAATATTTAGTAGGAATATTAAAAAGCTGACGAGTTTGATTGTTTGAGCACGCTAATCTCCGGAACTACTAGTTCGAATTGAAAAATTATTTTTGTGCTGTAATTACGCTACGATTAATAAGAGCAGAGCATTAATGTAAAACGTTGCAAAAACGGGGGAAAAATATAACTTTTGGGAGCTTCCGTTGCGGACGGTGTGTAAACCGGTTAAAATTACGTAAAAATCATGTATGACGAAATTGTTCCCCATCAAAAGTTCAAAAAAAAAATCCGCGACAGCATATGTCTATGTATTATGGTTAACTCAATCAAATATATTTTTTTTGAAATTTTGAATATTTTGCATTTTTTAATGCTATTTTTATTCTTATGATAAGTTTTAAAAAGAAAAAAGTTGGAAAAAATGAACTCGGCCACAAGTGAATTCTCAGATGGGACTCGAACCCACTACCATTGGACCGGATTTCCAGAGGTCGTGGGTTCGAGTGCCATTGGAGAATTCACTTGTGGCCGAATTGATATTTTCTAGACTTTGCCTATCAAAATTAACCAATACCTTATTTTTAATGGGAAATTTAAATTGAATTTGCCACAATGAAGTGGCATAACTGGCATAGTTACCGAGAAATGTAACTCAGTTATGATCGACAGACAAAATTACATCTTAAAAGAATCGCCGATTGAATCCGCGCGTTGGATTATTACAGGGTCATCCATCAACGTAAGGCTCGTTAACTCGATACCGCGAAGTTTTAATCTTGCTTCGCCCACTTTTTCTGTTTCTGATTCGCGCGAATGATAAATGTGACGATTTTCGTAGTCCAACCAACCCACCCTGCTGTTTGCGGTGCCTGTATTTTTCCCTGGCTGATTTATTCGACGCGATACACGAATTGATCGCGGCAGCTTATGGGTATGCCATAAATCCATTAATCCTTTGAGGTTTACCATCCAAGTTTGGTAGATTACATTTTTCGTGGATGTCGGCGATGCTGAAAATGGATAACGTATTAAGGGCCATTCATCATTCGCCGTGAATTAATTAACTGGATGTTGTTTCAGGATTTTTTTGTGACTAACTTTTGTGTTTTTTTATACAAGGCATAATTTAGGCACTGTTGGGTGTTTACTGCCGTGTGGTGACGGCCTAAGAATACAAGTGTCACCATTCTCTGACATGCCTGGGATGTCGTAAGAGTCGACTAAGACGCTCGACGCATTGAAAACCTGTGCGAGAAAGGAAAACTTTAAACAAACCCTCTACCAACCCGTCTGGCCAGCGTGGTAGCAGTAGGCTAATAGCCTCCTACGAACGCCACAATAGGCGTGAGCTAGGAGAGGCCTATGTCCAGCAGTGGACGTCCACAGGCTGATGATGGATGATGGGTGTTTACTATCCTGAAAGGTTACCGCCAGTTGCACCATATATAATTTTAACGAATTCGTATAAAGTAACTTTAGTTTTCTTGTCAAATCTGTCAAATCGCATACATTTTAAACCATAGACCCGTTAAAAGTAAAAGTATAACGTAACAAAACCTTGGTGCAACCGGCGGTTAGTCTAGGTACTACGTCGTCGTCGTCGTCGTCGTCGTCTCAGCCACATGACACCCACAGCTAGGTATAGGCCTGACCAAGGATCTCCACAACGATCGGTCCTGCGCAGTCCGCATCTAGCGGCTTCCCGCGACCTTCACCAGATCGTCGGTCCACCTTGTCGGGGGCTTACCCACGGAGCGTCGTCCTGTGCGCGGTCGCCGTTCCAGAACCTTTCCGCCCCAACGGCCATCGGTTCTTCTCGCTGTGTGTCCCGCCCACTGACACTTCAGCTGAGCAATCCTTCGAACCTCCACAACGATCGGTCCTGCGCTGTCCCAAACTAACTATGGGTGTAGATACTAGACGACAAAAATATTCATACGCCGTTGATTCGTAAAATCTAGAGAAGAATCGACTTGGAACTCTTCAAGGGCTGTTTTCAGATATTATAAATAAATAAATATAAGAATCTTCACAACATTGAAATGAGAGGTCTACCTACTGTTCCCACAGAGCCACTAGTTTTAATACAAGCACTTTCTAAAAACTACACATTTTACTAAGAACACAACGTTCCTAGTAAGATGTTTATTGGATTAATGATTTAAGCCCTTATTAACAGAGGATCAAGTGTTAGTCAGCTTACGTATAAACGAACAAACTAGTCTTTTATTCCTATTATTAGTACGAAAAACTGTTTCAATTCATAATCCAACGTATAAACTTTAGATGCTGAAATATGACGAAGAAAAATTTAAAGTTTTAAACGAGCCAATCACTATAATCTATTGTACTATTTAAACTAATTCTTTGCAAAAAATATGTTGGAATTGACTAATTAATTTTTTTTTCCCAAACTGACGTAAATTACTAGATATTTTTGTGAGAAAAGGTGCGTACTTTTCTTCTTACCTAAACCTAAACTATATCGGCCCAGAAAACTGCTGCAGCATCAGTAGCCTCCATAAGATCCTCCTGCGTGCAGCTGTACGGACACGCAGGACACGACATCAAGTGCGCCATTATTTGGGAGGCAGCACCGCACCTACACCCCAAGTTGGAGCCGTCCAAAAGTACCCACCTGACCATGTTGTCTTTGCTTCAGCCGACCAACCTCCGGAGTCTATTTAATGACTTCCAAGGGGTGTGCTGAGGACTTTAAATTAGGGCAAACCCGCAACTTTAAATGTTGCTTCTTTAGTACTTAAAGAGGATCCACACTCACAATAATAAAAAACACAGCCTGGCGGCACTGCCGGCGGCTTGACCATACTTAAACAGAGTGCCAGAGAAGATTCCGGCACACCCTAAGTCGGCAGCCTGCCCGGCGACATCCCGTGGATCCACCATTATATTTGTCGAGTGTATGGTTTTACTTTTTTAACCGCCTCTGTGGTCTTGTGGTACAACCACCGGTATCAGACCCAGGGGTCCCGCGTTCGATTCCCAGCGGGGGTACATATTAAATTCGGTTTGGTTGGTGGTAGGACTCGTTGTAAGTCCGCCCTGACGCCATAACAACAATGTTTTCAGCATTTTTGTGTTCCGGCAGTTAGAGATAAGGTAGCCAGTTCCTCATTGATTGAGGATTCCGGGAGAGGCTCGCTTCCATCTTCAGCCTTATCAATACTTCACATCAGGTATGATGAAGGATAAGAGACTCACCAACGTTCATGAAAAAAAAATGGATAATGTAGTTTTGTTTGGGGAAAAGCAAGGACACTAAAGCAAAGACCACTCTATCATCCTTATTGATTTCCTACTTACTATTAATCTTAATCCTATGAGAAAGTGTATTTGTTTGTCCCTTCTTGATGCCCTATCTAGGCGACCAATCGACTTGATTTTTGGCATAGATTTTGTTAAAAGGACATTCAAATCAAATTCAATTTTAAAGAGTTTATTGCTGACATGACCTACGGTAGTGAAACGTGGTCGTTAACTATGGGTCTGATAAGAAAGCTCAAGGTCACCCAGTGTGCAATGGAGAGGGCTATGCTCGGCGTTTCCCTCCGCGATCGAAACAGAAATGAGGAGATCCGTAGGAGAACTAAAGTAAATGACATCGCTGAAGGATTGCTCAGCTGAAGTGGCAATGGGCGGGACACACAGGAGAAGAACCGATGGCCGTTGGGGCGGAAAGGTTCTGGAATGGCGACTGCGCACAAGACGACGCTCCGTGGGTAGGCTCCCGACAAGGTGGACCGACGATCTGGTGAAGGTCGCGGGAAGCCGCTAGATGCGGACTGCGCAGGACCGATCGTTGTGGAGATCCTTGGGGGAGGCCTATACCCAGCAGTAAGTGTTATGTGGCTGAGACGACGACGACGACGATGTGGTTACAATGGTGGTATATAACATAAAGACAGTACCAAAACATGAACCCTGCTAGGGCATCGCAATTTACTTAAAATTTTAAAATAAAAAATAAACAAGTTTTAGAGTTTACAAAACAAAAACAAAACATTTTTTTTGGGTATTAAACAACATTGAGATTACAGAGGGATTGATATTGAGTATTAAACAAGACGAAGAGAGACATAGGCTAATTTGTAACCCGATATTCCCACAGGAACGGGACGACGGTGAAACCGCAGGCGAAAGCTATTAAAATATAATAATCATCACTAAAGCCACTTAAAGCGTTTGCTATTTATGAAACGTTAATTATTGAACGTTTGACATAATTGACTCATTTCAAAGCAACGCTGTTCATCGATAGCCGTGGCCTTATGGTTTATTTCACAATCTAAAAGTAAGGCAAATAATTTGACATATTTTTCATATGACAGCTGTCAAATCATCTGTCAAGTAAGCTAATCAGGGGGCTAATTGTCTAATTTTAAAATCTATCGCAACCCCTTTCAATTCGGCATTTGAAAGATATTTACATACTTCAGGCCGTCACTATTTGACTTTCGATAGGGATTGTGATCGGGACGCGTTTTGAAAGCTATTGAATGAACGAAATTGAACTGTCTAAGCAAAGTGACAGACGAAAATGTCTTTCAGATGTATGAAGTGTCAAATGAAGTGTCATTTGAAACATCATTTGTTCCGAAATGAATTGCGACTTTAAGTTACATAAATCACTATCACAATCTCAATACTGTTGAAAGGGTTTGTGATAAATTTTGAAATTAGACAATTAGGGCGCAGACCATACTTTTACATTGTGAAACAGGCCCTTAGCGTAACTGCCATGATTTGAATAACATCAAAATATTTGTTTCTCCAGCAGCCAGCTCAGTGTGAAGGCTTGATTAGCAATTATTATTTAGTTCCAGCAACAATACGGTTAACTCCGTATATAAGAGCCGTTACTTCGCGTAATTCCTGGGATTACTTCATAAAATATTTGCGACAGACGGCTCGCTTTGATCTTGGGAAAATGTCTCTGAGTTACGAGACGGGTATTTCATCGATGCTATCCGTATTCTTGTCCTTTAGAGATAAAGTTAATGAAAAAAAATGCAAATACCTACTTGCTTCATAAATGAGTACTGAGTTTATTTGTTGTTTCACTGAAATATTTTTTTTATGAACGCCGGGAAGACTCTTACTCGTCCTCGACTTAACGAAACCTCATTGAAAACCTCTTCAAAATACTCCTCGAAATCGGTATTCTACGTCATAACTCCGTAAGGACCTGGAGGAGCCAAAGAGTTCGTAGCCACTCCGTGTTGGGCCTAGCGCACACTACCATTTTTACCCACGACGAGGTTGAGTAGAGTGTAAAAAGTTTTGGAGGAACGACTTAGAATATGGGGGTTAGCCTTCATCATACTTGATGTTAAGTATTGATTAGGCTGAAGATGGAAGCGAGCCTCTCCCGAAACCCTCAATCACTAAGGAACTGGCTATCTTATCTCTAACTGACGGAACACAACAATGCTGAAAACATTGTTGTTATGGCGTCAGACTTAGATAAGATGGTGGTAGCTAGCCAGGTGGACTTACAACGAGTCCTTCCACCAACCAAACCGAATACAATATTTACCCCCGCTGGCAATCGAATCCGGGACCCCTGGGTCAGTTACCGGTGGTTGTTACCACTAGACCACAGAGGCGGTTAAAAGTTGAGAAGGCGGTTAAAAGTTAAAGAGTTATCTAGATTTTTTATACAAGCTATTGTTTCAAATTCTGCTTGCAAAATTGGTATATGTTTTCCCTACACCAAAAAAAAATAGTAAAATTATATGCAATATAATAAACCGGTCGATTAAAAATTACTAAGCTGAGCGACTAAATATCTAGGTTGGGTTGTGGAAAAAATATAGTCGAACGGTTAAATACTACCCAAATGCTATCAAGTCTAAAAACGTATAGGTAGGTATCAGGAAGGCTTTCGCAATATTTATAGTGAATTTTGGTGTTAAAAGATATTGAATAAAGGTTGATATAAATGTCAGTCGTACGATATCCAGTACTCCTATTAAAAATTCATCGAATATTCTATTTCTCTTCCATTTGTATCTTTATGAAATTATTGAAAAGTTGCCAAATAACATTGCAAAACTCTAAAATGTTTCATTCTTTCTGCCAGTCTGTCCTAATCATGTTAACCGCTGTGGTCTAGTGGTAACAACCACCGGTATCAGACCCAGGGGTCCCGGGATCGATTCCCGGCGGGGGTACATATTGTATTCGGTTTGGTTGGCGGTAGGACTTGTAAGTCCGCCTGTCTAGCTACCACCATCTTATCTAAGTCTGACGCCATAACAACAATGTTTTCAGCATTTTTATGTTCCGGCAGTTAGAGATAAGATAGTCTATCAGTGGTTGAGGGTTCCGGGAGAGGCTCGCTTCCTCCTTCAGCCTTATCAATACTTAACATCAGGTATGATGAAGGCTAAGAAACTCCCCGTCGTGAATAAAAAAAAGTACCCTGAAAAAGTCTCGAAACTAAACAAATGTACGTTCGATTACCGTGTTTCACTTTCGGAGTAGAAACCAGTTACATTGCTGCCAGACACATTGCTGCTTCTTTTTGACACAAGTGAAAACTTACCAAAGACTAAGAGCAATGTGTCACATCCATCTGTCAAATGAAGTCGATGTCGATGACGACGACTCTTGCGCAGTAGAGGCCCAGTTAGGCTAAAAGTAGATTCCATTCCATATTCAGGGTGAGGGCAAACCGTAAAAGCTGCGGCTGAACTAGGGCCGGGTAAAGCCCTAGAATTTCAAACTCACTCCATCCGTATGAATTACTAACTAACTTAAACTTGTTAGTTAGATTATCAGAAGGTACCGAATTTCTAAGTTTATGTTTACAGAATAAAGTTGTACGAAAATAGTCATGATGATTTTTACATAATTGTGTTTGTGTTTGATCATCTGTTTATTTATGCATTTTAACGCCTAAAACTTGATTCAATTGATCACGTAGAAAAACATGAGTTAACAGCTATTAGCTATATTATATAAAAAGTTAAAATCTGAGAGAAAATATTGGATATGGTCATAAATTATAACTAACTAGCGGATCCTCGCGGTTTTACACGCGAGGTGCCCGTTCCCGTGGGAATATCAGGATGAAATATAGCCTATGTTACTCGGGAGAAATGTAACTTTCTAATGGTCTAAGAATTTTCTAAATCGGTCCAGTAGTTCCTGAGATTAGCGCGTTCAAGCAAACCAACTCTTTAGCTTTACTAACTCAGTATAGATTCTACTATTAAAGAAATACTAGGGCGGTTACAACCCGATACTCGGGTTTGTCGATCGACGAAAAATTCCAAATTATGCAAAAATAATGACACTTTAACATTCGGTACATCACGGTTAACATTTTGTATATTTTATAGTTTTCGGAACAAATAGACTCGAGTACCTTTAATTTGATACCTTACTCGGCCGCGTACTA
The DNA here is from genome assembly GCA_910589605.1 of Chrysoteuchia culmella. Lineage (NCBI taxonomy): Eukaryota > Metazoa > Arthropoda > Insecta > Lepidoptera > Crambidae > Chrysoteuchia > Chrysoteuchia culmella. The sequence goes on along the minus strand of OU342643.1, from coordinate 25,849,887 downwards.
CGCGCCAAAGTCCCTATCGAGTCGTCACAAATTTTGCGAACCTGAATTAAGTATATAGATTAACAACTAATCCTTAATTAATAACTATCTAGACCTACTAATAAATAAAAAAGTCATGAAAAATTTTGGATGTTTGCCACTTAATCACGTGATAACGGCTAAACGATTTCAATTAAATTTGTAACACAGATAGTAACAGTCGAGATTAAATTTTATCCCAATATTCCCACAGGAACGGGAACCACGGGCAAGCAACAAACTAAACCGCCTCTGTGGTCTAGTGGTAACAACCACCGGTATCAGACCGGTACATATTGTATTCGGTTCGGTTGGTGGTAGGACTTGTTGTGAGTCCGCCTGGCTAGCTACCACCATCTTATCTAAGTGACGCCATAACAACAATGTTTTCAGCATTGTTGTGTTCCGGCATTAGAGATAATATAGCCAGTTCCTCAGTGGTTGAGGATTCCGGGAGAGGCTCGCTTCCATCTTCAGCCTTATCAATACTTAACATCTGGTATGATGAAGGCTAAGAGGCATCCAGTCGTGAATAAAAATAAAAATAAATAACATTGTTAAAGATGAGCAACCAAAACTTGACTTACTTTATCAAGTAAACTAGCAATCCTGTCCCCATTTAAGTTAATACTAATTGTGAAGTTGCCTGTACTAAATTAATTTGCTTATTTTGTTCAGAGTTCAGCAGTTCGGCGTTAATTGAAACATTTCAGTGTTTTGAGCAACTCATAATTATGTTTTGGGATTTAACGCGCTCTGACGAAAAGCTGTGAATGTACATATGTAACTCGATTATTAAACTTTTACTTAGGTGACATCTCATAATTGAAATTTAATTGAAATAAGAATTACTTAGTCTACATACGCACATCTTATGTTTTGGCGCGCACTTTTCATTGAAATAAAACAAGTTTTACGGATGTCGAACGCGCTATATTTCACGAACTGTTGTAATTGTCGTGTTTTTAGGGTCGTAGTTTCGTTACGTTTACGTTACGTTTCGACAACTTTTCAGCTGCCGTGGTCAGTCTTCCCGTGTCTTCAAGAAATTTGTTGATGCAAATGCTACTCGTAGGTAATACCTATTTGAATAAAAGTAACGGAAATCGGCGTAGGTATAGAGAATAATTTATAATGAGAGTGCAAGAAGCAAGAATGATTTGTAAGGATCTTAGCAAGAAAAAAGATCTGTGCCTACCCAAGCGAAAGACAGACGTGAATATAAATTTTTATGTTTTATATGAACGAGGAGTTTTTTTAATGAACGACGGGGAGACCGGTTTATGATTTTTAAGTATTTAAACGCAGTCAGGTGGATAACACAAACTTCAACCGTCGATTACAAAGTCTTTAAATATTACATTGTAGTACAGTCAATAATTAATATTATTAGCTGTTGCAACTTTATCGATCGTTAAACACCTGAAAAGATGTTTCTTTCGAATGCAAGGATATATAATTCGACGGTGGTTTGCAAGTCTCGGTAGCTCAGTGGTTAGAGCATTAGACCGGATTTCCAAAGGTCGTGGGTTCGAGTCCCATTTGAGAATTCACTTGTGGCCGAGTTGTTTTTTATATTTTTCTATTTAAAATTTATCTTCAGATGTAAGTAATTATATAAAATACAATCAATTCAAGAACATGTCTTCACTTTGAAAGTAAAACACAGAATAACTGACTGGCGTCATAATCAATCGTAAGAAAAAGAATAACTGAAAGTGGCGGGAAAATGAATTAAATCTGGGGCGTCGGCATCAAAATCGGCTTCATTTGACAGATGGATGTGACATATTGCTCTTAGCCTTTGGTAAGTTTTTATTTGTGTCAAAAAGAAGCTGCAATGTGTCACATCCATCTGTCAAATGAAGCCGATTTTGATGTCGATGTCGATGCCGACGTTGCTTTTAGCAGTAGGGGGCCAGCTACGGTTAATTATGAAGTCAATACACTTACTCATTAATAACTAAAATAAGTATAAATACAAAAAACTCATTAATAACTAAAATAAGTATAAATACAAAAAAACTCATTAATAACTAAAATAAGTATAAATACAAAAAACTCATTAATAACTTCAATAATGATGAAATCAATACAATTACTCATTTATAACTTTAAAATAGATATCAATAATTATCAATTCTAACATAATGATTAGGTTGAAGGATTACCATGGAAATCTGTCTATTTTATCTTTAAAAAAGTTAAGTATAAAGTTATGTAAGAGTTATAAGAGTGATAAATATTAAAGAAGAAAATATACTAGAAAAAAGCAACTAGTCTCATGTCACCCTGAAATTATAATGAGTCTATTGCTTATTTTACATTTACTAAAGTACTGACTCGCAATGACCCGAAAGCTTGTCTCGAAGGTCTTTCAAACCATTTTCGTGCAATTTCGTACTTTCTCGAAGGCATCAGATTTTGCGATGACGCTTAAAATAGCGCCAATTTTATCGCAAATCTACACATTAAGTTACCTACACATTTTCGAAACGTGTTTCAAAATGACGAAATTCGTCCGAATTCCGATGGTAATCACTTTTGCGACGGAATTTTCGGAAATGTAAGATTATTCATTGTGGTTGTTTGCGACCGCCTGGGGTCAATTCTGCCAATGGTTAGTCACAATCGTCCCTCAATGGTGTTTTAATAGTAGTTCTGATTTACACAGTTCTTGTTACAACAGTGTAAATAAACACTACTATTGAAACACTATTGAGAGTTTATGATTTTGTAATTTTTGCATTTTTCAATGCTATTTTTATACTTAAGGTAAATTTTAAATCGAAAAATATTGGAAAAAATTAACTCGGCCACAAGTGAATTCTCAGACGGGAATCGAACCCGCGACCTTTGGAAATCCGGTCCAATGCTCTAACCACTGAGCTACTGAGACTTACCGGCTACCGAAGTCTCGGTATTTTTTCCAATATTTTTTCTAATTTAAAATTTACCATCACTATTGAGAGATTATTATGACTAAGCATTAGGAGAATTGGGGGCCCTGGTTTATATTTAGTATCGAAAAATAATAGTGTGGCAGGCACCTCACGAGATTTATTTTATATTAAGACCTTGTTGTATTGTGTTAAAATATAAATAGCGTGAACAGAAAATCAACACGAAACCGTCTTTAACTAACCTTTATTTATCGTTTGGAATCTTAACCCTGCACATAATCCAGTATTTCAATGTTAACGTAATTTGAAGCTGAATAAATATGGGAATATGGAACTAACGAGAACTTCTTTGAAGTCAGTTTATGCAGCCGTAATTAAGTCAGAGTAAACTCCGTTATAGTTGTTGTTACTCGAGCGCAGTAAGTGCGGTCCAGCCAGCCTTGAAGGCTATATCACGCGATATGATAATGGCGCATGATGCTGGGTTGCTTACCCCTTTCTCATACAAGACCGCTCGACGACAACAGCCAACAATTTTGTTACCGCATCAAAATAATCACCGCTACCTCCCAAGATATACGTTTCAACTCCCCAAAACATTTCGACAACAATAGCCTACCTGTAATAAAATAAATCGAAACCTACACAAACGGGTACGCAACAAAAGCCAGAAAGAATCTCTTTCGTAATAAATCATGATCTCAAAAGGGCTCAAAATAAATAAAATGAAAGAAACTTTTGACATGTAACGAGCTATAAACTGCCCGGCCGTAATAAGCTGAGGGGGGCTATTCTGAAGTATTGGAGGCGCGTCAGCGGAATCGGTCGCCCGTAAAAACTCCCTCGTAAAACGGGTCTAATTCTTCATTTTTACATCGCGGGGGTGGGAGCGGGGGAGGGGGGAGATGATTATGATGCTGTGCGCATTTTGCGTAATAGTTGCCATTTCCTGATGTGCATTTTAACGAGAGTGGCAATGTGGCGATGGTGGCAATGTTATTATAATGCTTTACAAAATTTGCTTGGAAGAGTTCGTTTTTAGGATTCCATTTTTCAAATGAAAAAATTTACTGTTTTTGGATATACAAGTAGCAAATTTGTATTGAATATCTACTACGACCTCTGGTCATGAAAGAATCTCTGGTAATATTCAAAAGATAATATTTGTACATACCTACTATTTTTTGATTAGCCGCCGTCGTCAATTTAAGTTTCAATGATCCGAAACAATTGAAGTTTAAGTTGACGAACAATTTAAGTTTCATTGATCCGAAACAATTGAAGTTTAAGTTGACGAACAATTTAAGTTTCATTGATACGAAAGGCTGTGTCATTGATATCCATAATTCTTATTTTTGCCAAAATTCATTGTAATACGACCTTTGATTCTGTATTTAGACGACATTATAATATAATTGACTTTACTATGCAGTAATGTTTATGTATGACGAGCGGCCGACGGTTTCACCCGTGTGGTTCCCGTTCCCGTGGGAATATCAGGATAAAAAGTAGCCTATATGTTAGTTCCCTACTTCAAATTTCTACATACCAAATTTCATCCAAATCTGTTCAACCGTTTAGGCCTGAAAGAGAACCAAGCAAACAAACTGACATACTTAGAAGAAAACAAAGAATATGTATCATAATTCCGCAAGAAAAACTTACATGCAAGATGCACCGCCCGCCCGCAAATAAATGCAGATGCAACACAGTGACACACCTTGCACCTTCACCGACTACTCTACACATGATAAATATTAAACAAGAAAATATACTAGAAAAAAGCAACTAGTCTCATGTCGCCCTGACGGGATTCGAACCCGCATGCTTGGGAGTCCGGCCCAATGCACTAACCAATTATGCTACAGAGACCTATGAGGACACGTCGAATATTTCTAGTATATTCACCGTTCTACGGTGTTGGCCACCGTCGCTTCATCAATGAGAGAAATATCCTCGCATTCGAAAGAAACATCTTTACAGATGTTTGACTATCGATTAAGATGAAACAGCCATCTAATTATAACTTTTTAATTTTGCATTTTACAATGCTATTTTTATATGATAAATATTAAACAAGAAAATATACTAGAAAAAAGCAACTAGTCTAGTCTAGTCTAGTCTAGTCTATGGGCGGTGCATCTTGCATGTAAGTTTTTCTTGCGGAATTATGCTACAAATTCTTTGTTTTCTTCAAAGATATGGATTTCCGCCAAGTAACGCCTGATTCTATCAAAAACTGACATACTTTAGCATTTATGATGTTAAAAAAATAAATCATTATTATTCTCATACATAGGTCACATAGTCTTAACGTTAAGTACAGAAACACATTTCTTAATGGCTACATGTAGTATGAGAATTGGTGCCCGAAGAAGGAAAACCTGTTACGGGTCGCCGTTAGCAGGATAATATAAAAAAAAAACTCAGATAGTGGGTAAAACTTGCTCTAATCAAATATCGTAAATAATAAATATATAATTGCATACAACACACCAATTAACTAGCCCAAGTTAAGTTTCATGAAGAACTTGTGTTATGGACACTAGATAACGGATAAACATACTTATTTACTTTTTTTTGTAAATACATACTTAATATACATATTAAACACCCAGACCAAGACAAATAGAGATGTTAATGCACACAAATATTTATCTTGTCCGGCGATCGAACCCGGGACCTCTGGCGCAGAAGGCTTAGTACCCCTACGCCAAACAGGTCGTCAAAATCATCACTCATGGGCGGGCATAGGCCCTACTCTACAAATATCTATGACTATAGTACCTGTAGTACATAATGGTTTGTCTCTAGCTGCTTCTAAATATTTAAAATTCCAACCAAATCTAACGATTCTTCAAATATTCATAACAAATTCAAAGCGTTAATTGGATTCTTAAACAACTGAACCTTCTCATTTAAGATCTTCTTCTTAATTAAATAACAGTTGGCTAAAAGCCTATAAAAGCCAAATTAGTGAAATACTCGACGAGTCTCCGAAATAATTATCACAAATCTGTCTTACTGAAAATACTTTAAATACAATTTCAAATGTTCAGAAATTACCTGTCCTTGTGAATTGGATTGACAAACTTCAAACGTCGATATATCAAAGGAACCCGAAAATTCTGACACCTTTTTTTAGAAAATGTCTTTGAATAAAGAAAATATTTTCGTGAGAAGGCTTTCTGATATTGGATATTGATAGTGACACCTTTTTGCACGATTCAATGGAAAAAGTCTCGTTTTAATAATAACGGATGCCTATTTGCTTAGTGAGTTAAATGGATTTTGAAACGGAATGTATTTTAATAATTAAAGATCAATTTTGCGACTGAAATGAGGAGATCGGAATGTGTTTTTCATGAATACATATACAATTTTCTTTTATTTAAAACCGTGCAGGTTTTTCCCTCTCTCTTTATTTTAACCTCTCAGGCCCCCGTTTATGAGGCACAATACATATTCCATTATTTTCTGGACACCGGTTTCCGGTTCGGGTTTGATGAATCAAAGGGTTGGTACACCAGAATAACTTCTTTCATCATAGTTGTTTTTCAATAACTCAACTATAATAAACTTTATTATAAACTATAAGGAACTATCTTAACTAATATTATAAATGCAAAAATGTGTTTGTTTGTCCTTGCAATCGACTGATTTTTGGCATAGAGTTAGTTGAAAGGACGAAGATAGGCTATTTGTTATCCCGATATTCCCACGGGAACGGGAACCACGCGGGCGAAACCGCGATCGGAAGCTAGTAGGTCTAAAAGACGATGATACTTTGTTTTTGTCAACATCTTTGTGCGTCAGTTTCCTAAATACTTATATAAAAAAATATAAATAAATATAAACATATGTAACATTGAGTACATAAGGCAACGTTTTTTAGGTTGATAATTTTCGGTATGATGTGCATTCTTATTTCATGATTCGTAATTATAAACTTTCGCTGTGAAATTATTCGTTGTTTTGATATTTCATTGTTTCGTTATCCACTGCTGTTAACTTTTGGCAAAATTTTATACTAAAGTCCGAATTTCGGAACCAATTAGTGGATTCCATAACATTCGTAGGTAGTACATAGTTCGTAGTTTAAAGGCATTTAAAATGCAAAAAAAAATGACAAAATTAATGCTCTGCTGGCCTACCGTTATCTCTTAGCGCAATATCGTTTTCTGCCAAACATTATCGGCGCATTATTTTTATATGTCACTTCGTACCGCGAACCTCATAAAACAAAGTCATTTTTTGACTGAGGTTTTGTGTGAAGTGTGTCAAAATATGACAACTTCAATTCGTTCGTTGACAGGAACAGTGAATAAAGATGTACATGGATCTGAGATAGTTGTTTATAGAAACATACATTATTAAAATATATAATGAGTATTTGGATGTCGATATTTTTCCTGCGAATGTTCAGGAGCTGTCTAGTCAAGTCCGTCATTACAAAGTACCATCAAGTGCAGGAGGCACGTTATTTTTTGTAATATTTCATCTCCATAGATATATCTCAATGGTTGTGTCATTGGGCGGGAATGAAAATAAAATACTTTATGAAGTTCGCGGTACGAATTCAAACACTATTGAAACAAAAGGAAAACAAAACGTTCTTACGACATGATGGTTTTTAAATATGGCGGTAGGCCCCCAGGTAATCCTGAGCATTTTTACAAGCGTCTGTTAAGTAAAATCTTGTGTGTGATAAAGTATCATTGCTTACTTTTTATGATATCCAGGATATTATTTGTGTTATCCAGGATTAAATGTTAATCTTAGAACTGTAAGAATTGCTGAAGTCGATAGACTGAGAAGAATATTTACAAGAATATTTTTGAAGTCTTACGTAAGACTTGATAAAATTTATTTATTGCACAAAAAAAGAGGATTACATTAAAAACAAATTAAAGAATGTCAAATCATTTGTGCATAGGAATGCAGCTTACAATCCAATGACTAGCAGGCCTACCGCCATCTTTTAGAAACCGTCATGTCGTAAGAACGTTTTGTTTTCCTTTTGTTTCAACACTGTTTAAATTACAAGCTTGACTTTATTAGTGAATGATTGAGATGACGCCACAAAACTTCCGTCAAAAGACAAGCTTGTTTTAAGAGGTTCGCGATAAGATATGACGTATAACAACATTGCGCCGATACAAACTGACATTAAACAATATTGCGTTAAGAGATGGCGGTAGGCCCCAAGAGATAGCCTGTGACTTACTATTTTATTTGTGAGTTTAGTTATACCTAACATGATTTCATTAATACTTATATGATTTTAAATGTTTCAAATAACTTTCTACCTTACGTGTTTTTTGGCAAAACTTCTATTTCTACTCAGGAATACGTACACCATGTATTGCTAAACAAATTACATTAAACAAAAACTAAAGTAATCCACGTTATTCGACTTTGCAGTCCCTGTAGGTACACACGGCGGCAACTCACGAGTTTTTCTCCAACCATCAATCACGCGGTCCGCCAATATTTCATCTCCGACCGAACTCTTTCGAGTTGGGCGTCGTTAGGCGTTAAGTTAACTTTTTTGTTTGATGTTCCCGAAATGGTTTGCGTTACAAAATTTGGAAGGGATTAAGTGCTGATCGCTTTGTTTGAAGACCTGATTCGCGGGCAATGACTACGCCGTTTCTGTCGCAAAGTTAAAATAAGTTGAAATTAATTTTGTGTAACTTATATAAGTTGTTGAATGAGTGATGTTGTTACTGATATTTAGGGTTTTGTATTAAAAGTTTTATGGTATCGGTGTCATTGGCTCCGTGTTTAATTATATTGTAAATGTTTGCTCATATTCAGATATACGATGAAATATTTTAAATTATTGCAGCTGCAACTTTGAAAGTTTAATATTTTATTTATTATTGCAGCTGCAACTTTGGAAGTTTTGAATGTGTAAAAGCGACCGATTGGTATTTCAATCCTAACTTTAAAATAATATTATAAGATTCAATGTTACTAACTGTCGAATAGATAATTGTGACTTAACCACTCAGGCCCCGAATTATAAGTCACAAAAGATATTCCTTTGTTCTCTGGATACCGGTGTCTTGCTAGCAAATTACAAATAAAAACATCGTGCTACCCTTTTAAACGTTAATTAAAGTAGGTCTAAATAATTTTGATTCTAACCAAAACGAGAGCAACTCAATTCTCCCATCGTGAGAGATGCGCGGCATTTCACAGCCGCAACGTTACGCCGCAAGGCGGTTATTCAGCCGCAAATGTCAGCCGACGTGATACATCATCCGGACGGCAGGCAATTTGACGATTATAGACGCTCATCGGGCAGACGACTGACGAAACTATTATTTTATGAAGAAATGTAAATAGTTAGGGAATGTATTTACCGATAAAGAAAACAAAAAGATAAATTGAAAACCAAAAAAGGTTAGTATGCAAAAAGTGATTAGCACTACATTACTTTTACGGTGACTTTTACGTTTATGCTGTCAAATCCCATACATTTTAAAGCAAATTTCAGCCAAAAACTAAAGAGAGCAACTCATCTCCCAACGTGAGCGATGCGCGGCATTTCTCAGCCGCAACATTACCAGCCGCAAGGCGGTTATTCAGCCGCAAATATCAGCGGCTATCAGCCGACGCGATCCATCACCCGGACGGCAGACAATTTGACGATTATTGACGCTCATCGTGCGCTGACCGCCGTAACTATTATTTTCTGGACAAACATAAATAGTTTCGCGGTATAATAATAACGATAAAGAAAACAGAAAGATGATAAACCAAAAATAGGAATGCAAACACGCCTTGTCTTAGTGCTGCGCTGTCCAGACTAAATTAGGTAACAAATAACAATAAATAACAAAATTACAAGGTCTCCCGCCGTAGGGTTTGTGAACCGATGGCATAGCTTCTTTGACGTTCATAAGTGCTTGTAACAGCCTAGACTGAATAAATGATATTGACTTTGACTTTGAATAATAAAATGACTGAGTTGGACTTTTAACTTTGACCTTAAGGGCCTTAAATGGGTAGTATTGGCGGCATTATAGAGTCATTGTAAACCTGACATCATGTTGACTATACAATACATATTATGTAATGTAAGTACCTAGGTCCGTTCTCGGTAAATATAATATAGAAGAAACCATATAAAACCTAGCTACATTCCAGGCAAATGGATACATTGTATCAGATATGATACACGTTGTACGGCCATCGGAGCACCAGAACAGATGTTTGTGCGAACAAAGGGCGGTCTTGGCGATATATCAGACAAGCGCCGATCGACTGCGTGTTCATCCAGACATGTTGCAAATAATAATGTGTTACGTTACATATATGATTATTTGGCGAATTAACGATGTTGCTATACAGATAGAACATTGGTTTTTATTGCTTTCTCAAATCACAAAGATATAATGACTATAATTTTCATGTGGAAAAAGTTGCGTGAAGCAGCTTTGTAAATACATACATCATACATACATACATCATCAGCCTGTAGACGTCCACTGCTGGACATAGGCCTCTCCTAGCTCACGCCTATTGCGGCGTTCATAGGAGGCTATTAGCCTACTGCTACCACGCTGGCCAGGCGGGTTGGTAGAGGGTTTGTTTCAAGTTTTCCTTCTCTCGCTCAGGTGTTCAATGCGTTGGGCCTCTTAGTCGACTCTTACGACATCCCAGGCATGTAAGGGAGTGGTGGCAGTTGTATTCTTAGGCCTTCATCACACGGCACAGACCGTCACCACACGGCACATACGTATTTGTAAACACAAATAATCAAAATTGCTCGTCTGTACTCCATTACAACAGTTATTACCTGTGCCGACTCCAATCTTTCAACGCCAACTCAATAAAAACCGACAGCAAAAAAAACAGGCACTCCACATCGTTTTAACGCAAGCATATTTTCAACATCCCACCAACTTCATCAATCAGGAACGTCAACATTCATTACGGAAAGAAAGCAACTGTCAACTAAACATCGCAAAGATTCACATCTATATCGACTCCAAATTGATTTATACTCCAGAATACTTGCTGCTTCAACGTGCGTACAAAGGACTCAATATTTGTCGAAGAAAGAAACATTTTAATACGAAAAACGGCAAGAAACACAACGAGGACATTTTCCCTCTCCCAGGAGAGAATCAAATGTCTTTTAAGAGTAAAATGGAACGCGGCGACGACGCGGCCGAAATACATTTTGTACGCAGTACGTACCGTACTACGGATTATCGTTTTCAATATCCTTGGGCGGTTGGTTCGTTTCTTTGAACTGGATAAATGTGAATGTCGATCCAATAAGTACTTAACTCGTGAATGGAAGAACATGTCAAAACATTTTAACGATTCAAATATTTGTTGGACGACTGACGATCGACGTAATTGAGAGGGGTGAACTGGCAAGGAGTAAAAAAGTTTACCTTGTTATAATAAAAGGCAGTAAGTAATTTCTTTTTCTTGTCTAATTTTTTTTTTACCTCATTTTTACCGACATCGTTTAACTGACAAAAAGAACTGAATCTTAACATGTTTTTTTTATTAACGACGGTAAGGCTTCATCATACGATGTTAAGTATGGATAAGGCTGAAGATAGTGGTACAACCACCGGTATCAGACCCAGGGGTCCCGGGTTCGATTCCCTGCGGAGGTACATATTGTATTCGGTTTGGTTGGTGGTAGGACTTGTTGTAAGTCCGCTTGGCTATCTAAGCCTGACACCAAAACGACAATATTTTCAGCATTGTTGTGTTCCGGCAGTTCGAGATAAGATAGCCAGTTCCTTAGTGGCTGAGGATTCCGGGAGAGGCTCGCTTCCATCTCCAGCCTTATCAATGCTTGACATTTTGATCCACGGTCAAAGTTTTACAACCTAAGTCTTTCAGCTTGAGACCATTGCCATGAAAACACGCGTCATTCAGAAAAGAAAACGGTTAATCGTGCAGTGCTTTCTTGCAAGATGCTCATCAATAACATTTCCACATCACTAAATCTCGTTCGTGACTTCATCGTAGGTACAAAAAATTCGACACGCTAGGTTCTCATACAGTATGAAGCGCTCTTTTCAAAAACGATATTTTTTTCTTATTTATTTAATTCTTTATTGTACAATAAACACAAAGCTAGGTACAAAAGGCGGACTTAATACTAAAAGTATTATCTACCAGTCTGAAACAGAGAGCAGCAAAAGCGGTACAAAATGCGATTTGTTAACATTGATATATAAACGTACATCACTTCATTCATCATGTCAAGAACGTTTTGTTTGCGTTTTGCTTTTATTGAAGTTCTTTCTTAATTAATGGCGTGCTCGCGTTAAATACGCGAATTTTGCCAATGTCAAGTAAATATATTTTGTAATATATAGAAAATGTACGGTAGATTGAGTTAAAAATGGAGCCTCACAACACGTGTTATTACGAAAAGAACACGGGTGAAACCCACATTTTGACTCACTTCACACTTTGGAGGTGATGATTGAGTGATGACGTCACACAACTTCCGTCAAAAACAAGCTTACTTTTAGAGATTCGTATTATGAAATTCCCCCGAAAAGGTGGACCGACGATCTGGTGAAGGTCGCGGGAAGCCGCTGGATGCGGACTGCGCAAGACCGATCGTTGTGGAGATTCTTGGGGGAGGCCTATACCCAGCAGTAGGTGTCATGTGGCTGAGACGACGATTATGGAATAGCATGGTAAGATTGAAACAGTACTGCACTAAGGGATGGCGGTAGGCCCCTTGGTCGCCATTGTTCTACCCTGTTTTCCCTTTTTCGAGATGTTACACAAAACTATATTGTCTTTAACAGAACGTTCACGCAAAGAGCTGTAGGTTGACAAACGTGTCCGGAGTTAGTTCGCGCGCATTCAACCGACACTCGGCCGAAAATGTTCCGCAAAGGAACGCTAATTACGTTACTAGTTTATCGTTTTCATTTTATATTAGCAGTTTACCAGTTTGAAAAAAAACGTTTTATTTTCGATGAATCCTTTTTTTTAACCCCCAGTGTTATAAGTTTGAATTGTGTGTGTGTGTCTGTTTGTCTGTCTGTCTGTCTGAGGCAACAAAGCTCCTAAGTGACTAGAGTGATATTGATGCGGTTTTTATTATTTGGAAACTGGCATGATCGAGATGGTTTATAGGTATAGTTTATGAAGGTCCTTTCAGCTGTTTAAAGATTATCAGCTCATTTCCTACTTTAATTTTCATTTTAATTACCTAAATGAATTGATGGCAGTCAAAGCTTGGCAGATCTTCATAAATTATAGCTAAGAACCATCTTGATTATATCAGCTTACAAATAAAAAAACGCATCAAAATTGATCTATCCGCTTAGGAGCTACAAACAACAGTCACAGATTTATCAACTTTCACAGGGCATGGACATTTATTTCCACTTGACTGATCGAGTTGAAATCTAAAACTAATACCACAATTAAAATATTATAAGCTCGACCTGATGAATCGACCAGCACGGTCTGCAGAGTACCCAACTCCTCGATAACTTACAGCACACATATCGTGCTTAGGCTCGTTGAAACGGTCTTGGTGAGTGATAGACATAGTGTTAGTGCATGACAATTTAATCATAATAATAAAAATTCAAATGCTTGAAATAAAACTTAAATTAAAACTTAAAAAACCCCCAACACTAAAAAAATACACTGAAATAGTTCAAAATAATATTTATTTACTCTAATTACTTATTTATTACGTTTATCAATTTCACAGACGTCGGGGACCGATATATATCTATCGCTAGGCAATTGCACGATACTATTCATTCAGCTCATAATAGCGGTCCTTCGATGTCTGTGAAATTAATAAACGTAATAAAAAAGTTATTTATATCTTTTTATCTCATTCTCATTTGAATATCTGAAGAAACTATTTATGTGCCAATTTTTTTCTAAATATGTTCAGCTGCAGCGTGATTAACAGAGTCACAAACATTCAAACATTTACATTTAATTTTATGAAGTGAATCCGAAACGTTTGTGAAAACGATTTGGTCTAGTTTTCGTTTTATTTTCGATGAAACGTTCGCACTTTTTCCTGTTATAAAAAATAGGTGTACGAATATTGTTAAAAATAGAAATGGATTCCGCATCGATAGGACAGTACTTTTTGCAGATATACCTAATAGGAAAACCGACGTTTGCGATAAATTTTGATTTGCTTACCTTGCTGCGAGCCGTTGAGCAATGTCAAAGTAATATTATAAGCGAAATGGCGCCATACGCAGCTACATACCAGCTAATGGTAAGGCATTTGATAACAGTTCAGAGATGTTGCGAAATTGTGGCCTTAAAGACAAGTCTAACGTTCAAACTAAATGATAATATTCTTATACCAAGTTAATAATTCCAGCTTTCAAGATTAACAGTTAAAAAAACCATTCTTTCTTACATCTAAAGTGCCACAAGGATTCGTAGGTGATTATTGAGAAAATTATTTGGTCTCGGTTGTCAGGGCCTTGTTAGAAAGCTTGATTTTGAATGAATGAATGAATGAAATATTCTTTATTGAACACACCAAAACAATATATTACTATACAAAGACAAGACAAGACTGGTACAAGTGGCGGACTTATCACTAAAATCAATTTCTTCCAGGCAACTATGTGTTTATCTGGACGAAACAAATTATTTTTTTCTATGTTCATAATAAAGATAACGTAATTTGTAAATCCAATTTTTATTAATCGCGCTTTCCTTCCACAATCATTATTTTTAGCCATAAAGGGCAAAACACTTGTAGCCAAACTTCAAACAAGTTCCACCGCACTCGAGTTGCCACATAATAAATGGCAGGAATCATAAGTTTCCTCCTATCGAACTATTCGGGATTGCGGAGAAATGGCCGAGTCCCCGGGGAACATCGGGGTATCGAGTGGTTGTCTAACAAACTTCCATAAGTGGTCTTGTAAGAAAAATTAAGTGACACTGATACCCATTGTACGATAACAAAGGCTCTTGGGCAGGAAGATGGCTATTAGCTACTTCAGGTCGAGGCCTTCATGGTAACGACAGCAAAAAAAAAAAAAAACATTAATAGTAACATTTATTATAAACGGATAGGTATGACATTATTAATAATGGTATAACATTTATTATACGATCATGTCGTGAGAAAATGCCTATCAATGGCTTCAGAACGAAGAGGGAAAGGTTTACCCATTACTGCCTGGATGAAGAATGTCAAGCGCGACATGAAGGAGCTGGGTATAACCGATGACGACGCCTACTCAAGAAGCAGATCGTGTGAAGAGTCGCGCCTGTATTCGACAACACCTATGCGGTAGGGACACTGCTCACAGAGCAGCTGGCCGTATACCCAACAGGTATATAGCGTGGATAAGCGATTTTTCTAATTTCCATGCAGGGGAATTCTAGGGTATTAGGTAGGCATTAAAAATCTATCAATTAGAAATTTATTATTGAGTAATGTGTTCTTACAATTTATTTTCATGTATTTTGCCCGCCACTGTAGAATCGAAGGAAAAGCTTCGAAGAGTGGTCTGAGGTCTCTTGGGCAAAAATATAAAGCGATTGGTTTGTTCCGGCCCTTCCAGTATATGTAATTTAAAATGTTCGTGTTGTGGATAAGACAACTTTCAAAGCCCGCGACTATGTAATACAATAAAGTATCCATTTAAAAGTTCCTATTCAATAATGTCACCTCCGTTTTAGCAAAATAAGTAAACATCTACAAAATGTAATCATCCACCGACGCGTTCCCGCGCCTCTCATTGCCGAGTCCACCGCCGTACTCGGCAACAGAGGCCCAACCGCAACAACAAGGCATCAACTTCATTTGGTAGATGGATGTGACATATTGCTCTTACACCCATATTCTAAGTCGTTCCTCCAAAACTTACTCGTCCTCGACTTAACGAAACCTCATTGAAAACCTCTTCAAAATACTCCTCGAAATCGGTATTCTAAGTCATAACTCCGTAAGGACCTGGAGGAGCCAAAGAGTACGTAGCCACTCCCTGTTAGGCCTAGCGCACACTACCATTTTTACCCACGACGAGGTTAAGTGGAGTGTAAAAAGTTTTGGAGGAACGACTTAGAATATGGGGGTTAGTCTTTGGTAAGTTTTCATGTGTTTCAAAAAGAAGCAGCAATGTGTCACATCCGTCTGCCAAATGAAGCCGATTTCGCAGTACGGCCCCAGATTACGTCGCCTTCATAACAAGATGTACTCGTAACTTATAGTTCAATCTGCATTAGGGACGGCGCAAACGTAGATACTTTTGTGTCTTGTGCGGAATACAAGCTACCAGTTTTTTTTTTTTCTTAAAACCTGTATGTAATCAGCGGGTCCCTGCGCAGGATTTTTTGTGTTCAGTTGCTTCCACTTGACTGACAAAAACCCGTCGCCGATCAAAGTGTTCGGTGTAGGTCCTCATCATCTATGTTTAATGTCCCCACTGCTGGGGGCACTGGCCTTCCTTATGGATGGATAAGGATAATGGGCCATGACCCACCACGCGGACCCAAAGTGGGTTGGTAGATTTTAACGACTGCAAATGCAGACGGGACCAACGGATTAACGTGCCGTCCGAAGAACGGAGGAGCTCGAGATAGTGAATTCACGTCATCCATCCTGTGGCCGACCATTGCGAAAGTTGCTTAACACCACAGGTTCCACAACCTAAGTTTGTATAGTTACTGGAAACTATAACAATGTACGGCGGCGCTGTTAATCAGCAAATTGGGTTTCTTGTAACAGTGTGCCGTGTCAGCAACACAGTCCGATCGCCTCTTTCGGACACAGCGACTCGGTTTTCTGTGATGTGAGCCTTGTCGGTAACAAAATTGCGTTTAAAAAAACCGACTTCAAAAACTAAAATGCAAAAAATAAGCCTTTTGGAGTCGGTGGCAGCCAAGACATTGTACTTTGAGCTCCTATTCTTTTATTTTTCTTGCCTTCATGTAACATCATTCATTTCATGTTTCATGTACATTATAAACAAAATTATCGTAAAAATTACATCGTCCAGGTTAACAATGAAATTAAATATATAAAAATGCTTATAACATAAAAAGTACTGGGTCAAACTAAACCAATTAGCAACTATTCTGCATCGAACAAAAAAAGAATCACGGAAATCGGTTCAGAAATCTTGGCGTAATCGGTGTACATACATAAAAAAAATATTATACAAACCGAATTGAGAACCTCCTCCTTTTTTGAAGTCGGTTAAAAAGTGTCTACATTTGCGCAGCGCCTAAATTAACTTTTGATTTTGACTATACCAACAACCAACAACTCATGAAATATTAATGCCACTTATCAACAAGTTTATGGAGCTGTCTCGCTATCTTTAGGTAAGCTTTTTTATATTACGTCCATAAATTGGACGTCCGGTAAATTTTATTGGATAGAATACCGAATAAAGGATGATTTGTTTCGGTTTTTACCTATTTTCATAAAAGGGATTGCCGATTGGGTCCATTTAATACATTTACCTTTTCAACTGATTCTTATCAGATTACTTACTATTAACGGTACTTTGCTGCAAGGATTGTTCATACTGTACTGACATGGAAACGTTATTTTGCTTTAAAAAATTCCTAAACGGCTCTTTATGGATTTCTTTTCAACTCAACTCTAACCACTCTTTTGACCGCCTCTGTGGTCTAGTGGTACAACCACCGGTATCATACCCAGTGCTCCCGGGGTCGATTCCCAGCGGGGGTACAAATTGTATTCGGTTTGGTTGGTGGTAGGACTTGTTCTTAGTCCGACTGGCTAGTTACCACCATCTTATATAAACGTCTGACGCCATAACAGCAGTATAGTTGTGTTCCGGCAGAGATAAGATAGCCAGTTCCTCAGTGTTTGAGGATTCCGGGAGAGCTCGCTTCCATCTTCTGCCTTATCAATACTTAACATCAGGTATAATGAAGGCTAAGAGTCTCCCCGCCGTTCATTAAAAAAAACTCATTCAGTTTAATTGGACATTACTTATTCCAGTTACCCCGCTGCCCGGGGGCCCAATTATTTTAATCTTTAATAACAGAACCCCCATACGTTATAATATAACTCTTGTAGATTGTTGGAAAGCTGATATTGAACTAAATAAACTCGTTGTAGTTTGCTGAAATTGGCATATCTTACTTCTTTAGAACACATTTTTCAAAAAAAGTTTTAACGTCATTAAACGATTCAATAACGATTTGGTCTTGGCAATAAGTGCGATTGCAAGCCTATACTGAATGTGCAAGCTAGAATCTTAAATCCCTTATTGGAATGTCAACCGCTTACTGGCTTACCTGCATTCTAGTGGCTGGTTTGATTATTCTAGTTCCGATACAGTCGATCTGATGGAATGCTAATGGATTTAATTAACGGGCCATAATTACTCTCGTATGTTTATTAAATTCAACTAATACAGCTGAAGACAAATACGCGAAAATTCGCCTTGTGAGAAAAAACTGGAAATCTTAACACTGACAATATTCGTACATCTTATGTTTTGGCGCGCACTGTTCATTGAAATAAAACAACTTTTACGGATATCAAACGCGCTATATTTCCACGAACTAAGTTGTAATTGTCCGTGACCACGGCAGCTGTAAAGGTGCCGAAACGTCGGGAAAATCAAAAAACCCCTAAAAAACCTAAAAATTACGGACAATTACAACTTAGTTCGTGGAAATATAGCGCGTTTGATATCCGTAAAAGTTGTTTTATTTCACTGACAATATTTTCACAAGATGCAAAGATTTAATACAATGAAAATTTATTTTCTCTCAAATGGTTAAGGAATCGGATGTTCCTTCTCCCCTAAAAGACATTGAATAACATAAAAAATTAGAACAAATCCGATTCAGTGTATCCGCTTCCGGCTCTATCGATCGTTCGTCACGAAACGCCAATTTCCCATTCTCATCAGCTTCAGGGAAATTATTTGTAATGCAATAACAAATTTGTAATTTCTCCCCTGGGGGCAACTCATCCCCTTTTCTCATCCCCTTATAATCAAGGGTCGGTGACAAGTGAAAAAGCAATTCGGGCTCGGCCGCCTAAGCCGCCATTTGTTACTGGTCACTCAGATAAGTGTATTGAATGTTATTCATAACCTGAATTGGATCTGATCTTTTCTGCGTTTGCGGGGAAATAGATAAATATTATTTTGGGGTTGCGTCTGTTGATTTTGGGACGTGTGAGTGGACTTGTAGAAAAAAAAATGGGAGCAGGTTCGAAAGCGGATTCATAAAAATTTACTGCTGTTTTGTGTTAAATGGAAAATGTATACGAACAAAAGAATTTCCGAATTAATAATTTCAAGCACAATTTAATTTGAAACTAATTGGCATGATTTGATTATCTTTTACGTATAGATCAATATTCGATTAATAATTATTTCTGCTAATTTAATATATAGTTGCTTTAAATAAATTATTACGCAGAAATTAATTGAAATAAGTATGCATTTATTATTGTTTCTACAGCGTCATTCTTTTTTTTATGAAGGACGGGGAGACTCTTTGCCTTTATCATACCTGATGTTAAATATTGATAAGGCTGATGAAGGAAGCGAGCCTCTCCCGGAAAAGTAGCCCCGCTGGAAATCGAACCCGGGATCCCTGGGTCTCATACCGGTGGTTGTAGACCACAGAGGCGGTTAAAAGAGGCGGTCATGCGGAAACGATATACATCCTTAGTGAGCAGGGTTCAGGCCAGTTCCAACAGCATTTTCAGCGTGTTTGCTGAACCATTTGACTGTCAGTATATGCACCTCTGTTTTATGGTGCATGTACTTACTAATAATAAGTACCTATATTGTGATTGAATTAATTTTGAATTTGTATTATTAATTTGTTTACTCGTATTATAATGATTATTGTTGATATATCTTAATTAATATGTTACTGTTTTTTTGTGGGATATGGATTTTAGCACCCGCGTAAAATTAATTTTATTTGTTTTATTTATACATATGAGTAAATCCATACTTTAATATTATAAAGTGGTAAAGTTCGTAAGTTTGTTTGTAGGGAGTAATTTCTGGAATGTGCCGTGTGATGACGGCCTAACAATACAAGTGTCACCACTCCCTTACATGCCTGGGGACATCCCAGGGTCGAGTCGGGTAAGAGTCGACCAAGAGGCTCGACGCAATTGAACACCTGTGCGAGAGAAGGAAAACTTGATACCAACCCGTCTGGCCAGCGTGAAAGCAGTAGGGGAGGAGGAGGAGAGCTAGGGGAGGCCAATGTCCAGCAGTGGACGTCCACAGGCTGATGCTGAACTGTTTTTGAAAATTCTTTCACTAGTCGAGAGCTACATTATTCCTGAATTACATCCTATTTCGTACTAATATTATAAATGCGAAAGTATATCAGTTTGTTTGTTTGTTAGTCTTTCACGCAAAAACTACTAGATATTCCTTTACGACCTGTTTGGCGCAGGGGTACTAACCCCGCCTTCTGCTCCAGAGGTCCCGGGTTCGATCCCCGGACAAGACAAATAATTGTGTGGATGAACATGTCTATTTGTCTTGGTCTGGGTGTTTAATATGTATATTAAGGTTAAAGAATATTTATATTATGTAATGTATGTATTTACAAAACAAAAGTATATAAGTATGTTTATCCGTTATCTAGTTATCCATAACACAAGTTCTTCATGAAATTTAACGTGGGCTAGATAATTGGTGTGATTGTATGCAAATATTTATTTATTTATTTCTACCACGGGTACTACAGTAACCATGGGTGAAACCGCGGGCCACCGCTAGTAGCTTATACTTTATTGTAAGTTAATTTCATATGTTTGACGTCAAACGAAGTGAGCCCATTCAGCTAGGCTTTACTAATTTTATAAATGCAAAAGTTATTCAATGTGTCTGTCTGTAACAACTAAGATTAAATCAAGGACGAAACATGTACAATAAATAATTAAATTGTCGTCTAAATAATGAAAGTCTGTACGCAAAAGTAAGAAAATAATCCGCTTAAAATTGGCAAACAAAAGTTAGAAACAAATTCAAAAGGCTTGACCATTTAAAACTAAAAGATGAGGCAGCAGAATTTGTGCGTGAATTTGGTTATGTAAAAAGATAACCTTCCTCAGTGGTTGAGGATTCCGATAGATGATGCATCAGTTATTAACTATTTATTGATTATTTTGACCGTAGTATATATTGTTTAGGGATCCAGTTGAAAATCAGCGTCAGCCTTATCGCTGACTCAATGCTGAACTGGACACCCATTTGGTACTGACGTGGGGACACAGAAATTCCTTGTACTTTTATACCTTTAAATGTATGAAACATTAAAAGGTATAAAATTTTTTGTACCGCATGTCTTTGTTATAGGAGTAAAATATAACGTTAATTTGTAAAATGCTTGGTACCAAATTAGCCGGCAGAAGTGAAAACCGCTTAAACGAAACAGCAGGAGCAGGCATACATTTTCGCCGCGCGGTAGAAAGGGGATATTATATATTACTTCCTCTCCTACGCCGCGCTGGCGCGGGCGCTTTCCTCTCCGTCCGTCTTACGAATTTTCGATCAGGGCCACGTGTCTTGACGCGACTTTAACATTTTTTACCCATCTCAAAAATTTAAAATTTTGATGTGCACAACGCCGCTAAAGTCGTTTTCACGTCAAAAATTGTATTTGTATTAAGGCTAATCGTTACCCCGTTGAAATACAAACAAAATAAGTTTGAATAATACTTGTTTCTCGGTCCCTCCAAAAAATGGTCACAACTGTTTTCCTTGTGAAACCCGTAATAAATGTCACTTTATAACACCCGTGATAAACGGAGGGCGTTTGACCAGCGGAGTAATCCAAGAGTTGCGGGTTATTCATTATATTTGATGGCTCCCTCGCACTACATTCGCCTGAAATATGACGGCTATAACAGCGGCATACGTTACGACCGTCATTTAGCGGCGCCGCGACGCGGATATCACTGTGAACACGCGTGTGGATTTAGAATCAAGTTCAATTGCACAAACTAAAACGTTCTTTAAATTTAAAAATAAATGGTTATAAATTTCAAACAAATAAAAATACTAGAAAAAAAACAATTGTCGCATATCGCCCTGACGGGACTCGAACTCGATGCAGGTTCGAGTCCCATCAGGGCGACATGATACGAGTAGCTTTCTTCTCGTATTTTAAATTGTTTAAAAATTATCACATAAAAATAGCATTAAAAAAGTTATAAAAAAATAGTTATTCAAGGTGCCTACCGCAAAAACAAAACACAAACGAAACGTTTTTATGACATGATTGTTTTTAATAGCAGATGGTAGGCCCGCAGGACATTTTACTGCGAAACTAAGTCGAGATTACTTAATCCGTAGTTAAAAATGCACATATTATGTAGCTATATATAGTCTGCGCCAAACTTTATTGCGAGTCCGAAGTTAGCTGCGAGTGCTTACTTGCGCAGCATTACGTCCACTGCTCCCCGCTGACATCTAAAATTCGCTACTGTGACGCGTTTTGCGACCAACTTCGGACTCGCAATAAAGTTTAGCGCGGCCTGTACTTATATTTATAGGGATTTTCATATTAATTATGAGTAACAACTTATTTGTAACATGGGTAACGAAACAATGATAATGCATTTCCGAATAAGCCATTACGCATTTTTTGTTTATTTATTTTATTTATTTATTTTATTTTCTTTGGGAAGTTTACATCAGTATTTCCAAATTAGGTAAATAAGCAAGCACTTAAAAGCTAATTACAAACTTCCACAGATAAAAGCTATGTAGTTACATAATGGTAAGTGAAATTAACAGATAAATAAGCATTTGAATCATCATCACCAATTTACGCACGTGCCTTATTGAGCTACAAAACAAATCCAATCGGCTATCATTCATAAATTCACAATTGAAAGTGTTGAACAGCTTGCATGATCTAACCAAATAACTGTTTGATCTGTAATAATAAGTTCGTGTGAAGGGAATGCGAAGCAGAACATATCTCTGACGAAGATTTGGGGCTGGAATTTTCAGATTCATTTTACTGAGTTTAATGAATCTTAACTATGATTTCGCTTCGTGTGGATTGTCTGTGGAATATGGAATCGTCAAACTACAAAAATAAACAATCAAGAGAGAACGCTTCAGAAGCAATCGAGATAGAGATGGGCATTGACGGTTTCGGAAAAAATTAAATAAAAAATAAAATACGAAGTCTTCGATCTACTTACAATTTAGAAAAGTTGAAAATCGAGAAATCTCAAAAATGTGGCTATCCAGTTACGCATCCATAACTTTTTGCGTCGTAATTGTATTAATTCGTCTTCTAGCATATTTAATAATTCTGGTAATATTACATTTTTAACAAATAATGTTAAAAGAATTTTCGTTCGTCGAGACATTTTGACGCGATTCAACTCATAAAGCTACCGTGCGAATAGCATGCACATGTAACTCTTGACCACGACTACTTGCGCAAGTAGCCTGTGTCTTTACTTGCTCCAGTTATATGCACCATGTATAAGTACAAAGCGAGTAACTCGAACAAATAGCTTGCGCATATTACTCACGTGTGTAACCCGCATCTTTACTTGCTCCAGCTACATGCACCGTGTACAAGCACTCTTAAGCCAGGGTCAAATGTGACACCGAGATGTCTTATAGTTGAAGTGCGAGAGATATTGTTGCCACCTAGCTTACATTTGAAAAATATTGATGAGTGCTTGAGTGAAAACACTTCGAGAGATTTAGTTCCATCCTCTTACATCTGCTGCACTCAATTAGCGCGTTCTATGTCCTGCTGTATGCGGTGACAGTCATTTGTATAAAAATGTAATATATAGTTAGGATATGGATTTAATTAAAATAAAATTAAAAAGAGCCTTTTCTTTTATCAATCCAGAACATCCTTTTAGCTTACATTCGTAAAAATATGCAAGACTATCGAATTGGTATCGAGTAAGTAGCGAGCACGTGATGTCAAAAAAATGTACGAAAATGTAGTCAAAGTCAAAGTCAAGTCAAAGTCAAAGATTTTTATTCAAATAGACTTATAGATAAGTACTTTCGAATAGTCCAAAGTAGTTCTTTTTACGTTCGGTAGGAACGCTGCTCAATAAAGCTGTATAATTCAATGATTTCATTAACATTTTAATAACTCAGAGTATCATTAAAAAGCCGTGTATTAAATATCCTTCGAGGTGAAAAATTTACATTCAGAAACTAGGTAAATGAGCATTTTCAGTTCGTGAAACTGTTAAGTGATTCTTTCCACGGCCGGCTGAATGAACGAGTTTCTCTGATAGTTTCTTACTTTTTTCCATTTCACTAAGGAAATTTCAATTAACTCGCTGTGTCTCGAGAGCCTACGATTCGTATTTCACTTCCTAACATTTCTTTTTAACTTACTTTTTCGTTATTAAAGTAAGATATGGCGAATTCGTCATTAACAAACTATAAAAAATATATCAAATTAATTTATTCAAAAGATTACATTGATCCATATTTGTTAGTAACAAAAATTCTCATTGAAATATTTTGCAATCATAATACTATTTTTCTTTCTACTGTCAAGATGTCTGCAAAAGGTAGGTTTTTAGTATCAAAATTCTATTACTTCTTTATTCTAAGTCGAAAATTATTTAAATGTTTGTAAACCAAAAAAATTTTTATATTGACAAAAAACCATAGCTCACTGTCAAACTTAATTACTTACAATTCCAATCACTATAAAATATGATTTTATTCTATCAAATATTTTATTGGATTCATTGCTATTGCTGTTTTATGTGATAAATGTTAAACTAGAAACTGTACTAGAGAACTCTTCTCCATACCGCTTAGATGGGACTCGAACCCGCATTCACAACCAGAGGCAGAGAATTGGGCTAGACTCCCATTGATTTAATAAGATTGTTAGGACTAATTAAAATCTTTAATAAGTTGCCAGAGCATCTGAAAGCCGAAACGGATATTGGTGTGTCCATTCGCTCCTTGAAAAAGCGGCTTGTAGGATAGCTTACTATTCCATTAATGAATACTTTGAGGAAAAAGGTTTCTAAATGTCTGCCCCTCTCCTGTTCGTTGCAGTGCCTTTCGAGGTGCATGCGATACATTGGTGCTTGCATGTTTTGTTAAATCACTAAGTCGCATGTCGCAATTTGTAAATCAAATAAAAAAATAAAAATATTAAAAAGAAAATATTTCCATAAAACATTATTGTAATATATTTTGAACCATACCGCCTTTTTCATAATCTAAAATAATTAGTTTAAGAAAAGCGGAGCCCCCAAACACAGATTATATCCGCTTAAATGGCTTTAATCACCTTTTAATTAATGGCATTAAGTGTTTCTACTCATTTTTTTTATTTATGTTATCGATAAATTTCAGATATTCGTCCAAGCCCTTATCTTTAGGATCAGCAGGCCTACCGCCATCTTTTAGAAACCGTCATGTCGTAAGAACGTTTTGTTTTCCTTTTGTTTCAATACTGTTTAAATTACTTTATTTGACACAAGTTGTCGTAGTAGATTTGATTGATAAAAATCTTGTTTGAGTGAATGATTGAGCGATGACGCCACAAAACTTCCGTCAAAAGACAAGCTTGTTTTAAGAGGTTCTCGGTACGATATGACATATAACAACATTGCGCCGATACAAACTGACATTAAACAATATTGCGTTAAGAGATGGCGGTAGGCCCCCAGAACGAATATGTTTCTATTCTTTCTCAGCATTATCCTTTAACCTCGGGTCCTCTTCAGCCAAGTAGTGGCCGTCATCCCCACTATGACAGATGCCCCTTCACCAACTCCGAGGAGTGCCCTCGAACTACACGGATATGAAACCGCCATCTATCATCATTCTTGAGGAAGTGAATGGTTCTGACAGGTGCCTGATAATTCACATATTTGAGACTATTATTATTAAAGGTTTTTATTTTTCTGTAACAAACGCTTAGCTTTTGAGAGCGACTACGTTAAGATTCAAAATATATTATAATAATCAATTATCTAGCCCACGTTAAGTTTCATGAAAAACTTGTGTTATGGATACTAGATAACGGATAAACATACTTATATACTTTTTTTTTGTAAATACATACATAATATACATATTGAACACCCAGACCAAGACAAATAGACACGTTCATGCACACAAATATTTGTCTTGTCCGGGGATCGAACCTGCGCCAAATAGGTCGTCAAGAAGGCGGGTTTAGTAATTTTTGTTATATTTTCTTCGTATGTCAAGGGTGTTCCACACATTACTTTTAATTGATGCTGACTGAAGGTAAAGAAACAAAAGTAAATATTTGAAAATTTCGACAGGTTCTAAGTCTGAAATTTCCCTTTATTTCCTTACGTTTTGTCATTGAATAATATAATTGTATGTAATTTGTGAATGCATTAATTTGAATCTTACGCAATTTTATTGGTGATGGAATCAACCCTCCTGTGTCTTATAATTAGTTTTATTTTGCAATTAATGTTAAAATCAAGACTTAAATAATTACCTCGTTTATATTTTGAAGCGCTCATGGCCGCGCTTGACAGACTGATCGTATTCGATCACGTTTGTTAAGCAACGTTCGGCCCGGTCAGGTGTCGGATGGGTGACCGTAAAGTAGCATTATAACTGAGCGCTTCCGTGCTTCGGAGGGCACGTTAAACCGTCGGTCCCGGCTGTTGTCATTTGATTACAGTCGTTAAGCCAAGTCAGAGGCCTTATAGGCGGCTTGATAAACTCTGACACCAGAGGTGGCCACTTATCCTCACTCGCTAAAAAAAAAACCTCGTTAACATTCTAAATCCAAAACATTTTTGTATGCTTTCGGCCTGTCGCAGGTCTAGGTTTTCCTTTCTGCCAACCTACATGATCCCAAAACTTCGTTTCGCGATGCACAACATGAAAAATTAAAGGGAGCTGCATTATTAAAAATAATAACATTCACAGTGTCCCAGAGACCCAACCCTGCGTCTGCCCGCGACGATCAAAGAGACCATTTCACATAAATTCTCCTTTCTTTGACATTCGCTTTTGAACTTGCGCTTAATGGCGGCGGGTTGGTTCTGTGTTTGTAGTACAATGTCGTGTGTAGTTACTTCGTCTGTAATGAGATGCTTCCTCCCAAAATAAGGTTAGTTTGAAGTACGATAACTTCTGGGAAAATAATAGGTACCCTTTTTGTGTTTGACTCGATAAAGTTTTTGATTTTTATTTTAAATATTTTATCAGTAGCTTTTTTACTAGTACTTAGCTATTTAAAGTATCAATTGTAATAGTAAGAAGTGCTTTTATACAGGGTCTTAAAAGACCCTTATCGAAAACGAAAACCACGTATTCTACTCATCATTACAATAATTTTCTTGTATAGGGCCAAATCTGGAAACTTGATAGTTAAGGAGTTATTGAGCATCAAAGACAATTTTCATTTTTAAAGATTATCGTTTAAATCTACAAAACCGCGATAAATATCAAAACCATTCAAAGGAACTGGATCCCGGCCACCTACTAGTACCCTCTAGACACACACATTTCTTACATTTTTTTAAAACGAAAAATAAAAGTTGTTTCTCTGCAATAATTTTATCATATTATTATTTATTTTTATGAACACTACGCATATATCACGGCTTCGGTATGGGTCTTTAAACGCCCGGTATACTGTCTACTGGTGTATTGTCGCAAAAACATCAAGCGTTTTATTATAACGTTGATCAAGTTAATAGTTTTGAAGAGTCGTTCTTGTAGAGCAACTAATAAACTTGCTGTGATAGAATTATATACATGAAATTAATAGTACCTACTTAGTATTTAATAACCATGGTTATAATAATATAATAAAAACTATATAAAACGAAGCTCCATTTTCATTTAATATTTTTCCTAAAAAGAATCGTTCAATGCACTACTTTCAGTATCACAATATCGGTGTTTCTCGTTGACCTAGAATCCGGCTCTCATAGACTATAGCGAATGCAGTCTACATGTTTTAAAGCAAATCACCTGAGCATGGCGAAACAATATTGGTCATGTTCTGTCAATAAAACCTCGAACACACAATCCAGCGCTCCCCAAACCCCTAGGGGTTTGTCAAATGGGGGCGCTTTATTTTTATTTTACTTTTAATGATAACAGATTCAAACATTCTTAATAAAATAAATAAATAAAACATACGCACACATACAAAAATAAGGAATACACCAATCTGCGGGCCAACCATTATCTATTAAAAACCATCACGTCATAAGAACGTTTTGTTTCCGTTTTGTTTTTATTTAAGTTGTCACAATTCTGATACACTTTACACTTTCACACACCAAAAATAAAGCTTACTTGAAGAATTTCGTAGTATGAAATAGTATATAATAAGATTGAAACAATACTGCGCTATGAGATGGCAGTAGACCCCCTGATGTCTAATTACTACTATGTTCAAGTTTTTGTCGTCGCCGCCGTCGTCGTCTCAGCCACATGATACCCACTGCTGGGTATAGGCCTGCCCCAAGGATCTCCACGACGATCGGTCCTGCGTTGCCCGCATCCAGCGGCTTTCCGCGACCGCGCACCAGATTGTCGGTCCACCTTGTCGGCGGCCTATCCTCGGAGCTATGTCCGGTGCGCGATTGCCATTGCAGAACCTTTCCGCCCCAATGGCCATCGGTTCTTCTTGCTATGTGTTCCGCCCACTGCCACTTCAACTGAGCAATCCTTCAAGCGATGTCGGTTACTTTAGTTCTTTCCTAGTCTTTATATGTACTTACAGTGACCACGGCTGTAGCAACACAGCCGAAACGTCAAGCTGTAAGTACATATAAATGTGCTGCATAATAAATGTCGCGTTGAGCCCCGTTACTCTTGTTTTCAAAAACTACTGTACGGATTTGGATGAAATTTGGTACACAAATAGTAGATAGAATGGTTATGGACATAGGATAATTTTTATCCCGATATTCCCACGGGAACGGGAACCACGAGGGTGAAACTACAAAAGAGATATGAAGCAAATAAATTTTAATAAACTGCTATAAATCAAATTATAATAATCGACACAAATTGAATTAAAAAATCTATACATCCTGTGGATAGGATTACATGAATGCTTATTTTTTCGAAGATATTTCTTTTACAAAATATTTGCTGCAGTAAACTACCACGCTTATACATACTCGCTTCTATCCCGCTTTCACGAAATCCTTATTCAAGAACTACGTTCGACGACGTCTAGTACTAGTACCGATTTATTCTGCGTTAACACCGTCAATAATGCTTATAACACACAAACCAGCGCTCCTCAAACCTCCTGGGGTTTGTCAAATGGGGGCGCTTTAAACACGCTTTTGTACAGCTTTTGTCCCGTTTCCAGACGACGTATGTGCGAACATTAAAAGTTGCGGCCTCGCCAGCTAACGACGCAATTCGTTTGACTAATTCCTCTTGCTTGCGGTTCAGCTTTTTTATCACTTAACTGCGAAGGGAAACATATTGGGTTTAAGTGAAAACGTTGTAGGTAACCGAAGAACTTGTGAAATGAAATCTCATATGTGGCATACGGTTAAATGTTATAGAACTGATTAAAGGTTTGTAATTTGTAAATGACAAGAAGCATAAAAAAACCACGGAATACAGGTTAAGGCAGTCATTGCTACCTTTTAGGCAAATCACTTGCTCATGGCAAGACATAATGGGTCATGTTATGTCAATAAAGCCTTGAACACACAAACCAGCGCTCCTCAAACCTCCTGGGGTTTGTCAAACGGGGGCGCTTTATACACGCTTTTGTACGGTGTCCAGACGACGTATGTGCGAACATTAAAAGTTGCGGCCTCGCCAGCTATTAACGCAATTCGTTTGCCTAATTCCTCTTGAGCTTTTTTACCACTTAGCTGCGAAGGAAAGATACTGTGTGTAAGTGAACACATTGTAGGTAACCGAAGAACTTGTGAAATGGAATGTCATATTATGTGACATACGGTTAAATGTTTTAAAGTTGATCAAAGGTTTGTAAGTTGTTAATAAAAACAAGCATAAAAAATCTCGGAATACAGGTTACGGCAGTCATTGTTACCTTTTAGGCAAATCACTTGCTCATGGCAAGACATTATTGATCATATTATGCCAATAAAGCCTCGAACACATAAACCAGCGTTCCTCAAACCTCCTGG
The DNA here is from genome assembly GCA_910589605.1 of Chrysoteuchia culmella. Taxonomy (NCBI): domain Eukaryota; kingdom Metazoa; phylum Arthropoda; class Insecta; order Lepidoptera; family Crambidae; genus Chrysoteuchia; species Chrysoteuchia culmella. Next base: position 25,819,833 of record OU342643.1, on the reverse strand, counting down.
GGTTTCTCAAACAGGGATAAAAGCTATAAACACGCTTTTGTACAACATTTGTCCCGTTTCCAGATGACGTATGTGTGAACGTTAAAAGTTGCGGCCTCGCCAGCTAACGATGCAATTTGTTTGACTAATTCCTCTTGAGCTTTTTTACCACTTAGCTGCGAAGGGAAACATATTGGGTCTAAGTGAAAACATTGCAGGTAACCGAAGAAGTAGTGGAGTGTTATAAGTGGCATATGTTTATAATGTTTTGAGGTTGATTAAATGATCACCAGCTATAAATAACAAAAAGTAAAATCACGGAGTGAGAAATGAAGGCAGGATGTAAACAGCAATTAATATTCAGATATTTATATATTATGAAATAATATACTTACTTACTTTTATATACAACAGTTTACTTATGTACAGTTTATTAATTCGCATATAAATAAAATTTTACTAAAATTAACATATGATTGTGAGCCATTTCTGTTAGACATTCAGCTGTCAAAAAAAAAATAAAGGTGCCAATTGAAAATCAGCGTCGGGTCTCGCTGATCGCGCAAACCCGACATATGCTGAATTGGTATCCTATTTTGACGCAGCCGTTAGATTAGTTTCTTTTTTTTTTTTTTATTCTTTCCTCTCATAATTTGTTAAGCATGTTTCTAATGTCTGTGTCAAATAAATATATTTTCTTTTTCTTTCTTTCTTTCTTTCAATTTATTACCCGAATGTAAAACAGACATTCAAGAACAGGTTTCTGTCTGTTCAATTTTCACACAAAGTTACTATGTGGATTTTGCTCGGACCTCTTGGGATACTTGCATTTTCCTCGAGTGGCCGTGGACGCTCGCGAACACATCGTTAGTCTCACGGGCGCTCGCACGCGCGTCACTTGCTTCAGCATCTCTGATAATACATCTGTTCTTTTAGGGAATAAAACGTTCCAACAATCCTAATCATTAATAATAATATAAACGGGAAAGTGTGTTTGGTTGTCCTCTATACGACGCTTATGATAAATTTAAAATAAAAAAATGTTGGAAAAAAATCAACTCAGCCACAAGTGAATTCTCAGATGGGACTCGAATCTACGACCCTTGGGAATGCGGCCCACTGCTCTAACCACTAAACTACCGAGACTTGGTATGTCTTGGTAAGATTTGGTTGGTGAAGTCTCGGTAGCTCAGTGGGCCGGATTCCCAAAGGTCGTTGGTTCGAGTCCCATCTTAGAATTCAATTGTAGATGAGTTGTTTTTTTTATCAATATTTTTATTTTGAATATTTAACATAAATATAAAATAACATTATTATTATTTTTATTTTTACGAACGACGTGGAGTCTCTTAGCCTTCATCATACCTGATGTTAACTATTGATAAGGCTGAAGATGGAAGCGAGGCTCTCCCGGATTCCTCAATCACTGAGGAACTGGCTATCTTATCTCTAACTGCCGGAACACAACAATGCTGAAAACATTGTTGTTATGGCGTCAGACTTAAATAAGATGGTGGTAGCTAGCCAGGCGGACTTACAACAAGTCCTACCACCAACCAAACCGAATACAATATGTACCTCCGCTGGGAATCGAACCCGGGACCCGGTCTGATACCGGTGGTTGTAACACTAGACCACAGAGGCGGTTAATAACATTGAAAAATGCAAATATTCAAAATTCACACACTATATTGATGCTCTAACTAAGCGACCAATCAGCTTGATTTTTGCCACAGAGTGAGTTGAAAGGAAGCAGAATAAACATAGGCTACCGTATGTCCCGATATACCCACGGCAAGGGAAACACGCGAGTGAAACCACGGGCGGAAGCTAGCGTGTTTATATTGGGCAGAGTGAGGGGTTGCTGTATGGCGACGGATCACTCCACCTTGCAAGGATGACACTGTCTTGGTACCCTTATTACAAAGATAAAATATTGTACAACAGGATCCTACATCATTCGCGTCTTTTAATTTTGTTGATATGTAGGAATAAATATAGGTCGAATAATAACATCTAGGTTTAGTTGAAATAAAACAACTTTTAGGGATATCAAACGCGCTATATTTCACGAACTAAGTTGTAATTGTCCGTATTTTTAGGTTTTTAGGGTTTTTTTGATTTTCCCGACGTTTCGACACCTTTTCAGCTACCGTAAACATAAGATGTACGTATCTAGGTTTAGTTTTTTATTTGACAATGACCTAATGAAAGAAGAAAAAACACATAATTTTGTTAACATTTTAGAATTATTTGTGTCTACTGGGAATCGAACATCCACCCGCAATTTGAACCACTAAGATCATTCGCTGTTACCATAACATTTTAAATTATTTATTTATTAATTTGTGATTATTATGATAAAGCCGATATTTGCCGATTATTAATGAAGTTTACCTACTAATCACAATTATTTCCACATCATAAAAAATTAATATGAAAAAGCCGTCTAGAACTCTAGACGCTAATTATCGCAAAAGTCCAAAGAAATAAAATTTGGATACACTAATTAGCGCGACAGACGTAAAGTACTAATTTTAGATCGTAATTAATCACTGAATATTAATTAAAATATAAATTTTGATTAATGAAAAATTAATCACTTTATTCGTATTCATTTTTCTTTCATTTGGTGTACAGTCGGGTAACTTCCCGGTCGCCCAGTATAGTTTTTTAGGAAGCATTTTTTTAAAATATAGTAGAGTTATAGAAAACGTTTATATCACAATTCCATCACCGGCCTGTAGACGTCCACTGCTGGACATATTCCTCTCCTAGGTCAAGCCTATTGTTGCGTTCATAGGAGGCTATTAGCCTACTGCTTAACACAGGTTTTCAATGCGTCGAGCCTCTTACTCGACTCTTACGACATCCCAGACATATATTCATACATATCCATAATAACAAACTATGTATATGAAGTTATTGAATATATTATTAATTATAATATTATAATTAGGATATCATTTGAATAATATCATATTTCTGTAGCCTTATTACATTTCGAAAAAATTCTACTGGTCAACCAGGAAGTTCCCCGATTGTAACTTAACCTAACTAATAACCCTCACTAATCTTTTATGAGGGCATAGGAGGTTTGTTTAATTTTGTGCTGTTTTTATTTCGATTTTGTATGAATACGTTTTGTTCTGAATCAATCACCTTAATAAAACCAAATTTAAAAGTAAACACAACATTGTAGAAATCGAAAAATATGTAGTTTAATTCCGCAAGAATACTACCGGTCTAACAACTCCTGAGGATGCTACGTGTGTGGGCGAGACACGTGTAGAGTAGTCGGTGAAGGTGCAAGGTGTGTCACTGTGTTGCATCTGCATTTATTTGCGGGCGGGCGGTGCATCTCGCATATAAGTTTTCTTGCGGAAATAAGCTACATATTTTTCGTATTCTACTAAGATATGGACATCCGCCAAGTAACGCCTGATTCTATCAAATAAACAACGTGTTTTAAATAGTTTTTATTTTCTTGCAATACATTTAAATCTTCATTTGAATAAAGCTTATTACATTTCGTGTAACAGTATCTTCGTACGTTATATCCATGGCGGTGTGACACGAAATGGTTAAATCTTAGCTTCTTATAGAGAAATTCTTTCACAGAAACAAAAAAATATCTTCCTACCATATAACCACGTTTCGGTGTGACACGAAATTGCTAAATCTTAGCTCTCATAAAAAGGAATTGTTCCACAGAAACAAAACTCGTTTCAAGTAATTTCTCATACGAAACATAAGTACTGCTCAGTTAACCCTCGGATCGTCGCGCCCGTAAAATGCGACTAAATTGAAAAAAGGTCAGAAGATTAACAATAAGGCGCGGCGCACTCAGTTCTCCCTTCTCATGCAAAAAAATTACATATTCCCCAATTTTGTTTATAGCAGCGGCCGCGACGCCCCCAGGGCCCGGTAAAGGGGTTCCAGAAGGTTTGAGATACATGCTGTTTCTAGGGAGGCTTTTTGGGCCAGTTTCGAAGCGCTGTGCATTATTAAGTTACTAGCTTTCGCATGCGGTTTCAGCCGCGTGGTTCCCGCTCCCGTAAGAATATCAGGATAAAAAGAAGCATATGTTTATCTACGTTTCTTTAACTAACTCCATGTCAAAAATTAAGTCGATTGGTTGCTTAGATAAGGCAATAAGGCAGGACATACAAACACACTTTTGCCTGTATAACTATGATGCTTAAGGTATTGATAAAATATGCATTTCTTCATGAGAAATAAAAAAAAAACCTTAATTTTGATAACTTTTAATAGAATAAATGTTAGAAAAAATCTACTCGGCCCACAAGTAATTCTTAGACAGGACTCGAACTTACGACCTTCGGGTATCCGGCCCAATCGGCCCGGGCGGCGGCAGCTTGCGTTCAAGCTGTGAATCATAATCATAATCAAAATCATTTATTTGCACTTGTTTGGGGTACACTGCAGATGACATTAAAATATAGATTAGCCCAATCAGCCATTTACAATAGCATGCAAAACATATAGGTACATAATAAAATTAGATTAATACAATATTGATTCATTCCTCCATTCAAAGTTTACAAGTCAGCAAATTTCAAGGATTAATTCTAATGTAAGTAATTTTAATGGTGATCATCAACACAATACGAAATTGTCAAAAAATATATTTAGGTATTTAAAATTAATGTCAAACTATTATTCAATATATAATATAAAATGTCCCAAAATTGTCTAGTTTATTACCTACATGTCAACTGTTACTTATCTAGGCTGTGTGACCAACTAGCTTTGCTTAGTGACGTTTTAAATTACAACATTAAATATGGCCGATTTCATCTCTTACATAATTAAAGAATGTTATAATCTCACAAAAACATCGAAAGTTTTCTAAGCAGTAAGCGTGGCGGGCAGCCCTATCACGTATTGCGTACCGCGCGGCTGCAATAATAATATAGCGCGGCTGCAATAATATTAAAGCGCGGCCGCAATAATAATAAAGCGCGGCTGCAATAATAATAATTATAATAAAAATAAAATAACTTTAACGGATTTCAGTGCACACTGTTTATTACTTACCCGATATTTAGTGGTACTGAGGTCGGGTATGTCATTCCCGAGAAGTTTTTAAATGCAGATTATTTAATTTTACTGTTGCCTTGCGAGTCTCGTCTTTGCAGTAGCTGGAGGGAATGCGAGGATGTGAGGGATGAGAAAAAAAATGTGATCAATTTTATTTTTTATGATTTTGTATTTTTTGCATTTTTCAATGCTATTTTTATACTTATGGTAAATTTATAATAGAAAAATATTGGAAAAAATTAACTCGGCCACAAGTGAATTCTCAGACGGGAATCGAACCCGCGACCTTTGGAAATCCGGTCCAATGCTCTAACCGCTGAGCTACCGAGACTTGCGAACCACCGTCGAAATTCTAAAATAATTTTATGTATATATATTTTTTTTTTTATACGCTGTAGGCCAGCGTTGTCACATCAATGCTAGGAATATCCTTGCATTCGAAAGAAACATCTTTTCAGGTGTTTAACGATCGATTAAGATGCAACTGCCAATAATTTATGATTTTGTATTTTTTACATTTTTCAATGCTATTTTTATACTTATGATAAATTTTTAATAGAAAAATATTGGAAAAAATTAACTCGGCCACAAGTGAATTCTCAGACGGGAATCGAACCCGCGACCTTTGGAAATCCGGTCCAATGCTCTAACCGCTGAGCTACCGAGACTTGCGAACCACCGTGGAAATTCTCCAATAATTTTATATTTTTAATACGCTGTAGGCCAGCGTTGTCACATCAATGCTAGGAACATCCTTGCATTCGAAAGAAACATCTTTTCAGGTGTTTAACGATCGATTAAGATGCAACTGCCAATAATTTATGATTTTGTATTTTTTGCATTTTTCAATGCTAGATTTATACTTATGGTAAATTTTTAATAGAAAAATATTGGAAAAAATTAACTCGGCCACAAGTGAATTCTCAGAATTTTTCCAATATTTTTCTTCCCGTCTGAGAACTCACTTGTGGCCGAGTTAATTTTTTCCAATATTTTTCTATTAAAAATTTACAATTTTTTTTTGTTAAATTTTTGGTCAAATTTTTTGGAGTAATTTTAGTGCTGTACCCTGATCTTTTAAGACTTTTCTGTTTTTTTTTTGTTACAGTGGTTAGATACTATTGTTATGTTGATTTGCCCAAAAAGTTGTAAATTTTGATACATTTTTATGCGAAAAGAAGTTAAACTACTTAAACATTTATTTTTTAAGAAATTTTTGAGACTTTGTTATTTTAACGAAAATTACGCTTTTTCTACTTAATTATGGTTTTTTATTTACTAATCGTGTTGAATTGACACTAATATATATATCTCAAGAAAAAATGCAAAATACACAATTATAGAAAAAAAATATAAGCTTGATGTTTCGGGTATCTCCTACCCACCTCATAGCTAGTGTAACAATTTCTCACCTCATTCATGCCGGGTTAAGGTAACGTCAAGTGCAAAGCAAACGTCGGGAATCCAAAAAAAACCTCAAAAGAATCTTTTAATATAAGCACCACTTCTTCTTCTTAGCGTGTCTATGGCAGACACTAAAGTATTAAGGTCCAGAATTCAGCAACTTTGACAGCCTTGTCGGATGCTGTCATGAGATCCTCCTGTATGCAGGTGTCAGGACACGCAATGTTAGGTGGGCTATCGTTTGGACTGCACCGCAAAGGCATTCCGTGGAACCAGCCGAAAAGTCCCATCTGAACATGTTTTCTTTGCTCCGGCCGGTCTGAGTCCGAAGCCTATAAAGACTTCCAGATCGGCCATGGTAGATCATGGTCAGGGGGAGGCTTTCAGTAATTGGGACTTAAGGAGTAGGTAAGGTCACTTTTTCACGCCATAGGTTGCACTTCGCATGTTTGGGTTCGATGGACAACGGTTCGACGCACCTTACGAAGCTACGTTTGCTTTTCAGCCTCGGCGCGCCACAAACAAATCGGGTAATAAACAGAGTATTGAAATCTGTAAAACCTGTTTAATTCCAATGGTGAGTGTGCGAAAAAACTTAAGATATGCTTAATAATAATTAACTTTTATCAAGAAACAGGCTAAGGTAACGTACTGTATGTAGTTAGCTCAGTAGTTAGAGGTTCACAGGTTCGAGTCTTGTCTGAGAATGACATGTGGCTAAGACGATTTTTTCCAATATTTTTCATTTAAAAAATATTTATCATTGATAATTAAGAGTAAGTAGTATGTAAACATGGTGTTGCAGGACCTTTTTATATAGAAAACCTAAAGTTGTATTGTAGCCGCCTCTGTGGTCTAGTGGTACAACCACCGGTATCAGACCCAGGGGTCCCGGGTTCTGGGTCCCGGGCGCCGGCGCTCTACTCTCCCTCCCTACGTCTTACGAATTTCCGATCAGGTCACGTGTCCTGACGCGACTTTAACATTTTTTACCAATCCCAAAAATTTATAACTCTGATGTGCACAACGCCGCTAAAGAAGTTTTCACTTCAAACATCTTTTCTACAGAGCTTAGAAAACTAAACAATAAAATCTTCTAATATTCCTCATTTTAACTAGATGGCTTTTAAGTAAAAGCACTGAGACTGGTCACTTCAACTGTTTAATAACAATCAGCCGCACAAGACGCAATGATTTTTTAAAACACTTAATAAAAACACTTTTACCAACTATGTCTCAAAACGAAATTCTACATTGAAATTTGAAAAGCTTGTTTTTCCTAACCTAAATCGGCTTACAAAACTTCGATGTCGCTCTTAAAATTCAATATACCTCTTAGCCTTCGCAACAAAATTCAAGATACTAGGTCAACTGAGCGCAGAGGTTGTGTCGAGTCAGGTTGTTTTTATTACAAACTTTTTAGGACAGGGCCTGGTTGTCTTTGCTATTAATTTCAGCATTAACCTTGTCGGGAGGAGCTTAATAGCTACTAAAATTCTCGTAAAATGTAACTTGTTTTACGGTTGGCGAAAATGACAAATTATTGCCTTATCAATGATAGATTAGTTTTTAATTTGAGTAGTGAGTGATTAGTTTTTATCCGACTTCAAAAAAGGAGGAGGTTCCCAATTCAACGGAATCTTTTTTTTATGTATGTTACTCGATTACTCGAAGACGGCTGGACCGATTTGAGTAATTCGTTTTTTGTTCGGAAGGGTATACTTCCCATGTAGTCCCATTGTCAACATTTCAGAATCTAATGATTGAGTCCTGGAGAAATCCAGGGAACTCTTCAAATATTATAGGCTCTCCTAGCGATTTCGGTGTTTTCTATAGTAACTTATGCATATGTTTCCGGAAAGCACCATTTGGTGAAGTGGTACTGATGATGAAGACCACAAATGGTCATCCGAACTATTAAATACTTAGCATTGCACGGAAGCGATTTAACCGCCACTGTGGTCTAATGGTACAACCACCGGTATCAGACCCAGGGGTCCCGGGTTCGATTCCCTGTGGGGGTACATATTTTATTCGGTTTGGTTGGTGGTAGGTCTTGTTTTATGTCCGCCTGGCTAGCTACCACCATCTTATCTAAGTCTGACGCCATAACAACAATGTTTTCAACATTATTGTGTTCCGGCAGTTTGAGATAAGATAGCCAGTTCCTCAGTGACTGAGGATTCCGGGAGAGGCTCGCTTCCATCTTCAGCCTTATCAATACTTAACATCAGGTATGATGAAGGCTAAGAGTCTCACCGTCGTTCATAAAAAAACGATTACTTTAATGTGGTTCATTAGCAATTTATGCTCGATTAATACGGCTAAATACGGTTCCATTTTGAAATGATACTGGAAGTTAATTTCAAAGTTCACAAAGTCCACAGTGGCTAATTATAATAAAATCTTTGGCCAACAATAACTTAAGCAAATAGAATAACTCACAATAAACTTTTTGTCTCCCGCTATTTTTTTAATTTTAGCAGAGCCACAATCTTTAGCAATATCTTACTGTAATACTGCTCAAGATTGTTTCAGTTAGTTCCAAATATCTCAAATTACTTAACGTCGTGCCCCGGGGTATCCCCTAATTGATTATTCCTCCGGAGGGCTCGGGAGGTCCTTAAGGAGCATTGCATTACCTACCACTGTGTGACCAATCATGATGGATGAGGAAATTATCGTCAGTCGTTTTGAAATTCTGTGTCGTATTACATTTTTTGTTACTTGTTTTATATCTACTTCAAATATTAGTTTTTTCCTTAAAACAATATTACTTTGTTTGAGATTAAGGTTAAAATGAACTCAGAGGGAGTATAGGTACTCATAGTCATCAGCCATTTTTAATGTCCTTCTGGGGCACTGGCCTTCCTTATGGATGGAAAAGGGGAATGGGCCATGTTCCGCCATGCGGGCCCAATGTGGGTTAGTGGGATTTAACGACTTCAATTGCAGCTGGGACCAATGACTTAATGTCCCTTCCGAAGCACGGAGGAGCTCGAGATAGTAAACTTCCGGTCACCCACCCGTGACTGACCATTGCTAAAATTGCTTAACGGGCCAGTATCAACAAAGAAAAAAAAACTAGTTTATATTCAGGATAGTTTCTCAAAATTATTTCTCATTATGCTTTTTACACAGAAGCTACTGAACAGATTCTACCGTCATTTTGAAACTAATTTGATAACTCAAAATTTAAAATAAATTTACTGCTGTAAAAGTTACTCATCCTCATGAGGAAATGAATTTTTTTTAATGATCGACGGGGAGGCTCTTGGCCTTCATCATACCTGATGTTAAGTATTGATAAGGCTGAAGATGGAAGCGAGCCTCTCCCGGAATACTCAATCACAGAGGAACTGGCTATCTTATCTCTAACTGCCGGAACACAACAATGCTGAAAACATTGTTGTTATGGCGTCAGACTTAGATAAGATGGTGGTAGCTAGCCAAGCGGATTTACAACAAGCCCTACAACCAACCAAACCGAATACAATATGTACCCCCGCTGGGAGTCGAACCCGGGACCCGGGACCGATGGTTGTACCACTAGACCACAGAGGCGGTGTATGTAATTGAAAAGAAACTTCACAAAATTGTGCGTTTTTTGTGGAAACTTAACAAGTATTTCACTTAAGTCACCTATTTATAAATTAATGACGCAAACATAAGCCAAGCGAGCAACACGCGACTAACGAGATCGCGTGTATTAGGTAGTTTAGAACTAAATTGACTGTGTGTAAATACTTTTAGAGATATTCATCTTTTCTACGGAGCATGAAGAAATTTCTTATAAATTAAAAAAAACAACGTTAAATTTTACTTCTGAGTTGAAAACATTTTTTTTTCATAAATTCGTGGTAACTTGGTAAATAATATATGATTTTTGGATTTTTGCATTATGTATAAAAATCGCATTCAAAATGCAAAAATTCATAAATCATATATTATTTAAAAATCATATAATATATAATTATAATGTAACGCGAAAGTTTAAAATCTTATATTTATAACCAGTCTTGATATAGGTAGGTATCATTTTCATTACTGTAGTAAATTAAGCCGAAAAAGTGTACTTCCACAAAAAACGATTTCACGTACATCAAAATAGCTTACCCTATAGCATAGCATTATCAAAATTCAATAATCCGAAGCCTGTAACAGATTATTACGGTACCAAATCGTTATTTTCACAGGACTTTATCTCCATGCAGCAGGGCCGAATATTCAATATAAAGTGGGGGTACACAAAAACCCCATTAAAAATTTATCTTGTAGCTTCTTAACCCCGCACACACGATAACTGAAAAATACGATGTTTTTATCGGCATATTTGATAACCTCCGTTAACCCTTATCTCTTTAATACCTGATTTAAAGGCACTGTTCCGACTAGTGTTGTTAAAACATCGATAAAAATATTTAAAAAGAAAACACACACAAGTAAATATTAACTGAAAACCGCAAAACTACAAAATTAATACTTTAAGAGAAACATGTGAATTATTGATTCGACGGTCTGAGAGACCTATGGGCGGCTATAGGAAGGTTATGCTCAATTGATAAATCGGCTAAGTTGGGACATAGACTGACATTTTATTAATCCCAAAATGAGCACATCTTAATTTGACGACCTGTTTGGCGCAGGGGTACTAAACCCGCCCTCTACGCCAGAGGTCCCGGGTTCGATCCCCAGACAAGACAAATATTTGAGTGCATGAACATGTCTATTTGTGGTAAATTTTAAATAGAAAAATATTGGAAAAAATCTCTAAAAAAAAAAACTCGGCCACAAATGAATTCTCAGACGGGAATCGAACCCGCGACCATTGGACCTGATTTCCAAAGGTCGCGGGTTCGATTCCCGTTTTCTATTTAAAATGTACCATAAGTATAAAAAATAGCATTGAAAAATGCAAAAGTTACAAAATCATAAAAATGTCTATTTGTCTTGGTCTGGGTGTTTAATATGTATGTTGTGTATGTATTTACATAAAAAAGTATATAAGTATGTTTATCCGTTATCTAGTATTCATAACACAAGTTCTTAATGAAACTTAACGTGGGCTTAATAATTGGTGTGATTGTAGAAATTTATTATTATATAAATTATTAATCTCTCTCACACTAGGTGATCAATCAAGAAAGTATCGTCGTTAAAGACATAATAGTTCCGGCGTTACTGTTCGCTAATTTATAGATAAAGTTACCTTAATTTACTTGCTGTTGTTTGTTTACTAGTACAGTTCATTTTTAGTCAATAAGATAACGATCTATCGATGAACTTCGCAACATTATCTCCGCAAACAAAAAATAAGAAAGTATCCGAAAGCACAGCATAACGAAACATGCAGTATTATGTCTTAGACTCTTTCTTGATAAAAGTTTATTATTACTTATGGTAAATTTTAAATAGAAAAATATTGGAAAAAATTAACTCGGCCACAAGTGAATTCTCAGACGGGAATCGAACCCGCGACCTTTGGAAATCCGGTCCAATGCTCTTTCGGCCACAAGTGAATGAGAATTCACTTGTGGCCGAGTTAATTTTTTCCAATATTTTTCTATTTAAAATTTACCATAAGTATAAAAATAGCATTGGAAAATGCAAACATTATCATACAAAATCATAAAAAAGTTTATTATTATTTATTATTATTTCATAGGCGCGATACACAATACGCGTTGGGGCTGCTCGCCAATATAGATTATCCATTAACACAAGTACACTGCGTATATTTTTTTTACAGCGGGTGATCGTCACTGTGGCGCGCGGCGCATTCGACACTGAGGCCCTTGCCGAGCTCTCGCTGAGACCAGCCGCGTCGGGTATTACTCGCAAATGGACCGATTGTAGGAAGATAAAATACTGTATGTATCTTTATACTATGCCGAAAGTTTCGGTTTTAATTAAGGCAAGAAAGGCGCGGCGCTTTTATTTCGCGCCTTTTTTGCCTTCATTAAAAGTTCGAGCGATTTCAATTAAAAAGCGAGCCACGTGCAGCTCGATAATTAATACACGATTAAAGGTCATTGATGAGTTTATTTAATTAACTTCAGATTGGGGGAGATAACTAAGTAGTTAGAAAGTATCTCCGTGTGATGAATTTAATGTAGATTTATGTACAGTCAACAGTCAGTCGGGCCTTGCACATTTTTTTAGCCCACGTTAAGTTTCATGAATAACTTGTGTTATGAATACCAGATAACGGATAAACATACTTATATAATTTACATATTAAACACCCTGACTAGACAAATAGACATGTCCATGCACACAAATATTTGTCTAGTCGAGGATCGAACTCGGTACCTCTGGCGCAGAACTCGGATATAGTACCCCTGCGTCAAACCTGCGTAAGTCGGTTATTGAGCACTTCATATTGATAGTAATAGAAGTGGTTTTTGTAGTGCAGGTTGACGTTCTGTTGCCTGTACATTTCTTGGAAAACATAATTTGTAGTCAGTCAATTATGGCAATAATTTGTTGAGTTTTGGAAGTTGAGTGAGCCGCGTGGAACTGACAGCTAATGAACTTACAAAATCTTTTATGTTGCTCTTGACATCAGCTGTAAAGGCCGGAAACCCTACCTTCAGTTGTCATCACAATATAAAGGACGGAGCTACTCATACACTCCTTTCACTTGTTGGTTGCGTTCACTAGACTAGTATTTTTTACAGCCGTTTTACGTCAATTTTTGTCCATGACCAACAAGTGAAAATTGCTATTTTAAGTCGTCCAAGAGTGGCTATTTTCTTTCTACAGGATGAGACATCTGTAGCTTATCTACCGCACCTACTTATTTGTCCTGTTAAATGTTATCAAAGTAAGTAAACTTCAGTACAACACAAAAGACAATCTCATCGTTACTCACGACAAAAATTAAAATGATTGCCAAAAAACAGCCCGACACAAAGGACAGGACTTTTAATATCGTCGTTAATCAGCCGCGCTCCGCAAGTATTAAGGGGGATAAGTGGATAATCATCGCTGTATTTAACTTAATACTCCTTTAGTATTCATTAAGAAGAGTGGGATATTCACAACAAAACGAAAGAAGTGACTAATGGTTTTCCGGTGTCAAAGGAATGATGATCGTAAAAGGTTTTTAAGAAAGTGTTAGAAACCTTTCCGACGAAAATCTTTCACACTGCAGAACCATGAATGTGTCATATAATCCTATTTTGAACTAAGTAAGGCAGCAGCAGCCGCCCAAGCAGAGACACAACTCATAACAAAGCGACATTGCACGATCTTGCACGTACTATTGACGTCATGTTTAATGCCGGCGCTACATATTGGCCAACATTGTAGCCAATTCATCATACTGTACTGGTTTTGTAGCAAATAATGTTTTAATAGTTCTTACCAAGGAGGTAATGTACGTTGCATTGGCCACAATGTTGTCCAATGTGTAGCGCCGGCATAAGACATTCTCACATAGTGTCAAGTAGAATTTAGTTGCGACAAGCGAAACGTTCTTCTTGTACGTAAGCGGCATTTGCAACTGTTGATTTTATGATGTTACCTTAAAATTAAATTTCCCTAACAGAACATACTCGTAAGACTGATGTTCATAGAATCGTGTAGGTACACAACAAAATTGGCCGGCTCAATCGATACACACCAGCAGGCTTACCAACTTCCGTAAAGTGGCCCTTAAAGCTTTCTTCAAACTCCCGATCACAATTTCGGGGAGATTGCAAAGTTATTAACTTGGAGAAAACTAATCCCTCCGTTAAACTGACGGCAGTCTGTTTGTTGAATCATAACTGGGCCGACTGTTCGCTTGAGTTATGGTCGTTTGGACTTAATACACTCGATAATTTATGGCTGCGACTCGATTTCACTTCGGAAACTACAATTACGATTGTAAACGGTGACGTTTATCGATGTTCACCGGTTTGGCTTAATCGGTGGAATGTAAATTATCGCTTGGAATATACGCTACATCATTTATGACAAGTGCTTTCCGCTTAGGTTTATTGTTAAAGTAATTGATTGATTTGGAGCACAGGTATCAAACAAGGTCTCAAACCTAAAAGCATTTATTCAGTCTAGTTTGTTCCAAGCACTCGTGAGCGGCGAAGAAGCGATTCTGATACTCTAAATAGGTGGAAAGTTTCAATAGATCTTTTAGATCGCAGTGACTACAGTTCCTACTAAAACTGCATAGCCCCTATGCCCTAGAAATAATAATAATCTGCCTTCAACCAATCAAGATTAACACATAGCATTACAAGTTACATTACAAGCAAGCGCCTTGATGAATTATTAATTCGTTTAAGAGGATCCCAGAAGCCGTCGGGTAACAAACCCTGCGGCGCGAGACGTTGTAACGAGAAGAATCGGCAAGGAATTTGTCATGGCTGATTTTTTCTCCATGTCTTATTTCATACAGAGTCGACACATGGACAACTCGTAGAGAGACCTCCAACTCCGAACGTAGTTTTTTTTAATGAACAACGGGGAGTTTTTAGCCTTCATCATACATGTTAAGTATTGATAAGACTGAAGATGGAAACAGGCCTCTCCCGGAATCCTCAAACACTGAAGAAATGGCTACCTTATCTCTAACTGCCGGAACACAACAATGCTGAAAACATTGTTGTTATGTCGTCAAACTTAGATAAGTTGTGGTAGCTAGCCAGGTGGACTTACAACAAGTTCTACCAGACTCTCCAAAGCGTACCGTATAAAAAACCGATAAACATGCAACTTTGCGGCGGTGACTGAGGCTCTGAAGTTCCGACGTGGCCAATGCTGAGTTTCCAATGAGTTTCCTGGCACGGTGCTTAATTGAGTCCGGAAGCTCTAGCTGATACTTAGCTGAACCATCCCACAGGTGACAGCAGTACCTACTCCATAGACAGCCGAATCTGCACTTTGTATAACAGGAGCAGCTGATTCGGAGAGCGCCTAGCCTTAGAGAGGACGCCCAGTTTCTTTGCAGCATACTTCGCAATGGAGTCGATGTAGTTTAGGTTGGAAGACAGGTTCAGGCCGAGAAGCTGCAGATTTTCGGTTGTCGGCAAGGATACACCCTGGAATGTCGGAGTCAGTTTGAAGGGACTCCATTTTGCAGTGAATAAACAAGCCTGTGTTTTAGTTGCATTGAAACTGACTGACGTTACTCCAATCTAAGCGTGAAGTGCCTGATTCGTATGCTCTTGACAAGACTGGATTTCATCACTGGGTTGAGAAATATCTGCTGGTTAAAGTGGAGTCATCTGCATACCCAATGGTATCAGACACCAGCAGGTCGTTTATGTGCAGAAGGAACAGTGTCGCAGACAGGACAGATCCTTGGAGGACATCAGTATCTTTTAGGTCGGATGTTTGACCATCCACTACAACTTTGATGAAGCAATTGCGAAGGAAGTCAGCAATCCAAGTGCAAAGGCTACTAAAGATATCGTTTGAGGGAAGCTTAGTAAGCTTAGCTTAGCTTAGGCTGTCATGCCAGACCCTGTCGAAGGCTTTCGAGATGTCGAGCGATAATACATGTAGAGAGGTAATAGTTTACAGTGATTTCAATCTTGATTATAAATAAAATATTCCACTTGCTACGCAATTTTTATGCTTCCAGTGACTTTTATGACGAACGTATAAGTATTTGTTCCCAAGTCGTAGTTGGAATGAGATTTAATCATCATTATTCACAGTTGCACATACATACTCTGCTTAGTTGCGGAGTAAGTGATTGATGTGAGTTTCGAACTTTATTCATATAAACTAATATAATAATCTGAAAGGTTTTGTTTGGACGCACGATTTGCTAAAAGTTTCAGCCAGATGTGATGACTTTTGTGTTTCTGCTACAAATAACCCCACAACCAATGATATTTTATACTAGAGGCCGGGCGCGGTTTCACCCGCGTGGTTCCCGTTCCCGTTGGAATTTTGGGATCATTTATAGCCTATGTTACTACTTGGGGTCTAAGGATTATCTATACCAAATTTCGTCAAAATCGGTCCAGTAGTTTTTGAGTTTATTCGTTACATACAAAAATACAAATCTTTCCTCTTTATAATATTATATATATATTATAATATATATTATATATAATATATATAGTATAGATATGTTACCTTCATATTAATTTGCGTTGAAATCTGTGACCAAGATAACCGTCATGTTTAACTGACAAGAGTGACAAAAGACATGAAAAAGCACGGAAATTAAAGAGATAGCAATTTGATTCGGATCCCATATAGGGTCTTCCCAACTTTCACAATGCGAGCTTGTATATCATAATATCTGCTTCAAGTATACACATATAGTATCATTGCCCACAAAACAATAAAGTCCTGAAGGAGCATCTTAGGCATTTAGTACTGAAAGAAGTGTGACAAGCCAGTTGCCATAACAACATAAAGTTAATTCAAAATCTTGGAAGGGAAATTTATGCTTTTGTGTATCGCGCAAAATAATAGGCGGCTTATTTATTTAATCGCCTCTGTGGTCTAGTGGTACAACCACCGGTATCAGACCCTGGGGTCCCGGGTTCGATTCCCAGCGTGGGTACATATTGTATTCGGTTTGGTTGGTGGTAGGACTAGTTGTAAGTCCGCCTGGCTGGCTACCACCATCTTATCTAAGTCTGACGCCATAACAACTATGTTTTCAGCATTATTGTGTTCCGGAAGTTAGAGATAAGATAGCCAGTTCCTCAGTCATTGAGGATTCCGGGAGAGGCTCGCTTCCATCTTCAGCCTTATCGATACTTAACATCAGGTATGATGAAGGCTAAGAGTCTCCCCGTCGGACATAAAAAAAATAACAAAAAAAAAAGACCAACTAGATTTACATCGAAATAAATAAATTATAAAAAATATGAGGGATCCGAGCTAAATACAATCTTAATAAAAGGTGTTACACGAGAACATGCAAACAATAGGGCAAATATGTCGCTGAGCTTTTGCCTTTTTGCATCGCTGTGACACACATGTCAGTGTAATTTGTAAGTATGTTTTTTTTATTTTTATGTTTGTTTTTAGGAGATCATTTTTTTTTAATGTAATTGTTTATTTATTTCATGTGTGTTAAAGATGCAAATAATTTTTTTATCTATCTATAGAGTAAACGGTATTATGGTAAATTAAAATTTATAAAAGTGAATTAGAACTGATAGACTTGAAAAACTCTGACACCAGAGGTGGCCACTAATCCTCATACGATAAGAAGAAGAATGATAGCCAACCTACTGCTCCTCACCTCTTTCTTGTGTCCTGTTGAAGGTAAAAAAGGGTATTTTTTCTCAAAAATTTAACCCGTGGGTTCGAGATTGGTCAAAAAATTTTTTTTTCCAGGCACTTTACAAGTCGCATTTTTCAACCGATTTTGACGAAAATTGGCACACAACTTCCTTGCCTTTTTATTTTTTTTGTCTACGGCGATTTTTATTGGGGGGGGGGGGGGGAGGGGGGGAAATAGCGGGGAATAGAAGGTAAATGTAAGCTTGTATGAATAAAAACATGAGTAGATCTACTCCTTTATAGAACAAAAGTATTTAGATAGAGCGGTATATCTATATAGATATCCCGCCAATTGTTATTCTTTAAAAAAAATACTTTTGTAAACTATCATAGTGTACAATAAAGAATATTTTATCTTTTATCTTAGCCTATAAAAATGTCACTAGCAGTTGCCATAGTTCATACCTAATACAGTTTTGTCAATATCCATATGAGATACAAATAAATACATTTTATTATATTAATAGTTAATTTTACAAAATACATTTTATCCATCGATAGTGCATAATACCATTTTGGTCTTCAACAAATCTTTGTGTGGCGTATAATGTGTCGCTGTTTAAAAAGGTCCTCTCCAAAAAGGTTCCGTCAGGTCCACTGAAACTGAACAAACAGAAAGGTTGGTTTCAGATAATTGAAACGAAGGCCCAGGCCTGGATTAGGCCTTATTATTAGATTATTGTATGGGTGTACAATTTAGAAGTGGATACGAATATTAGATTTTAAACTTTCGCATTTCTTTTTTTTTCTTACCTACAAATACCCTAACTGTGCCATGTTTATATAATTATGAGATATCTGTTTTTGTCAGAAACCACCCAGAACTGTTTCCACGTTTAAATGACGTTCCCCGGCCTTATAGTAATTGTAGACGTCAGAATAAATTAATACTCCCAGCGTTGCGAACAACCCTGGGTTCTAGGAATAGTCATTCGATGGCGGTAAGAGTGTATAATAAATTGCCAAATGATATTAAAATACTTAAAATTAACCAATTTAAAAATACACTTAAAAAGTGGCTAATTCAAAATTGTTTTTATAATCTCAATGAGTTTTTTAACTACAAAATGAAATCTGTATATTAATGTACTATTTATTATAAGTCGACATTTTTAATAATTTTGTATGAATCACTATCTAGTTAACTTAATATGATTACGAAAACGATTTTGTAACTTTTTTGACGTTCATGCCTGTAACAATCTTAATTGAATCAATCAATTTCATTTTCCATATTCAAGTCAATAAAGTTTTGTCCTGGATTATGTCAGTTTGAGTTAAAAGATACTTTTTAAGTAACTACATAGTCAAAGTCAAATATTTTTATTCAAATAAATCTATATAAAAAAAAATGGAATCGGCTAATACTTTTTCTTATCACACAATTAAAACAACATGCAACATTGACAAAAAAACATGTCGTTGCCAATCACAAATCTTTATAATTGAATATATATATAAATATATAAAGATATATATATATATATATATATATATATATATATATATATATATATATATATATATATATATATATATCTTTATATATTTATATATATATTCAATAATTATATAATGTGTCGCTGTTTAAAAAGGTCCTCTCCAATAATTGAATATATATATAAATATATAAAGATATATATATATATATATATATATATATATATATATATATATATATATATATATATATATATATATATATCTTTATATATTTATATATATATTCAATTATTGGAGAGGACCTTTTTAAACAGCGACACATTATACGCCACACAAAGATTTGTTGAAGACCAAAATGGTATTATGCACTATCGATGGATAAAATGTATTTTGTAAAATTAACTATTAATATAATAAAATGTATTTATTTGTATCTCATATGGATATTGACAAAACTGTATTAGGTATGAACTATGGCAACTGCTAGTGACATTTTTATAGGCTAAGATAAAAGATAAAATATTCTTTATTGTACACTATGATAGTTTACAAAAGTATTTTTTTTAAAGAATAACAATTGGCGGGATATCTATATAGATATACCGCTCTATCTAAATACTTTTGTTCTATAAAGGAGTAGATCTACTCATGTTTTTATTCATACAAGCTTACATTTACCTTCTATTCCCCGCTATTTCCCCCCCCTCCCCCCCCCAATAAAAATCGCCGTAGACAAAAAAAATAAAAAGGCAAGGAAGTTGTGTGCCAATTTTCGTCAAAATCGGTTGAAAAATGCGACTTGTAAAGTGCCTGGAAAAAAAAATTTTTTGACCAATCTCGAACCCACGGGTTAAATTTTTGAGAAAAAATACCCTTTTTTACCTTCAACAGGACACAAGAAAGAGGTGAGGAGCAGTAGGTTGGCTATCATTCTTCTTCTTATCGTATGAGGATTAGTGGCCACCTCTGGTGTCAGAGTTTTTCAAGTCTATCAGTTCTACTTCACTTTTATAAATTTTAATTTACTATAATACCGTTTACTCTATAGATAGATTAAAAAATTATTTGCATCTTTAACACACATGAAATAAATAAACAATTACATTAAAAAAAAATGATCTCCTAAAAACAAACATAAAAATAAAAAAAACATACTTACAAATTACACTGACATGTGTGTCACAGCGATGCAAAAAGGCAAAAGCTCAGCGACATATTTGCCCTATTGTTTGCATGTTCTCGTGTAACACCTTTTATTAAGATTGTATTTAGCTCGGATCCCTTATATATAAATATATAAAGATATATATATATATATATCTCTTTTTATTTGAAATTATAATAATTACTTTAAGATTGACATTGTAAATGTTATGATTTACATTATATTATATTAGTAATACATGAGCGCTGTTACTGATATATGTTACCACCATTTTATACCATGTGTCATGCAAATAAATGATTTGAGTTAAATATCGAAATCAACTGATTCTATTACCTACATATAGAAAAAAAAAATAATAGTCAGTCAGAATGCGTTTTAATAACAGTAAAAGTACTCACTTGGTCTCCAAAATTCAAAGTTATAATCACCACCCAAAGCTGTAATAAATTTTTAACCCTCCCTAACATTACCTGAGCAAATTTCGCTCTTTGTTTCAGTTCTACGAAAAGCTTTTAACAACGATTCTGTAAATTAGGTCTCGATGAGATATTATTACGCAACGTTCGAGGTCGCCTTTGTTCCAGTTCAAACATCCATCGGGCATTGTCTCCGCCCAACCGGACCGCCGCCGCCGGCCGGTTTTTGAACAAAGTCTCAATGGTTACAGAGATTTTAATATTAAATATGACAAATTTAATTACAAACGACATTGTTTCTGATGTCTTTTAATTAACTGATTAGGATTGGAATTTGCATTGACAATTTTGTTGTATTGCACGAATCATGGAGTTTTCTTTTTAAGAACAACGGGGCGACTGTTACCTTTCATCATACCTGATGTAAAGCGTAAAGAGAGCCTCTCCCGGAGTCCTCAATCACTGAGGAACTGGCTATCTTATTTCTAAATGCCGGAACACAACAATGCTGAAAACATTGTTGTTATGCCGTCAGACTTAGATAAGATGGTGGTAGCTAGCCAGGCGGACTTACAACCAGTCCTACCACCAACCAAACCGAATACAATATTGAACCTGGGACCTCTGAGTCTGATAACGATGGTTGTTATCACTAGACCACAGATGCATTTAAATTGAGATTGTATTTAAACCCTTATATACGCAAACTTAACTTATCGACACATGCAAGCAAGAACATTGTAACTCAGTTTTAGGCAGTATTAAGTTAAGATTATATTCATACTAAGCAAAAATAGCGGATTTTTTTACCAAAGCCATGGCGTTGCCATCAATAAAAACATAGGTCCAAATAACTAATAGTATTTCCAAAAAAACGATCAACCAACACAAACTTTAACTAACCACGCGTCACCCACGTTATGTCGCGTGTTCATCGACGCTTGGCAACATAATGATGTTTACACTGCATATTAAACGTCGGTAGTGTACTGCACGCTGCCTTATTTACACTGCTAATACGAACTGGGGACAAACTGAAGGAATTGTGAATTTGCTTTACAGTAGTTGGTATGTTGGTATATTATGAAATATTCAACAAAGAAAATGGCGATTTTTGAGTTTAAAGGAAGCAAAGTGATATTTTTTGGTCTTTTTTATCTACGGCCAACCGCTTCTTGGTCTAATCATCTAGTGGTAACAACCACCGGTATCAGGCCCAGAGGTCCCAGGTCCAATTTCCAGTAGGGGTACATATTGTTTTCGGTTTGGTTGGTGGTATCCATGCCATGTTGTAAGTCCGCCTGGCTAGCTCCCACCATCTTATCTTACTATGACGCCATAACAACAATGTGTACAGTATTGTTATGTTTAGGCATGGAAATGAGGCAAGGAGGCAAGGAGGCAAGGAGGCAAGGAGGCAAGGAGGCAAGGAGGCAAGGAGGCAAGGAGGCAAGGAGGCAAGGAGGCAAGGAGGCAAGGAGGCAAGGAGGCAAGGAGGCAAGGAGGCAAGGAGGCAAGGAGGCAAGGAGGCAAGGAGGCAAGGAGGCAAGGAGGCAAGGAGGCAAGGAGGCAAGCCGGCAAGGAGGCAAGGAGGCAAGGATGCAGGGAGGCAAGGAGGCAAGGAGGCAAGGAGGCAAGGAGGCAAGGAGGCAAGGAGGCAAGGAGGCAAGGAGGCAAGGAGGCAAGGAGGCAAGGAGGCAAGGAGGCAAGGAGGCAAGGAGGCAAGGAGGCAAGGAGGCAAGGAGGCAAGGAGGCAAGGAGGCAAGGAGGCAAGGAGGCAAGGAGGCAAGGAGGCAAGGAGACAAGGAGGCAAGGAGGCAAGGAGGCAAGGAGGCAAGGAGGCAAGGAGACAAGGAGGCAAGGAGGCAAGGAGGCAAGTAGATAAGATGATGATAGCTAGCCAGGCGGACTTTGAAATCCTACCACCAACCAAATACTGCTTTGTAAAAACAGTGAAAGTGTATATTTTTTAACCTAGGTAGGTTCACCTGATATTGATACACCTTCCCTTCCCTTCTCCCGTATCCGATCAAACATCCAAACGACAATATTTGCAGTCACTAATGGCCCTGACACAAACTCCGTAAAGCCCCGTGTTTACGTCAAATAACGCATGTTTACGTCAAATAACGTATCGTAAACATTCGTAAGCGAATCGCCTTTGCCAAATAAGCTGGTTATTTTATCCTTTGAAGTGGAGGAAAATTGATACGAGTGTGAGGAGTGATATTTTGTTTCCTGGATACCTGGGGGTCTACGACGAAAACCAAATACGACTTATCATTCTAAAAATAAGGTCCAATATTAAATTGTTTGACGAAAATCTTCCTGGTATAGCGATTTGTTTTTCGTAGTAGACCCCTTGTTTGATAAAATCTATGAGGCGATTTCACAATGTGAATAAGATAAAGATGAATATGGGTTTTTCGTAAGCTTTCATATCATAGGCAGTATGTTCGTTTCTTTAGATTGCATAATGGACGATTACGTGTGGTTGGTTTAACAATGTATTGTGATAATTTATCAATATTTAAAACCTAGTCGGTTTAAGTAAATCAGCTGATGAGTTTTCGGACCGTCATTAGCTGATATTCTTATGGTTACTCAGTGTATAAACCCTAGAAAGCTAACGTTCGTCAAAATGACGAGCATCCGATATACATTGCTTAATATCTCTTTTATTGTTTTATTAACACACCCGCGGTTTAGTGCCAACTCAGAACCCAGTCATATCACAAAAAAAATATGTATGAAAAAAATAAAAATAAAAAAAATCTAATATCCTTTAATTAATTTTCCCTATTTTTTATAAATATAATAAAAGTAAAGAAAATATTAAAAAATGGTATAAAATAAACATTTAAAAATCAAAATCGTCATAAAGTCGAATGGTTAGCTTATCAGAGTAGTTCAGCAATCTAGGGTTAATAAAAATCTACTAAATGGCACGAAAAACAAATTTGATTCTGATACAAAAAAAAAACAGAAATACACTTTAGCAGTCATTCAATAATTAGCAAACAACACGACTACAGTGATAAATGCGGCTACGAGTACAGAAAGCAAATGGTTCTCCTATGACTGCTACGAGTTTCTACTACGGATGCTACGAGTTTCTACTATGGATGCTACGATTCTACTACGGATGCTACGAGTTTCTACTACGGATGCTACGAGTTTCTACTACGGATGCTACGAATTTCTACTACGGATGCTACGAGTTTCTACTACGACTGCTACGAGTTTTTACTACGACTGTTACGAGATTCTACTAGGAATGTTTCGAGTGTCTACCACGAATGTTCGAGTGTCTAAATGAATCGGACAGTGGCCACTAGCAGATAATAAACTGTGTTGCTACATCGGTAATGAAAATCTAGCGCAACATTTACTATTGGTGCAAATCTGAAAAAAAAAAAACAATATGCTGGATGTCGCTTAATAACGGCTTGACCGATTTGGCTGATTACTTTTTCGTTGTGTTTATAATTAAGTATTAGGACATGAATTTTATGAGAGTTTTTTTTTTTGAATATGAATTATTGCTAATCGGGGTGAAAATCTCAACAAATACAAAATTCTGTCTATTTTAATAATGTTTATAGATATTATGTTACCTTCATAGTAATTTGAAAAGCACGGAAATAAAAGAAAGATAGCAAATTGAATTGGGCCCAAAAAAGGTCTTCCCAATGTAACACAATGCGAGCTCGTATGACATATCTGCATCAAGTACACACAGATAATATCATTGGTCCATTCTTAGTCTGAAAGCTTCAGTGGACAACCGAGTTTGGCATACGGTGAAGCTGATTTGTAGTTTTTTCGCTTTTTATGGCAAATTACCACATTGATTTTTACTGTAGCAGGCAATGTAATTCAAACTTTTTGTCCACTAAAACTGAATCAAAACAAACCTAGCATTATTTTATCTTTTCTTAAAATTTCATAAAAACCATGAGAACCTTTTTTTCTATTACTCAATCAAATTATGTCACGTTACTTTATTCCCTTTTAGCGATCATTATCATTAGACACCCAAGTTGTAAACGTAGCTAAAAGCATTTTAATTGACCGCCATTACTGACTACATCTCCAAGGTATTCTCAGAAAAATATCTCATATTTCTTTTCCGTTAAAGTGTCATTTTTAATACTCCTCGTTTTCTAATAAAAGTCTAATTTATAAGCCTTTTCTTTGTGTGTCTTTGCGCGAAACTAACTGACCCGACGACATAGCTCCTCAGCTTTTATTGTCGACATAAACTGGTTTTATAGCCGGCTTATCAGGCTTATCTTGCATCTCTGTTCAGTATTCCTGTGGGAGTGAAAGGCTGTATCTTCTTCTTCCGTATTCTTGAATATTTGATGCCGAAATGTAGGTGTGAATGTAACTTTGTTGTTACAGCAGAAACGAGGTCAAATATTGTTTGGAAAGCAGAGACTTCGACTTTTTATGTCTTGTTTTATTTATTTATTTATTTCCGGCAACGTGATACAAGTAGATTACATTCAGACAGGAGATAAAGCAAATTCTTTTCAAGTTTTGTTTAGCTTTCTAGTCTAAAAATAAATATATTACATAATTTAAGCTATTTCTCTTTCGAAAAACATTGTGTAAGTACATAAAATTAAACCTGCTATAAATGCTGCAGTAATTGAACTGACTACACATTCAAACTACATTTTGCAATCGCTCTATGAAAACGCTATTAGTGATCAGATCTGACGCGTTATTGAATGTACATTTAAACAAGCCTGTGTAAACATCGCAATATAAGAACTTGTTAAAATCATTCTGTAAACCCTGCGGGATGGATTTTGTATTAGTTTCTTCTTAAATTTTGCGTATGTCGACGCCTAATGTTCTTGACAATATGAGTATCAAAAGAATAACAGACAAGCCTACGACTTTAAAAAAAAAATCTTTATAAATCAGTAGACAAACAATTATTTGAAATAACAATCATTGTTGTTATTGTATATTAGAAACACTATTGAAATCATGGTAAAACTGTTTTTTCAAAACACTTTGGAAAAACTTTGTCTCGTAGCGTCGTAGTCGCTCGTAGCTACTCGTAGTTCGTAGCAAACTAACAAGGGTAGGGGTACGGTATCAAAGATTTTTTTTATCTTATTAAAAAAAACTTTGATCGGATTTGCGTAATGGAACACAGTCTATAATACTTGTGTTTCCTAAATAGTTTACGTAATGAAACTAACTGTGATTAAATGATGAGCAAAAAAACAAAGGTGATATTCATGGGAGCCTAAAACGAATAGCTCTGTGATTACTTCTTAATATTATATTATTAGAAAACGAAGTAACAACAATCTTTTATTTCAAGAAAACAAAGTAATAACAATGTTCAGAATAACGTCTTCCGTAATTATTTATATTCTCCGAGGCTGCCTGGGAATATACACACAATGGTAAAATAATAATAATATATTAATATTGTACGACCTGTTTGGCGCAGGGGTATTAAGCTCGCCTTCTGCGCCAGAGGTCCCGGGTTCGATCCCCGAACAAGACAAATATTTGTGTGCATGAACACGTCTATTTGTCTTGGTCTGGGTGTTTTATATGTATATTATGTATGTATTTACAAAAAATGTATATAAGTACGATTATCCGTTGTCTATCCTTAACACAATTTCTTCGAGAAACTTAACATGGGCTAGATAATGGTTGTTATTATATGCATTTATTTATTTATTCATTATGAAAAGAAACTTACACTCACACCAATGATGACTGATCTGATTAACATTCTAAGAAATGTATGGATAAGTTTAAAAAAAAACGCAAAAATAGCATAAAAATGTATGGAATTTCAGAAACTAAAAACTCTGATCCCTACATTTTTTAGGATTTCAGATCAATTGGGTATGTATAGCAATCTGGATCTCCTCCATTCACTCCCTAAATGGCCATTATCTGATCGCAGTTCGGTCAATCATTGGCAGAGAACGAAGGCCCCATAGTAACCTCGATTGTATGAAAATCGTCTAGTGTCGTTAATTATGTGACCACCACTCTTTCTGAATTTAAAACTCAAATACATTTTTATTTTTCCGTAATGTTTGTTTTGTAGAGTGGTACGTACACCGGTTTTAAGCTGTCGTCTACTCTGAAGTCCTGAATTCAAAACCCGGTAGGGGCAAATGTTTTTCGAACCCAGGACCTCAGAATAACAACAAACATTAAAACTTATGATAAATTTTAAATAGAAAAATATTGGAAAAAATTCACTCGGCCACAAGTGAATTCTCAGATGGGAATCGAACCCACGACCTTTGGAAATCCAGTCCAATGCTCTAACCGCTGAGCTACCGAGACTTTCTCGGTAGCTCGGTATATTTTTCTATTTAAAATTTATCATAAATATAAAAATAGCATTGAAAAATGCAAAAAATCTAAAATCATAAAAAAAAACATTAAAACATTACAGAAAAATAAAAATGTCTGCGTTTTCAATTGAGAATTGAGAACAAGTCCATCACACAGAGGCCAGAAGAGTACAGTCACTCAATTGATTGGAGTAGGACATTAAATAAAAATAAACAGAATCCAAGGGGCTAAGCCACTGATTCCAGCCAAGGTCCTTCGAGGACTAAAACCATTTAAAAGTCCACTTTACGTCCCTCAGAAGAGGGCCGAGTTTGCAAAATAATTAAATTTGTACCAGGAGAGCATAAAAGTGGGGGATGGTTTAAAATTTTCAGCGTTATGGCGCTGCTTCAATCTGTAGGGGCATAAGTGCTGAGTTGCTTCGTATTTTATAGCGCATAAAGCGCTTTATTGTCGGTTAACTGATGTAAAAATCTAGCTTGCCTACTCTGATAGAAATCAAATTTTATAATGTCCGTGCGTCCTTAGTGTGTCGGTTTTAGAGCAATTGTTGCTTAGCAATGTGACGTCGATAGTACATAGTCAAGTGCTTTGAGTGAGCAATAAAATAACAAGTCACGTTTCGATACAATTTATCTGCAAGAACGTAGGAGGTAATTTTATAGAAACTAGGTAACTACGACAACAGCTTCATTTTGTCAATAAGTAGCTTAGAATTTTGAAAGAAGGACGATGACCACTAACTTTTAGAAGTGTCGTCGAGATATAATCGTGTGAATTCTTAAATTAGTAGATTAATTATTTACTTATTTGGACGACCTCCGTGGTAGAGTGGTACGTACACCGGTGTCGCCTACTCTGAAGTCCTGGGTTCGAATCGCGGTAGGGGAAAATGTTTGTATGATGAATACGAGCATTTGTACCTGAGTCATGGCCGTTTATATATATTTCTATCCATAAATACTTATGTGTTCCCATGGGAATATCGAGATAAAAAGTATCCTATGCTCATAACTAGGCTATCTACCTGTGTACCTAATTTCATACAAATCCGTTCAGTAGTTTCGGAGCCTATTCAATGCAAACAAATAATTAAACAATAAAATCTTTCCTCTTTTTTTATGAACTTTTTATGACTTTTAGCTTTCATCATACCTTATGTTAAGTATTGATAAGGCTGAAGATGGAAGCGAGCCTCTCCCGGAATCCTCAACCACTGAGGAACTGACTATCTTATCTCAAACTGCCGGAACACAACAATGCTGAAAACAACAATGTTTTATGGCGTCAGGCTTAGATAAGGTGGTGGTAGCTAGCCAGGCGGACTTACAACAAGTCCTACCACCAACCAAACCGAATACAATATGTACCCCCGCTAGGAATTGAACTTCGGACCCTTCGGTCTGATACTGGTGGTTGTACCACTAGACCACAGAGGCGGTTGAAATATTAGTATAGACAAAGTTTGCTAAACGTTCACCAGTTGTAACTTGTAAGAATGCTAAATGTTTCTGCCATGTTTCAAACTCGTGATAACGCACATAACTTTGTTTTCACTATCTTCTTGACGAAGTTAAAAAAACTGGATATTGAACTAAACCTTTTATGCTAATAAATTGTTCTTTAATATCGTTTTGTTACTTTTCTTCTTTTGAATGTTTTCTTGGTATTGACGTCTTATATCTATAGCTATTTTATTGCTGCATAAACTTTTAGCATTGAACTAACTTCGTCTGTAAAGATTTAGAGCTACATTAACCCAAATGAAACGAGTTTTTCCTGATATGAAAAGTGGTTTAATGTTAATAATTTAGTTTTGCATAACATTAAATCTGTTCTGCAGTTCAGTAGTTAGACAAACAGAGCAAAGCTGTGTGCATTAGCTTCTTTGTAATAAAACAATATCGTGACTGACTGACAGACAACGCATAGCCCAATCGGCTGAACCGATCAAGCTGAAATTATGCATACAGGATCCTTTAACGATGTAGGCGATTACTAAGAAAGGAGTTTTTGATATTTCCGCGGGAACTGGAGGCCTAGTCTCTAAGCCCGTCAACTAAGATACGGGCCCCCGTCCATAAGTTTTCCGAAACTAAGGATGGAGCCTACTCTCTATTGATTTCGGATGCACTAGTTTTGGACAAACGGCACGAACACATTGGGAGTAGGGACAATGTCAAAACGTATTCTCATTCATTCTTAGTTCGGGTCTCCGAACTAATAAGCTGTCCGTAGGTGATACGGAGTAGGAAGCGTCCGTAACTTAGCCAGAAACTACGAGTTTTGTGCTTAGAGAGTAGACCTCCTGGAAACCCACAGTTTAGTAAAAAATAATTTGATTGGCGCTTGGTGTGAAAGTTAGAAATAGGAACTAAATAATTCTAGTCCTACCCAATTATGATGACCATGATGATACATTATTGGGTAACTTCTGAGTCTAAATAATAGTCTTCTCTGTCTGACGTCTGATTCATTTCATAGCCGTCAACTTAATACCTACCTACGTCAGAAAACGTTTTCGTATAAAGACTTTTATTCAAACGTTTTGTCGATAACCTCGAGTTTGATAACATTATCATCTCTAATAAATGTAAAAGTAAAGACGACAAAAATTATGAAAATCGAAAACCAATATTTGAAAATAATTCACCATTTTCCTTATTGAAATCCCCTGAGTCTCGTCATTCATGTTACGACAGGTTATTGTAGGCTGACAAAGCAATACTGTTCCGAGTTCAATTTATTCATAAGAACTCATTTCTATAAGTGGTCGTATATTTTTGCCGGCGAAGCCTTTTCATCAGGATGTGTAACGAACGGTGAAATTTTATCTGCCACCTGTTTCACATCCTTGTGAACTACCTGCGTTTATGGTTCGCATTCTCCGAAGGCAAACCTGTCACAATTCGAAGAAATAAGTTTCAAGATCTGTCTAGGAAAAGCAAACTAGATCCCTGTCGCCGAAAGGCAACCACTTTCAAAAACAGAAAAAAAACGGGCTACCCTTTCTTGGTTGATATAATATATCAACCAAGAAAGGGTAGCCCGTTTTTTCTGTATATTATATATCCTAAATGTCGCACCAAGCGCTAGACAACATCTTTTTCAACTCACACGCTCGGAAAAGGAGTTTGTCATTCAGTTTCCGCGTAGCATTTTGCGGCCTAGCGTGGTAAAGTACTTTTTAACCGACTTCAAAAAAGGAGGAGGTTCTCAATTCGGTTGGTATAATTTTTTTTTTTTTATTTTTTTTTATGTATGTACACCGATTACGCCGAGATTTCTGAACCGATTTCCATGATTCTTTTTTTGTTCGATGCAGAATAGTTGCCAATTGGTCCCATAAAAATTTGGTTTCGTTTGACCCAGTACTTTTTATGTTATGAGCATTTTTATATATTTCATTTCATTGTTGACTTGGACGATGTAGTATTTACGATAATTTTGTTTATAATGTACATGAAACCTTATCTAATCTAGAAAAACCCTGCTGTAGTTTACAAAACAGCCTATTACAGACACTAAAAAGTAAAAAAAAAAAAACTGCGTTACAAAAAACCGACTTCAAAAACTAAAAAGCAAAAAATAAGCCTTTTGGAGTCGGTGCCAGCCAAGGCAAGAAAAATAAAAGAATAGGAGCTTAAAGTAGAATGTCTTGTCTGCCACCGACTCCAAAAGGCTTATTTTTTGCTTTTTAGTTTTTGAAGTCGGTTTTTTGTAACGCAGTTTTTTTTTTAATTGAATACCTAATAATATGTCTGTGAATTGCACTATTGACTTTTTGTTACATTTTATACTAATTTTAAATAACTTTGAATTAATCATAATACTCCGTTTTGGTTTTTTATATTATTTTAGTTCATTAAATCATAAAAACAATAACAATAAGATTAAACAATTTGTTATAAGAATTTTATATAAGGCTGGGTGAGATTTCACAACCTATGATTAGATTTCGGGACGTGGCCTAAACCTTTATTTGTAAATTGTCTTTGTCTTGTACCTCATGTCAATGTCAACATTTTTCGAATCGTTTTTATTGTTATTTAGAAGTAACAATATATTCTCACTTTAAATAACTTTTAATAAACTTTGTATCATATATAATTATTTTATATCATTAAAACAACAAGAATAAGGTATATGTAGATTTAACTTTTAGTTTAAAGAATTTTTTACCGGAAGTTGACCGCGGAAATAACCATAATGTTCCTCGCTGTTGTTAGGTGAAAAGTTGTGTGTTGTGCTCGGCAGAAAAGTTTTTAGCGTCTAGCACCTTTGATAACTCGTCGCTAATGACCAACTTTCCAGCCTTGCATAACAAATAACTATTATATTACGCACAGCAAAGAAGTGGATCTCCCTCCCTGCGTCTGTATTTCCGAGTATTTATTACACGAACACTTTCAAAGCAAGGGTGAAGAGGCACCTTCTAGGTTAACTCGCTCCGTGGTGGTTCCGTTCTTAACCCCTGGGTTTTATTGGGATCCATTCAAAGTAAAAAAGCTAAACCCATGGTAAATTTTAAATAGAAAAATATTGGAATACTGAGCTACCGAGACTCTCGGTAGCTCAGCGGTTAGAGCATTGGACCGGATTTCCAAAGGTCGCTGGTTCGATTCCAGCCTGAGAATTCACTTGTGGCCGAGTTAATTTTTTCCAATATTTTTCTATTTAAAATTTACCATAAGTATAAAAATAGCATTGAAAAATGGAAAAATTACAAAATCATAAAGCTAAACCCATTCAAAGTAAAAAAAAAAAAACAAATTGAACTTTTAATCTTAACGATATTTTTAGTTAAGAGAGTCTCAAACATCACTGAAGCATGATAATGTATGAACATTGTTTTAAGTTCAGTTTGAGACATTTTAAACTTAATATTTACGATTAAGAAACTCGCCAGAAGTCGCTTTGAGGAAACCCTTTTCAGAAACGGAAAATAACAAACTCAACTTTTAATCTTAGTGATAAAGGATTTCCAGAAGACAGTATTTAATTAAAAAGTTTTTACCTAACTGTATTTACTTTCGATACAAATCAAATATTTTCGGATTCAACATGACGCAGTAAAGTACCGACAATGTTACACCGCGTCTTGTATCTCAATAAGTGTTCGATAACAACGTGGGTGGATGTTAGCAATATTTTCACCACATGATTAATCACAGCTTTGTTTGCAAGCGAAATCTGTTTTGTCGTCGTATGTCACTTAACGAGCGTGCTCATAATTAATCCCACAAGCCTCCAGATGCGACATTAATTGATATTAATTATTGTCTACCCGCAGTCGTCCATTAACTGACATCTTGTTATAGTTTGCTCTGATGCTCGCGATAATCGCACTCCATTAATTCATGAGTAATTAGTGGCCGTACTAAGTAGTAAAATCGGATTAGTATTTGTAAAAGCTTTTAAAAGTTTACACAGCCTCCGTCCGGACGAACTAAGTTAGGCGTAGAGGACACAGCGTAAGAACTTAAGTTTTATAGACTATGTAGAGGAGGTGTAGAACTGTAGACAGCGTAGACATTGTTCCATATTCATGCGTAGAGCACTAAATCGTGGGGAAGTGAGTCCCAAGTACACGATGCGGGTCGGAAATGGTCGTCGAGAGAGCTCCACTAATCCAGCAGACTAGACGGTGTAATCCGTCGACTGGCGAGCTTACGCGGAAAACTTATCAAATTTAACATAACCCGGAGTTCGTCTTAATAACTCATTTAGGTAAGACTTCATTATGCGTGCGTAAATATTGGATGGTTTATGGTTTACCTCGAGCGGTGCCGGCCCTCGGAGGTAGCCCCTTGTATTATTCACTGGAGGACACTAGCATAATTATTTGATCACTGCACTATGGCACTTCACGTCACAGGGTCACAGGTGTTCACGTCACTCACTGTCCGCGGCACGCGTGTTCGTGTGGCGGCGGGCGCCGCGCGACTGCCGCGGGGGCGCTTGCTTCGCTCGCTCGCTCGTCGCCCATAATGACCGCGCTGCAAACTCCTCGAACGCTCGCAATGCCTAGATCCAATTTCAATGCGAGCTTAACGCGTCGTTACGATGCACGTACGATAGCAAGTTTTGCTAATTTCCACGTGCGTTCCACTTTAATAGACTGAAATAGCTTAACCCTACGGAACTTTGTGTCAGACAACTGAAAATTAGTTTAGACGTGCTTAG
This sequence comes from Chrysoteuchia culmella, assembly GCA_910589605.1. NCBI lineage: Eukaryota > Metazoa > Arthropoda > Insecta > Lepidoptera > Crambidae > Chrysoteuchia > Chrysoteuchia culmella. The sequence goes on along the minus strand of OU342643.1, from coordinate 25,786,560 downwards.
AATTGCATTTCACGTACGAATGTTCCTCGCACGCAGTTTTTAATGGGGGTATAAGTCAAAGTTCTAAATACTTTAAATATTTAACGATTGTCACAAAAGCTTAGTTTTAGGTTTATCTATGTGAAACTTTAAACTTTTACGACTGTGTGAAAAGTTCTGCTGAAAATAGTTGTCGAAGTAATTTTTCATACAGGCCATAAACGCAACGGGAAGCACTAAAGAGTTATTTACGGATATGGAGTCTGAGTCGCGGTAAGGCGGGGACACACGGCGCGCGCCGTAAATCGCGGTTACGCACTCCACCGAACGATGCGAACTTGCCCTATAAAAGCACCGCAGTACTTCTTAACTGGCTATTTTTCAACACGCAATGGATCGCATTAAATCCCGACGCACGTTCGGAAACTCTGTGTCGGAAAAAGTGTCTTCCCAGATTTGCTAAAACATTCACTTATATGCAATAGGATTACTTCTCGATATTATTATGTCAAAAGCATATGATGCAGTTCAATATAAAATACTACTAAACAAACTTTATAATTAAAATCATATCTACACAATAGAACACAAACGGTAGAAATCGAGCACTTTAATGATAGGTTAGGCAAAATAGAAAAAATAAGGTCCGACACAAAAATTGACAATGCCTCAATACCTCAAGGCAGTGTGTTAGGATGCCTTATGTTTTTAATCTACATTAATGATTTTGCCGAATCTCTAAACGAATTCTGCGTCATGTTTGCTGACGATATTTCTATTCTCATATCGAGTAATGATTCAGTAAATTTATCAGAAAGAAATCATAGCATATTAACAAAAACGACAGACTGGCTAGCTAAACACAATCTACAAATTAACCTTTCAAAAACAAAATTTATGTGTTTCATGCACACCAAAAACCAGAATTTGAACTAAAAGCTAATAATAATCTTAAAATAAAAACAGTAAGAGAGCACACACTATTAGGCTTAACAATAGACACCCATATTAATTGGAAACTACATATAGAAAAACTTCACTGAAAATTGAGCAGCTTCATGTATGCATTACGAGAAGTAAAAAAAACTACAGATGTTGCAACTGCAATAACGACTTATTATGCATATGCATTTGCATGGCTAAGCTACGGTGTAATCCTATGGGGAGGCAGTACTGATGCTCCAAGTCTATTGACTAAGCAAAAGAAACTTATAAGAATCATAGGTAATATAGAAGTCAGAGAGAGTTGTTAGCCTTATTTTGATAAATACAAATATTTAACACTACCGTGCATATATATTTTAGAACTATGCAAATTTGTTCAAAAATATCCCAATTTTTACAAAAAAAGAGACGACACCTTATCAAAAAACCTAAGACTACGCAAAAAATTATTACAACCCGGTTCTAAATTAAAACACCATTCTAACAGCCCTCTTGCGATGTCAATCAAAATTTTCAATAAATTACCAGAACCATTAAAAAACATAAATGATGAAAAGCAATTTATAAATGAACTAAAACAAGTACTTTACAAAAAATGCTACTATACCATTACCTAATATTTAGAAGACAAAAACATAGAATCAACACTTAAATAAACAAAAAAAAAATGATACTTCTCCTAATTGAATATTGTTGTGCCCATCAGGGTCCATATTGATACCTATTTTAAGTAACATCTATTGTAAACCTATGGAATGCAATAAAGTATTGAGTATTGAGTATTGAACTCTCGAGCCAAGATGTAGAGAGTTCCTTGTTGAAAAGACATCTAAGTAACTACCTATTTCAGATCGTAAATTGTAAGGAAACAAATAAAAAGCTATTTTAAATTAAAATTCAATATAATTACTTCAGTTTAAATTGTAACCTGCGTATGTCAATGAAGTTACGCCATCAGTTCACAAACCCTACGGCAGGAGACCTTGTAACGAGGAAAACCGGCAAGAAACTCGTCAAGGGCTGTTTTTCTCCCTATGTTTCGTACCTACAGAGTCGTTAAAGTGAAAAATGACTTACAGATAGTACAATTGAGAACACTGTCCAACGGAATTTCACAAGATATTGAAGTATACCTGCAATGTGCGGCGTCGGGAGACGAAATAACACAAGGAAAGTTGAGATTTAACTGATTGTTTATTGAGAGAAAAATAGTGTTTTTAAGTAGGTCAATACGTTAATGTGTTACAATGACATTTAGCTTGTTTAGATAAGTATCCGATTACATGTTGCATGTTTACCTTAAAGAAAATAGAATATAAATTTATAATAAAAAACAATAGTCATTTCTATACGTCATCGACATGACGTGTGCACCACACTACATACCAAACACCTATTATTATTTTAACATTAAGTTAAACTGAAATATGTCATCTAATTTATTAATAAGGTTCCTATGTTTAAAGGTCAATTATACCGTATTGGTATTAACCCGGCATGAATGAGGTGAGAAATTATTACACTAGCTATGAGGTGGGTAGGAGATACCCAAAACATCAAGCTTATTTTTTTTACTATGATTGTGTAATTTGCATTTTTACTTGAGATATATTAATTTAATAGTGTCCATTAAACAGGATCAGTAAATAAAAAACCATAATTAAATAGAAAAAGCGTAATTTTCATTGCAAATAACAAAGTCTCAAAAATTTCATAAAAAATTAATGTTTTTAAGTAGTCTGCTTCTTTTCACATAAAAATCAACATAACAATAGTATCTAACTACTTTAACAAAAAAAACTGATAAGTCGTAAAAGATCTGATTACATAGCACTAAAAGTACTCCAAAAAATTTGACCGAAAATTGCACATATTTTGAACAGCAGTTTTTTGTTTTTCTCATCCCTCAAATCCTTCCCTCCAGCTACTGCAAATACGAGACTCGCAAGGCAACACTAAAATTAAATAATCTGCGTTTAAAAACTTCTAGGGTATGACATACGGACCTCATTCACGCCGGGGTATGATTTTATTTTATTTTAAAATAGAAACATTAATTCTTTTGAGCTTTACTTCTGAAGACTTCTTTTTTGATTCTTAATAATTTTCAAGATCTTTATAGTAATCATCCCATCCTTCCTAAGATACTTCGAAATTATTTTTGAAATGGTAATTAACTTTGTAAGTATATTAAAAGTACTTGAAATATTTTCGAAGTGAAAACTTCTTTAGCGGCGTTGTGCACATCAGAGTTTTAAATTTTTGGTAAGGGTAAAAAATGTTAAAGTCGCGTCAGGACACGTGAACCTGATCGAAAATTTGTAGGACGGAGGGAGAGTAGCGCGCGTAGGAAGTAATATCTCCCTCTCTTTCTACCGCGCGGCGAAAATGTATGCCTGCTCCTGCTGTTTCGTTTAAGCGGTTTTCAATTGAGCCGGCACTCCCGGAGTGCAACCCGTTGTTTTTTTTCGTACAAGCAGTGTGAAGTAGTTTATGATCCATTTATTTATTTATTTATTAACGACGGGGAGACTCTTAGCCTTCATCATACCTGATGTTAAGTATTGATAAGGCTGAAGATGAAAGCGAGCCTCTCCCGGAATCCTCAACCACTGAGGAACTGGCTATCTTATCTCTAACTGCCGGAACACAACAATGCTGAAAACATTGTTATTATGGCGTCAGACTTAGATAAGATGGTGGTCGCTAGCCAGGCGGACTCACAACCGCGGTTGGCGGTTGTACCCCCGCTGGGAATCGAACCCGGGACCCCTGGGTCTCATACCGGTGGTTGTTACCACTAGAGAGGCGGTCCATTCGTAAAATAATAATCTTTGTTCTCAATATTATAAATTCTCGACCTCCGTGGTAGAGTGGTACAGTCGGGGAACTTCCCGGTTGACCAGTAGAGTTTTTTAAAGAGCTTTATTTAAAAAAAGTAGTAGATATATAGAAAATGTTTATATCACAAATAATAGAACATGAACAGGTATTTCATTTGAAAAATAAATTATTTCTTTATTCTTAGTACTTTCCGAGAAAACGTTTCTCAAAAAAACTCTACTGGACAACCGGGAATGTCCCCCACCGGTTTTAAGGTGTCGCCTACTCTAAGGTCCTGGGTTCGAAAACCGGTAGAGGCAAATGTTTGTATGATGAATACGAGCATTGTACACGAGTCATGGATGTTTTGTTAAATATATTTCTACTCATAAATACTTGTATATGTATAATTGTGAGCTGTGTAGTGTTGGCTTAGAATAGCACTACCCCCCTCTCATCCCGTGGGGGTCGTAAAAGGCGACTAAGGGACTCAGCCTTCAGGAGACGGGCAGCAGCGATCTCCTACAAACTTGGCCATACTGCGATCGCCAACCCGCCTGCCAAGCGTGGTTATTATTTGCAGCTGCTCTAAAGATAACACAACATGTTCTAATTCCAATAAATAACATAACTTTTACCAACCTCAATATTTCAACATGCACACTCCAATCCAAAAATGTATTTTTAATTTCCCTAACCCAAATAAAGGGATAAAAGAGCAAGCTTTTTATTATTGGAATCCCTTACTCGGGCCAGTTTGCGCCGATAAATTAAGCCGAGTGTGCGGCCACCCTAATTACTCAAACCGTGGACACGACCACCGGGACACAGAATAAAAAGTTAACAGAAGGTTCGTCGCTATACAATAATAGGTATACTAAAAAACATTGCAACTCCCTAGGGTTGCTGCTTGTATTGACTTTGTTTGTTTTTGTGAAATACATATTTAATTTTATTTACGCTACTTAAAACTCTTTGACACAAAATTTCTTGTTTGTCATGAAATGTCAGTAAAGGCACCGGTAAACGATCATAGAAGATGGCTAAAAGAAGATGTTCCATTTTTGTATGGAAGCTTGGCCCCCTAATTTCTACAGTAATGAAATTATATTTTATGCAAGAGCACTAAATAAGGAACTTTTTCATGTATTTATATATTTATAAAAATGCCCCAAACATTTTATTGCTTAATAAAAAAGATACTTAAAATTATTAAAACACCATCCCAAGACTTTTTCTACCATGGCAACTTCGACTTTCCTTTGTCACGTGAACTGTCAGAATGCAGATTCTTTTTTTTTAAATAAGTTTTGGCTTCTCTCGTTTTCCACAGAAATTCCGCGAATGTCACGTAGTGAAAGAGACACGTTACCTATATTTCATTGGTCGAGGCACTGATAGTGACATTTGACTTATGTAAAATAATGTCAATACGTGTGACTTAGGAGGTTTTATTTTATCAAAATGCAAAAGAACTACCCAGTACAGCCGGCAGCCGCGTGGTTTAATTTTCTGAACTGAATAAATTGTATTTATACCCCAAAACCTTGTAAAATGTCGTAATAAACTCAAAATTATAAAATAAATAATTAGTAAATCATTCAATAGAAATAATAAAATTCTAAGAAAAGTTTTCAAGTTTTGGAAACATCTTAATCATATATACCAACATATCAACATACCAAAATCACAACCTTGGAATCCACCAGATATAGGAGCTGCATCCTATTTTTTTTTATTATGTTTTTCTGTCTGTTCTGTAATATTGTTATATATAAAATAATAATAAACATTTAAAATGTCTTGCTTTGTTAACATCTATGTATAACACCGTGTATATTAAAACCCCTAAGGTTGGATCAAGTCGACTTCATGTCTGGCCCATGCAAGATAAAAGTTATACAAGCATACTTCACTTCATATTTTCTGTGGTTATTTTCCCCATTGTCGGCAGCATTCTGATGCGCTGGGTCAGTTTTTTGAAGTTGTGTCTGATCGTTTAGTAGCTCAACCTCATGATAAGTATTTTGTTGTCGGTGACTTTAATGTTTCACAAGCCCAGTGGATTTTGTCGGCTGAGGGTGAACACTACCTTGACGCGAATTCTAGTGATAACTTAATACAATTAGTCAGTAGCTTCCTAAGTTACACCGATTTCAAGCAGTACAACAATGTTCAGAATGTCAACAACCGTTCGCTTGATTTAATATTTAGTGATTCTCTGTGCTCCGTGAGTAGATGTTATGAACCACTTGTACCTGAAGATGACCATCATCCTGCATTGCAGGTGCAATTTCAGTTGCAGAATCGTGAATGTTTGACCTCTGCCCCACGTACTATTAAACTATTTCGAAGAGCTGACTATGAAGCGATAAATGAAGCAATATTGGCTCATGATTGGACAAGTTTATATAGCATTGACCAAGTAGAGTTAGCTTTGGCCGAGTTTTATAGGGTCATTAATGAAGTGATTTCTGAATATGTACCTAAATTAGAAGTTAAACGCGATTCTATACCATAAATACCCACCATGGTTCTCTAGAGCATTAATAAAAATAATAAATGAAAAATTAAAATTTCATAAGCGATGGAAAGTGTACGGCAGGTTGAGTGACTATCATACTTTTAATCTTCTTCGCAAACGTCAAATACGCGTTCAAATTGAATGTTACGATAAATTTATTGAAGCTGCTGAAGATAATATACATAACGATAGCAAACAATTCTGGTCGTTCGTTAAATCCAAAAAGAGTTCAAGTGAATTGCCGAAGTCCGTATTTCTCAACGACGTTGCTTGCACCGACGGAGGTGACATCAGCAATTTATTCAATACTTACTTCCAATCTGTATTTGAACCTAATTTAAGCTCTAAACCTCCAAAAGTTGCGCCTTATAAAACTACGGATAACAGTCTTGTTTCGTTGGACTCTGTGGATATTTCTATTGATGTCGTAGAAAAATATCTAAGGGATCTAGATGTAAGCAAAGGTTGTGGTCCGGATGGTATACCGGCAATATTTTTAAAAAATTGTTCGAGTACTCTTTGCGCACCCTTGCATTATCTTTTCCAACTGTCGCTTCGATCAGGCAACTTTCCTATTGCCTGGAAACAGTCATATATAGTTCCTATCCATAAAACTGGAGCATAACGTCCAAAATTATAGAGGTATTTCTAAAATCAATGTTATTCCAAAATTATTTGAGAAATGTGTTTTTGATATAATCTATCCGATACTCAGTCCTATCATTATTGATCAACAACATGGCTTTTTAAAGAAAAAATCTACTGAGACAAATCTTTGCGAATTTGTGCATAATGTTGCTACTTCAATGGATAAAGGCTACCAGGTGGATGCGGTGTATACCGATTTCTCTAAGGCTTTTGATAAAATTTCGCATGATTTGTTGATTTGCAAACTTGGTGAAGTTGGTATACATGGTGATCTACTTCGATGGCTTGAATCCTATTTACGCGATCGCAGCCAGGCCGTTGTTGTTAAAGGTTTTTGCTCTTCTTTCATCCCAGTTACGTCTGGAGTCCCTCAGGGCTCACATCTTGGACCTTTATTATTTAATCTATTTATTAATGACATTTATTCCGTAATTCGACATTCAAATTTTATACTGTATGCAGATGACATGAAAATTTATAAAACTATTGTAAATGTATCTGACTGTTTATTACTCCAAACTGACTTAAACAATTTATTAACATTTTGTGAGAATAACTGTTTAAATTTAAATATTAAAAAGTGCTGTATAATTAGTTTTACAAGAAAGAGAAAAATAATATTTCATATAATTACTATATTAGTAACGAGTCTCTAAACCGTGTTGCTGAGGTAAGAGACTTAGGTGTTATTCTCGATAGTAAGTTGTCATTTAATAACCATATTGAACATATAACATCAAAAGCTTACCGGATGCTGGGATTTATTCTTAGGATTAGTAAGGACTTTAAACGATGTTCTACTATGACACTTTTGTTCAATTGCTTTGTGAGATCGATTTTGGAGTATGCCTCAGTCATATGGAATCCTCAATACAATTTGTACATTGATAGTATCGAAAGAATTTACTTAAAATTTGTCAAGCATATTTCATATAGGTGTTCACATTGTAGTTTCAAAAGTGATGAGATCCGCAGTAAATCCTTATGCAATCGTCGCCATGAGAGAGATCAGGTCTTCTTATTTATGATCAATAATAACATGTTAGACTCGTCTTTCCTTTTGAGTAATATTTTTATAAGATGCCCAAGGGCTAGTTCCAGAAATAAAAAGTTGTTCAGTTTTCCTAATAATATTAAGACAAATTATGCTGCTAACACAATTTTGTACAGGGCTTGCTATAACTATAATATGAAATTCGATTGATTTGTTTAATAATAGTCTTAATGTTTATAAACAGAAAATAAGGAATATCCTAAATAGCTAACTTTTCTTGTATAACTTTAATGTGTAAGTATTTAATTTATTTAATTGTTACAATTTCTTTTCATATTTTGTTCTACACTGCTCAGCATGTATTAACTCTTGGTGGAAACTTAATTGATTTTTGTTTGTTTATATTATTTAATGTATTAGTATTAAAACATTGTTTGTTTCCCAAATTAATAAAAATAAAAATAAAATAAAATAGTTTGATTATTATTCTTTGTTATACTATACACATAATACACGGTTTATTCTCTCGGGGTGCGTATCTTTTCCTAGTAATGGCGTGTCTAGGATTTGAAACATATTTTGACTTCTTCTTCTTCTTAGCTTGCGACTCTGGCTATATTTGTGAGGACCAAAATTTTGCCACCGAAACGGCATTGTCTGTGGCCTTGTAAAGGTCCTCGCGTGTACAGGTGTAAGGACACGCAGTGCAGGAGAAAAGATGTGCAATGGTCTGGGGAGAAATACTACATAGACACGCGCTCTCCAAGCTGTAACTTGCGTCCGCAACCTCATTAAGGACTTTTTTTTTATAAATATTTCCATACAATCACACCAATTATCTAGCCCACGCTAAGTATCACGAAGAACTTGTGTTATGGATACTAGATAACGGATAAACATACTTATATACTTTTTTTTTGTAAATACATACATAATATACATATTAAACACCCAGACCAAGACAAATACACATGTTTATGCACACAAATATTTGTCTTGTCCGGGGATCGAACCCGGGACCTCTGGCGCAGAAGGTGGGGTTAGTACCCCTGCGCCAAACAGGTCGTCATTGTTTCGTTGTTGTCGTCAGGTTTTGACTTGACGAACTCAATAATCGACCGTAGGCCAACGAGTTTTAATAACATTATATTAAAAATCCTATTAGGAATCTTAGTAGTTTGGAAAATACAGAGAAAAATGACTGATGATTAGATAGGAATAAAAACTAAACGCGATGCTTTTTGGAGTAAATAAATATATATTTTTAATGTACATTGTTTAATCTTTTCAATCCACATAATATGAGAAATGTCTAGCGACTCTAGGTATTTTTTTAGCCATCCCCTTTATTTATATAATTAAGGAAGTAAAACGCTTCAAACATACCCGCAGACGGTCATATAAATTTGACAGAAATCTGTCAGAAAGTTTGATCGTTTACTAGGCGTGTTTTTATTCATATTCTGGTGAAAACGATTAAAAAATTATTTGGTTTAAAATAACATTTTCCTGTGTATCACGATCTCATATTACCCCAAAATAATTTATTTTAATAATAGCGACTAATAATAATAATAATAATACCTTCAAAAGTGCCTGAGAATGCCTGTAACGTTACGTCCATATGTGTGCGAACCAGAAATGACACTTTGTTCCGAGTGTTTTCTCTGCTTTCTTACCCGCCGCCTCTCGTACTTTGTGTTTGAGAGGACTGCACACTTTGTTGACTCTCATAAAAAAATATATTACGTTCACCCCTATTTTATTATGAATTTTAGTATAGGCCGTGTCGATTGTGAAGGCTTCTTTACATATTGGCATGTATAGGGAAATTGAATTATTGCATCATCTTACTAGTGACCGTCCGCGGTTTTACACTCGTAGTTCCCGTTCCTGTGGGAATATGTAGATATAAGCATCATGTGATTTTATTACAAGCTATAAAGTAAACTATATGTTTGCCAAATTTACAAATATCCAAACCTTCACATCCATTACTATGATATTTTGCTAGCTTGTAACCCCCCTATTTTTGCGTCTGTCTGTCTGTCTGGGGCAACTTAGCCCCTAAACTACTGGACCGATTTTAATGCTGTTGTTTTTTGTCCGGGTCAAAATGTTCCTCAGGGATTTTCTGAATGAGCACGTGGACGAAGTTGCGGGTGAAAGCTAGTGTTGTATATTCACGTCATCTTTATAGGATGTGAGAGAGGAATGAGTGTAAACAAAGCTAATGCCATTAATTTGCTTCCATTGATAAGGCACACTCAGTGGCTTATGTGTTATTGGTTATTTTGCGTGGGTAGATGTAATATACAAACTTTGGCCCGCGACTTTGTGTACATGGAACTAATTTCCCTTTTGTGATATAGACTTTGTCACTTAGAAATAGGATAACATTCTTTCACTGAGAAGATATGAGAATAAAAAAATGTAATTTAGAAAACTGATAAGTAGAAAACGAAAAATATGTACCGAGACCTACCGACCGACTCGACTGACTCGGTGCTGGTATTACATGGTCTAACAACTCCTGAGGATGCGCCGTGTGTGGGCAAAACACGTGTAGAGTAGTCGGTGAAGGTGCAAGGTGTGTCACTGTGTTGCATCTGCATTTATTTGCGGGCGGGCGGTGCATCTTGCATGTAAGTTTTTCTTGCGGAATTATGCTACATATTTTTCGTTTTCTACTAAGATATGAATTTCCGCCAAGTAACGCAAGATTCTATCAAACATTAGAATACTGATGTTCGTCTACGTAAAAGCTTATGATAATTCCGACTTGACTTCGCACATTAATCCAATACTTGGTTACAACAATAAGAAATCACCACACAATTTCATTGTGTACTCTACATACAAAACTTCCCGATGATTTAAAATTCATTCTCAACCACACAATGGAAACCCAGCTTTACCCTAACAGACATAGAATTTCTGTTCCCTTATCGTTGTCTGGAGACCTTCTTATTTTCGCCTCCTTCGCCGGAAGGATTAATGCTGGAAACTTGCAGATCTTCGACGGTTTATCGCTCGATTCCCTCCCGTCCCAGCGCGGGAATGAAACTCCGGGACATATTTGTGCCTAACTCCTGGATTTACTGGCAACCTTAAGATATTATTATTAAGATTTTGCGCTGTACTCGGATGTTTGAATATTTCAGATGTTTGATTTGAATGTAAAGAAAGAGCTACTTAAGTTGTGGTAACGTTCTTTGTTGTAACAGCTAATTTACACCCTTGTCCGTAACATAAACAACAAATTACAATGATTACAGTAGGCCTAGCACGAATAACTTTCGAGTAAGTATCATGAGGCAGATAAGAACAATATGATATAAATAAGAGTCTTAGCTGACCCTACTAGGTTATAGATATATAACCTGTAGTTAGGGATTCAGCGCCTTTCCCCATGTCATACCTTGTTTATTGTTATCTATCTTAAACTAGTTTACAGAATAACTATTACATATTTCGTTTAACATCTTAAAATCAACGTAACAAAACTAAGTAAGGAGCATAAAATTACAAACATCATATGCACTATTTTTTATTTGTGTTGTTTCTATTAATCTACGAAACATTTATGATTATTTTCATTATATATAGAAAATTCGATAATAAACAAGATTTTTTCTTTCCTTTTAGGTCCGCACCTAAACTTAAATCTCTATATAAACATCAGCAGCTGAGATACACAGGACGGACAAACAGTCTGTCCTAAACAAACAGCGATGGCTTGTAATAATTATCGCAGAAACTCAATGACAAGCGACTTCGATAAGTGCCGATTCACACCATGTTATCATTGATTTTTTGACTAATTTTAATTACATATGCTGGGTTTTTTGAAGTGAAAACTTCTTTAGCGGCGTTGTGCACATCAGTTTTAAATTTTTGGCATGGGTAAAATGGTTACGTGGTTAAATTGGTTACGTGTCCTGACGCGACTGTTAAAGTCGCGTAACCTGATCGAAAATTCGTAAGACGGAGGGAGAGTAGGCGCGCGGCGTAGAGAGGCGTAGGAGAAGAAGTAATATCCCCCTCTCTTTCTACCGCGCGGCGAAAATGTATGTCTGCTCCTGCTATTTCGTTAAAGCGGTTTTCACTTCTGCCGGCACTCCCGGAGTGCAACCCGTTGTTTTTTTAACATTCAATACGTTTACTCTTAATAATCAATTCTGAATCCTTATGTTAAGAAGAGGCCTAAGATGGAGCAAGCTTCCCAGAAAAAGCTTATGCAATCGAGCTTTAAATATACCAAGATTATAGGCAAACGGGAATACAGACGCAGGCAGGGAATTCCACTCCCTGGCTGTGCACATAAAGATGAGGAAGAGCACTTTGTATGCAGTCGTGGAATACCACCAGGTAGGGGTGATAGCTAGCAGAACGTCTGGCCTCCCGGTGATAAAAAGGAGCTGGAGGGATAAGCCCATGCAGCTCATCAGTACACTCTCCGAAGAACAATCTTTAGAATAAAAACCGACAATGAAGCAACTCTTCGACGAAAGGGAGACTGTGGAGCTTGGTATTCATCAGTTTAATCATTCCCAACGAGTTTTCTGACACTGCGTTCCACCGAGTCGAATGCGGCTAGCTGGTATTATGCTGAACCATCCCAAAGGTGGCAGCAGTATTCCATGCACTGAAGAATTTGCGCTTTAAATAAGATAAGAAGCTGTTCCAGCGTGAAATACTGCTTCACCCTATTTAGGACCAACCGTATTAGTAGTACCGTAACCATATCGTACCGTAAGCGTATTATAGGTATCAACCGTCTCTGTGGTCTAGTGGTACAACCACGATTATCAGACCCAGGGGTCCCGGTTCGATTCCCATATTGTATTCGGTTTGGTTGGTGGTAGGACTTCGGGGGGTTATTACCTAAAAATTATCAATTATCGCGCAGATGTCGCGCGATCGCTGCGAAACGTCAAAATAAAAATCGGCCAAGTGCGAGTCGAACTCGCACATGAAGGGTTTTGCCTCTCACCCAAGGTTGCCTGGAAGAGACTGCTACGTAGCTATAAGGCCGCCTATTGTGTTGTTGTTCGATTCCCATCTGAGAATTCACTTGTGGCCGAGTTAATTTTTTCCAATATTTTTCTATTTAAAAATTTATCATAAGTATAAAAATAGCATTGAAAAATGCAAAAAATCAAAAATCATAAATTATTGGCTGTTGCATCTTAATCGATCGTTAAACACCTGAAAAGATGTTTCTTTCGAATGCAAGGATATTCCTAGCATTGATGTGACAAAGCTGGCATACAGCGTAATTAAAATATAAAAGTATTGGAGAATTTCGACGGTGGTTCGCAAGTCTCGGTAGCTCAGCGGTTAGAGCATTGGACCGGATTTTCAAAGGTCATGGGTTCGATTCCCATCTGAGAATTCATTTGTGGCCGAGTTAATTTTTTCCAATATTTTTCTATTTTAAAATTTATCATAAGTATAAAAATAGCATTGACAAATGCAAAAACTCAAAAATCATAAAAAAAATAGACATGTTCATGCACACAAATATTTGTCTTGTCCGGGGATCGAACCCGGGACCTCTGGTGCAGAAGGCGGGTTTAGTACCCCTGCGCCAAATGGGTCGTCGCAAGGTCGTTTATACTTAGGTAACACCATCAGATAGGAAAAAAAAACTGTATTGATATGTGACACTATTGTTGAAAAACTTCAAGTTATACTATGTTAATCGAAGTCGTATTATTCCATGCAACCGCGAATTTTCAATACTTTTAAAGATTTCAAACTTCATATTTTTACAGATTAATGTGAATCAGCCCTTTCTGCTGAGTCGTCGCACCAGACGAACGAATGTCCATAAAGCCCGGATTTTGTCAAGTTAACAAAAGTTTTGACGTTCAAGTATTCGTTTTGAATTTTGCGAACAATGTCGGGTTGAACTTAATGTATATTCTCGTATACCTACAAGTTAAGCTTCTGAAACATTCTCAGTATAAAGTGTTCTAGAGGTGTATTTTGGTTTTGTTTAGTTTGTAGCTGATATTTCTAGGTGTGCTTTGAGTGAACGCATATTTTCACAGATGTTTATAATTTGATAGGGTCGAAAACTACATTTTCGCATGCTCAGGGGCCTACCACCACCTCTTAGCGCAGCATTGTTTCAATCTTACCATGCTATTTCGTACTACGTGAATGGCCGTGCACTGTGCGATGCTCTGTGAGTGGGTAGGTCCCCTTCAAGGTGTAACGACGATCTGGTGAAGGTTGCGGGTTGCCGCTGGATGCGATCAGCGCTGGGCCTATAGGTACCAGCAGGCAGTGGGTGTTCGTGCAGCTGATATGATGATGATAACAAAAATTAAATATGTGGTACCTACACCTGATGTGGAACCCTAGCAGCCCTTATAAGGTATAAGAGATAGGTATTGAGACAACATTTAATAATTCTGAGGCGGTACGAAGTTCGCCGGGTCCACTAGTCTGTCAATGAAAATACTTGATATCATTTTGCTCGGAACAAAAACATACTATATTTATAAAATCTATGGGCCCTGTTGTGTTCCGGCAGTTAGAGATAAGATAACCAGTTCCTCAGCAATGAGGATTCCGGGAGAGGCTCGCTTCCATCTTTAGCTTTATCAATAGTTAACATCAGGTATAATTAATGCTAACACCCATATTCTAAGTCGTTCCTGCAAAACATACTCGTCCTCGACTTAACGAAACCTCATTGAAAACCACTTTGAAATACTCCTCGAAATCGGTATTCTAAGTCATAACTCCGTAAGGACCTGGAGGAGCCAAAGAGTACGTAGCCACTCCGTGTTAGGCGTAGCGCACACTACCATTTTTACCCACGACGAGGTTGAGTGGAGTGTAAAAAGTTTTGGAGGGACGACTTAGAATATGGGGGTAAGAGTGTCCCACTTGTTCATAAAAAAAACAACAATTATTATGTATTTGATTTTTTTTTTTTTTCCTTATTTATTAGGAACTTTTATCGATTTGTTTATTTTGTTAATCTTCTTTTCTCTTTTGTATAAGTCTTTCCTCGCTTCTTGTCTTATAGTGTGTGTATATCTACTGTATGTATGTGGTCAATAAATGTTTTTTCTTTCGTCTTTACAAATTCTTCCTGCTGATAATTGTTGTGTAAAGCACGCGTTGAATTGATTTGCATCAGGCGACAAACGACATAAATCATCTTCTGGCGTTCGACAGCCGAGGGCGCAGCGGTGACGCCCGACGCTTGCGACTAATCACTTAAGTATTTACCTTAAAATAATTGATCGATTCGACGAGAGACAAATATCTTGACAGATTAACGTGAAAGCTCGATTGGTGTCATTTTAGCAAATTGCTTTTAGGTAAACAAAAATTGGAAGTCTTGTAAGTGTCTCGAAATTATAAAATGTCAACTTCACACTTTACAAGTAGGTTTAATAACCGCTGTAAAGGCCGACCACACTGTGTTTTAGTATTTTAAAAAATACTATGATACGATATTGGCATAATTCAAAATCTGCAAGTGACAAAAAAATACAGCAAAACATGCAACGTTGGATTGAGATTTTTTTTGGCTTAATCTATCGTTTCTATTCGGTCATGTCACGTGCCCCGTCACGCATACCGAGCAAGTCACGTAGACACGACTGAAAGACGTCTGCAACCGATGTTTGTCGAACCCGGAACCGGTGTTGGATGAGGTAAAAACTTGCTGAATCATGTTTTATATAAGTGAACCATAGTTATTTTTGTTTCTCAATTAGGTACTTGTTTTATTTATTAATGAGAGGGGAGTGCGTTCACATTCGTATACATAGCGACCGGTTATGCTAGGCTTACTTAGAATGAGATAAAATTTAACTCCCAATCGATATTTTTTAATTGTTGCAGTACAATTATCATTTAGCATCTCCGACAATAATTGGCCGTTTAACATTTAACATGTTTCAATTGGGTCGTGTCACGCCTATCCGTCACGCATACTGAACACGTCGATAGAGCCGCGGTGGCATCACGTAGACACGCCCGACAGATGCTTGCAATGTTTAACGGAAAATTCGAAGCTTGTTTTCTTACGTGGGTGCACCCACGATCTTGGGTCTTAAAGGAAATTTACTGAATGAACCCATGTTTCTTTTAACAGAAATTATATTCACTTAGAATATTTGCCTATATTTATTTGTTTGTGAATATGCTGACTTACAGTTATCACAAAACGCCAGTACGTTTCGCATGGTTAAAATAAAAATAGTTTAGATATGAACGAAGGTATCAGTATAATATTATTGTCCATTAGATCGTCCATTGTATTCTCTTACAATGGATAATCTAGACAGAATAAATGATTGGATATTAAATTTTTTATCTAATTCATTCAGATTAATAAATAGTTAACTAAAATGTATATTTTAATTACCTCATTAATCTTAATCGAGATTAAATTCATAAAAGTAAAAAGTATGCTCAGAATCATCATTTTAAAGGAACTGATATACATGTGTTTATGAGTTTTACAAAACATAAATTATAGTGATTTCGTCATGCCCCGTCCCAAATGGCCTTCTGGCTGATATAAATATGACTTTCTCCATTGCCTTCTCGATGATCTCACTTTTCACATAACCTAAGAGTGTTCATTATGGGTATAGTTTTAATTCTCAGCAGCTTCGATAACAGCTTCATTCCGGCAGAAGCCCTGGAAGTCAATTCTAGTCTTTATCGTACCTCGATCGTGTTCCAAAAATTTATACACCTCTATTATTATATATTATATTTTATATATATATTTTTTATGAACGACGGGGAGACTCTTAGCCTTCATCATACCTGATGTTAAATATTGATAAGGCTGAAGATGGAAGCAAGCCTCTCCCGGAATCCCCAATCACTGAGGAACTAGCTATCTTTTCTTTAACTGCCGGAACACAACAATGCTGAAAACATTGTTATTATGGAGTCAGACTTAGATAGCCAGGCGGACTTACGAGTCCTACCACCAACCAAACCGAATACAATATGTACCCCCGCTGGGAATCGAACCCGGGACCCCTGGGTCTGATTCCGGTATTAGATTAGGTACTGCGCTTGACCACTATCTTGCCTGATGGAAAGTTAAGATGTAACGCACTTGCCTAAAAGTCACCTATTCTACCTAAATTGTAAGTGTCAGGAAACACTTTCAAACACTCTTTTAACCGCCTCTGTGGTCAAGTGGTTCACACAACCGGTATCAGACCCAGAGGTCCCTGATTCGATTCCCAGTGGAGATACATATTGTATTCGGTTTGATTGGTTGGACTTGTTGTAAGCCCGCCTAGCTACTACCATTCGACTTCCTACTTCCGTTGTTTATTTGTTTGTTTGTTACTCTTTCACGCCAAAACTGCTGATCAGATTTGGATGAAGTTTGGCACAGAGATAGTAGATTGCCCAAAATTTCTTTAACTTTCTTGGTCCTTTTATATATAATAAAATAAACAAAATTAACAATATAAATAACTTAAACATGCATCAACTCAAAAATTGTGTTTGTGACTGGTTGAAAACCTTGAGTTACGACGAAACCGAGTTAATTTTTAAAATAAATAAATAATTCAATAATGACAAAAATATATAATTATGCTAGGTAGGTTTCAATATGTCATGTGTGTGTGTGTGTTAGGCCAATAAAAGTTTTTCTATTCTATTCTATTCTATTCTATTCTATTCTATTCTATTCTATTCTATTCTATTCTATTCTATTCTATTCTATTCTATTCTAGGTACCTTTAACGAATATAAGATTCTTTAATAAATTCAAATAATTCCATTTCATTATGACTCAACAATATACACACCCTCTCGACACACACTCACTCATATTCATTTTACTCACCGTAAGAGGTTCACTACATATAATCTAACTTTAAGGTTTAGTTTTGATTCTGGCATTTTTTGTTAGTTTTAGTTTATACCATTTTGCCTCTCTGGTTAAACCTTGTATTGTAAATAGTGAGAGTAAGAGCACTGCACCTGAGATACAGGTTTCCTAGTTCGGGTGCAGATGTTTACCATTGGCTTGTTTCAATCAATGGTTTATTTTCGTGTAAGAACTAAGTTATGTTTACAGTTGTCTTATTGTTACTTGCCAATCAATGTATTTTTTCTTTGGTGAAATAAATATATATTATATATATTATTATATTATTATTATTGCCTGGTTTAAAACATAGTAGACTCTTTACCACGATATTCTCACGGGAACGGCAACCACGCCGGTGAAACTGCGGGCGGCCGCTAGTATCCTCTAAGTCTGACGCCAAAATGTTTTCAGTTCTTATGTTCCGGTAGTTAAAAAAAGATAGCTATTTATGATAAATTTTAAATATAAAAATATAAGTAGTAAACTAAGTATAAAATATAAAAATTTAGTATCAAAATAGCATTAAAAAATGCAAAAATTCATCAATAGAATCTAATTCTAAAATCATGTAATAAGATAGCCAGTTCCGGCAGTGGTCGTGTATTCCAGAAGGGGAAACGCTTCCACCTTCAGCCTCATCTTTACAGGTATGAAGGATAGGCATCTCCCCGTCGTTCAAATAAAAAAAACATAGATAGTTCTTGTTGCAGTCTAGAATAAATCTCCCATCAAGGTCTCCCGCCGTAGGGTTTGTGAACCGATAGCGTAGCTTCTTTGACGTTCATAAGTGCTTGTGATCACCTAGACTGAATAATATATTGACTTTGACTTTACTTCCTTACCCATACATTTCCGAACGTATCTTATGATAGAAATATTGTTTATTCTATTCATTCCATTATAAATTGGCTGTATAAGCTAAAGGCATAAGCCTTACATAATGTCAAGTTTATTGAGAATAGCTGTCATTGGTTGTCAAAAAATCTGTCTGTCACTTCTCTAGCAATGAATTCGTAGCTCCTAAAATGTGAATTTTCTAATCTTTTAATTTATTAATAATCTCATAAAATGTAAAGCATTTACGCATTTATTCTGAAAATAAATTGTCGCCAAATGTCATAGCGCGTTTGATTTTCAACGGTCTGCACACTCGCCCGTTCCCGAACTTCCATTGCCAGCTCATACGCCATACCAATGTTAATATCTTATGCATGCTGTCTACGTCACATCACTTTGACATTACCAAGAGATCGAACAGGCGCGCGCGCCCCCTTGTTTTTTATAGTGAAAATATTCAAGTCGCTCATGGTAAGTACCCATTGATTGTTTAGCTATTCAAAAACCTCAATGCAATAGTAACGTAGGATACATATACAAAGACAAATCTTATATCCTATTAATGGCGGCAAAAAGAAGTTGCAACATCAAACAGCTACAATTCAAACACAATGGAAATAAGATTGTGACAAAGCATTAGCAGAATATGGTCCCTTGGACTCCAAGCAATCTCGTCGCAATTAGCCAAGCCCGGTTGCAATAAGAAATACTACCTTTGGATCAGTAATGTATTTCCAATTTAACGCAACAGTGTGAAGTGGACTGAAGATTGATTAATTTCTGGGTTTTCAAGAACTCTAACTGTGCTCTGTATTAATGTATCTATTTATTTACTTAAAGGCACAACTACAGAATACAATTTAATACATTTTTAGAGACATTGCGAGTATAAACAATTTCAAATTGCAGTCACATAAAAACTAAAAACGAAAGAACATCAGATACTTACTCTAACACTTAAACAATATAATGGTTTAACATAAAACTGTAGGTGTTTTAGTATATAGCTGTTTTATAGCTTAATAATATGAGTATGAGCTCTAAGAGAATATATCCAAACCATTGACATTATCATTATAGCCTGTACATTCGTAAAAGTGGTTTGTTATATGCGACGTTGTTATTGCAAACAGGTCTACTCTCTAAGCACGAAACCCGTAGTTTCGGCCTAAGTTACGGACGTTTCCTACTCCGTATCACCTACGGACAGCTTGTTAGTTCGGAGACCCGGACTAAGAATGAATGAGAATACGTTTTGACATTGTCCCTACTCCCAATGTGTTTGTGACGTTTGTCGAAAACTAGTACATCCGAAATCAATAGAGAGTAGGCTCCATTCGTAGTTTCGGGAAACATACGGACGGAGGCCCGTATCTTAGTTGACGGGCTTAGAGAGTAGGCCTCCAGGCACGGAAAACGGTTTAGGTTCTCTATTAATAAGGCTTGTTTTAAGTGACAGGTGGCTCAATAAATCTTGACTACGAATATTAAGAATTATTTTTATAAAGTAAAAAAATACTAATTTACTACTGAAGTGCGATTACCACTGGCAGCGAAGTGAAGCGAAATATCTATAAGTGATTCGGTAGATTAATGGTTAGAGCATTGGGCCGGATTCCCAAAGGATGCGGGTTCGATTCAAGTCCCGTCTGCATGACATGGAGACAATTTTTTATTTTCAAGTTTAACTTTTATTTTAACGTTTACGTTACATTAACGTTTACTCTTTTTACACTTTTCAATCGCCTCTGTGGTCTAGTGGTACAACCACCGGTATCAGACCCAGGGGTCCCGGGTTCGATTCCCAGCGGCGGTACATATTGTATTGGGTTTGGTTGGTAGTAGGACTCGTTGTAAGTCCGCCTGGCTAGCACCACCATCTTATCTAAGTCTGACGCCATAACAATAATGTTTTCAGCATTGTTGTGTTGTAGCAGTTAGAGATAAGATAGCCAGTTCCTCAGTGATTGAGGATTCCGGGAGAGGCTCGCTTCCATCTTCAGCCCTATCAATACTTAACATCAGGTATGATAAAGGCTAAGAGTCTTCCCGTCGTTCATAAAAAAAAACTGCTTAAATGACGATTGCCAAAACGTTACTTTATAGTTTGTAGTGACTTTTTAATCTACTTGATACCTCTTTATATTTATACTAATATTTTGAAGAGCAAAGTTTTGATTGTTTGTTTATTTGCATTGAATTGGCTCCGAAACTAATGAACGGATTTAGATGATTTTTTTACACAGATAGTAGAAAGCCTGGTTATGAACAAAGGATACTTTTTATCCCGATATTCCCACGGGAACGGGAACCACGTGGGAGAAACCTCGAGTCTGATTATAAATAAGTTACGATGAGACTGAAACTGAACCACTGAAGAACTGGCTATCGTATCTCTAACTGCTAAAATACAACAACAACACTTAGATTGTCAGAAGCTAGTCAGTTCAACAAAGTGCTACCACCACAAAATTTACAATGCTAACACTAACAAACCGAATACAATTTGTACTACCACTGGGAGTCGAAACCTCTAGATTCGGGACCTCTAGGTCTGATGTGTCAGTGGTGTTACCATTAAACTACAAAGGTGGTTGAAGTATATTAAATAACTAAGTATATAAAATATCTATCTGCAATCCATAGCTAGCAGTGCAAATCAGAACAGCTAAATCCCCGTCAATCCAGACCGGAGTACCTAGGCTGAGTTGAGCCTAGATTCTCACGATACCAGCCCTTTATGAATGGCTGAGGCTGCAGGCTGAGTGTGCCAGCGAGTGTATTAAATATATAATATACAGGAATGTAAAAAACAAACATCGATGAGATTCAGCTAGAAAGGGCCATTATTTTTTAGGGAGAGCCAGAGCGATTCCTGATATTAAAAAACTCAAAGAAAAATGGATACAAATCGAATATATTACGAAATCTATAGTCGAAAACGACACATGTTTCAAGGTGAAAGATATTTATTTATGTGAACTGAACATTTGAACAGTCCCTTAACTTGACTTAAAGTATTCTTGTATATCGTATAATTTATCGCAAAAATTGTCTTTGGACACCAACGCAAAAAAAACCGTTCACATTAATGAAGTACGTTCATACATCCTCTTAAAAATAATGAAATTATTTTGTTAAATACTAAAAAAGATACATGCATAACGGTAGGTATGTGTAAAAATGGGTACTTAACCGCTCAATTAGCCATGGATAAAAAATTCAACTACTCATTTACAGAATCAGAAAATTAACCCAAAAAGCAATCTTAATTTACTGGTATTTTCTATACTATACTGCAAGTAATTTTACCATTATAACCTCTAAGATGGATACATGACATGTGTTAAGATCAAAGCCACGGAAAACAGTTTTTTTTATTAATTAAAAATAGGTACATCAGCGCCATGAATTAAATTACATTTTATTAAAAACAATACTCGCTCCGCTTATGCCTACGTCCACACGCCACCTTATGAATGCGTAAACTCATCGCAACCAGCATTGGCTTCTAATCTTCTAATACCGGCACTTAGTGGCCAATCTGCCACGCGATTGTCGACCCTATCCCCCCGTTTGAAAGTCACAATCACTTCTGGTGAATGAAGGATTCCACCCGTTGTTTTGCTGTATTACATTGCACGGCATTCGAGCTTCCTGCGCTTTCGGAATTTTCAATGATCATTGTTTAGAGACTTTTGTGAGACACTAGCAGGGGATTACTCCGAAAACCAAACAAGATAACTAATCTATCGAACGTGCATTTAGTTTTGAGTCATTATTAGCATAAAAAAATAATAAACTTTATTGCACATAATTACAAGGAAATACAATACAAAAGAGACACATAACAAGACAGTTAACACGCAATAGGCACCCTTATTGCTACATAGCAATCTCTTCCAGACAACCTTGGGTGAAATAGAGTAAAGATAAAAGATAAAGGATAAAACACCAAGGAGAATATCGAAATCAACGGAGTTGTTGAAGGCATTACTGAAATCGAGTAATGTCACTACCGTAAGCTGACGATACTCCATCGCCCGCCGTATGTCATCCGTTTTCTTCACAAGGGCTGTAGAGGTGCTGTGGCCTTTACGAAAGCCAGACTGAAAAGCAATATAGGTTATTGAGATGGTCAGTAAGCTGACGATGATAAAGCTTACAAGGACTTTAGGGAGGAAGGGGAGGATCGAAATTGGGCGACAGTCGGAAAACACGGTCGGTTTCGACTTTTTGGGGAGTGTAATAACCAAGGTGCCAAGTGCTGGTATTGTATTTTTTTTATTTAAGCACATTTTTTATCTTATTTTTATATGCGCTTCTCGGTTTTGCAATACTTATATGTGTATATATTTAAGTACACTTTTTGCATTGTGTTGTGCTTGCGACCAAACGATAGCAGGGACGCGACTGAAAATCAGTCTGGTTCCTTGAAACCATTACCACTGAGCTGAGTTCCTTTTCAGGCTGCCGCTGCTGCACACTTTCGTATGTTACTATGACAATTAAGTTAAATGTTTTAGTTTTAAGTTTTGTTTGTTCTCTCTTTTGTAAGTAATGCCTCAAAAATGTATTTTGGTTGTTACGTGTTGAAGTGGTTTCTGAATAAATAATTTTATCTATCTATCTATCTAATTAGGATTAGACTGTTTTTAGCTTACAAGAAGAGTGTACTGTACCAAGTAATTACTTATTATTACATTACATTGTATTATTGAATTATTGATTTTTATTTAGACAAATATTTATAAAATGGTCAATGTATGAATGAAAGGTTATAATTAATGTTTAATTTAATTTGAATGTTAAATATTTACTGTTTTCCACGCCGAACTAAGGCAGAATATGCCGAACTTATATTATTTATCATCATAAATTGTATACTATATTCCGGGAAATAAAGATTATTATTATTATTATGATTATTTATGTACTAATCAGTATCTCATTAACAACAACACGTAATCAGTTATAAATATAGTCGCTATTTCAGAAACAAATTTCAATCAGCTAATTAACCGGTTCTTTGTGCCAGTTAATTAACTAGAAGTTCGAATGCAAACATCCTTTGATTTTCAACAAGGTTTCATATTTTACAAGACAGAGTAAAAGCTACGTGACGTGACCGTGATGTTAAAACAAGTAAGATTATTTTAAGCATCTTACGGGGCTTAATACAGGAAGACACCTATTAGGTAAATTCACGTTTTGACACACGTGTATTACTTTTAATAAATGTATTGAATCGTTTATTGAATGTTGAATTACTTTTAAATGAATAAAACATGCTTAATTAATATATAGAGTATATTATAGGAATTAATGATCGGTTGATATATATGGGTATATATATTTCTTAGAATGCATTGAGATTTAATTATTTAAAATTTTATTTAACATCATTTTATTTAAAGAAAACTGAATTTTAAATAGTAAAGTATTTTAATTACACTGTAGTGTTTAATAATCGGCTACATTTGTACATCTGTAATTGTGGTGATCAGAGAAAATAGGACGTACGGGAATCTATTTATTTTTCAATTTTTACTCATATGCTTTTATATTACCTATTAGTCTAAGATCAACTAGGGTCGACCTTCACTTCACCCATTTGTTATCATATATGGGCAGCCACCAGCCCGAATCGGCTTTTGATCCGGCCTGCGAGACATTTTGAAATTTCGCGTGAAAACAGGGTGCGCGCGCGCTGTAACTTATTTATTATTCGTAAACTACTTAGCATCCCTTTCACACTTGACGAAATTCACACGCAAGAAGAAGTTTACGCGCTCAATTAGACAGCAAATCAAATTAAACCTGCCAAATGAGCAAGCGTGTTTTTGTTGTCGTTCGGTGTTTGAAGTCATAATAGTTTACTAGGCACAATGCATTATTTTGCTAATTTAATAAAACACAACAATAATTTTTCGACAGTCGTTCAGCCATAAAGGCATTCCAGAATAAAATTAGCTTTGGAAACACAAATGCAATCTGGAAGATGTTATCACTATGCAGCCATGAAAATGTAGCCTACGATCTGTATGCTGATGAACTGAAATTACTTTCGAAGCAATTTACTAATTGATTTTCCGACTTCAAGAAGATGACGATGATGATGAAGACTGATTTAATCATTACGCTATCTGACGAAAGTGACTTAAAAAATGCTCCATTACTAGCAAATGGAACTGCTCGAGCTTCAGGAAGATACAAACTTGAAGTCAAAATTTGAAGACGTGGACCTGTACGAGTTTTACAAACATAGTGAGAAGAGAAATACAAACAACTCAGAGCCTTCGCGAGAAGAATTGTTTGCTTTTTTGGAAGTATATGACAATTCTTTTGGTTGGTGGTAGGACTTGTTGTAAGTCCGCCTGGCTAGCTACCACCATCTTAACTAAGTCTGACACCATAATAACAATGTTTTCAGCATTGTTGTGTTCCGGCAGTTAAAGATAAGATAGCCAGTTCCTCAGTGATTGGGGATTCCAGGAGAAACAACTTTTCAGGTGTTTAACGATCGATTAAGAATTTTCTATTTAAAATTTATCACATTGAAAAATGCAAAAATTCAAAAATCATAAATTGTTGGCTGTTGCATCTTAATCGATCGTTAAACACCTGAAAAGTTGTTTGTTTCGAATGCAAGGATATTCCTAGCATTGATGTGACAACGCTGGCCTACAGCGTATTAAAAATATAAAAGTATTGGAGAATTTCGACGGTGGTTCGCAAGTCTCGGTAGCTCAGCGGTTAGAGCATTGGACCGGATTTCCAAAGGTCATGGGTTCGATTCCCATCTGAGAATTCACTTGTGGCCGAGTTAATTTTTTCCAATATTTTTCTATTTAAAATTTATCATA
The DNA here is from genome assembly GCA_910589605.1 of Chrysoteuchia culmella. Taxonomy (NCBI): domain Eukaryota; kingdom Metazoa; phylum Arthropoda; class Insecta; order Lepidoptera; family Crambidae; genus Chrysoteuchia; species Chrysoteuchia culmella. The sequence continues at coordinate 25,761,058 of OU342643.1, read as the reverse complement.
AGTATTAAAATAGCATTGAAAAATGCAAAAATTCAAAAATCATAAATTATTGGCTGTTGCATCTTAATCGATCGTTAAACACCTGAAAAGTTGTTTCTTTCGAATGCAAGGATATTCCTAGCATTGATGTAACAACGCTGGCCTACAGCGTATTAAAAATATAAAAGTATTGGAGAATTTCGACGGTGGTTCGCAAGTCTCGGTAGCTCAGCGGTTAGAGCATTGGACCGGATTTCCAAAGGTCATGGGTTCGATTCCCATCTGAGAATTCACTTGTGGCCGAGTTAATTTTTTCCAATATTTTTCTATTTAAAATTTATCATAAGTATTAAAATAGCATTGAAAAATGCAAAAAATCAAAAATCATAAATTATTGGCTGTTGCATCTTAATCGATCGTTAAACACCTGAAAAGTTGTTTCTTTCGAATGCAAGGATATTCCTAGCATTGATGTAACAACGCTGGCCTACAGCGTATTAAAAATATAAAAGTATTGGAGAATTTCGACGGTGGTTCGCAAGTCTCGGTAGCTCAGCGGTTAGAGCATTGGACCGGATTTCCAAAGGTCATGGGTTCGATTCCCATCTGAGAATTCACTTGTGGCCGTGTTAATTTTTTCTAATATTTTTCTATTTTAAATTTATCATAAGTATAAAAATAGCATTGAAAAATGCAAAAATTAAAAATAAGTTTTTTTTATCTCCGATATGGCCCGCGACTGCATTATAATGTAAGTCTGGCACGCAATTTGCTAAAGGTTGCCCATACCTGTGTTAAATGGATGAAAAGTACTTCATATCAAATTTAATATATTAGAAAACATATCTCGAGTGGTTTGTCTAAAAAATTCCTGGCTAGACTATGAATAATTAAAAAAAAGCTAAATGTTTTTTTTTTATTAAATGTTGCACTCGTGTGTTTGACGAATAATTTTATACCAACCGAAAGTATAAAGCCCATAGAATATACAAACGTTGGGTTCAAATAGGTGAAAATAAAGCCAAACTGCCAACCTAGTTGTAACCCCAGTAAAAAAATAAAGAACCCAACTTTTGTATCTATAGTAACATCATAAAGAGGAAAGATTTGATTGTTTGTTTGCATTGAAGAGACACCGAAACTACTGAACGGATTTGGTTGAAATTTAGTACACAGATAGTTGATAGCCTGGTTATAAGCAAAGAATACTTTTAATCCCGATATTCCCACGGGAACGGGCACCACGCGCGTGAAACCGCGAGCGGCCGCTAGTATTATATAAGCTTCATACTATCGGTTGGGTATTTTTATTCGTTTAACACATAAATGCAATATTTAATCTAAAAAAAGCATTTTGCGATGTTTTATATTTATAATAGTCTGGCCAGGATTTTTAGACAACCCACTCGAGATATATTTTGTAATATATTAATTTGATATAAAATACTTTTCATCCCTTTAACAGAAGGGTGAAAATCTTTACTAGTTCGTATCTATATAGTAGACTATATGTTAAAGAGTACTTATTTAGAAACTCGTGCTCCACCAGCGTTTTGTGCGTCTTAAGACAATTTAAATTATAAAGTAGTTAACTTAAACAATAAAACTTTTCAAATAGTCAACTTCAGCATTTTTTTTTCAATTCCCATTTGGTCCCATCGCCTATTCCGCACGTGGGACACTAACTGAATAGAGTAGCACCACTTGCGATGTAAAACAGACGATATGTATGCACACACGGCATTATGCGTAGGCCACACTAGCAGCGGGCGGGCATAGCGAGCTAAGCGAAGCTATGGCGAGCTAAACTATTCTGATTATCTAAATTAAAATCGTTTGAGTATCCGTTTCGTTGATGTGTCTGAAAATATGACAGCCATGACAGCGACTTTATCTGGTTTCTAGGTGATATTTTGTTGGATAATTAGTCTGCGGGTTCACACTGAAAGCTACGTAAGCGTGCGGCATCGGCTCACCTCTTTTCAAGATAGGTCCGCACCGCAACTATCGAACAAAGATACACTAGTGACTTGAGGAGCGACCTGAACCGTTCAGGCTGTACGAGCGACTAGAAATAGGTAGACGGGGCGGGCTGACTATCTAACTATTATAAACATTGTACTACAGCAAACCCATTTCTAACAACCGCATCAAAATCGGACTAATAGTTTTGGTTTTGCTCAAACAAATGATTATTGCAGCACCCCCTGGTGAGTTGTCACCGTTATACCTATCTAAGAACATTCACCAATTAAATCCGCAACCATCACTACAAACCACATAAAAATCGGACTAGTAGTTTTGGTTTTGCTCAAACAAATGTTTACTGCAGCGCCCCCTGGTGAGTAGTCACCCTAACACCTATCTAAGAACATTCACCAATTAAACCTACAACCATCACTACAATCCGCATCAAAATCGGACTAGTAGTTTTAAAGATATATGGTAACATTGGTTTGCACAAACAAACAACCTCTCGCCCCAAACGCATATACCGTCGTTGGTAAAAATCTTTCAGTTTCCAGTTCCGTCGCTGTCATGGCTGTCATACGATATGAAAGTATGACAGTCATGACAGCGACAAAATTGGTTGCTGGGTCATTTTTTTTTATGAATGACGGGGAGACTCTTAGCCTTAATCATACCTGATGTTAAGTATTAATAAGGCTGAAGATGAAAGCGAGCCTCTCCCAGAATCTTCAATCACTGAGGAACTGGCTATCTTATCTCTAACTGCCGGAACACAACAATGCTGAAAGCATTGTTATTATGGCGTCAGACTTAGATAAGATGGTGGTAGCTAGCCAGGCGGACTTACAACGAGTCCTTCCACCAACCAAACCGAATACAATATGTACCCCCGCTGGGATCGACCTGGGTCTGATACCGGTGATTGTACAACTAGACCACAGAGGCGGTTAATTTATACTGCGGGCTTGCTGCGCTGGAATCGCCGGATATTTGGATCGTTGTAAGTCACTAGCCTAGCTCAGTAGTTTGAGGTGTGAACATAGGAATACAAAGAGGTAAAACGCCGCCCGCTGCTGGTGTGGCCTGCACATTACACTCCCCCTTTATTGGGTAAAGGGGATGTTTGTAAGAATCTGTAGGAACACTCCGAGGATTTATGTTGATTGTCAGACAGAAGATGTTAATGTTATTCATAACTTTTCCTGGATTCTCCACTAAAGGGAATGCTAAGATGGCTGCTTAAAGAGAGGGAACGTGACTTGAAAAAAAAATGGTATTATCTTCTTATAATATGTCATTAAAAGCTTTGTCCACAGAACTATACTCTCAACACAAGACAGTGACTAGAAGCTGTAAGTGGGCTGTAAACCGTTTGCGCGAAACACTGAAGCAGTTCAGACTTGTATTTACTATGCATGATTTGTAATTTCGTCAAAAGCTATGAATTACGAGTCCACTGCTGAACATAAGCCTAATAAATTACTCAAATGCATACAAATAAAATAAAAATCGGCAAAGTGCGAATCGCACTCGCACACGAAGGGTTCCGTCTCTCATCCAAGGTTGCCTGGAAGAGATTGATATGTAGCAATAAGGCCGCCTATTGTGTTTTCCTCTTTTGTGACATTTTCTCTGTATGTGTTTGTTTTCGTATCGTGTGCAATAAAGTTTCTATTATTATAATTATTATATTAAATTAGGTATACACTTGACTAACCGATTGTAGGTAATCGGTTAGTCAAGTATATACCTAACCTAACCTAACCTACCCAAAATGCCACTATAATTTTTCGTCTGCAAAAATTACATTGTTTTTCATAGTGTTTGTATGAATTTTACCATGGAAGTGTACATCTTTCAAACTGTTGACTTTGAGAAAAAATCGTTTTAGAAACCTTAATGTAATTTTTAAAGACCTATCTATAGAAATCAGTTTCAGTTCTATGTATGGGGAGCGCCCAGCGGTTTACAGAATACATCTACCTACCAAGTTTCAACTGTAATCCTCCTAGATTTGTAATAAAGTGTCTGTCACATACGGAGGGACAGATACAAAGACATGACGATTCTATAAGGGTTTCGTTTTTTGCCATTAGGCTACGGAACCCTAAAAAATGTGTGCTCATATATAAAATGTAATATTTTCTTGTTGGTTAATAATGAACTTTATTGTACACGGTAAGAGAACCGACCTTAAAATAATTTTGTAAATGAATATTCCGATTGCTTTATTATTTGTATACTTGCGGCCGACTGCGGTTTCGCCCACGTGGTTCCTGTTCCCGTGGGTCCGTATCTATACTAATATTATTAAGAGGAAACATTTGACTGTTTGTTTGTTTGCTTGCAACGAATAAACTCAAAAACTACTGAACGGGTTTGGATGAAATTTGGCTTTTTTATGAACGACCGTGATACCTACTCTTAGCCTTCATCATACCTGATGTTAAGTATTGATAAGGCCGAAGATGGAAGCGAGTCTCTCCCGTAATCCTCAGCCACTGAGGAACTGGCTATCTTATCTCAAACTGCCTTAACACAACAATGCTGAAAACATTGTTGTTATGGCGTTAGGCTTAGATAAGATGGTGGTAGCTAGCCAGGCGGACTTACAACAAGTCCTACCACCAACCAAACCGAATACAATATGTACCCCTGCTGGGAATCGAACCCGGGACCCCAAGGTCTGATACCGGTGGTTGTATCACTAGACCACTGAGGCGGCATAGGCCTGGTTATGAACATAGGATACTATTTATCCCGATATTCCCACGGGAACGGGAACCACGCGGGTGAAACCGCGAGCGACCGCTAGTATTGGGATAAATAGTGTGTGTGCCTATGTGTTAATCTCACAGACATAGATCTAGATCTATGTCTGTGGTTAATCTACTACTTGAAGCCCCTACATACCAAATTTCATCCAAATCCACTCAGTAGTTTTTGCGTGAAGGTAACAAACACACAAAGAAACAAACAAACACACAAACGGACATACTTTCGCATTTATAATATTAGTAGGATAGGATATCGACACGAAGATTAAACTCTTATTCCATGACCCTCGATTCAGTATATTCTTTGATTCAGTCGGGTTCGTTCGTCAAAGGCGAAATGACCGCGATGCACTTCACTGCAGCTCTGACATCCGATTATCGGATTTTCATCAGCGGGGGTAAAGCCATTGGCTTATTTTTTATCGGCTATTACTCCATTAACTCAACTGTTTTGATTACACTATAGACTAGTGGAAATCATTTTACGATCCAGGGGTATATTTTTGGAATAATAAATTCACGGCGTGGCACGATGATCTGATATACTCGTATAAGAAAAGAAAAGAAGGAAAAATCATTTATTTTGACAATGCACGACAATCGACAACATACTAAATAAAAACAGCAATATACATAGAACAAAGAAGTGCTGTGTCAAAACTGTGCTCAGCTCAGCATACGCGCAGACGGGTGGGCCTGCTGAGCTGATATTCTACCGAGCAAAGTGGTGACATCAGGCACACGATAAACATAAAACAAACAATGAAAGATAACAAACAAAACATATCGTGTGGTGAATTTTACCTTGCTACGATACTATGACGCATAATGAATCTACTCGTGACGTACGCGGTAATCGTACCGATCGTATCAACCTTGGAATTACCCGTCCGTCTCGTACATATCGAGCCCTATCTGAAAGTCCTCGCAGTAAGGATCGGGGGTTTTAAAGGTCCTTGCACCATAGTGTAGTAGTGCGCCGTGTGGTGACGGCTTAAGAATACAAGTGTCACCACTCCCTTACATGCCTGGGATGTCGTAGGAGTCGAATAAGAGGCTCGACGCATTGAACACCTGTGCGAGGGAAGGAAAGCTTGAAACAAACCCTCTACCAACCCGTCTGGCCAGCGTGGTAGCAGTAGGCTAACAGCCTCCTATGAACGCCACAATAGGCGTGAGCTAGGAGAGTCCTGTGTCCAGCAGTGGACCTCCACAGGCTGATGAAGGAAGTAAGCACCATAGTAATATCGAAGTATAATGCTGCATGAAGTACGAAGCTATACAATGCTTAAAGCACCATCTCGTTTACAATATTACTTAAACATTGTTCAAAAACATTGTTCAAAAACTTTTTTTATGAACGACGGTGAGATTGTTATCCTTCATCATACCTGATGTTAAGTATTGATAAGGCTGAAGATGGAAACGAGCCTATCCTGGTATCATCAATCACTGAGGAACTGGCTATCTTATCTCTAACTATGGTGAAGACATTGTTGTTATGGCGTCAGATTTAGATAAGATGATGGTAGCTTACAAGAAGTCTTACCATCAACCAAACCGAATACAATATGTACTCCCGCTGGAAATTAAACCCGGGACCCCTGGGTCTGATACCGGTGGTTGTACCACTAGAGCACAGAGGCGGTTGAACTCGTAGTAAGGAATAAGCAAGACCACACACTGACCCGTAAACACATAAACAATAAACAGTAGTCACGTAAAACTGCCAGATTGACTGTTCCCAGCCATAACCGTCACGCCATACCCAATTAAATGGGGTAATTAGGAAGGTTTTCAATAAAGCCGTTACCCTACCACACAGCAAACAAATATACAGTATTCTGTCTTCCTACTTCCCGACGTCGCGTCTTGGTTCGGCAAGACCTCGAAGACTGCGCCGCGGAGACGAAGGCACACTGTGCTGCCCGATTTACACGGTCCAAGATTTTAGCGAAGTTGGCAAGTACAGTGTGGTGTAAATGATCGGAAAGTGGCGAGTAAACTTGGCTTGCATGCTGCCTTGCAAGTGGATCGGGCATAAAATCGGGCGCCGTCTGTTTCACTATCCAGGCGCACTCGCCACTCCACTACCCTTGCCTGGTGTACATAAATAGGACATGAAAGTGTTGTACGCGGTAAGCGTGCGGCAACGGCTAATCTATGTTGGCGGGCAGCCCTATTGCGTGTTTGCGGACCGCGCGACTGCAATAATAATAATTAACATTTATCAAGAAAGAGACTAACACCCATATTCTAAGTCGTACCTCCAAAACTTACTCGTCCTTCACTTAACGAAACCTCATTGAAAACCTCTTCGAAATACTCCTCGAAATCAGTATTCTAAGTCATAACTCCGTAAGGACCTGGAGGAGCCAAAGAGTACGTAGCCACTCCGTGTTAGGCCTAGCGCACACTACCATTTTTACCCACGACGAGGTTAAGTGGAGTGTAAAGAGTTTTGGAGGAACGACTTAGAATATGGGGGTTAGACAACTTACTTGATGACTCTATTTACTTTGCCTACACCCTACCCACTAATGGTTACTATTTCGTTATCACGCGATCCTCGCATTTATCCCGCGTTCGTTTCACGTCGGGAAAACCTTCCGAGGTTTTTCGGAACAAATGTACGCTCATGTTCGAAAGACTTAATAGTTTTGGTAGCTGGCCTTTTCTAGACTCAGTTACTGAAGCTTTGAAGGAACATTGTTTGAAACGTCTTTTTGGTACTTCAAAGTGAGCGAAGGGAAAGAAACTAAGATGTAACGGATTAATAAATAGTTAGTAAGTAGTGCTAGTTATGTAAAATAGTTAAAATATATGACAAGTTATTCTTATCATTTAGTTGTAGGTCTAATTGGTCTAATGACATTCTTGCAAGTTTTGCTAATTGTAATAAAATAGTACCTAGATAAAATCGATCTTTGTATATGAAGTAATGCAAAATATTGTCAATAAAAAAAGGTTAATTCATTGGATAGAGTATTATTAATATTGCTCTGCAAATGTATTTTTCTATGTAAATTGTTTTGAACATAGTCGGATCTGAAAAAAATGCCATTTCATTACCTAATTCTTCCACAGAACAGAAAAAAACAGTAGAAGTAGCATGAGACGGGTCTCTCATAGAAATAGATCGCGACTGAGTAAGCAAACCGACGATGTACTTGAACATAGGCAAACCTTTGCTCATATGGGGCTACGCGGGTACCGCCCACTTGCGACTTGTACTGTTTTTCTGTTCTGTGAATTCTTCATTCTGGCGATGTATACAGACTTTTACCATCTTAGGAATTAATAAATATTATGTGTAGAAACTACTTATACTTATATAAGTATTTATGTGTAGAAATATATATATATAAACATCTATGACTCAAGTACAAATGCTCGTATTCATCATACAAACATTTACCCCTACCGGGATTTGAACCCAGGATCTGAGAGTAGGCGACTCCTTGAAAGCGATCTACTACCACCACCACCACCACTCTACCACGGAGGTCGACGAGGTAACGAAGTATGGGAAAATTAAAAAGCGTTACTTATTGTACAAAAGTCATCCAAGGCAACCAAGAAAATTGGTTATGTCTCACAAGGCAAGTATCACAAGTAGGTTACGCTGATAAAGATAGTCAATAGGTTCCGACTTATCGGTTTATAAATCTGTGCAATCTACAATGGACAACATTTCATTTTCTATGAAGCACTAAAATAAAAAAAACCATTTCGAGGTTTTAGTGTCATAAGCTCACAGTTTTTATTTTAGAATTTTCTGATCGGTAATTTGTGAGATATTAAATAAAAACTAAAATGTTGTCCAAATTGAGAAAGTCAGGCATTTGATCCTGCCATTCCTTTGCATTTCTGTCTAATATAAAAAAAATGGTTCTCTCTGGCTGCGTTGACAATGAAAGTCAACTCAAGTAGTGAAAGAGCGATCAAAATCTAAGATAACGATTTTCCTCCAAATCCTCCAAATCAGAAACATCCTTATCAGATGCTCCACGCTCGGTATTAAAGTCTTGCTAGCTTGGATTCCGGGTCATACAGGTATAGAATGAGACAGTTGACCTCATCGCCAACGGATGCTCTAACCACTACAAAACCTTTTCTCATGACCTTCACCCATTGGCTGCCCAAACCATGCGATCCACATGGGAAACCCAATGGCGAGACAAAAGTAGATCCGTCGGAAGGCATTTTGCTGACATCCAACAATTCCTGCCAGTCAAGCCGTGGTTTTTTAAATATAAAAAGGCATCGAAATTGTGCTCCTCTACCATCTGCCACCCAAGATTGGGTCAGGCATGCACCCCTGTGCACCTTGCAAAAATTAGGGTTAGGGCTTCGTCTCTGTGCGAATGTGGTCTTGACGAGGGTACGACTGACCACATTTTTTTAAATTGTTCTAAATATCCGACTTCACTTTATGATGTATCACAAAATTTGCTAATTGGATACTTTGTTATTATAAGTCATAGGTTGTAAGTTAAATGTAGTAATTATCATAATTGTAACAAGAATGCTCTAACTATTGCATTGGGTTTCATAGTGCCTGTAATGATAGTTATAAGTTTTGTGTAAATAAATAAATAAATGTTCTCCCTCCATGTATCCCCAAACCCACCAATTTTAAAATTGTCCTTAGTTATGTCAAGCCCCCCTGTATTGATGTTTTATGTGACTATATAAGTAACAATAATATAAGATTATAATTTATTTATCTACCCCTTACTAACAATCTAATAATATTATAAAGAGGAAAGATTTGTATTTTTGTATGTAACGAATAAACTCAAAAACTACTGGACCGATTTTGACGAAATTTGGTATAGAGAATCCATAGACCCCAAGTAGTAACATAGGCTATTAATGATCCCAAAATTCCCAACGGGAACCACGCGGGTGAAACCGCGCCCGGCCTCTAGTGTTATATATAAGTATTGTGTCTGTTTATATTTCAGATACATTAGCAGTTGGCTTTACATTACAGCCTCAAAATCTAAGGAAAACACTAAATACTACCTCTGTACTTCTCTACTTTGTATTCTTACGAGACACTTAGAGAAAGCAGTCTGTAGAAACAAACTGAGCTAAAAACTTGACATTGGCGAAATCCAAGAGAGCACCGCCATTTGATAAATTAAGAAGAAGAAGATAACGATATTCGATATTTTCTAATTTACATAATGCCAATAAAAACCTCATGAAATAATGAAACAGTTTGTGATTGTTTTGTGTTTTTTGGAATACATTGTTTTTATGATTATTGCTGAATAGATTTACTTTTTATGTTTGCTAGGTAAACCTCCACGCGACGCCATCCAGGCAGGTGGACCACGGGTCAGAAATTTGTGTTTGTTTAACGAAGTGGTTCTTTTTGATCCACTAATGAAATAGCAGACCTTAAATTTGAATATGGTTTGATAAACATTTCAATTCTAAATACCCAAAATGTTTATATTGTTCATGAACGCAAATTTATGTGTATAAATTAAAATTTATAATTTTTTTGTTTAGTTTTTTTTATCATAACCAAAGTGTTAATCTTTCAAACATACTTTAATAACGAATATTACAAGATAAACGTAGTTATCGATATTTAAGTTCTGCCACTGTCACTTCACTACTAGAATAGAAACAGTTTTTTTTTTCACTACGGGACGTTGGCGGAATTTCTGTGGAAAACGGAAGAAGCCAAAAATTTAAAAAAAAAAAAAAAAAAAAAACAGTTTTTTTTTAATCCGAAAGCCTTACTAAATTAAACTTCCTGAGAACACACTACGCTCTTTTAGAATGAGCAAGTTTTGAAATTGTGATTTAATATACAAATATAATGCCAAAAATAAAAATAAAAAAATACATGTCTCGTATTTTAACATCTAGTTTTATTATGCATAGGAAAATTTGCATTATAAATTTTTGAAATGTTGTCCATTATCGAGTATTCTATAAAGTGATACTTTAGCGAGTGCTCGTTAGTCAGTCGTTAGCGACTCGCTACTCGTGTTAAAGTGAATAGTTGCCGAGAAAAAACGCTCGGACACGGTCGTTCCATCCGAGCACTTTGTCCGCACTTCCTATCGACTCCGGCGCACAGTAAAATACAGAACAGTGTATCACCAAAGAATACTAACTATAACTAACGTAATATCAAGAAAAAAATGACATCAAATAAAAACTACTTGGCCGAACTAAATCAAACTTGTATGCGACTTTATGGCGACTATTCCGCATCGAACAAAAAAATAATGTAATTCGTCTTTGTCTTGTATCTCATGTTAATGTCCACATTTACCGAATCGTTTTATTGTTATTATAAGTAACAAATTATTCCTATTTTAAATAACTTTGAATTAACTATAAAACTCCTTTTATATTATTTTAGTTTTTTTTTTATCATTAATACAACAAGAATAAGGTTAGATTAAACTTGTAAACATTTTTTTTTTTTATTTTAGAAAAATTCCACGCTGTTGTGAGTTGAAAATTGTGTGTTGCCCTCATTGTACCTTTGAAACTCTCGCCGGTAAAATATAACTTTCCAGCCTTGCATAACCAAAAACTATTAAAATTTGAGCACGATTGACTGTACTTGTGATGTTATTTGGATCAAGTCAGTATTTATCTAGGTTTCTATTTATAAAAATCCAAAATATCTACCCAATAAAATATAATGTCAATTACATTTTATTATACAAAACAGTAATTCGCATTTAATTTTAATTTAGTAAGTATTTAGGATTATTCTTTAAATGGAAACCTAGATAAATACTGTCTTAGTCCGAACAACATCACAAGTACAGAAAATAATGCTCTAATTTGGTTGGAATCATTTTGGTATCACGTTAGTACGGGGAGCTCCCCGGTCGCCGGCTTCTTAATTGAGGTCTTTTATTAAGATAATACATCAATATCCATAATCAGCCTGTGGGCGTCCACTGCTGGACATAAGCCTCTCCTAGCTCACGCCTATTGTGGCGTTCATAGGAGGCTATTAGCCTACTGCTACCACGCTGGCCAGACGGGTTGGTACTGGGTTTGTTTCAAATTTTCCTTCTCTCGCACAGGTGTTCAATGCGTCGAGCCCCTTAGTCGACTCTTACGACATCCCAGGCATGTAAGGTAGTGATGACACTTGTATTCTTAGGCCATCACCACACGGCACATAAATATTTATATACACTTAATTACATAAGACGACTGTACATTTAAACACTGAAATTATAAAGGCACTCGTACACTATGCGTTTCCCGTACTTCCCCGTTAAGTTCGTTTTGTATTTAAATTTCAGGAACGTTTACTCGAACGTTGAGAGTTCCTACAAGTTGCACAACTGTTAAAAAGTTTGTCGGAATTATGAGTTGCTCCAACTCGCTCTGTGTGCATGGTGTCATGGCGGACGGACAAACAAAAACGTCTACTGTGGAACGTAGTGAGAGTAGTGGTCTACACGTGACATTGGCGGAATTATGTTTAGAGCATAGAGCAAGCCATTCATAAAGAAGAAGAAGAAGAAGAGAGTAGTGGTAAAAGTTTGAGTAGTTTTCTTTCTACGATAAAGTGGATGAATTCGTTCCGGTTTCATAGTTACTACAATCTTTATTTATTGATTTATAACGTACACCAAGGAAGAAGGAAGAAGGTACCTTGAGGAGCCCGTGGCGCAGTGGTTCGCGCGCTCGGCTCGCGATTGTTGAGGTTAAGCAACTTTCGCAATGGTCAGTCACGGGATGGGTGACCAAAAATTTACTATCTCGAGCTCCTCCGTGCTTCGGAAGGCACGTTAAGCCGTTGGTCCCGGCTGCATTTGCAAGTCGTTAAAACCCACCAATCCGCATTGGGCCCGCGTGGTTGGTCATGGCCCGTTCTCCTTATCCACCCTCAAGGAAGACCAGTGCCCCAGCAGTGGGGACATTAAAAATGGCTAAAGACGATGACGAACGTACACCAGCAGTGCATGCAATAACACAGACAATATCTAAAAAAATCAACAAAGCTTAGTTCTGTGAGGTTAGCACTAATAACTATCGAAATAGTATCGAGCACGTAATGTCAAAAAATGTATAGGGAAATGTAGTTCCGTTTACGTCCAGTAGGAACGCTGCTCAATATCTCATACATGTTTTTACTTTACTTTCTCGATACTTCCTCGAAAGTTATTCGTGTTAGGCCTACTGATGCATACACCTTTACAGGTGTCACGACATTTAGCATAAATAGATAGTTTACCAGATAGTTAAGACCTTTCAACCATGTTTGTAAGCATTTCTTTAATTTGTGAGCTGTTAGGTGCTTCGCGTCTTTTATATGTTTCACTATTTTATTGTACGTATGTATGTGGGAGTATGGTGGAAGGTTACTAGCCAAACTAGTATGTACTGTAGGCAGGTTAGCTTTGAAAACACGAGGGTATTGAGGATTTTTTAATGAGTTGCAATTCAAAAATAGAGCTGGTCTACAAAGTCTACTTTTCGATATACTAAGTGTTGCAGGCAATACTGCCTTAACAATATTTCCTGCGAATGTTCAGTAGCTGCCCAGTTAATTCCGCCATTACAAAGTATCAATGAGTATACAAGACAAGTTTTTTGTAGGTTTTTCATATCTATAGATATATCGCTATGGCAGGAATAACAAACTTTTATTTAGTGGAGGGTTATGGTACGATTTTGAAAAGTATTTCAAAGTAGCGGCCGCTCGCGGTTCCACCCGCGTGGTTCTCGTTCCCGTGGGAATATTGGGATAAAAAGTATCCTATGTTCATAACCAGGCTATCTACTCTCTATGTACCAAATTTCATTAAAATCCATTCAGTAGTTTCAGAGCCTATTCAATGAAAACAAACAAACAATCAAATCTTTCCTCTTTATAATATTATAGTATAGACAAAATGCAAACAAAACGTTCTTATGAGATGTTGGGTTCTGAAAGATGACAGTAGACCCCTGGTATCGGAAAGTGAGACACAATAAATATTTAATTTTTGGGAGAAAAAATATCAAACTGGTTTCGGATATTTATTATTTCGTAAAGCATCACAAAACTCCAGTGGTCTTGTGATGCTTTGCGAAATAATAAATACGAAACAAAATCCGAAACCAGTTAGTTATTTCTTCCAAAATTGGCACTACACAATCAAATTGGTGGCTTGCTTCCAAAGTATTACTCTGTGGCTTTAAAAGGGACCGCTAAGTTATTTGTTAGCGGAAGCATTCATTCCTTTCTTCCGCCGTACCCGTCAGGTGGCCATTAGGGAAACAGGAGCACACGCGAGACGCACGGGAGATCCATTCATTCTGCTTAGGCACTTACAACTACTAAAATTTGGCTTGAAATCTTACTAATATTGAAAATGTGATAGTATGGGTGTTTAAATGGTATTCGTTACACAATACGAGACATAGGATAAATAAAATAAATATTTCTTACACTCACACCAATTAACCTACCTTAAATGTAAGTACTGTACGGCTTGTGTTATGGGATACTAGGGTAAAGGATATAAATACATATAATTATACATCTATAAGTATTTATGTGTAGAAATATATATCGTCAGTGGAAAGGCAAAATTACTGAAACGCCAAAACACCATTTCGAGAAAAAGCCATTTAAAGTTTTATTTTTCACAAAAAAATCATATCTTTTTACCATATCATCCGATTTTAATAAAATAACTTGATTTAGGCAAGTTTTTTCTTCTTTTATTTTTAATAGTATGGTGGCTCAGATTTTGATTGGAAGTTTAGGAAATAAGTGGCGGTTCAGTAAAAGCAGCCTCATTTCAGAGCAAGGCAGATTTACTTAAAGTCGTCAAGTTAAATTTTATTTGTAGTTCATAATTTCTGATAACACAGAAATAAAGAAATTGTAGTATGGTAAAAATACTTTCAATATAAGTTTACTGCTAAGCTGGTGAACTAGAGTTACTTCCAGGATACATATTCCATTTTCACGCGTCTATCACAACGTCTTAAAAGGTGATCAGTATTTATGTTAGTTTGCTATAATGACTTAAAAGTAAGTTGGTCGTACTTCTAATTCAGGTTAAATGACATTATAAGTTAATAATACTTTGGAAAACTACAATGAAAACACTGAAGACTATTGTTGATTTGGAAAGTTAGCTTCCATTTTACTGAAATAATACTAAAATGCACAAATTAAAGTCGGTTAGATACTTAGAACATTACGTTACCAATACAGACGAAATTATTTTACTCATAATAAAAGAATTTGACAATGGAACATTATTTAAAAGAACAGCAACAAAATTATTGAGATCATAACGCCGCTTATTGCTCTTTTGAATCAAAATGTGGAATTTATGCTGATGCAAAATTAACACTTAATCATATGATGGATGGAAGGAAATGTATTCCTCCGCCTACTATAGGGGGAAATTCAGTTCTCGTAAGGGGACGATCAGCGCCTAAGCTGTGGAGGTTATGGATACGCACTAATGGACAGAGGTCACATAATCTTTCTCTAAGGATACCTCAACTACTGCACCACTCCATGATCCAGTCGGCGACGGAGTGGTTAATCGACGTAGGTAGTTGTAATTGCGGAACCATACTGTGTGTCTCTGTCTGTCTGCGCAATGGGATTGGCAGTAGTAAACTCAAACTCAAATAATTTATTCAGTTTAGGTTGTTACAAGCACTTATGAACGTCAAAGCTACGCCATCGGAATTCAAATTCTATGGCGGGAGACCTTGTAATGAGACGAGCTGGTAAGAAACTTGCCAAGGGTTGTTTTTTCGCCCTGTTTTATTTCACACAACATACGTATGTGAATGGATCACTCACAATCACCTTCACCTTCTCTGCAATGCCAACCTTATACAAAGATAAAGAGCCATCGAATATGTGGAAACATTTTCAGTGCCCTGAGTACGAGTTTGTCAAATCATATTTGTTCGGAAACTATCGCTCCGTCTCTTTCATATACAATAGGTATACATCGACTGCTTTACCGACATGAACAGTGTGTCTGGTCGTAACTCGTACTAAGGGTACAGACCTTATCTATATTCGTTTTCGGTTAGCACCATCGTCGAATGCAGGTGATAGACATAGCTCGATAAAGAAAAATTAAAAGAGGAAGCTATTGACTCGAGCATTGAATTTTGCTTCGGATACCTTCACGGGAACAAAAGAAAGGGCCAGGAAGATGGAAAAGTGTCTGATGGAAAAGTATAATACAACGCCTCAATGGCAAGAGTAAGATATCCACCCACCAAGAAACGGGTATATAGGTGGAATGAGGAGGTGGCCACTTCGCGAATATCGAAGAAGAAGGGATCTTGACATAGAGGAAGAGCTGTATCATGTTCATAACACGGCCAAAAACTTGACGGCCTTACAGAATTGGAACAAAGCAAACCACGCCAATCAGCATCACCGACCGACACTTTCAAACCCGAACTACTGGAGGAGATAATTTCTACCTTTCCATCAGAGCTGCCAAAAGTTCCTCTCTTCACTGCCGCCGCAGCGATGAATGATGTATAAATTGGAGGAATACTTGCGAGTTACGCTCGAGGAGTTAGAGCTGGCCATGCACCGACTAAGGGGGAAAAGAAGGACCCGGGGTCCTGACGGCGTGCCAGAACGTATTCTCTCCATAGCATTTAATCACCTCGGGGAATACTATGTTCAGCTCCTGAACACGTTCCTGGAAACCAGCCTATTTTTGCGGGTCTGGAAATAGTGTAAATTTCGTGTTCTGACAGAAGATGGTCGATGGCCGGCCGATCCCTCGGCCTACCACCCTATAGGCCCTTCAATAAGCTGGTTAAGGTTTTTTTTAAGTTTAAATTGAATTAGACAGGTTAATACAGCATCTAGAGACTAATGGGTCAAACCTCTCCAATAACCAATACGGATTCAAGAGGGGAGCGTTATTGCTAGGTTTCGTCTTATTGGGTTGGAAGTCATGGTCCAAAAGAGCGAAGTCATTCTGTTTCATGGGCACATATCAGGGTAGTAAGTCTTAGGGTAAATATTAAGTCCCATTTAAAATTTAGTGGCCGGTGTTGGATAGTCATTTAGAGAAAATTTACTCCCAATTCCTAAACAAAGTTGCTGATAGCTCACAATCTTGCTCGATAAAAGTAAGGCAAAATTACTGAAACGCCCATTCCCTCGATAAAAATAATTTGCCATATCTTCTTAAAGCCTACAAAGTTCCTCAGTAGCAGTCAGAAAGTAGTAAAGCAAAATTACTTAAACGCCATACCCTTTCCGATTGACGTAATCAAAATTACTTATCTTAGATTATCTCTAATCACAAGAAGAGCAAAAATACTAAGACTGCATCGATAAAAAAAATGCAGAAAGTAAATTTTACTTAGAAAGACAATTGTGAATTTATAGGAATTAAATATGACTTAAACGCCAATCGTTAAAAAAAGACCGAAAAATGTGTCGCTTCAGTAATTAGCAAACATAGAAAACCGCCTTTTTATCGGTTACTGAAGCGCCACAAAAGTGCTCTGATTAAAATGATACCTAGATAGATCGACGCAGAAAAATTCGCTGATTCCGAATATATATATAACTCATTTTGGCCAAATTGGCGTTTAAGTAATTTTGCCTTTCCACTGACGATATAAATATCCATGACTCAGGTACAAATGCTCGTATTCATCATACAAACATTTGCCCTCTACCGGGTTTCGAACTCGGGACCTTAGAGTAGGCGAAATAAATTCTTTGTTTGTCAGAATATGGTACAAATTGATGTTTCTTACATTATAGTTTCTTCATATTCTACTGATATTTCAGTGTACAAATTTTGGAACATTGAAAAATGTCAATTTTTCGTCAGAGGATAGTTTATGATTTTTAAAACAATAGTAATTATTATCAACTATATATTTATTTATTTATTGGTTAAAGGAAAAGAACAACAAAACTTAGTGTAAGAGTTCAATGCAAAGTTTTAGTTAAAATTATCAGGCCAATATATTAAGCTATTTCGTTATGTTTTTTTTGTATTTTTCTATTTAAAATTTAACATAGAATAGTATTTTAAGTTTTTAAATTAGATCGCAGCTTTTGTCATTAAAAGAGATGCCTCCTAGTTAGAGTAACTAGGAAGCGAGTTACAATGGATCTTAACTTGCAATTGCTATTGAAATATTTTAAGTGATGTTAATAACTCCATCTAAAATCTTTATAGCGTTCTTTGGTTGTTTTTTTATTCGAATAGCACACGTCTACCTCATAGACCTATATCGAGATAGACGAAAAGAACGCTTCAAACTGTATGAGAACCTAGCGTGTCGACTTTTTCGTACCTACGATGATATCACGAGCGAGATTTACTGATGTGGAAATGTTATTGACGAGCTCTTGGAAGAAGGCACTGCACAATTAA
Organism: Chrysoteuchia culmella; assembly: GCA_910589605.1. Classification (NCBI taxonomy): domain Eukaryota; kingdom Metazoa; phylum Arthropoda; class Insecta; order Lepidoptera; family Crambidae; genus Chrysoteuchia; species Chrysoteuchia culmella. The sequence continues at coordinate 25,742,934 of OU342643.1, read as the reverse complement.
CCATTTCCGGTTCTGAGTGACGCGTGTTTTCATGGCAATGGTCTCAAGCGAACTGACATAAGTTGTAAAACTTTAACCGTGGATCGAACTTGTAGGTACACTTTTATCATCTATGTCGATATAAGTCTGTGGTTCTAACTCCTCTGGGCATCAGACTCAGTTTTTAGGGTTCCGTACTTAAAAGGAAAAAACGGAACCCTTATAGGATCACTTCGTATCCGTCCGTCCGTCTGTAAAGACCGTTTTTCTCAAGAACGCGTGGAGGTATCAAACTGAAATTTGATACCTCCACGCTACTAGGTCTACTGTTCTTGGAGCTGTGCAAAAATCAAACTTCTAAGCCAAAGCAACCAAAAGATGCAGCCGTTTATGCCGCAAATTTCCGCAAATTTTCGAAACTCGCTCGGGAATCAAAACCGGTCCGGGTACTTCCCGAGAACTTAGAATCTTTGCGAAAACTGTAAATTTTTAGTTATATCATATAATAAAATATACTTTTGAAAATTTTAAACGGAACCCTCGCGGCCTCGGTGGCCGGGTCCGACTTGCACTTTTCATTATTATAAAGAATTATTGCTGGTAATGGTAGCTTCTCATAATCACGGTGGTTGGAGGATAATGCGTGGTTAGCGTGACGGCCGGTTATTAGTTATCGTTATCTGGGTGTTGGGGCCCGTTAAACGTGTGTGATTGACCGTTACCCAGTGAGCTTACCCTACTTTTCATTCCGATGCTGGTCAGGATCGACAGAAATGTCATTTTAACCGCCTCTGTGGTCTACTTGTACAACCACCGGTATCAGACCCAGGGGTCCCAAGTTCGATTCCCAGCGGGGGTACACATTGTATTCGGTTTGGTTGGTGGTAGGACTAGTTGTATGTCCGCCTGGCTAGCTACCACCATCTTATCTAAAAAAAGAAAAAAAATATAGAATACTTCAGCTGCTGGCAGATACAATGATATTATACGTGTGTACTTGAAGAGATTTTTTTTTTTATTATGCATAAAATAGATATGAAACACCCATACCAAGACAAATAGACATGTTCATGCACACAAATATTTGTCTTGTCCGGGGATCGAACCCGGGACCTCTAGTGCATAAGGCGAGTTTAGTACCCCTGCGCCAAACGTCGTCAAAATACTATGATGACTACATCCTTAAACTCAATAAGTGATTTTTGCATGTAGATCGATTTGCCGTTTGATATTTATTTATTAAGTTAACCCTCCAATTGTATCGCCTCTGTCGTATCCCAGCGTTTCCTAATATGTAACCCCGCCGCCGCTCGCTGGAATAAGCTCGATAACACGTCGGTAACGCGCCACGCCGGCAGTGCTCCGTCAGCAGTTCCCCGGGCCCCTGGGACCCAGACTACAATTCCCCGGGACCTAAGGCCCCAACCAATTTGGTTTTCTTCTAAACATGATGCCAGTTCATGCGGATACTCTAAGAATACAAATTGTTAATAAAAGTATTCGTGCTTTGCTAAACTGAAATGTCAAACTGAAAGCAAATTGAACATCTAAATAAATTGGTAAGTAACATCCACATTTTATTGAGCTTATTGATTTGAGTGGTGTAAGCACGTGTGTGTGTATGTGTATACTGTAATTCGTGAAAAGTAATCAAAGTTCTAAAACCAGACTGTATTCAATTCATGTAGGTGCTGCATTTACATAAACAGATGAGAAGATTAGTATTAAAATCCCTATAATTTCGAGCGTTCTGTTCCAATCTGTTTCCGCTTTTCATAATTGTGATACTTTTTAGGGTTTCGTAGCCTAAATGCAAAAAACGAAACCCTTATAGATTCGGCCAAACCGATGTATGTCACACCCTTTTAATTCCAAAACTATGAGGATTACACAGTTGAAACTTGGTAGGTAGATGTATTCTGTAAACCGCTTTACGGTTTTTACACAAAAATAAAAAACATATATGAATTGAGGGGGGTTCCCCATACATGGAACTGACACTGAAAAATTTTTTTTCATCAAATCTATACGTGTAGGGTATCTATAGCTGATAGGTCTTAAAAAATTGCATAGAAGTTTCTAAAACATTTTTTTCTCAAAGTCAACCGTTTGAAAGATGTACACTTCCAAAGTAGTAAAATGTGGGTGTCCCCCCCCCCTCTCTAACTTTTGAAATAAGAGAGAAAAAAAAAAAAAATATGATGTAGATCTTTATAAAAACTTTCAACGAAAATTGGTTTGAACGAAATATATTTAGTAGTTTCAGAGCTATAGCACATTTCCAAAACCGCAAATATAACTTTCATTCATACAAATACTATGAAAAACAAAGTTAGTTTTGCAGACGAAAAATTATAGTGGCATTTTGGCAATAATAATAATAGAAACTTTATTGCACACGATACAAAAAGAAACACATACAGAGAAAAAAAAACTGCGTTAAAAAAACCGACTTCAAAAACTAAAAAGCAAAAAATAAGCCTTTTGGAGTCGGTTTCTATTCTTTTATTTTTCCTGCCTTGTCTGGCACCGACTCCAAAAGGCTTATTTTTTGCTTTTTAGTTTTTGAAGTCGGTTTTTTTTAACGCAGTTTTTTTTTTACTTTTTAGTGTCTGTAATAGGCTGTTTTGTAAACTACAGCAGGGTTTTACTAGATTAGATAAGGTTTCATGTACATTATAAAGAAAATTATCGTAAATACTACATCATCCAAGTAATCGTAATACATCGTCCAAGTCAACAATGAAATGAAATATATAAAAATGCTCATAACATAAAAAGTACTGGGTCAAACGAAACCAAATTTTTATGGGACCAATTGGCAACTATTCTGCATCGAACAAAAAAATAATCATGGAAATCGGTTCAGAAATCTCGGCGTAATCGGTGTACATACATAAAAAAATAAAAAAATAAATTTATACCAACCGAATTGAGAACCTCCTCCTTTTTTGAAGTCGGTTAAAAATGACAAAAAAGAGGAACACACAAAAGGCCGCCTTATAGCTACGTAGCAGTCTCTTCCAGGCAAGAGGCGAAACCCTTCATGTGCGAGTTCGACTCGCACTTGGCTGATTTTTAGTTATTTATCCAAGACATTCGACACATTGCCTGAGTGAAAATGTTGGTATCAAAATTAAGTCTCAAACTGTAATTACGGTTACGTTATTTTTTACAAAAGCATCTAGTGAAAATTACCAAAATACATCTTTTTTTTATTTATTATACGGACAACAAAACAGATTACAATCAGAATAGATATATATGTATAGGTACATTAAATAATTGTTAAGTGCTAGACTGTAATCCAAACTATGTTGACACGTCATTTACAAAGTGATTTAACAAGTAAGATCTACTCTTCAAAACAAATTGATTAACTTAGACATTAATTTAATTTTAAACTTAATTTTAAAAATAAACTTACTATACGTAGTTACACTCATGACAGCGAGCGGTATGGGCGCATGGTGTGTTTTTATGATAGATTCAGTTGTTTAACTGACTTTCCAAAAGTTGAGGGTTTTGGATTAAAAATATCAATTTGCGTATGCTTCACAGATATTTCGTTGTAAAGCCGACACATTCTTACGAGCCGGTTATAAAAGGAAGTGTTATTTTTGTACGTCTGCAAGTAAATAGTTTTGTTATAGTTCAGGGGTTGCATTTTGTAGATAAATTTAGCTTGCTTAGGCGGTAGGGAGAATCGATAAAGCCGTGCAAAATCTTGTGCAATTGTATAAGGTCCTGTTTTTTGCGGCGCCCAATTAAAGTGGTCACTTTAAATTCCTCGAGTCGCTTACTGTAACTTGCTATACTGCGACCGAAACCGCATCTGTAACTAAGAATCCTTAAAGCCTTCCTCTGAACACCTTCAATGGAATCCGAATGAACCGAGTAGCAAGGAGACCAAACAACGCTGGCGTATTCAAGAATGCTGCGAGAAAGGCTATTAAAAACGGTGAGGAAACTTTGAGGCTGTTTGAAGCCATTGGTGCACCTTGTTATAAAGCATAATTGGAGTGATTTCTTCTTTATATGTGCGTAGTGCTCTCTGAATGTTAATTTAGAGTCAAACAATACACCAAGGTCTTTAGCAACCGTTTTCCTATTTAATGTCATACCTTTAAGTTGATATTCATGAGTGCGATCATATCGTTTGTTAGTAAAAGTTATGACAAAGCATTTTTGTACATTGAGGTGCATTTTATTTTGTTCGCACCATTCAGAGACTGCGTCTATATCATTCTGTAGCTCACGACTGTCGGATGAGTTACGTATTACGCGGTAAATGTTCAAGTCATCAGCATAGAGTAAGCAGGGGTAGGTCAGCTTATAGATCAAATCATTAATGAAAACATCTGAAAACATGATGAAACATCTGTTAATACATTTTAATTTTTACCAGAGAAGCACTTTGAAAACGAAAGAAATAACCACTGATTAGTGGTTATTTCTTTCGTTTTCAAAGTGATTCCAATAGATTTATTGGATATACACACTTATTTGTGTTTTGTATATGAGTCAATTTAAATTTGAAAGGTAGTTCGTTTGGACTAGTTTTTATTTTTGACTTTTGTATGACACTCGTTGTCCACATCGTGACATGTCTTGATACCGTAAAATAGTTATAATGTACTGTGTATTTCCTCCAACTGTAATCTGGTTTATCTTTTTCCAAATCTCTCCTACATAATCCACCTTAAAACCCCATCAGATTAAGAAAACTTCAACTACCTGAGAGTCTTTCCTTAGTACTAATTAGTCCAAGCTTCGTGTTTTACGGAAAAAGTAACCGGCGCTAAACTCTTAAACACAGGTTAAGCTGCCATTAGCTAAAGCAAGTCCATGATTTAATCTAGGCATCTGTACGTCTTATTAAATTAGGAACACGCGAACTTATAAGGCGAAGTTTACACTGTATTTTTTATACGAAGAGCTTATGTGTCACTGCTCCAAACGCGCAAAAACTACTGAACTACTGATTTGGATTAAATTCGGCACACATATAGTAGATAGGTTGGATTAAAACATAGGATACTTTTTAACCGACTTCAAAAAAGGAGGAGGTTCTCAATTCGACTGTTTTTTTTTTTTTTTTTTGTATGTTCTACCATAACTTCGCCAGTTGTTAACAGATTTTTATAATTCTTTTTTTATTTGAAAGAAAATGGTTTATGTGTGGTCCCATATAATTTTTACAAAGATCTGGCTAGTAGTTTTTTCATAATCTTGAAAAATATCAATCACCTTTTGGCAAGTTGTCGCTTACCTAGATGACATTGTTGTGTATGGGCTGATTTTTTGTGTAAGTAACGGCACATGATGTAACTAAAAAATCTGAAATAAAAACATTTTATAAAAAAAAATCAAACCGACTTCAAAAAGTAAAAAAATAAAACTTTTGGTACCAAATTTTCCAACGGCATTTTTCATAAATGCTGCACTCCCAAAGAGATGCAGTGCAACACAAGTCAGTATAAAATATACATGGCCATAATTGATGGCAAGTTTGTCCGACGCCAAGTCGCCGACTCATTAAGCAGTCTCAGGCAAAGAAGGGTTAATTAATGGACCAGCTTTTGACAAGGAAACTATTATTCTTATCAACTTTAAAGCAGTTTTGAATAATACCCTTCAACGTTAGAACATTTAAAATATTTAAATTAAAGAAAGAAAGAAAGAAGAAAGAAATACTATTTATTGGCACACACACAAAATAATAATAACATAAATAAAAAAAAATACAATAAAAAAAAGTTCGCAGCCAACTAGGCCCCATCCTCAGCAATGTCACAGTGACATACGGAGCATGCCACTGAGACGCTGGTATTCTGGAGGAGCCTATTAGGTCCTAAATAAAAATTAGTTAGTTTAAATTTGGTATTAAATAGCTTTTATGGACCCAAACACACTGTTTATTTGATAAATATTAAACAAGAAAATATACTAGAAAAAAGCAACTAGTAGTAGGCTTCTAGTATATTTTCTTGTTTAATATTTATCACATAAAAATAGCATTGTAAAATGCAAAATTAAAAAGTTATAACACTGTTTATTGTTTATTCATACTTGTACTGCGTGTTTTTTTTTTTCGTTTTGTCGACGTTTTAAGATGACCTTAAGTTTAAAATATTTCTTTTTTAATATTGTGCTTCAATTTAACTTCTACGTAAAGACATATTGATTTTTTAAAGAATTGAACGAATTGTGACTTTGAGACACTCAAAAAAGAATAATATAAGTTTCATTGTACCAGAACACTTCTAACTACGCCATCATAATAATTTATAATACAACGGGTTTGGACGAGGTCAGCCAACATACAAAAAAAAATAAACCCATTTAAACAAAATAATTGCTTGATCGTTTTCTTGGATAGTTTCTTCAACGACCAATATTAGAGACATGTTAACGTGCCTACAAAATAAATAACATAATAATAACAATAATAAAATAAATTTATTCACTTCTCACGAGGTTTTCATATATTATATTCCAAACAATTCAATAAGTTTTTTCAAGTCCTTGTGAGTATATTTTATATCAAATCACTTAATAATGTTTTATTAATCATATGGTTTAACAAAATTAACCATAGGAAAATTATTTGTATTTATAACTTGCAGTTAAATAAGATACACATAGTCAGAAATGAGGTTATGTTTAAAAATATATATATATTAATGTAGTATCATTTTTTTTTTCATAAACATAAAGATATAGCTTCCAAAACAAAAATTCTGAGACTAGTTCAATTGGGACTAGTTACAAACATTAACTGCATACCAATTTTGCACATGTCACGCAAATAACCTACTGGTATTTCTTGCTTAGCTGAACACTCCTGGCTCTAGAGTAGCAGGAAGGAATAAAAAAACTTTTTGTTCCTATCGAATTTGAGGCTACCACAAGAGCCGGGTTTCATTGAAATAAAAAACATTTATACGTATCTAATAGTCGTGGGTCCACTGGACTCATGAGGAATAAAGAACATACCTTTAGATAATCGAGCGAAAGTCGGCTATCTTACAGCATGCTCAAGAGCCAAGCTTAGGAAGGAACTAAGAAGCTGGAAAACTGCGGCACTCACAGCGCTTTAATAATAAATAAATAAATATTTCCATACAATCACACCAATTATCTAGCCCACGTTAAGTATCATGAAGAACTTGTGTTATGGATACTAGATAACGGATAAACATACTTATATACTTTTTTTTTGTAAATACATACATAATATACATATTAAACACCCAGACCAAGACAAATAGACATGTTCATGCACACAAATATTTGTCTTGTCCGGGGATCGAACCCGGGACCTCTGGCGCAGAAGGTTTGTACCCCTGCGCCAAACAGGTCGTCTTAAAATAAGACTACAAAATCGAGGTGGGACCCACGACTAGTTAAGGTTTAATTAAACGCGTGTTTATTATCTTTTCTAGAATTTTAGATAAAGCTGGTAACAATGATATCGGCCGTTCTTCTTGTCATTTAAAACATGTCCTGAATGGCTAGTAGGGAAAAAAAATTGACGTGATTCATCTGATAATATGTTTCCGACATGGGCGAAGTAATCATTAGCTAAATTTAATAAACTTTGGGGATCTGTGGCTAATCTCAAAGTTCATTAAAAACAATTTTATTTTTATTTGTGTTACTTGATAAATTTTATATTGTTTTTACCGGCTATTTCAATTTGTTTCTTATAATGCCCTTTTAACTTTTTATAAAAGATCGTAACAGAAATTTCTGTAACGTCTACGGGTAAGTGTTAGGGTATAATTTCCTGGATCTCATTCAGCTTTGAGATGCAACTTGTCTTTGTTTCCCATGCATCTAAGGCTATTTTTATTAGCTTACGTCTTGACGTTTTTGCCGTTTTTTGTGTTTCGCTTTACTGCTTGTGACATCTTTTCGAGTAAATAGTTCATCCTAGTTTCTGGGTCAATGGTGCTATGAACTGGCGATAAGTCAATTTTAATTTCAATTTATTTATTTACTAAAAACATGGTAAAATACAATACAGATCTTAGATATTTATAAAATGTCCATTCATGTCTCGCCAAATGTCAAAATATAATTAAAAATATAAAATCAAATTAAATTATCTACATAAAGCAAAGTCATATATACAAAGTCATTATCACAGTCCGAAATACTCTTGTAAATCATGTCTTTATGTGTTTGCAGTAATTAAAATAATCATCAATAGAATAAAATCATTTTTCTTGTAGCCATAGCTTCACTGACCTACGGAACTTTGACATTGGGAATGATTTGAACTCATTTAGTAGTGCATTGAAAACCTTCAGTCAATGTTAAGAATATCTTCAACCCTTCATTATCTATTATTTTCCGAAAATTAGATTCATTATTGTAAAAAAATTTCATCAAACAAATAGGTAAATACCAGTAATCGTTTGATACTAAGGTGAGAGCATTCTTTTTGTTTTTAATAAAACATGATCTATACAACTGCGATCTCTCGTCACTATAGTATGGGCTGGTAGAAGACCATGGTACGCTACAAGATAATATTTATTTATATTTTTTCATGTCTCATATTCTGAAAGCAATTCATAACTTGCCTAAAATGCGGGTTGAAAGTGATGTGGCGTAATAAAGCGTAATAAATTTGAAAAAAGAATAGGGGGTGTCATGTCAAATCGATATCAAAAATCAAAATCAAAATCAAAATATTTATTTCGTAACAATAGAACTACAGACTATAACAGTGCATGGAGATCCTCTTTTAAGTATTAAGAATACTTGTACTAGAAGATCTCGCTCCTCCTCAATGTTCTTACAATACTTTTATGTTACAGAAATACCATTAAGTGCTATATTATCTGTTATTATATCTGTTATCTCTTTGGACTTTTATTTACCAAAGGTATGTAGGCAAAGGCACAGAATCCTATACAGCTTATTTTGCTACATTAAAAAATAATTAAAATCGTAGAAACCTTACAAAATTTTTTTTGAATATTCTGTTTGTTTTTACTTTCCTCATATTCAAAATGAAAAGTAGAGTGTTTACTTCGGGTGTATGTACCCATAACAGTCTCGAACTATCGGCGTCCTCACTTCGTTCGGGCGCCAAAACACTCGACTGTTATGGGTGTCATACAGCCCTTGGTAAACAATCTACTAAAGGACAACCAACAAAATATACACCCATACTATATTCTAATACATTCACAAAAAATAGTTAAGTGCTATTTTAATTACAGGTCGTCGCCGCATGCATTTACATTTATTTACAAATAGGCTATTAACATTAATAGCAGGTATTTTTTTTTTAAATTTAACATACAATGATATAATAATAGAAAAGTACAGGTGAGTTATGAAAATTAAATTCAAACAATATTTTTTTAAATAATAGAGAAATTGTTAATAATTTTCTTTTTTTTCTTTTTATGTGAAACATGAAACCGCTTTCGTAAAAAAACAATTTAAAACACCTGACAGCACTTAAAATTAAGGTGTATCGTTTACACTTAAAATTTGTTTAGCACCAAAAGTCCCGAAGGGAAGTATTCATCTCAAATGCTTGGAGTCGCTCTCAAGGTCTCAAGACAAGTGACAAGCGAGTTTGAGAGATGCTGCCTTTTCAGGCGCTCCTTTGTTTCTCCGGGAGGCGCCAATTACTACGTTTTTGTTACGTACCGTTCAACGGAAACATACTGATACAAATAAACAATTTGTTTGTTCAATTTGTCTGTTTAAATACAATCAGAGCAGATAATACGAGTTTGAGTTAATTGTAGAAACCTTTATGATTATTTCATCATCATCATCAGCCTGTAGTCGTCATAGGTCTTCTTGTTAATTATCAACTCTTTATAAGAGTATATATGCGCTTTCATCTCCTTCTTATAAAAAAGATGTCCTGCATTAATCCGACGACCTGTTTGGCGCAGGGGTACTAAACCCGCCTTCTGCTCCAGAGGTCCCGGGTTCGATCCCCGGACAAGACAAATATTTGTGTGCATGAACATGTCTAATTGTCTTGGCCTGGGTATTTAATATGTATATTATGTATGTATTTACAAAAAAAGTATATAAGTATGTTTATCCGTTATCTGTATCCATAGCACAAGTTCTTCGTGAAACTTAACGTGGGCTAGATAATTGGTGTGATTGTATGCAATTATTTATTTATTATTATAAAAAAAATCCCAAATTTTCAACAGTTTTTTTCTACATCTGCAGATGGTTTGCTACTCAGCGAAGCAAGCGAAAGTTGACTAAATAATAAAAAGATAGTAAATTGTATCATAAAAATGGTAGCTGATGTTTCTCATTCCGCTTTAGTATTATATTTTCCTATTATCTAAGTTGGAAATCTTAAAGTGAGACGTAGCAGTAAAAAGTCCACTATTTCATGTGTTTTATTTCTGACTGGTGAACCTTATACCTATCAGAGAATAATGGAGTCATTTCGACTTTTCTTTTTGTACCTTATTAAGTACGTACGTAAGTTAACCGCCTCTGTGGTCTAGTGGTTCAACCACCGGTATCAGACCCAGGGGTCCCGGGTTCGATTCCCAGCCGGGTTACATATTGTAGTCGGTTGGGTTGGTGGTAGGACTTGTTGAGAGTCCGCCTGGCTAGCTACCACCATCTTATCTAAGCCTGACGCCATAACAACAATGGTTTCAGCATTGTTGTGTTCCAGCAGTTAAAGATAAGATAGCCAGTTCCTCAGTGATTGGGGATTCCGGGAGAGGCTCGCTTCCATCTTCAGCCTTATCAATACTTAACATCAGGTATGATGAAGGCTAAGAATCTCCCCGTAGTTCATAAAAAAACGTACTCATTTAATCAGACCATTATTAACTTAAGCGTGTTATATTAATTATACCAAAACATTAATAAAATATATTTTTTACCTCCCAGCAGTCCCTCTGAAGGTGCCTAATGCTGACATATTGGAAAAAATAAACAGAACAAACTGATTCCAAAAAATACGCGCTTACTGTAATTGGTCAAAAATATTTTATTTCAAGCTTTTTGTATCCGCGATACATACGAAAATTATCTAACTATTGATAAGATCATTGATTCAACAAAATAACGAACTTAATTTAACAAAACTCCCAATTATGATATTCAATAAATTGACAAAGTGCTTGAACAGATAACGGTTTGCGATGACCGATAAACCGTTTATTTGCGAGTTAACCCGAAATCCGCAGAGTCGCCGCTGCGCTATTATCGATCGTTCGTCAAAACAGACTCGATAATGTGAGCAAATAAATTTAATTCGGTCCATTTGGACCTTTGTGAAATCTTCCCGAACGAATTGTTCTCGGTGACCGGTGACGATAGGGTTGTCGAACCCGTCCTGTAGATAAATCGGTAATTTTAACGATATGAATACACTACTATGACCAACGTTCAACGTCAGTGTTCAGAATTGTCATTTATTTTAATATATAACTAAATAAAACGCCCAGTACTGTCAAGTTTTTTTTTTTCTTTGTTTTCGTGCCGATTACTGACCACCTTGAGCTGCTTGGCATTAAATTGTCTCCGACTCTCAATTTTGACTATTTTATTGAGAGTAAGCTCAATTGGCCCCAAAAAAACTTGGCATTCTGGCTAAGGTGGGAAAGTACTTCACCCCGGAACAGTTGCTCAATCTTTACAAAGCGCAAGTTCGATCGTGTATGGAGTACTGTTCTCATCTTTGGGATGGTTCTGCCCAATACCAACTCCAGACGATTGAGTCAATCGAAAGGAGGCCCGAAAAGCTTATCGGCAACGATGAGTTATTTAATTTAAGAAATTTAAGAGCCTTGAACATAGACGGAAGGTTGCTGGTCTATCCGTTCTCTAAAGGTTACATTTCGGAGAGTGTGCTGCGGAATTTCACAGCCTCATTCCATCCCCATTTCTCATCGGACAACCAGACGTACAAAGAGGTGCCACAATTATATGGTTGATATACCCAAGAGTCGCACTAAGCGTTTTGACTCGACATTTATCATCCGCACCGCCAAAGAGTGGAACTCCTTGCCAGAGTCTGTGTTTCCTGACACTTACAATTTGGGGGTCTTCAAGTCACGAGTGAATAGGTATCTTCTAGGCTAGCGCGTTACATCCTAGATCGCATCTTTGCTTTCCATCAGGAAAGATAGCGGTCAAGCGCATTACCTATCCAACAATTAAAAAAAAATAAAGGGTCTTTTGTACATTGTATGTACATGCCAGCCTCATTGTTATTTTAAAAGTGTAACTTAGCTAATTACTTATTTTTAATCTTTGATATTAAGTTTTGATCATTTGTAATGTAGTGGCGTTGACAGCACTGAGAGTTGTGTCGCCAGCCCATTTAATGCCCATTCCAAAAAAAAACAAAAAAATTAAATCTTCAATAATATAAATAATTATCAGTGAACAACTCCCTTACATGCCTGGGTTATCGTAAGAGTCGACTAAGAGGCTCGAAGCATTGAACACCTGTGCGAGAGAAAGAAAACATGAAACAAACCCCCTACCAACCCGTCTGGCCAGCGTGGTAGCAGTAGGCTAATAGCCTCCTATGAACGCCACAATAGGCGTGAGCTAGGAGGGGCCTATGTCCAACAGTGGACGTCCACAGGCTGATGATGGATGATGGATCAGAGAACCAACAGGTTAAGGTTATACGACAGAACCCGTGGCTATTATTAACCTCGTACTCGATATTGAAATATAATCAATCAGAAGTAACCGAAGAACAGCCCTACATTTAATGCAACTATTGTTAAAAGCATACAAAATTTTATTTCACCTTACTGATTGTATTTAATCAAAATTAAATTCTCTTTGTAAATGTTTGACTTTATTATTTCACAGTAAAAACGAAATGAAAGTTTATTTCAATAACTGTCTGGTATAAATGAAATCAAATTTTATTGTGTTGATGGCACAGTAGGTACTGCACGACCAACACAATTAGGCTCATGACACTGACAGTAATGCGGTTTCGTATTTTCAATGCCCGCTCCTCGCCTCTCTCATTGCATTAACCCTGTTATCTAATTGATTAGCACTACCGTAATTAACTAATAGAAATTCGCTTCTCTAACTAAAAACTATCAGTAGGTTATTTTATGTTTTAAATGGCTTAAAGGCACAGACTTATATCGAGATTAGACGATAAAAGTGTGTGTGCGTGTAAATGTTTGATCCGCGGTCAAAGTTTTCCGACCTAAGTCAGTCCGCTTGAGACACTAAATCTTGCTCGTGACGTCATCATAGCTACGGGACATTCGACACGCTAGGTTCTCATACAGTTTGAAGCGTCTTTTCATCTATCTCGATATAGATCTGTGGTCATGAGCCTAAAATTGTGTTGGACGGGTAGTATATAGTAACCTAGTCTTCGGTTCGATTCAAATAGTCGAATAACGATGAAATGCAGGAATAAGAGAAAGTTTCTCCGATTTCTTCAATTTAAATGTAAGCAATTCTTACCGAACTATCAATCTAGATGCAAAAAGTATCATTTCCTACCGCTAGTGCTCAGAAGAAATATTGCTGATCTTATTTTGCTTAGTAAAATTCTAAATAACGCCATCGACTCCCCTGAATTATTGAGTGAAATTTATATAAACACACCTACTCGGCAGTTACGTAAACATCGCCCCTTAAGCACACCAACATGTAACACAAATTATAGAAAGAACTCATTTTTCTGTAGAGCTGTTGAACAATTAAATAAATTCTCTTTGGAACATCCCGCGATTAACATCTTTAACATGAAGCCTGCTGAAGTGCGTCGCTTGATTACCACCTCATTTTTCGATTTTTAATTTGTGTTTGTATTTTGTATTGTAGTTGTTAGCTGATCGCACTTTGCTCCTAAGTAATCAATTATTAGATATTCTGTTGTTTGTCAATATACTCCACCATGTCTAGTTACCTATAAGTGAAAACCTGTAAATGGCTCATTAGTCACCTAATAATATTTTACAATATTGTATTTATTTTAGAGCTGTAAGTTTTCCTAACGAAATAAATAAATAAATAAAAGAAATAAATAAGGGAAAGTCAAAAATTAACATCAACGAAGTAAATAAATTTACAGTGTTATGTACTATACCTGGACAAACCCATGCCCACACACACTCTCTCACACACAAACACACACACCCATGCGCAATCATTCACGCTGCTTACACACATACTATCCGTAACTTTAAATACGTTTATGAAAGGAAATTACAAGATTTTGTCTTTTTTGTTACACTAAAAGAATTTTTTATCTAAATTGGACTCACATGATCTTGCTCCAAGGGGACCAGCGCTGTTTGCCGTAATACAGGCTATATGCCTAGCTCGGCAGCAGATATATATTCATATTACCTTGTATGTCCTAGCTTATGTTTAAATGTGAGTTGTCAAATTACTTATGTTTTGGAAGCAATAAAGTTTTTTTTTTAAGTTATACGATATTCGATTAATCGAGAGTTTGTGAAGTTTTCCCAGTTATTCCAGGTTACCAAAAGTATATGGATTCTTAACCGACTTCCAATAGAAGGTTATACATAAGTTTGCATGAATCCTTTGAATCGTTTCATATCCCGCAGAACGGTGGGGGCGCGTTTGACCGAGAATCAATTTATTCCTTGATTACCTTCGTTTTTCCTTCCGCCGCACGCTTTAATAGCTCTATTCAGTACTTACACGCCTTATAATTCTTATATGCATTTACTAGTATATTGAAAAACGCTGGGAAAGAAGTTGCCCTGCCTCTTGCGATCGAATAAGATGCAACAGCCAATAATAAAGAATTTTTTATTTTTTGCATTTTTCAATGATGTTTTTATACTTGTGATAAATTTTACATATAAATATAGGTATTGGAAAAAGTCAACTCGGCCACAAGTGAATTCTCTCAGATGGTACTCGAACGCACGACCTTTGGAACTCCGGACCAATGCTATAACCACTGAGCTACTGAGACTTGCAGACCACCGTCGAAATTTTCCAATACTTTTATATTTTTTAATACGCTGTAGGCCAGCGTTGTCCCGTCAATGCTAGGAATATCCTTGCATTCGAAAGAAATGCTGAGAATTTACTTGTGGCCGAGTTGACTTTATCCAATATTTTTCTATTTAAAATTTATCTTAAGTATAAATATCTTTACCAACGACGCGGACGGTACGGAGACGGTATATGCGTTTGGGGTGAGAGGCTGTTTCTTTGTTTGTGCAAACCAATGTTACCATTTATCTCCAAAACTACTAGTCCGATTTTGATGCGGTTTGCAGTGATAGGTTCGGGTTTAATTAGTGCATGTTCTTAGATAAGTGTTACGGTGACAACTCACCAGGGGGCGCTGCAGTAATTATTTCTTTTGCAAACTAATGTTTGCCATTTATCTCCAAAACTACTAGTCTGATTTTGATGCGGTTTTCAGTAATGGGTTTTCTCTAGTACATTGTACATAATTTAAGGATTACAACATGTGTGGACTACTACCACACTTAACACTTTCGCGGACAGCGAACGAGACACAATATAATTTTTATTGTTATGACTGCTATAGCCGTTGAGTGTCCCCGAAAGGGTTAAGGTTTTTATTTTGATCAAACAGTCAATGAAACGAGTGCAACATTTGTGGAATTTATTATGTCCATCTCTTTTGTTCTGGATGTTTTCTATGTGCATTGCTGTATGATTTTACAAAAAAAGTTACTTAGTACCTAATAGCGTTCTTCACGCTACTTCGTCTTTAAATTGGATTAAGTATATCGTGATCCATAACCTACTGAAAGACTAGGAGTGCTCTGGTAAACTGATTTATTGTCAATACGGAGAACTCACAACTATAAAAACACAATTCAAATCTTAACCGTATAAAGCTCGAAACTGAAGTCCACCATTGTACATAAACATACTTTGACAAGTGACGTATATGCATTTGATTGCAGAACATTGATTCTTTATGGACAGCATTCCATAAAGAACCTCCTTTCAACACATAAGGACGATACATAGAAATGAAAAGGAACAAAAAAAGAAAAATTTTCTAATTGTCTTATTTTAAAATCTATCGCAATCCCTTTCAATTCGTCATTTTAAAGATATTTACATACTTCAGGCCATCAATATTTGACATTTGATATGGATTGTGATCGGCACGCGTTTTGAAAGGTATTGAATGAACGAAATTGAACTGTCTAAAAAAAATGACAGACGAAAATATTTTTCAATTGTATGGAGAAGTGTCAAATTAAGTGTCATTTAAAACATCATTCGTTCCGAAAGCGATTGCGACTATATGTTACACAATTCCATTAATCACTAGCACAAACACATTACCTTTGAAAGGGACTGTGATAGATTTTGAAATTAGACAATTAGAGGGCAGGGCTCTGTTTCATAAAGCTTGACAAGTCGATAATTTGTCAAATATGCTCGAACATACTTTTTTTGTCAATGATCTACGCAATTATGCCCTTTGTCATGGTGACAAAGAGCATAATTGCGTAGATCACTGACAAAAAGGTAGGTAGGTTTTGAAGAAGGTAGGTTTTCTATAAACAGCAATCATACATTATAAAGTTCTCTTTATCAAAATCCTATTACAAACTCTTTGAATCATGTGAGAATTTATAAAAGAAATTTTTCTTTTAATTGAGAATTGAATCATGTGAGAATTTATAAAAGAAAAATTTCTTTTATAAATTCTCACATGATTCAAAGAGTTTGTAATAGGATTTTGATAAAGAGAACTTTATAATGTATGATCTGTCACTCCTCATCCTGACACTGACCAAAGGTCAAAAAAGTCAAAAAAGTGCGACAATTTGACAAATTTGTCAGGTTTTTCGATTACAAATAATAGACAAACCAAACGTTAAATTGTAGAATTGTCGCGACAATTCGACAATTATGACGGCTTTTCATAAAGCACCAATGTTATATGAAACGTACAATCGTTAAATTGTCACCTGTCACCTGTCGCTGAAAATTGAAATGTTTATAAAACAGGGCCCAGGAGTTATTAAACACACTTATTATTAGGTAATAATAATTGATTTATTTGTAAGCAATTAACACAAGTTTTAATGGCATTCGCTTCACATAAGTATAACAGTTTCTTTGACTGAACTTTATAAAGGTTCCACTTTTAATCGCATCTCCGTTCCACACATTTCTGCGCGACTTATCCCGGCTGTAGAAGCCATCCCAGGATCCCGCAAATCCCGCGGGATTCCGGGATATCCGCGAAACAAATCGAAGCGGGACGACTGCACTTTTATTATGGATTGCTCCTTGTAAATCTTGTGTGGCTTCGTTTTATTACTGGACTGTAAAATGTGAAACATTCACATGAATAAATTGTGTTTGTGCTGTTGTAAGGGGTTCAGCAGTTCTATTATTACTTGTCTCTAAACATTGTGAGAAAAATTGTCGCCTAAGGCAGAAAGGTTTTGAAACACGTAGTGGTCATGTCTTTCTATTTTATTTACGACTGGGAGACTCTAAGCCTTCATCATATCTGATGTTAAGTATTGATAAGACCGAAGATGGAAACGAGCCTCTTCCGGAATCCCCATCACTGACGAACTGGCTATCTTATCTCTAACTGCCGGAACACAACAATGCTGAAAACTTTGTTGTTATGGCGTCAGACTTAGATAAGATGGTGGTAGCTAGCCAGATGGACTAACAAGAAGTCCTACCACCAACCAAGCCGAATACAGTATGTAATCCCCTCCTGGGTCTGACACCGGTGCTTGTTACCACTAGACCACAGAGGCAGTTAAAATAAAGTCTCACCGAAATAAAATGTAATCCTAACTAATACTCGAATAATATTTTTTTATTTAATATTATTTTATTCTATTCTAATAACTGAGTATAAGAAAATTTTCCTCTTATATTAAATATGTTTCAAGATTGTAGATTTGTGTTTGGCAACGACATGTTCCTTTGTAAATTTTGTTGCTTTCTTCTTATCAGTTAAAAGATGTCCTGAATGGCTGGTAGGAAAAAAGAATTGGACGATTCGAAAGCACTTATCTATAAGTCTATTTGAATAAAAATCTTTGACTTTGACTTTGAATAAATTCGAAAGTGTGTTTGTTTGTCCTTTAAACAAGCAACCAATTATTGAAATTTTTCGACTTGATTTTTGGCATCGTCGTCTTTGTCTCAGCCACATAACACCTACTGCTGGGCATAGGCCTCCCCCAAAGGGGAGATATAGACAGCATTTCATAATTATGACGCGGTACGAAGTTTGCCGTGTCGCTAGTTACAAATGAAAATGTACCATAACCTGTATAGTATCGTAAACATCAAATGAAGTTATTCAAACTGTTTAATAATCTGCCTGATCGATTTTCAGTTTTCAGCCCAATAAGATGCGACAATGGTTCGACAAATTGACGAGGTTTTGCAAAAAATATCGTCGTCTCAGCCATATAACACCCACTGCTGGGTATAGGCCTCCCCCAGAAGAGGTTTTGCCATAATTGCCACGATTGGCAGGCGGGTTGGCGATCGCAGATGGCCAAGTTTGTAGGAGACGCTGCTGCTCGTCTTCTGAAGGCTGAGTCCATTAGTCGCCTTTTACGACGCCCACGGGATGAGAGGGGGTAGTGCTATTCTAAGCTGGCACTACACAGCTGGCATTTTTGGTATAGCGTTAATTGAAAGGATGGATAGTAACAGAGGCTACTTTTTTATCCCGATATTCCGGGGACCATGCGGGTGAAAATGCGGGCGGAAACTAGTTTCCTATTAAAAGTGAGAAATTAAATTTTATTGTAAGTACTTTACAGCGGTGAATTGAGATAAATATGCAAATTAATCTGTCAGTCCCACCCGCCGATAAGCCGCGTGACACACAGGTAAGCAATCACTATCATGGTAGTTCCTCTGAATATGCATGCCATGCGCACTTCTCATTCAATTATGCGCAAAACAGGCATGAGCGTTGACTTGTGACGTTGTGTGTAAAAAAGCTCGTTCGATCTGTAGTTCGGAAACGGTGACGTATAATATTACAAATAAAATAAATAATTACATACAACACACCAATTATCTAGCTCACGTTAAGTTTCATGAAGAACTTGTGTTATGGATACTAGATAACGGATAAACATACTTATATACTTTTTTTTGTAAATACATACATAATATACATATCAAACACCCAGACCAAGACAAATAGATACATATTCATGCACACAAATATTTGTCTTGTGCGGGGATCGAATCCGGGACCTCTGGCGCAGAAGGCGGGCTTAGTACACTTGCGCCAAAGAGGTATAATGTTAACAGGTGTATGGTATAAGTCAAATTAATAAGGATCGATAAGAACACGAGGAAGAGCCCGTGGGACAGTGGTTCGCGCGCTTGACCCGCGATTGTTGAGGTTAAGCAACTTTTGCAATAGTCGGTCACGGGATGGGTGACCAAAAGTTTACTATCTCGAGCTCCTCCGTGCTTGAAAGGCACGTTAAGCCGTTGGGCATTTGCAGTCGTTAAAACCTACCAATATGCATTGGGCCCGCCTGGTGGATCTTAAGCCGTTCTCCTTATCCATCCATAAGGAAGGCCAGTACCCATAGCAATGGGGACATAAAAAATGGCTGAGGACAAATTAGGACAAAAAATTATATGAACAGTCAAAAATGTTTACTGTCTATACATGTGATAAAACTGACTATCAGAAGTAAAGACACAAACGCTTTCGAGTATTTCTTCTCTCCGAGGTAAATTACCAACAAAACTGCTAGTTCATTAATAAATAACTAAAGTAATAAAAGAAACGTCTGACGACAAAGTCATCAGGGAAATTAAAGGCCCAATGCCATTATAGGGAAGTTATTAGGGGCCATAATTTTTGTCTCCTAATCTGTCAACGGGAATAATGATGTAATACAACATAAACAGCAGGTAGAAGGTTCATAGAATACTATGAACTAGTCGTCAGCTGCGAACTAAGTAGTCTAAGGGCCTGTTTCACAATCTAAAAGTAAGTTCTGAGTAGCTTTCTTGATATGTAATTTGATAGTCTTTTTTATTCGTAACGAAGAGACCGGGGTTTTTGTATTTCAGACATGCCAAGCCCATCATATTCTGCTCAAATGAGAGGCAGCTATTGTAAAACCGTAACCAAGCGACAAAATCCTTTAGCAATATCTGAGGTTGGTTCCGACAAAATACTTTGAATTAGCCCAACATCGAGGGTATTAGCTTGAATTCAATTATGAATAGTTGCCCCTCATCATTGTTTTTGACACACTCCATCAGCAAATGTTGCACGTCCTCAACTTTTTGGAATTTGACAGTTGTGATATGAAGAACATGTCAAATCCTCTATCAAGTAAGCTACTCAGAACTTACTTTTAGATTGTGAAAGAGGCCCTAAGAGCTTGTTTACAATGTGTAAGTAAGTTCTCAATATCTTATGGTAAATTTTAAATAGAAAAATATTGGAAATGGACTTAGATCAAGTCCTACCACTAATCAAACCGAATACAATATGTACCCCCGCTGGGATGCGCACCCGGGAACCTTGGGTGATACCGGTGGTTGTACCACTAGACAACAGAGGCGGTTAAGATACGGCTATGTTCAAATCCAGGCATATACTATCTGTGTGCTAAATTTCTTCCAAAGTTTGACTTTATTCATCACAAACTTACAAAATTCCAAGATACTAATATTTCCTCTAAATAATATTAGTAATAGATATGACGCTTGCTTTGTGTATGCAAACAAACAGCATGTGATTTTTGAGGTTAAGCAACTTTCGCAATAAAGTATATTTCCAAACTTAAAAAAAGAAATTTGTTGTCGAGGAATAGGAGCAACCTTTATAACGAGCGCACACGCACAAGCGCACTCTTGTTCTATTGATTTTATGCATGCGCTGCTGTCTTAAAACTCGTCGTTTTATTTTTTTCTCTGTGGGCTTAGATTAATAACTCTTCGGCGTTATTATTCTAAGTTTGTGGGAATGGCCACTCGCTCAAACATTCTGTATGATAAATACTTATGTGCACCTACCCGATTGTTGAAAATTAATTATGTTTTATAATTCTGTTGTTGGTTGCTCTTTATTAAGTTATTTTTGAGAACCTAGTATCTAGATAAACTTAATTTAGGTTTTTAAGATACTACTATACCATGAATGTAACATGTTTATTGACAAATGAATAAATAAATAAAAAAAAAATAAGTTGATAATTCCTTTTGTTATTTGAGTTTTATTTCCGGAGAATCACCACCGTATTCCAATTTCCTCCCAACTCACGTGCACCAATGTCTTAGCTGGCAAATCCTTAAAAATTTAAAAGTGAAAATCCATTTCCACTCAGCCTGCCAACCGGGATACACGCCCCCACCCACGATAGTGGAAAATCACTGGAAATGCATCTGTACTCTGCAATAGAGATTTTTCTCGCGTATACAGCGGATTATAGTGAAAAATAAAAAGAACTTGAGTGTCACCACTATCCGATTTAAATCTTAATCTACCAGAGTTTTGGGTTGAAAATCGCTTGTGTTTGTGTTGTAAATAGAAGGGAAGTATTAAACTAAAGCTTAGCTTGAAGTGGAGGGCACTTAAACGGCGCTAGTCGCGTGAATTATTAGTGGTGTTGCGTTTTGTTGCTCGCTGTGTGTGCTTTGTCGACGCGTTGTTTTTAACAATACTTACTGTAAGATACTTTGCTTTGCACTAGTGTTAAGTGTATTTAAGAGAAATAGCAGTGGGAAAACAAAAAGTTTAATCATAAATACTTACACCCATATTCTAAGTCGTTCCTCCAAAACTTACTCGTCCTCGACTTAACGAAATCTCATTGATAACCTCTTCTAAATACTCCTCGAAATCGGTATTCTAAGTCATAACTCCGTAAGGACCTGGAGGAGCCAAAGAGTACGTAGCCACTCCGTGTTAGACCTAGCGCACACTACCATTTTTACCCACGACGAGGTTGAGTGGAGTGTAAAAAGTTTTGGAGGAACGACTTAGAATATGGGGGTTACTCTTGTTTACTTACTCAACCTGTTTGGCGCAGGGTTACTAAAACCGCCTTCTACGCCAGAGGTCCCGGTTTCGATCCCCGTACAAGACAAATATTTGTGTGTATGAACATGTCTATTTGTCTTGGTCTGGGTGTTTAATATGTATAATATGTATGTAGTTACAAAAAAAAAGTATATAAGTATGTTTATCCGTTATCTAGTATCCATAACACAAGTTCTTCATGAAACTTAACGTGGGCTAGATAATTGGTGTGATTGTATGAAATTTATTATTATAAATTATTTATTATTATTACTCTTGTGTTACTTGTGTTACATAAATCATTAATATTTACTCTTGTGTCGAACTTTTTCTCCACGTAAGAACCTCAATAAAAAAAAATTCACTTTCATTTGATGGATATCTTCTATATATATAAAAATTAACCCCTGTTTCGCTTGGTCATCGCATCGCGCGTGAACGGTTGGAACAATTTCGCTAATTTTGTTGTGTTTATTATGGTCAGGAGATGGTATAATACCCAGCAGGCAGTGGGCGTCGTGCGGCTGTTATGATGCTGATGATAACAAATATTAAAGATCTGGTACCTACACTTGATATGGAACCCTAGCAGCCCTTTTAAGGTATAAGAGATACGAATATAGACAACATTTCATAATTCTGAGGCGGTACGAGGTTTGCCGGATACGCTTGTTGTAAATATAAATGAAGGAAAATCTGAATAGTATCGTAAACACCAAATGCAGTTAATCAAACTTTTTAATAATCTGCTTCATCGTTTTTAGGGTTCCGTACCTCAAAAGGAAAAAACGGAACCCTTATTTATTTATTTATTTTATTTATTTATTTAATGTTTGGAAGACCAACACCGAGTAGACAGAGTTGATTTTTGACATAAAAACAGTAAGGCAATAATAGGTCTTCACGTATATAAAACATATTTTAAATGGTTAAGTGTAGACAATAAGATGCTCTTGGAAAACTTAATTTAAAACTATTACAAACTAAGACAGTGCCTATAATGTGATTAGTTAGTTACTTAAATTGACATTTACTTAAAGAATTCCTCACATAATAAACGCCTCGCAATTGCTAAACTAGAGTGATATATATCAAGATTTTTAGATTTACACAAGTTATTAAGACTTTTGCTTGCTCGCAGCAGGAAGGAGTTTTGGCGAATCTTATAGAATCACTTCGTTGTCCGTCCGTCCGTTTGTCAAGACCGTTTTTCTCAGGAACTCGTGGAGGTATCAAACTGAAATTTATATCTAATACTCAGGTCTATTGTCCCTTGGAACTGTGAAAAAATCAAACTTCTAAGCCAAAGCAATCAAAATATACAGCCGTTTATGCAGCAAAGTTCCCAAAATTTTCGAAACTCGCACGGGAATCAAAAACTACAGGGTACTTCCAGTGAATTTAGAATCTTGAAATTTGGTACGAAGTAACGTCTTATAGTACAGATAAAGGAAAAATTGCGAAAACCGTAAATTTTTAGTTACATTATTAATTAAAATATTTTTGAAAATTTTAAACGGAACCCTCGGTGCGCGAGTCCGACTCGCACTAGGCCGGTTTTTTTCAGTTTTCAGCCCAATAAGATGCGACAAAGGTTCGACATACTGACGAGGTATTGCAAAAAAATATACCTAGTGCATAAAGTGCGGAAATAAAGACGAAATTGAAAATTTTCTCTCTGTAGTGCATTCCATAGCTCCACGAATACGACAATAAAAAATAAAACAACTTTTACGGATATCAAACGCGCTATACTTCACGAACTAAGTTGGAATTGTCCGTATTTCTATTTCTATTAGGTTTTTCTGAATTTCCCGACGTTTTGGCACCTTTTCAGCTGCCAGTATAGACAACTATATATCTTAGTTCGTGTTATATTAATATCCGGAAAAGTTGTTTTATTTTAAATATGAAGTTAAATCTTAAACATGAAACTTGTTGAAACGTGAACATGACTTGTAAAGAATGTTATAAGTATTTGATAGTGCAAGCGGACAATTGCAACTTAGTTCGTGAAATATGGCTCGTTTGATATCCGTAAAAGTTGTTTTATTTCAATGAACAGTGCGCGCCAAAACTAAAGATGTACATAAGTAAAAAAATATTTAATGAATACATAGCTTTGATATTTATGCTTTCGAACTTCAATTTGTGTGTTTGTTGTATCTCCAATTCTACCTAAATAATCCAGGAACGAGGAACCCGTGGCGCAGTGGTTCGTGCGCTCAACATGCGATTGTTGAGGTTAAGTAACTTTCGCAATGGTCGGTCACGGGATGGGTGACCAAATATTTACACTCTCGAGCTCCTCAGTGCCGCACGTTAAGCCGTTGGTCCCGGTTGCATTTGCAGTCGTTAAAACCCACCATTGGGCCCGCGTGGTGTGTCATGGCCCTTTCTGCTTATCCATCTATTTGGAAAAAGGCACGTCGCACAATGTCATATCAGCAATCGGTCGTAAAACAAACGCGTGTTATAACCGGCCATTATGGCATCATAGGCGATGGTGGGCGGTGAATATAAACCTGCTTTTTAATGTCGCGATTAAAAATATCTTTTTGAACGACTCATAGAGGAGGATTATTTTTTACTTTTCTAAGTTCATTTTTATTTTGTTGTAAAACGTATTATGGTCCGTATTGATATTGCGAGGCTGCCTCGCAAGGCATCATCAAAACTCATTTTCTTCATTGCCTTTTGCTGCGAGGCAGTACATACCGTTCCGTAGCCTAATGGCAAAAAGCGGAACCCTTTTAGATCCGTCATGTATGTCTGTCTGTCCGTATGCCACAGCCACTTTATTCCAAAACTATGAGGATTACACAGTTGAAACTTGGGAGGTAGATGTATTCTGTAAACCGCTTTACGGTTTTTACACAAAAATTTATTAATATACATATTATGAGAGGGCTCACCATACATGGAGCTGAAACTGAAAAAAAATTTTTTTTCTTTAAACTTATAAGTGTGGGATATCTATAGTCTATACGTCTTTTAAAATTAGATCGCGGTTTCTAAAACGATTTTATCTCAAAGTCAACTGTTTGAAAGATGTACACTTCCAAAGTGGTAAAAATGTGCATTGTGGGTAGGTGTAGGTAATCGGTAGTCAAGTGAATACCTAATTTAATATATTAATAAAATAATATAAACTTTATTGCACACGATACAAAAACAAACACATACAGAGAAAATGACAAAAATAGGAACACACAATAGCCGGCGTTATTGCTACATAGCAATATCTTCCAGGCAACCTTGGGTGAGAGACGGATCCCTTCATGTGCGAGTTCTCTCGCCGCCGTAGGTCATGGAGAGTTACCCGGGCCTCTTTGCAACTGAGAAATGGCCGAGCAAGTTTGACCTTTCCTCCAGGCTGGTGGTCTTCTATGCACCCTTTCGGCACCCGTCACCAGACAGCGATCCGAGCGACACTTCCGAGATTGGCATGCGAGGTAACCTCGCAATGTCGATACACACCATATTCTATTTTTGTTCCCATTTTTTTTTTCTTCCTTATTTATTCAAGGTATGACATATTTTTTCCTTTAAATTCAATTTGTGCGGAGAAAAAAGATTATGCATATTCCCATTAGTTTACCTCCAAACCATAGTACTTTAATTGACTGCACCTATCTTAAATTTATATCCTACACCTATCTTTAATACTTTGAAATTCTAAAACTATAACGTTAGACTTAGAGTGACTAGTCCCGGTACAGTTGGCAGCGAGTATCGGAGATAGTGCACAGATGCAAATCGGTAAGTGCCATGTTTATTCATCGTTCCGTTCTGTAGGTTTCTCTTAGGTAGATTAATGCAAATGAATATACGATACTTACACCGTTTTACTGTAGATGGAGATGAGTAAAATTAAGTATCTTAACTCGGATAAAGTTGTTTGGATAAAATTGAGCATTTTCAAAAGTATTTCATGCCTTAAACCAGTGGCTCCCAATTAGATTTTTCTACGTACCACTCCAAGGACTTCAACCTCCCCACCTCCCTATTTCAGTTAAGGTATAAATAGAAAAATTAAATAAGAAGTAATTTACATTTATTATACTAAAATAGAAGTGAATTACAATCACAGTTAAAAATAATTTAATGTGATAAATGTTTTCTTTGCACAACCATGCAAAATCCGGTTATGTATTTTTACTCATTTAAGTAATATCACAGAATACTTAATAGTAATATCTTAGTTCAGAGATTGCTCTGATACCCTCTGATATAACCTCGCATACCCCCGGGGATACGCGTAACACTGATTGGGAAATACTGCCTTAAACTATAGAAATGCATTCTTCAGCCGTGATAAGAAGGATGAGGAAGTTTTTATGGTGTAAATACTCGTATATGATATTTTGTATGTATATTATCAAAAAATAAGGTTTCCACAGATGTGCAGGTGGATAGCAACTAGTTTTTTTTACGTTTATTTTGATGAATTCAGTAGAATTGTTACAGGTAAGTCAAATCAACCAAAACATATTATTTTTGTCTTTTTAACATTATATCGGCGCAGACTGCAAATTTTATCCGCCTCTGTGGTCTAGTAGTAACAACCACCGGTATCAGACCCAGGGGTCCCGGGTTCGATTCCCAGCGGGGGGTACATAGTGTATTCGGTTTGGTTGGTGTTAGTCCGCCTGGCTAGCTACCACCATCTTATCTAAGTCTGAGGCCATAACAACAATATTTTCAGCATTGTGGTGTTCAGTCAGTTAGAGATAAGATATCCAGTTCCTCCGTGGTTGATTTTTCCGGGAGAGGCTCGCTTCCATCTTCAGCCTTATCAATAATTAACATCAGGTATGATAAAGGCTAAGAGTCTCACCGTCGTGAATAAATAAAAATCGGCCAAGTGCTAGTCGAACTCGCACATGAAGGGTTTCGTCTCTTGCCTGGAAGAGACTGCTACGTAGCTATAAGGCCTCCTATTGTGTGTTCCTCTTTTTTATCATTTTCTCTGCTTGCGTTTGTTTTGTATCGTGTGCAATAAAGTTTCTATTATTATTATTATTGCCAAAATGCCACTATAATTTTTCGTCTGCAATAATAACTAAATATATTTCGTTCAAACCAATTTTCGTTGAAAGTTTTTATAAAGATCTACAATTTTTTTTTTTCACTTTCTTATTTTAAAAGTTAGAGGGGCACACATTTTTCCACTTTGGAAGTGTATAACTTTCAAACGGTTGACTTTGAGAAAAAACTGTTTTAGAAGCCTCAATGAAATTGTTAAAGATCTATCTAATAATATCCCACACGTATAGGTTTGATGAAAAAAAAATCAGTAACAGTTCCATGTATGGGGAGCCCCCCCTTAATTCATATATATTTTTATTTTTGTGTAAAAACCGTAAAGCGGTTTACAGAATACATCTACCTACCAAGTTTCAACTGTGTAATCCTCATAGTTTTGGAATTAAAAGGGTGTGACATACAATCTATAAGGGTTTCGTTTTTCGCCTTTAGGCTACCAAACCCTAAAAAAAAAAGACTTTCACGGTGGTCTAGAGTCATTGAGTGACTTTAATACATAATTCAAACTTCTTCGTGCTTCGGAAGGCATGTTAAACGACTGGTCCCAGCTGTATTTGTAGTCGTCAAAGCCCACAAATCCACATCGAGCCGGTTCTTCGCAATTTCCTTATCCATCCATAAGAAAGACGTGACTGTGGTGATGATGATTAAGTACGTGATGATGATGATATAAGACTTTTTGTTCCTTCCTTCATCAAACTAATAGATCATTAAGTACAAACAATCAAGACATGATTCTACTCGAAATTACGATCAAATCAAACTGTGACAAGCAGTAATTACCGACGTACAGAATCAATTAGGTTAGTAATTTAGGCGCGGTCGCCTCGGGCCGACGCCGACAGTCTCCATCACTGAAGACCTGACTTTAAGGATGCCAGTATCAGGCTGCTTTGGAGTTAGGGACTTTACTTTGTTAGACAAATGAGGTTATTATTAATTAAGTATCAGTCAATACATTTACAAGTATCTATACATTTGTATTTAACCTCGCAGACCCCGAGTTATGACACAATAGATATTCCGTTGTTCTTTGAATACTGGTGTCTTGGTAGCAAATGACGAATAAATGTTATTTATATGGGTACCATGGCTTCAGCGTCAGTCTTAGGTGTTTCTTTATACTGTGACAGCGAAACTAAGGGTAAAATATAAATAAATAAATGCGGACTGCATCACATAGGCACATTAATCTGAGGCCGTACCGTGCAAGTGCCGTCGGCATAGACATCGACTTCATCTGAAAGATGGATGTGACATATTGCTCTTAGTCTTGGATAAGTTTTCATTTGTGTCAAAAAGAAGCAGCAATGTGTCACATCCAACTGTCAAATGAAGCCGATTTCGATCCCGAAGCCACTTGCGCGGTACGACCCCTGATTCCAACATTAGAATCTTGGGTAAAAGAGGCAGTCGGCAAATGGCCCGACACAAAATTCTTGAAATGGAAAGTGAGCTCAATCAACTACACGTAACTTGAGGTCATTTTTTAATTTGACGAATGTGTACGAAATACGAGAATGACGGCCGTTTCTACTGGTTACAAGGTCTCCCGCCGTAGGGTTTGCGAATCGATGGCGTAGCTTCTTTGACATTCACAAGTGATTGTTACAGCTTTGACTGAATGTATGAGATTTAAGTTTGAAATTTGAGACATTTTCTCATGGAATACATGTATAAAGACGGCTTTATCTTCGAAATAAGTAATTCGAAGGTGCCGGAGAATAACGTCATATCTGCGTAGCAGTTGTTTTTCAGGAAAGCTGTTCAAAGTTCTGAGTAAACATATTTCGGAAACGCGTAAACCCGGCGCTGTGATATTTTGCCGAACGGACTATGAAACCTATTAATAGCTATCAGTATAACACGTTTTTCGTAATTGTTTAAAGATAGTAGGTTCAATATTTAAATATGACATTTTATGATGGACTTATTGTAGTCACATGCCTACTTCTGACTTTATTCAACGGAAAAGTGAGAGAGCTGAATAAAGATTAAACTTTTTTACGGAACTGACACACAATACTTTGTGTTATAAAATTTTAAGATGACTGATATCTGACTGGTATTGAATGTGTAATGGCATTAAGTTCGCCTTTTGCTGCTCTTAGTAGATAGCAATAAAGTTTTGATTAACTATTACATTTTACACATATCTTAATAACATTTTAGTAAGAAATAATGTGAATCACATTATCCGTTAAATAAAGTCACATGTGAACATGGAACACACGCGCACACACACACAAACACACACACACACACACACACACACATTGTCCACTCAACAACGTGACAACTGACGTTAGGTCGGACAATGCTCACTGCCCCCGCCCCGCACGGTAGTCAGTCACATAAGCGGTTCTTTCGTTTTACCGCGGCGTCATGCACACTTGTTAGAACGTTGTTAGCTTAAAAATCTCAGAAACTATAAGGCATACAAAATAGTAGAAAGAGCTGTAAAATTTTCCTATGAAAATAGTAAAATAAAACAATTTTCGTATTAAATCACATATGACGTTGTTCTTCAGGACCGTCGAATTTGTTTTGTCTCTCTTCATAAAATCTGAATTGACGTTTGAGTGGCGTGAACAAAATAACTGCATAATTGTTCTAATTATGTTCTCTGTATGAGTAATTTAATGGAAAATTATATAAGCTGAGTTAGGAATCCCGTTCTTCCTACACTCAGCTAGCGTTCTTGCATAAATAATTTAAAAAGTTTAGTAAATTGATGTTGTAATAATTGTATTAATAAAATGAATAAATAATACTTAACTATCCTACAAATATGACCAATACAAACATGGGTATTTCCATTGCTTTTATTCATAACAGTACAGGGTGGGGAATGGCCTCCGGATATGGGTGCTACCGGCTTGCCGGCGCGAACCAAAAGGTTTGAGAAGGTTTTTTTTATGCAAGGCGGGGAGACTCTTAGCCTTCATCATACCTGATGTAAAGATTGATGAGGCTGAAGATGGAAGCGAGCCTCTCCCAGAATCCTCAATCGCTGAGGAACTCGCTATCTTATCTCTCTGCCGCAACACAACAATGCTGAAAACATTGTTGTTATAACGTCAGACTTAGATAAGATGGTGGTAGCTAGCAGACGGACTTACAATAAGTCCTACCACCAACCGGATTACTACGTTTCTGTGTTTACAAGGAAACCTTCCGGATTGTTCGCGCTCGATTGTGGAAATCTGGGAGAGAGTACGCTCTATGACTGACATAAAGTCGGAAACCGAAAGAAAGCACACATGAGGGGAGGGAAAGTCGTTTAGAGGCGGACGCTCGAAAACAGTGAGGACTGAAGGATAATGTGGAAATCTGAGAGGGACTACGCTTCTATGTTTTACATAGAAGCAGAAACCGGAAGTTTGTACACACTAGTCTCTGAGAGGCGGACGCTCTGAGACAGACAATGGCCTAAGTTGACGCAAATTTGTGTGCGATGAATCCGAAGGCCTATAACTCTCTCTTCGAATAAGGAGACTCGTAAGGACTAGGCGTCCATATGGAGGCGGAAAATTACGGGAGTACGCCCTAGTGAGTTCGAACTCGGTTGGGAGACCTTGCTCTTTAAGTTTATAAACTCCAAGCTGGATGGTCTGGATGCGCATCCGTGCTGTGCGCTTTCTGGCGTTAAGGAGACATCCCATGGGATGGCAGAAGTAGTTTCTGCATCCCGAGGTGGCTTGCTTCGGCGTTGACCCCGTTGACGCTATGGACCAATGCTACCACGATTGCCATGGCCGAGACAGTATGGGAAGATGGACACGGCTAGTGGTTTTTAGTGGGTAGGACCATCGGTGGGAG
The DNA here is from genome assembly GCA_910589605.1 of Chrysoteuchia culmella. Lineage (NCBI taxonomy): Eukaryota > Metazoa > Arthropoda > Insecta > Lepidoptera > Crambidae > Chrysoteuchia > Chrysoteuchia culmella. The sequence continues at coordinate 25,712,039 of OU342643.1, read as the reverse complement.
AGTCCCACATAACCTTCGTTTGTTCTCCCAGGCGACATAGGTATGCGTAACGCATTTTCCACTAGTTCAAAAAAAGGTGGATAAAAGACGGTAGTTGGAAGGAAAATACCCTAATTATTGATGATAGGAAAGGACATCAGGCAATGTCCAATGAAAAAAAAACCCAAAATGTAAAGGCGTATAATTAATAAGTCATAGAAAAGGTTCAGTTTTTTTATAATCATTTAATTTGAGAGCTATTTATGTTTAAAACTTTTTAAAGAAAATCCGGTACGGAAGAAGTCTTACGAAACAAAACGCTTTTGGCAGTTAACTGAGAGTAACAGTGACAGTTGAACTCATTTTCGGTTCGTTATAGAGTGCGTTTCATCCTTTATTCCCTTTTTTATTAGGTTTCTACCCCTGTCGATTTCTGTCAAAAGGTTAGGTTAATTTAAGATTATAATTCGATGCAGATATTTTAAGTTTCGTGCCGTGTGGTGATGGCCTAAGAATACAAGTGTCACCACTCCCTTACATGCCTGGGATGGCGTAAGAGTCGACTAAGAGGCTCGACGCATTGAAAACCTGTGTGAGAGAAGAAAAACTCGAAACAAACCCTCTACCAACCCGTCTGGCAAGCGTGGTAGCAGTAGGCTAATAGCCTCCTATGAACGCCACAATAGGCGTGAGCTAGGAGAGGCCTATTTCCAGCAGTGGATGTTCACAGGCTGATAATGTAATGATTTTTTTTTTAAGAAAGCGGTGAAAGAAAAATGGTTTTGATTTGATGTTTCTAACACATTCGCGCCTTCTTGACATACAGGGGGGGTACGACCTGTTTGGCGCAGGGGTACTAACCCCACCTTCTGCGCTAGAGGTCCCGGGTTCGATCCCCGGACAAGACAAATATTTGTGTGCATGAACATGTCTATTTGTCTTGGTCTGGGTGTTTCATATGTATATTATGTATGTATTTACAAAAAAAAGTATATAAGTATGTTTATCCGTTATCTAGTATCCATAACACAAGTTCTTGATGATACTTAACGTGGGCTAGATAATCGGTGTGATTAGTATAAAAAAAAAAAAAAAAAAAAAAAAACCTAACAAAAAAGGGAATATAGGATGAAACGCACTCTAGTGTCAAGGTCACGTCAGTTATCATGACATACTTTTTAATGTGCTTAAGTTATCAAAATGGTGTCCGTTTCATCTATTTACTTCCGTTTTTCTCAAACACTAATTTAAGTAGTTATAAAATAAACTGCCTACTATTTTATGATTCTAATAACACATAGTGTTTGTAGGTAGCAGAATATGATTTATACAATTTTGGGTGTAATATGCCTGATGTCCTTTGCTCAAAGGAAACATTCCTTATTTAAAAAAAAAAGGTTATACTGCATTCAAACCGAATTAATTTTTAAATATCGCTTGCCTGAACTGACATAAGTAATGTTATATTACAAAAAACATTTTATAAAAAAAAATCAAACCGACTTCAAAAAGTGAAAAATAAAACTTTTGGAGTCGGTGCCAGCCAGGGCATTCTACATTGAACTTCTATTAACTATATATTTTTTTGGCCTTAGCTAGCTAGCACCGACTCCAAAAGTTTTATTTTTCACTTTTTGAAGTCGGTTTGATTTTTTTTTATAAAATGTTTTTATTTCAGATTTTTTAGTTACATCATGTGCCGTTACTTACACTAAAAATCAGCCCATACACAACAATGTCATCTAGGTAAACGACTACTTGCCAAAAGGTGATTTATTTTTTTCAAGATTATGAAAAAACTACTAGCCAGATCTTCGTAAAAATTATAAGGGACCAAATTGACAGTGTACCCGATCGAACAAAAAAACAACTATTAAAATCGGATCACCAACACCGGAGTAATCGGTATACATACATCAGACAAAAAAAAAAAAAAAAAAAACGCGTTGAATTGAGGACCTCCTTTTTTGTTGAAGTCGGTAAAAATACAATACAATAACTCTTTATTATGACACCATGTGTACACACACAACATTTACGATAGAGTTCTTAATAAACTTTAGCGTTATAAGGAAAGAAAGAAAGAAAGAAAATTAATTTTATTGAGACAATACAACAAGGTCAATTGAACATATTATTAATAATTAACACAAAAGCATTGTCTCAAAACGGTCCTGGCTCAGCATAATGCATGGTCTCCGACCAGCGCTAATCTTCCGCCGGAACCGGTTTGTTGACTCCGCTACACGTAAACACACAGATAAACAACACAGTAATACAAAAAGAACAATAAATACAACGATTAAAAAATGAGAAAGAAAAGAAAAAAAAAACACATTATAAAACCAAACCGACAAGGTGTGTGTACAAGCACCATAATGTGATTCCAGAGCCGGGGACAGAGAAAAACACACGTAAATAAAAAATAAAAAAAACAAAATGGTTGAGGGAAAACTTTTCCAAAACAAAACAAAACTTTTAGCAAAATACTACTTTAACATGAGGTGAGTATGTTAAAGTAGTATTTTGCTAAAAGTTTTGTTAAGGGTGGTCTTACCGCTTAAAGTGATCTGACTGGCCTTGATTACTCTCTGATCTCTTCAAATAAATGGACTATCGCAGCTTTCTAAAACACGCAACATATTTGTCTCACAAAACCGCACGCTAGCGAAGCCATAACCCTGCACCGCAGCACCCTCGGCCGTCTGTCCGACGTCCGGCGTCAGAAGCGGTCGGCCGTCCGGGAATCAATTATTTCCTATTACCCGCGTTTTTCCGCCCGCTCTGTCCGCCCGCACCGCGCAGTGACGCTGTAATCGGTCCATTCAAGACACGCTCTTTGTATAGTACGACCTGTGCATTGGAGATGATCGTATTGTAAAACACACGAGCGATTGATACTAAAAGTTTTTTCTATAGAAAAAAAATATATTGTGATTTCAAGTCCAACATAACAAACGAAAGTTATAGTCTCTGTAGCATAATTGGTCAGTGCATTGGGCCGGATTCCCAAGGATGCGGTTCGAGTCCCGTCAGGGCGACATGAGACAAGTTGCTTTTTTCTAGTATATTAACTTGTTTTAAAATTATCACATTAAGCCGTAAAAATCAAATTAAATGTGTACATGCTTGGAAATATAAACATTATATTGACAACCTTCTTCGAGATAAATCTATATTGCTGTACTGGCCACATACATGCGAGCAGCGGCCGGCAGAAGTTGTATGAAAATTCATATCTGTCGTATTCAGCGGTCAAATGAATGACGTATAAACTCATATCTGTCGTGTAATTTAAAAATGGGAACGATATTTTGCTCCGAAATATGGCAACCAAAGAAGTAACTTATCAAAGGTTTTATTTAAATTTCGAACTGACTTGCAAAAATAAAAACTGTTTAAGAAAAAAAAACAACAAATAAACACTTTAACGCCGGAAAAAATATTGTTGTTCGTTGTTCGTCTGATTTCGAAAATTTGTTTTAATTTCCGCGCATCACAAATACAAGCCTTGACCCACAACTAGGCATTGATGGACTTACGTATGTACTTACGTTTACACGTTCGTCCATCAATGCCTCTTTTGCTGGCTGCTGCAGTAGTGTATTATTTGTTAAAGTGTCTGTTAATGTCTGATATGCATATTATTTTTCGTGTGACATACTCCCAAAGCTATTGCGCTTCAGGAAGCGCAGTTAGCGCTCTGTGGTCCATTCTGGGCTAAAGACATGTCTCCAAAAGCCAGGACAATGTACTTTGGTTAGCAGTGACGCGACACAAAGGAGTACGATTCACGAATGTACGATTAGATAACCTATACACTAGACGTTGTGATCTTGCATTTATTTATTTATATTTATTTATTTTGAGGACACAATACAGCCTATAATCAAAGTTCATTGATTATTACGCACAAAATAGTTTCATGCTAGATTACAAGCCTAAATAAAATGCATTGCATTTATACAATTGTGTGGTATAGAAGATGGCGAATTTTATTAATTCCTTTATTTCAAAAAAAATAATATTAATCTCTGTGGATGGATAGGAAAATTGGGGATGGCCCACCATGCGGGCCCAATGCGAATTGGTGGGTTTAATAACTGCGAATATACCCGGAACAACGGCTTATGCGAAAATGAAAAAAGGCCTGTCTTTAAACACATAGTTTAATGAGAAAGAACCTATAATTCAGATTAAAAAATACTGTACGTAGGTAAAAAAACCTGTTCTTACTAGCCGAGTATTCGGACAGAATTTTGGAAAATAATCTGACTTTTTTAATTTAAATACAAACTTTGCACCATTAATATATAGTATTAACTCAACTGCTCTGAATTATCAGTGACAACAACACATTATTATTTTTGTACTACATTGTCAGAGTTTTTTTTTTGTTTATTAATCGATTACTTTCTTTATTTCATGCCTATATTTTGAATAATTTTACTTAGTCGTGTCATAAAATCTGTCACGACTTCTTATTGAAGTAAAAACCAATCTTCAATTGTATATTTATTTTAATGTTTATGGAAAGAAAACTTGCATCATAACTAATATTAAATGATAAAATTAATCCAAAATGGTTGGCACAATTATCGATGCAGGCCCTTGAAAATGTCATGGGCCTGTCATCGAAAAATGTCAAGTTGACATTCGCGGCCATGCATATATAAAATAAGTGCTACATTTATGCCAATTTTGGTTGCTGCTTTAATGAAGGATGCATTGAGAGGTTCCAAGTTTGGGTTAAGCGCAGGGCCTCTCCTCTAAATTGGGCAAAATTTCATAATCTACTAGATTGAAATCTGGTCTAGAGGATTGCCAAGCACATAACGTGCTTTCTGGAGTTCGAAAAAATAACAGTAATTTTGCGTAATTTGATACAAAACATCCAAACATTCACGTTTGTAATATTAGGTAGGATTTAAATTGAAAACTGTCTGTCCCGTCTGCAATCACCATTACAGAAGCTCAGTCGGAAGTATCAGTCGCCCTTAGCCTAGACCGAGCTAGACGACAATACCGTGACCAGTAATTATTGTACTAGATCTCTCTTCCAGCCGGAATAGCAGACAATGCCAGTATTACTTCGGTAATGCGGAGGTATAAGAGGATTGTGAGACACCGAGATGAGATGTCGTTCTGCCTTTGAAATACAGCACGTTAGTTTAAGTTGGGTTAATTTTTTTTTGTATATAAGAACCTTCAGATCGCGAAAAAAAAACAAATACTGTTTCAAACGTTTTAGCAGTCTTCAAATATTTTGTATGCAACATCTGTTTTTTTTCGGCGATTTCAGGGTTGCTTCCATACAACAATTTGTTTGTCATGATGCGTTCTAAAAATGGTTGTGACATTAAAATTTTTGAAGTGAAAACTTCTTTAGCGGCGTTGTGACATCAGAGTTTAAAATTTTTGGGATGGGTAAAAAATGTTAAAGTCGCGTCAGGAAACGTGACCTGATCGAAAATTCGTAAGACGGAGAGAGAGTAGACCGCCGGCGTAGGAGAGGAAGTAATATCCCCCTCTCTTTCTACCGCGCGGCGAAAATTTATGGCTGCTCCTGCTGTTTCTTTAAGCGGTTTTCACTTCTGCTGGCACTCCCGGAGTGCAACCCGTTGTTTTTTTTAACCTCGATTTTTAGAGCGTAAACACATGCACAGCTGGTTCTCATACGTACATCTTAAGTTTTGGATATCAAACGCGCTATATTTCACGAACTAAGTTGTGATTGTCCGTATTTTCCCGACGTTTGGGCACCTTTTCAGCTGCCGTGGTCACGGGATGTATCCCGTGTATGGGATGTATACAACTTAGTTCGTGAAATATAGCGCGTTTGATATCCGTAAAAGTTGTTTAATTACATGCACCGCTGGTTTCTGAGGCGCGACACTTCTTATCAGGATACAGCGTTGAGCTGCGTGACGCTAGAATCCGCAGTCTTCTGCGGCAAGCGGTGCGCAGGTGACCATTTTTACACAGAATAAATTCTGTAACTTATAAATTCTGTAAGAAGGACTTGTACAAATACTATAGACACTCCAGTACGTATTATTTGTTTGCTATTAGTTATAATTTCACCCAATAGAAATAGTTATTTTTAAAGAAACCAAAACTGCAATATTCATTTTCTTACCAACAGTTAATGCATTCAGGACAAAATATCGTACTTTGGCTATACTTTATTTTATTTTCACTACACATAGATACACATTTCTCCTTTTGTCCTTAAGCAAAAATCCCACCATTTCATAATTTAGTTATTTGGTCGCGGACTTTTGTATGCATAAACTGTAAATTAACTTTAGGAAGTTAAAATATGCGTTCCGCCAAGAACTGGTTAGTTTAATTTAAATTGTGAAACTGGATTACATCCATGTGCAGCTTCATGTTAAACTTAGCCAACAGTGATATGGTAATAATATAATTCAGGATTTCCTTATTCAAAACATTAGATCTAGAGCATTTTATGGTAGAAAATATTTTTAGGTACGTGACCATTTGACAGCCATTTCTCTATTTGAGGGTTTCGTAGCCTAATGGCAAAAAACGAAACCCTTATAGATTCGTCATGTCCGATGTATGTCACAGCCACTTTATTCCAAAACTATGAGGATTACACAGATGAAACTTGGTAGGTAGATGTATTCTGTAAACCGCTTTACGGTTTTTAGACAAAAATAAAAAATGTATATATTAAGGGGGGGCTCCCCATACATGGAACTGAAACTGTAAATGTTTTTTTTCATCAAACCTATACGTGTTGGGTATCTTTAGATAGGTCTAAAATTAAATTGAGGTTCCTATAACAGTTTTTGCTCAAATTCAATAGTTGTCATTCATACAGATACTATGAAAAACAAAGTTACGGTTTTAGACCAGGTAAATCAACTCAAGATGCGGTAATGGCGTTGACTTCTTTGATAACTGAACACTTGGACAATGGAGGTAAATGCCTTACGGTACTTTTAGACCTAAAAAAGGCGTTTGACACCGTCTCTGTTCCCATCCTCCTCCAAAAACTGGAAAGAATTGGAGTGAGAGACAATGCTCTCAGATTATTTGAGGACTATCTAAGTGGCAGGAGGCAGCGAGTGAAAGTGGGACAATTTGTCAGTGAGGATGCAAGCTTGGCCTGCGGAGTGCCTCAAGGTTCTGTGCTTGGGCCTACTTTATTTCTTATTTATATTAACGAGCTCTGTAATATAAACCTCCAGAATACAAGTGTCTTCTCATACGCAGACGATACAGCCATTGTGATAACGGGTAACACATGGGACTCGATCAAAAGAGACGCTGAATCTGCACTTTCTATTATTGCTCTTTGGTTAAGAAATAATTTGCTTTCGTTAAATTCTAAAAATACCAATTTCATGTGCTTTACTATAAATAGTAGAACCCAACCACCGGCCGATTACAATATTAAAATACACAACTGTGAAAAACAGTACAACGGTAATTGTAACTGCCCGGTTATAGATAAGGTTGCGTCTTCTCGATATTTAGGAATAATGATTGACGATAGGCTCTCTTGGCACTCTCAAATCGACTTAATTTCCTGCAGAATAAGGAAGCTTATTTGGATTTTTAAAATGCTAAGGTATTCTGCTAGTGAAGAACTGATTAAAAACATTTATGTTGCCTTGGCACAGTCCCTTATAATTTACTGTATCCCGGTTTGGGGTGGTGCGTCCAAAGTAAAATTTCTAGATGTTGAACGCGCTCAAAGACTTCTCTTAAAAGTCATATGTTTCAAGAAACTTAGATTCTCAACTCATAGTCTTTACTCTATAACCAACTTATTAACTGTGCGACAATTGTATGTCTTGCTCACAATTCTAAAGAAACACAAATCACTCCCTATTGATCCCACTATTCTGACAAAGAGACGTAAAAACACTGTTGCCAAAAGAAATAAATGTAAAACGTATTTTGCTAAGCATCAATATATACACCAATCATCTCACTTATCGTCAGTCTAATTTTCAAACTGCGTATCTCCAAAAAAATCGAAATTTGACTTTTAATGCCATCTAGTGTAAAATTTCGAGATCTATCGATTGGAATACCTCTCAAGTCCCATAACTTAATATTTTATTAGTTATGAACGAATTAGAATAACACCTATTTCCTCACCGCCATTTTGTATTTTGCAATGTGCGTATCTCCTGAGCTTAGCTCTGTTCAGTACGGAGTCGCCAGCGCCGCAAAGTAGACGCGTTCAATTTGGTAGAAAAAGGTAGGTAAATTGTTTTTATCTTGCTAATTTAATGATATTTGTTTTAAAATAATAATTGACTTTCATATTCATCAACAATTAAGCTTTACATACAAACAGAGATACAGGGTATGCAAAAAAATGTTTCTAAACAGTCTGTCTTGGTGAATGGGAATACCTGTGAGTCATTTAAAACTGGAAATCTCACAGAATCAGAGTATAAGATACATCAGCTCAAAAAAGAGGATGCACGAAAAGAATTGGCAAAAGACACTGCTTCTAACAATGAAGTACTCACCATCGATTTACAGTCTGTTCTTTTGTGCCCACGTACTAATGTTTCCGCCCTTTATTATAAAACTAAGCTCTTAGTTCACAATTTTACTTTATACGAGCGACGTTAAAAGAAACAAGGGTTATTGTTATATTTGGAACTAATGCGAAGGTAAACTTACTAGTAATGAATTTGCCACTATAATCGTTACTGCTTTAGAGAAGTTTATTAAAGAAAATCTAGTTGCTAGTGACCAAGAACTGATTTTGTACAATGACGGCTGTACTTATCAGAACCGAAATGCTGTATTGTCCAATGCCTTGCTTAACTTTAGCATGCTCAATAAGAAAAAAACTATCCAAAAGTACCTTGAAAAGGGACATACGCAGATGGAGTGCGATAGTATGCACTTTGTTATTGAAAGGGCGATGAGAAATACAAAAAATAATGTTCCTTCAGATTATGTTTATTTGGCAAAAGTGGCTCGCAAAACAAATCCTTACGTGGTTCCGTATCTATATCACCATTTCTTAAAAAATGTAGAAAATTCATTGACATTTTATAAATCTATCAGACCTGGTAAAAAAACGGGCAACCCTACAGTGACTAACATAAGGGCTTTGAGGTATACTCCTGATGGCAAGATTGTTTACAAATTAAGACATTCAAGCGCTATTTGGGAAGAGTTACCTAGAATAACAAAACAATTTTGTCCCATACCATGGAATGACATCAGTACTTTTCATTGTTAACAAAAATATACCCCAATTTTTTTTGTTAACAATGAAAAGTACTGATTGTTCCTAGTAGTTTAAAGTAAAAAAATATGAGACTGATTTTGTACCAATTAAAGTTTATTAAAGTTTATAATAATATAAGAAAGGAGACTAATTTAATTAGTAGTAGGAGTGAGCTTGCAAATTACCACGAATTATTTGTATGTTAATAATGTTGTTCTACTTAAAAACTTATTACTAGACTATTTTAAACTTGTCGATTCCAAGTGTTTCTAAATGCAAGTAAGTTTAAAACTTTCTTGTGCCTTTCAAGTTAAATAATGATAGCAAAAGAATAATTATGTTTATGTTTGTCACGGATATGATGTTAATCTCAATGAATCCTTTAATAAAGATTTTAATTTCATAATATATCATTCAAGATTTCTTTATAATTCAGTATTCAAATAAATACTAAAAAATAAACTGTAGGAATTGGTAACAGTACGTAAGTCCAGACGCTTTGCGTAGAAATGTTCGTAAGTCCGTTTTCTTATTAAACCAATTAAATTACATAGAAAAAGAATATAAAATAGTATTCCTTAAGCAATTTTATACTAAAATACATCATTATATTACAATTAGTACCTTAACTATGAAAAATAAACAGTTTTTAGTTACTCCTGTAAAGTTTGCTAAAATGGACATAAGCAGTTTGAAAATTAGGCTGACGTTATATAATATTGCAAATAAATTTCTAAGTATTTACACTAAAACAAGTTTTACATGTAAACGTTTGTTGATTGAATGGTTAAAAAAAATGGACTACGAGGAAATAGAAAAATTGATTGTACATATTGAGAAGTAAAAATTAGATAATTACCTAGAATAATATATAACACAAAGAAATAGTATAAAACACATACACACATGCACACACACACACACACACACACACACAGACACACCCATGCGAGAACCTGTAGAATCAAGAGTGAAACTTAATGTAATTAATTATATATACCTAGATAATAAGATATTTGAAAATATGTCTTAAGTTTAAAATAACTGATTGATACGCGAGAGCGACTTCTCCTGGCACAAGTGTCTTCACACTTAAAAGGAGGAATCAACCTCAATTTATTGTTAAAGCTTTATGTCTGATAATAAAACATTTTTCATTTTTTTCATTTCAAAGTTATTTTTGCAGACAAAAAATTATAGTGGATACAAAAACAAACACATACAGAGAAAATGACAAAAAAGAGTAACACAATAGGCGGTCTTATTGCTACATAGCAATCTCTTCCAGGCAACCTTGGGTGAGAGACGAAACCCTTCATGTGCGAGTTGGACTTGCACTTGGCCAATTTTTTCGGATTAAAATAGCAATGTAGGCGCAAAAAATATGCTTAAATCAATCATAGACATTTTATATTATCTACGTACTTGATAAAGATTAAATTGACGCTTAACCTCTCAAACCGCGACTTATGAGCATGGAATTATTAAGTACTGCTACTTAATAATTATATGCTTAGAAGACAATTGATATTCTATCGTTCTCTGTACACCAGTTGAATTAAATGCTTAGTTAATTTTGGTCGACATTGTAGGTTTTTATTTTACTAGGAGCATTACGAATAGCAACAAGCGTTTGGAGGGTTAACAAAGTGGATACAATCGGGGAAGGTCGGATCGGTTGATCAGTAGAGATTTTTAGGAAAACTATTTCTCGGACAAGTACTAAGGTTAAAGAAATAGTTTATAATTCAAAATTCGCGTGGTGTCCGTTCCCGTGGGAATATCGGGATAAAATATAGCCTATATTACTCGGGAGAAATGTAGCTTTCTAATAGTCTAAGAATTTTCTAAATCGGTCCAGTAGTTCCTGAGATAAGCGCGTTCAAACAAACAAACTCTTCAGCTTTATATTATAAATAGTATAGATAAAAACGTTTTTACCTCACACGCTCTGAAAAGCAGGTTTTGTCAATCAGTTTAGACGTAGAAAATCGCTTTTGCGGCCTAGCGCGGTAAAGTACTTTTTTAATTTAATACCTAAAAATATGTCATAATGCGTTCCGAATCGCACTATTGACTTTTTGTTACATTTTATTCTTATTTTGAATAGCTTACCCTTAATAAAATAAAGGTAATTTTACCACTTTGAGTTTTTTTAAAAAACCTAATATATTTATTGTTATATAATCCTGGAAGAACTATTTTTACCAAATTATAATTCCTTAATAGTTACTTTATCTTGTTCATGGCAACACACAACATAGAAATGTCAACTGTCAGTGTATTGTTACGTCAAAACTGACAAACCGTTAGTAAGGTGAAAAAATTCGAATATTTTATGGTGCTCAGTAGTTTTTTGAAAAGTTTCTTCAACAAAAAATCTGTTAAGTTATTTTGCGATTCCAATTCACAAAGTACGCTATATTTATGTCTTGTTCAACTCATTCACGGCGTCAGAAAGTAAATATTTGCATATTTTTGGATGTTTCAAAGAAGTGGTAAATAATTTACCCTTGTCTGTTCCAAATTTGTAAAATATAATTATATACATAAAAATACTTTGTATACAACAAGGCCTTTTGTAACAAGGAATCAGATAGTTATAATGATATATTTTTTGTAGATTTATCATGGTCGGGAGAAAAAAATTAACACAGGAAAAACTTCAAGATTTCGTGGACAATCTTGAAGAAATTTCCGACTTGTTTGAATGCGATGAAAACGATGACCCATGTTGGGGAAATGTATTGTATTAATGTATGGTGTTGGTTTTCTTAAATAAAATAATTAATAATTACAAATTGTTTCGTAAAATAAAAAATGTGCAATATGATGCCAATATTTCATTTTTAATAAATAGGCATAAGTAGTTTTGAGAAAATAAAAACATTTATAAAACTGTTTTATTTGTAAAATAAATAACAAACAAATCAAGGAGAAACAATTAGTGTAAAAATAAAAATATGTTGTAAGGGACAAGGGTAATAATTTTACCACTTACATCTAGATTGGACAATAGTAAATTATTTACCACCATAAAAAACCCCCCATCACCTAATTTTTTTATATTTTCATTGCCAAAATTGAAATCTGGGATCATCATTTACCGGAAACCCATTGTCATTTTCTTAATATCTTATCCAGGGACTCGCGTTTTTTTTAGGGTTAAATTAATTATAATACTTCGTTTTGATTTTATTATATTATTTTAGTTCATTAAATCATAAAAACAATAACAATAATATTAAACTATTTGTTATAAAAAAATATATTAGGCTGGGTGAGATTTCAGAACCTATGATTGGATTTCGGCCTTGACATAAATCTTAATTTTTAAATTGTCTTTGTCTTGTACCTCATGTCAGTGTCAATATACGGAATCGTTTTTATTCTTATTAATAAGTAACAATATATTCTTTATTTAAATAACTTTGAATTAACTATAATACTCCCTTTTTTATTATTTTAGTTTTTTATATCATTAAAACAACGAGAATAAGGCATATTTAGGTTAAACTTTATATTTAAAGTATTTTTTACCGGAAGTTGACCGCGGAAACAACCATAAAATGTTCCTCGCTGTTGTGAGGTGAAAAATTGTTGTCAATCCTAGAATCCTTCGCTTGCTCAGCTTTCAATAGAGGTAACTCGCCGTTAAAAAACCAACTTTCCAGCCTTGCATAACAAATAACAATACCTAATATATTTTTTAAATAAAGCTTCCAATAAAACTTCCCCGACTGTACCTTTTTTTTCGTTTTGAGTGAGGGGAATGCATTTACGCAAACTAAACGGTTATGCTGGGCTCACCGAGAATACCGGACTCGTGAGTCCAGCACCCTATCCCTCGCTTACGGTTTTGGCTATTTGCAAGTAACTTATCTAAATATCTTATTAATAGAACAACCTCATAACTTCTCAACTGCTGTGCCTGACACAAACTTGATTGAAATCGTCTGTGCCAAAAATAACCACGCTGGCTTACGAAAGTATTCTCTTTCGTGCTTGTATTTATTTATTTAAGAGGATTTAAGCTAGATGAACCTATATTGTACAAAATACAAACTGTAAAATACAAAAGGCGGACTTAATACTAAAATTATTCTCTGCCAGTCAACCTTTAGGCAAACAGATAACAGCGAAAGCGGTACGAATAAATGGAAAGTTAAATAAACTGCAATACATACTTACATATACACACAATACATAAGAATAATCTAATATATAAAATTCTCGTGTCACAGTTTTCGTTCCCATACTCCTCCGAAACGGCTTGACCGATTCTCATGAAATTTTGTGAGCGTATTGAGTAGGTCTGAGAATCGGCTACTATCTATTTTTTATCCCGAAATTCCACGGGAGCGAAGCCCCGGGGCACAGCTAGTATACTATATAAATATACCCTTTTTAAAATATATATATATATATATATATATATATATATATATATATATATATATATTTATATTTATATTTATATAACTACTATATATTCAATGTATGGGATATCAAACAAATATGAAATACATAAGTCGATGGTGATTTACAGTGTAGAATTTAAGTTGTCCAGGAGAAAGGCACGAACATTTCTTTTGAAGGAGAATTTGCTTGGGGATCTCCTGATAGCATCAGGGAGACGGTTCCAGAGACGCAAGGCATGCAGCGTAAGGGATTCCAGATTCCAGATACACATAGCCAGAGTGAAAGAGAGGAGTACAGAGAGTGAGAGAGTTAGCGGAGCTAAGATGCCGATCATGTACAGAGGTACTGAAATTATTTACAAAAATATGTCTATTTCTATTTCTGGTTTCTTGTTACGGGGTGCCCTAAAATAAATCTTTTCGAAGTCATTGCATAAATCTGAGAGAATGGATAGTAGTTTTCGGACACGTGGGTTTTGACGCGAGAGATGAAGGGTTAATATTCGAACCGAATCTTAGTTGTTATGTATTATTTGAAATGTTTTTTACCGATTAAAATACCGCCCTGTTTCGAAAAGTTAAATTGTATTTTTATGTTTTTAATTACTTGCCTTCCGCGGTTTTTTTCGCATGTTTCCCGGTCTCGTGGTAATATCGGAATAAAAAGTACCCTTTGTTTTAATCTAGGCTATAAACTATGTGACAAATTTCATCCAAATATGTTCAGCAGTTTTTTTGTTAGGTTGATTTATTATAAACATAGAGACTTTCACACATTTGAAATATCAGCGGCCGCCCACGGTGTCACCCGCGTGGTTCTTATTCCCGTATGAATACCGGGATAGGAAAATAAATAAAAAGTATCCTATATTTTAATCCAGGCTGTCTTCTATCTACGTGCCAAATTTCATCCAAATCCGTTCAGTAGTTTTTGCGTGGAGGAGTAATAAACAAACAAACAGACATGTTTTCGCATTTATAATTTTAGTACGATTAGTAGGAAGTATTGGTAAGCTAATGGAATCTATTTTGTTTTGTTGTGATGAAAAGTGCTAACCAATTACGGCGATTTCTAAATATTTCATTGTAGGTAAATATATAACGGGTGCCGTGTGTGCGACGGCCTAAGAATACAAGTGTCACCACTCCCTTACATGCCTGGGATGTCGTAAGAGTCGACTAAGAGGGTCGACGCATTGAACGCCTGTGCGAGAGAAGGAAACTTGAAACAAACCCTCTAACAACCCGTCTGGCCAGCGTGATAGCAGTAGGCTAATAGCCTGCTATAAACGCCGCAATAGGCGTGAGCTAGGAAAGGCTTATGTCCAGCAGTAGACGTCCACAGGCTGATGATGGATGGATGAAATATATAACAAATATGCACAAAATGATTGCAAGAAGAATATACATTTACAGTTACCCAGAAATTAACTGTCCGTTGAAAGTTATGTTCAAATATGAAATAGATTGGGCTTTTCTATCCAGGGGGCCTACCGCCATCTCTTAACGCATTATTGTTTAATGTCAGTTTGTATCGGCGCAATGTTGTTATATGTCATATCGTACCGCGAACCTCTTAAAACAAGCTTGTCTTTTGACGGAAGTTTTGTGGCGTCATCTCAATCATTCACTCAAACAAGATTTTTATCAATCAAACCTACTACGACGTCTTGTGTCAAATAAAGTCAAGCTTGTAATTTAAACAGTATTGAAACAAAAGAAAAACAAAACGTTCTTATGACATGACGGTTTCTAAAAGATGGCGGTAGGCCTGCTGATTTTATTTCATATTTGTTTGGAAAACGAGTAGTTCATGTTTCAGTATATCGTATATATTTTTTTTATGAACGATTTTTTTTCGGTAAATATTATATTTAAAATTAATCAATATTTCATATAAACAAATAAATTACTAATAAACATATAAACATACTACACTACCTTATACTAACTATAACAAGAAAGCGCCGTCCAACTCGCAGCCGCGTGGCATAGTACCGAGAACACTGGCGCTGTTGCCCCGCTGAATACATAGACTCAGCCGCTGGGCAAGATGGGCACCAGCTCTCAGGTCTCCTGAGGCGTGGACCAGTCTTTTATCATTTTGCTTAGAGCTAGGATACTAAACCGTAGTTATTTGAAATGATATAGAGATTTTCAAACAATCATAAACCGTGCAGCGCATAACAGAAATTTTACAGTCAAAATTGAAAGTGCATACTCTCGCTTCTTATTACTTTTCCAACTATCCTTGGACAAAATCGTATCGTTTCATACCAATTCTAACTAAATATATAAATGTAAAATTGTGTTTGTTTGTCCTTCGTTCACGCTCTGACTAAGCAACCAATTGACATGATTTTTGACGGAGACTAACATATTATAGTCTACATTTTATATCGATATCCCCACAGGAACGGGAACCATGCGAGAAAAACCGCGGGCGGAAGCTTGTAAAGAAATAAAAATTTGACATCTAGCTCAAGATTTGTGATTCGGATTAGAAGTCGGAGCCAACGAAGGTATTACAAATATATATTTGTAAAAATACATATACTAATACCCCCGCGCTGGCCCTCACGGCGTAGGGGAGCGTCCCCCGGGTGGCGGATGGGGGAACGGTCGGTAGCACAGCCTAGCTACGCTACCGGCTAAGTCCGATGGGCTCGCTGACCAAAGTAGGGTGTGGTCCTCCAGCATCTCGGGGGTTGTGCGGAGGGTTAACGCCCCTCCCATGTAAAAACTTTCTTGTTACGAAACCGATATTAGAGAAAAACCGATCCGATATACAATGGGATTGGAGAGGAGTGCCAAAAGAGCCTATCTCGGTCAAGCAACTGGCCGACGCCCGGTCGGGCGCCCTCGCTATCGATGGAGAGACGTGGTGGAGGCCGATCTACGTGAGCTCGATGCTGGACTCGATGCTGGACTGGCGCGAAACAGCAAAAGATCGAGATAGATGGCGAGCTCTAATATCGGAGGCCAAGACACACTTTGGGTCGCTGAGCCACCGGAGTAAGTAAAAATACATATAATATATATATAATACATATTTTCGCTTTCTGAGGCGCAATTCAAGCGGTCCATCCGTATCTTACTGGAATCACTTATATAATTTTAGTTAATATATAATTGTTTTTTTTTTGTATAGGCAAACAATATTTTGACCGACTTGTTTTATCTGGTTCATTAAATTTTAATTAAGTGAAATACGTAGGAACTTATTCTGTTTGGCTCAGCAGTAATTCTGTCTTTTTTTTATTATTATTTTTATTTTAGTATAAAAGTAGTTATGCTTTGTGATACATATTAAACAAGAAAATATACTAGAAAAAAGCAACTAGTCTCAAGTAGTAGGTGAATATACTAGAAAAATTCGACGTGTCCTCATAGGTCTCTGTAGCATAATTGGTTAGTGCATTGGGCCGGACTCCCAAGGATGCGGGTTCAAATCCCGTCAGGGCGACATGAGACTAGTTGCTTTTTTCTAGTATATTTTCTTGTTTAATATGTATCACATAAAAATAGCATTGTAAAATGCAAAATTAAAAAGTTATAGTAATGCTTTGTATTTTTATATTTTGTTGTTGCTTAGCATCACACTGTCTTATAAACTTTTTATTTCTTTTAAGTAACTTGTGGTTAACGTCATCGACTGCATATTTGTTTAAGTTACCTAAGAAAATATGATTTAAACCCTTATATGTAAGTTGTTTGTAGACCCAAATAAAGAGAAAAAAAAAATGATATTTTTACACCCGGATTTCGAAAGGTTGAAAGATAAAATATACTTGATACCAATCCTTCCTTCCTTGCGAGTTGAAAATTGTTAATCGGAACCATAAAATGTAATATTATAATTAGTATTTCTTTTTGTGATGGAAATTGACCTTACTGATATGTTAAGGTCACTTTTCAATTTGACGACTCTGTATGAAATAAAACAGGGAGAAAAAATAGCCCTTGACGAGTTTCTTGCCGGTTCTTCTCGTTACAAGGTCTCCCGCCGTAGGATTTGTGAACCGATGGCGTAGCTTCTTTGACGTTCATAAGTGCTTGTAAAAGCCTAGACTGATTAAATGATATTGAATTTTCAATTTACTCTCACTAGGGTTACAAATAGCATGGTTTATTTAGATATTAGTAATATTTTTATCCATTTTTAAACAAAAGAAGATTTATGATTTTGTAATTTTTGCATTTTTCAATGCTATCTTTATACTTATGGTAAATTTTTAAATGGAAAAATATTGGAAAAAAATTAACTCGGCCACAAGTGAATTCTCAGACGGGAATCGAACCCGCGACCTTTGGACTTCACTTGTGGACGAGTTAATTTTTTCCAATATTTTTCTATTTAAAAATTTACCATAAGAATATTTGTAAAATTAATATCAACAAAAGAACATGCCTTATATCACCACAATAGCCTTCCCATCAAATTTCCTTCAGTAACTCCTAATTCAAGCAAAAAGGAGGCTTTGTTCGCTTTAAATAGTTACCCAGTGAGCCAAAGAAGTTTCTGGTGGTCCGCATTATGCAGTACAGTCAAGATAAAAATCGCGTAATCCGTGGCTGCTGTCGGGCAAAGCTTTTGCATAACGAGGGTCCTAAGTGTTTACACTCGGACGGACGGCACATTCGTCTTGCAAATGTCATAAAAAGACGTTCAATATTTTTGGGTCTGAACACGTCAAATTAGATCTGTATCCCCTGTTTTGTGACTCGCGTGTGTGACCTTATAGACATGTTTTGCTACGGGGTTTTTCGAACTTTATTTTCCTTATGAGCAACGGGAAGACTACGGTTAAGTATTGATAAGGCTGAAGACGGAAGCTAGCTTCTCCCGGAATCCTCAATCACTGAGGAACTGCCGGAACACAACAATGCTGCAAACATTGTTGTTATGTCGACGAACTTAGATAAGATGGTAGTAGCTAGCCAGGCAGACTGACAACAAGTCTGAAAATTTCCACAAATTTCGCAAGGGAATCAAAACCTACAGGGTACTTCCCGTGAACTTAGAATCTTGAAATTTGGTACGAAGTAACGTCTTATAGTACAGATAAAGGAAGAATTGCGAAAACCGTAAATTTTTAGTTACATCATATAATAAAAAATATTTTTGACAATTTTAAACGGAGTCGGAAACGCGACTCCGACTCGCACTTGGCCGGTTTTTTTTGTAATTACTTTCTTCTGTTCTACACAGAAATTCCCCCAACATCCCATGATGAAAGATTGATTACCGGAAGAATGAATGATACACTGATAATCGGAATAGGCTGAGCAAATTGCTTGCTGGTAAAGACACTATGACAAGTGACATTGACGTTCGTTGAATGACAGCTTCATGACAAAGGTATGGCAGATCATTCAGCCTAGTGGTAAGTGAAAGAAAGTATTTATATGAAGATAAACTAGGTAAGTGGACACTATTTATGTAATAAACCGGTTAATTAAATAGTGTTTCTTCAACCAGCGCTGTGTGTTTTCTTACAAACATTATATATGCTTTGTCATGTGTGATTATACAGCTCACATTATATACCGTGCAATTTTTTTATTGACCCAAGCTTAAGGGGAAGGTCATGTTAAGTGTTAAGAATAAAATGAATAAGGAATTTTATTTTTTAAAAATACTTTTATTTTTTAATAATTTTTGTTTTTATAACTTATCGTCAATCATTCGGATATAAAACCCAAACAAAGGCAAAAATAAAAAAATAAAAGCAAAAATAAATTAAATAAGTAAAAATACTAAAACAGCTGATCGCCGACGCGGTAGGTGCGCGCGCGGTCATTAGCTCACGGCGCTACCTGTGTTGACCTCGCACAACCACACGCTCTCCTATGCCCTCTGATTACCGATCCATTTCTACAACTGAGACGAGACGAGCAAAATGAAAGAATTTTTCAAACGAGTTAATGAATAAATAAACGTCTGTTGATAAAACCAACTTACGATTACGGTCACATCACAGTACCAACCGTACTACCTACTGTTATTTTCTCGGAAAGTTATTACCAATTTTTTATTTTGTCAAAACAATGTAATCGTTGATTTTTCGGATACTTATTAAAACGTCACCCAAATAGTCAAACAAAACCACTGTTTGCAACTTCTAACTTAACGATCTCACTGCCTACCTACTGTTACTTACGCGGGAAAGTTGCGTTTTATCTTAAACCAACATCAGCAAAAATTTAATAATTACAAACGACTTTCGAGATAAAATAGAAATACCAATTTAAAATCTAAACTGTGTAGGTTCAGTTTAAATACTTACATACTTATGTCGAACGAGTCTCCTTCAACACTTTCATTAATAACACTAGAAAGGTGATAACTTTCCATCACACTTAACAAGCTTTGGAATGACGAACTAATGCAATAATAACTAAATCATGACTTTTTTTCCCTGAATAACGTTATCATTTTAGAATTCTTAGGTTATCTTGAAATAAGTAGTTAAAACACGAAACAATAAAACAGCTCTCAAAATTGTGCGATGCTCGACTCGTACACCAAACCAAACCTTTCATGATAGAGGTGCACCGCAGCTCTAAGCACTTCATTGCTTTCCCGATAACAAATGACCATCTCCAGGTACTCCTGGTTGGTATAACGACGAGGCATGTTTATGTTTGCAAACGCGCGCGACAAGCAAGAGTAACATGCAAATGCAAACTGAATAAATAAAATCAGAGCGCTATATAATTATTTTTATTCTGTGCTTTAGGCCTAGTTCACACTAAGTACATCTTAAGTTTTGGCCCGCACTGTTCATTCAACTCATATCGAATTGAATAAATATCAAATCAACAAAGTATTTTTTTTTATCAGTAAAAAATTAATTGCTTACTACGAATAGAAATTAACTTTTAGGGGCAGAGTTTTAGTTCTTCTACTAGTATCGTATTCTTCTTTAACTATGATTCTCTAGGGCGGATAGCCGGATAGTGATAAGTAAAATAGGTACCTAAGAAAAGTAAAAAAAAACAACTATCAAAAATTTACTAAATGCAGATAGCAATGCGATATACTCACATGTTTTTTAAACGAAAATTATTATTATTAGATATTTCATCCAGTGGCTGTGTCCACGTGGTTCTGTTTCAATGGGGGAAAGTATTCTTTGTCCGTAGTCCGACTTTGGATAATGGTCTGCAAATTGCAAATTGAGCAACAAAAACAAACCCGTACCATTACTTTTGCTTAAATCCTACTAATATTATAAATGCAAAAGTATGTCAGTTTGTTGGTTTGTTACTCTTTCACGCTAAGATTTCTTTTAGCGTGAAAGAGTAACAAAAGTTAAATTTGGCACAGAGATAATAGAACATAGGATACTTTTTATCCCGATATTTGCACGGGAACGAAAACGACGCAGATGAAACCGCGGGCGGCCGCTTGTGTCTAATAATGTCTATCAATAAATTATTTTATTTTCGAGATTGAACTTTAGTAAGTAAAGTTGAATTACAGAATTTACACAGTTCATCGAAAAGTATGTATGCACCCTTATTAGAACGGTCATTTTTGATCACTGTGGTACTTTGACACAAAGTCATGCCGCCGCCCCGTGCCGCCTTTCGGCAGGCGCACCGGCAAAACGCAAAGAATCAGTACACCTACACTGCATTATGATTAACGATTGAAAGTTTTAATTTCGCTATGACTTTTAGAAGAGAACATGAATGCATCTTACTTATATTTTTTTTTGTGCGTACCATTATTGAAATAAAACATTATTTAAGTAATTAATCGCGTTTTGTTTAAAAAAAAACAGTGTGTTTAAATGCTGTACCTATTTTTGTTGATGAATTCAAATTAAATGAAACTTATTTAAATTATTCCTTGGAAGGATGGTGCCAATTCTGGACCCACCCTTTTTTATTTAATAGGATGAAGCTAGTTTTGGACCCACTCTCAAACAGCTACGTGGGTAATATACGGGCTCTGGGCTTTCATAACAAATAATTTTGTTATGAAAGTTACTTGCTGCTAAGTTCCAAATCTTAGTCCGTTCAAATTTATTATTTATTAAGCATGTCAGTTTATTGGAATTTTGTACACACAAGCGCAAGTCTCAATCACACTCATCAGGTATTTGTGGACCGTCAATTTAAACAACAATTCTGGCGGCAGGCAATTATGCGCGGGAGCGCTTGCACTGGGTATGCTAGATTATTCGTTTTGTATGTCTTTGGTTTTATTTAAATCTTACTTTTAAACTACTACTAAAGAATCCAGGTTTTTGTTATTTTACGAAATAACAATAAGCGTAGTATAGTATTGTTTAATACACTCAAAAAGAAGTATCTGACGACGTGTCACATACCTATTGAAGGGTAGGCTCTTTTATTATTACTTTGATTAAAAACATGTATCCAAACTCTATAACACCAATTTGCTATTTAAATGTATTATAAACTTGTGAGCATTTTAATCCGTAACAGTAATTTTATTTCAGTATCGCAGCTGCCTGCCTAGGTACTATTAGTTTATAGTAAAAAGGGCGAAATGTATTTATTAAATGTTACAATAGTCTGTAGGTGTACCATTTGAGCGGAAGAATTGCTAAGAAACGGAGCGGCACGATACGATTTATGTACCTACTCGCGTCCGTCGCTGGCGCTTGCTTGTATGCATCCCAGATTCCTGTGCGTAACTTCTAAGCACATCAAGAGTAAATAATAAAAAAAATAGGATTTTGAGAATAATGCCGAAATTGATGGACAGTTTACATATACTGTTTATTTACCTTAAACACCAGCACCCCGACCGCCTAACGGTATAGCTTTTACTATCGCTATGGCTATCAAACTTCAAACTCTCACAAAACTCTTCAACGATATGGTTTTTGTCTAACTCCTACATATTTATATTCATCTATTGGATTCACTATTGCATTTTTAGTATGAAAGTGATAGTTTCAGCAGGAATCCTTGTAGGGGGTTTGAAATATCGATAGCTATAGCGATAGGACAAGCTATACCGTTAGGCGGTCGGGGTGCAGGTTAGCTGCTTGTAAGTACTTACATTCCGGTTTTTTTTATAAAATTTATTTTATAAACAAACGTTTGAACTTTTACGGGGTTCGTCTCAGTTGTAGAAATGGATCGGTAGTCAGAAGGCACATGCGAGCGTGTGGTTGTGCGGGGTCTACACAAGTCGCGTCGCGGGCTAGTGACCGCGCTAGCACCTACTGCGCCGGCGATCAGCTGTTTTAGTATTTTTACTTATTTAATTTTTTTTTTGCTTTTATTTTTTTATTTTTGGTGTTGTTTGGGTATTATATCCGAATGATTGTCGATAAAATATAAATATAAAAATTATTAAAAAATTAAAATATTTTTAAAAAATAAAATTCCTTATTCATTTTATTCTAAACACTTAACATGACCTTCCCCTTAAGCTTGGGTCAATAAAAAAATTGCACGGTATATACATCACACACAACACATTTATTATCATTGGTGACTCATTAGTTCTAAGCAATTTATAGTTTGTAATTAAGGTTTATTTTCATCCTTTTATGTTCTGGTTTTTACTTTATTACCCAGTATGTCATCTCACATGCTAAATTAGGAGTACCTAATGTCTGTGGGTGGGCCTGGTGACCTGTAGCTCAGGTATCTATTGCAGATACCTATTTCAGGCACCAGTTCCTCACAAATATAGGAACTGTCAATTACTAGTTCCTATATTTGTTTATATAATGTTATTTGTGATGGAGGAATAAATCTATTTTTTATTTTTATTTATTTATTTATTTGTTGGAATGCAAAACAATAATATTAAATGTGTTTCTAAAACATACAGCGCTGGTGATTGATGTAAACGTGACGGTGACGAAAATGATTAAAATTAGTCTCAGTGACAATATATTAGGTTGTGGAAAAGTCTTTTATATTTTAATATTTCGACTGTGTAGGTATCCGTTTTATCGGAACTAATATTTTTACAGGGAGTTAATGGTTTTTTTTGTACAAAGTAGTTAATTGAGCATTTTACCTCGTTTTCCTATTGTGCCTCAAACATAGAACATGGCAATAACTTTTTAAGAGGCAATTGTGGCATAATTATGCACAGCTCGGAAAGTACTAAGGTTAAAGAAATTATTTATTATTCAAATGAAAACCTCCGACGACGACCTGCGTGATCGAGTGGTTCGTACACCGGTCGCCTACTCTGGGGTCCCAGGTTCGAATTCCGGTAGGGGCAAATGTTTGTATAATGAATTCGAGTATTTGTACCTGAGTCATGGACGTTTATATTTATTTATTTATTTAATTATAGGCACAACTACAGACTATAATTTTATACATTTTTGGAGACATTGCGAGTATAAACAATTTCAAATTGCAGTCCGGTGAATGTTGTACACAACGTTGACATAAAAAAGGCAATTCAAAAAGAAAGAACATCAGATACTTACTCTAATACTTATACAATATAATAGTTTAACATCAAACTGTAGGGGTTTTACTATATAGGTGTTTTATAGCTTTATAATATGAGTATGAACTCTGTGAGAATATATCCAAACCATTGACATTATTATATAACCTGCACTTTCGTAAAAGTGGACTGTTATATGCGACGTTGTTATTGCAAAGAGGCACGGAGAACAGTTTAGGTTTTCTATTACTACCGCTTGTTTTAAATGACAGATATAATTATTAATGTTTAATAAGTTGAAAATAAAATTTACTTGTTAGAGTTTTCTTTCATACAGTTAAAGTAACTTTGATACGGACTCCTACCCTGACAGTCAGCCTGATTATAATATATCGTTAAGTGATGATGAAGAGAGTTCAAAGAACGCAGACGAAACACAGAAAAATCATTATACCAAGCGACTCTGATAGTGATACAAACAGCTCTAACGTCATCTCGTGTAGCATGTTATATCTATACTTAACTATTATAGTACAATTTTTTTTTTAAAAAAAAGCTTGTACTACAATTTTTTTTTTTAAAAAAAGCTTGTGCTTGTAATACTACAAAATATCAACAAAAGGAAACATGCGTCGGTTTTACTATTGGACATGACTAGTGCCTTTGACCTCGTACTGCATGATCGCCTACTTTATAAGCTAGAATATTGTGGTATTAGAGGTCCAGCTTTAAAATGGTTACAATCATACTTAAGTGAACGATTGCAATCAGTAGAAATATCATATCTGGACAGTCGAGACATTATACAGGCTAGTAGATCTCCTATTATGTGTAATCCAATGGGTGTGCCCCAGGGAAGTGTCCTGGGGCCACTTTTATTCTTGATATACATAAACGACTTACCGGATATTTTGAATCATAAAACAATATTATTTGCAGATGATGTTTCAGTAATAATAGCTACTAATCAAAATTCTACACTTGATGACCACAATCTTGACATTTTAAATACACTGACATTAGTAAATAACTGGCTCACCAATAATAATCTAGTTATTAATTTGACTAAAACCAATCTCATTAATTTTAATAATCTAAAGAATGGACATATATCTTTGAATTTCAATAATCAGATAATAAATATTAAAAATGAAGCCTTATTTTTGGGTATTGTTGTAGACTCAAAATTGAATTGGCATAAACACACAGATAATGTATGTAATAAAGTAAATAGTTTTTCTTACGCATTGTATAAATTAGTGAGAGTTGCAAGTAAAGAAACTGCCCTAGTTGCCTACTATGCATACGTGGAGTCTGTACTCAGGTACGGCATTATTGTGTGGGGAAATAGTGTTGGCTCAAAAAAAGTTTTTATTGCACAAAAAAGATGTGTAAGGGCTTTGGTTGGTATTGCACCTGACATTTCGTGTAAACCGTATTTCTTGGGATTGGGTATATTAACGCTAGCCTCTCTATATATACTAGAAATCGGAAAGTTTGTTAAATTAAACTACGAAATATTTACAGAAGCAGAGGACTATTATACAACAAATACCCGAAACCCGCATAGACTAGTACTAACTATCACCCCTAAAACAACGTGTTTTCAGAAAAATTGTTACGCAATGTGCATACGCATTTATAATAAGATCCCAGAATATATAAAAGAGTTACCATATACTAGGTTTAAGATAACATTAAGAAAATGGTTGTTACAAAATGTGTTTTATACAATTGATGAGTTTTTTAATAATCAACCTGAATGTATTTAATTTAAATTCTAATTTTGATTATTTATTCTATTTTGTTTAGTGTGATTAATATTTGTATGCTAACACTTTAGCTAAATGTGCGATTTACTTATATTTACTGTTACCACCAATTTAATGTACCACATTTAATGCAAATAAATTGTTCTATTCTATTCTATTTTATTCTATTGTAAACTATGATGTTAATAAGTAAATTACCCTTCGTAAACTATCTACTATTGCAGATTATAAATTAATGTATCTAATCTTCTCTGCACAGCAAGGCTAAAGACCCCAGAGCCAAGCTTACCCGACACTTCACCGAAGATATCCCGGACGTCAGCCTGTACGAGATTAGTATGGCTCTCAAACAGCTCAAAAACAACAAGGCGGCGGGTGATGACGGAATCACTACAGAACTTCTGAGAGCGGGCGGTAAGCCGATACTCAAAATCCTCCGGAAGCTTTACAATTGCGTCATCGTCGAGGGCAATACGCCGAGGGCATGGCATATAAGTAAGGTGATTTTGTTCTTCAAAAAGGGAGATAACACCCGTTTGAAGAACTTCAGACCCATCTCACTTCTAAGCCATGTCTATAAATTGTTTTCGAGAGTCATTACGAATCGTCTCGCTCGCAGGTTCGACGACTTTCAGCCTCCCGAACAAACCGGGTTACAAAAGACTTTAGCACCATAGACCACATCCATACGCTGCGGCAGGTTATACAGAAGACCGAGGAGTATAATCTGCCACTTTGATTGGCGTTTATGGACTATGAGAAAGCCTTCGATTCGATAGAGATCTTGGCGGTGCTGCAGTCTTTCAGAGGTGCCAAGTGGACTATAGGTATATCAAGGTATTAAGGTGAACATGCCACCATGTCGGTCCGATTACAGAACCAAAGCACAAGTCCCATCCAACTGCAGCGAGGTGTGAGACAGGGAGACGTCATTTCTCCGAAACTGTTCACAGCTGCGTTGGAGGACATCTTTAAACTTTTGGACTGGAAACGAATCTCTGCATCAACAGCATGGTCGTTGGGGAGGAAAGGTTCTGGAATGGCGACCGCGTACAGGACGACGCTCCGTGAGTAGGCCCCCGATAAGGTGGACCGACGATCTGGAGAAGGTCGCGGGAAGCCGCTGGATGCGGACTGAGCAGGACCGATCGTTGTGGAGATCCTTGGGGGAGGCCTATACCCAGCAGTAAGTGTCATGTGGCTGAGACGACGAAGTTTTTATTTCTAGTAGAGAATATTTTTGTTTGTTTTTTTATGTCTACTTGGTAAAACAGTAAATAAAGCATGTCTCACTTTAAAATATGTTTCATTTTTTGAAATAATTCTTTTAACATTGGTTCAAATCTTGAATGCAAAAAGGGCTTTTGTAGTTTTTTTCAGATTGTTGGAGAGCTATCACAGCGGTTATTATTTTAAAAGATAGAGCAAAATATGATGAAAACAATGATATACTAACATCATACTATTTAACAGAAAAATACATAATATTTTCAAAAATACAAGTTTTAAAATTTGTTTTGGCTCTCCTGTAAAAAGTGTAGTTTTTGGTTTGTGGCCGTTTTGCATTCAATGAGCGATTTTTCTTTTGTTTTTTTCTATTTCTATGGTGATTTAACTCTAATCACTTTTAAAGATAATAATTTGCCATAAGGGCGTATTGTTAATTTTCACTGTGGGCAACTTTTTGGCCGAAAATGTAATAGTCTTAGTCTAAGTATGGTTTTTTATTTAATGTATGGCTGTTGTTGTCACTATTAATAAAAGAAAAAAAAACCAAAAAACCTCTACTGGTCTACCGGGAAGTTCCCTGACTGTACTGAGACTATAAAAACATTTTTACTTATTTAATTATTTGCATTTATATAAATAAAAGAATTGAGTAAATACTCACATAAGAACATTCTTAGCTTGGCACCTTAAGCAATATTTAGTAAATAATTTCGTGACAGAAATTGTGATTTATTCAACTGTGAAATTAAAAGAGATCCAAGCTTCTGTGTGCGTTAAAAGCACCATTAAAGGACGTGTAGTATCGCCTTCGTCGAGTATTACACGAGAAATCATAAAAATCTTCGACTCTTTCCTTCTTTTTCATAAAGAGGCTACACGTGAAATGGATTTGTAACTTCTGACTTTTCATCAAAACGAAGTTAGAAACTTAGATCTGCGGGTCTACCATCAACTTTTAGAAACCATCATGGCCTAAGAACTTTTTTTTTTTTTTTTTATGATTTTGTATTTTTTGCATTTTTCAATGCTATTTTTATACTTATGGTAAATTTTAAATAGAAAAATATTTAAAAAAATTAACTCGGCCACAAGTGAATTCTCAGACGGGAATCGAACCCGCGACCTTTGAAAATCCGGTCCAATGCTCTCGATTCCCGTCTGAGGATTCACTTGTGGTCGAGTTAATTTTTTTTTTCAATATTTTTCTATTTAAAATTTACCATAAGAACTTTTTGTTTTTATTGAAGTTGTCACATTTTGACATACTACACTTTGGAAGCGATAATTGAGCGAAGACGTCACAAAACTTTCGTCAAAAAACAAGCTTACTTTAAGAGATTCGTAGTACGAAATAGCATGGTAGCATGATTGAACCAATACTGCGCTAAAAGATGGCGGTAGACCGCCAGAAAAGCATCATTTTTTCGAAGATAATAGTTTCACTAGCAAGAAACGTCTTGTACCCGGCTACACTCAGCTGGGAACATGTCAATATTTCTAGTATTAAATTCTGACAAAATTATTTTTTTATTCAAAAGCAAGATATTGTAAATAGTCACTACGTATGTTTAAGTTAGATAGATAGATATATAAAACACTTTATTGCACACACAAAAATACAGACAGAAACACAAGAAAGAGTTGACATAAATGTGGGCAAAGGCGGCCTTATCGCTAAGAGCGATCTCTTCCAGACAACCTTTGAGGCATAGGAAAAATGGAGAGAGAGCGAGAGGTAGTGCACAGGCAACAAGCAAGAATGACAAACTTTACTTAACAATATTACTGAACATATAAAGAAATCTACCTACATAAACTACTAAATACATAGTCATAAATAAAAATAAAATATTTAAATAAATAACAACTAAATATATAAATTTAAGTTATTTACAATTCTACGCAGAAAAATATTTTATTTAATGTTTATTTCACAGACCTATATCGAGTTAGACGGTAGAAGTGTACTTCCCTTGCGTGCCAAAAGTTTGATCCACGGTCATAGTTTTACGACCTAAGTCAGTCCGCTTGAGACCATTGCCACGAAAATACGTGTCAATCAGAAACGAAAGTGGATAATTGTGATAACAGTGCTTTCTTACAAGAGCTCACCAATAACATTTAGACATTACGAAATCTCGCCTGTGACGTCATCGTAGGTACGAAAACTCAACACGCTATGTTCTCATACAGTTTGAAACGCTCTTTTCGTCTATCTCGATATGTTATCTCGATGGTTTATTTTAACGATTTTATAAAATTACAAATGTGTTAAATATTTCCAAATCGGTTCTCCAAGTAAATCTGGAACCGACAGAACTTTATTCTAAATATCTCGACAAATATTCACAAAACTCACTCGCTACAAAGGCGTAAATAAAAATGTTTGATATCGAAAGAATTTAGCTCCTCAATAATTTTTCGTTACATACAGTTACTTTTTCACATCAACGAATATTACACAATAGACGCAATCTCAATAAATAAAACGATATGAAAACCTCCAACATTGAATTTTTCACGTAGAATCTGTGCTATATTTAAGGGTGATTTAGCCTGCGCGTTGGAGGCTGATAAATCCCAAACGCTTCCTGTAAAAAGGTTTAATATCGTCGTAAAATTTCCATATCCGCCATTTATGAGGCACGCGTTACTATAATTATACCATGGGTAAGTTATGGGTCTGATAGGGGAACTTGTGTGATGTGTGACCCTTATCTGACGGGACGGACAATTTTAATGTCTATATCGGTGAAGACGTTGGGTTGATGTTTAATAATGGTGAACTGTACACGGCCTGTCATATGGTTAACGAACACTATAACCCTTTTGACGCTTCCAACCCTAATCTGCCTTTCTATTTATCTAATTTCATTCAGGGATCGTATACAAAGTAACAAAGTATTCTGTAAGATTGTAGGTATTTCGTCGTCGTCGTCTCAGCCACATGACACCCACTGCTGGGTATAGGCCTCGCCCCAAGGATCTCCACGACGATCGGTCCTGTGCTGCCCGCATCCAGCGGCTTCCCGCTACCTTCACCGGATCGTCGGTCCACCTTGTGGGGCCTACCCACAGCGTTGTCCTGTGCGCGGTCGCCATCAGAACTTTTCCGCCCCAACGGCCATCGGTTCTTCTCGCTATGTGTCCCGCCCACTGCCACTTCAGCTGGGCAATCCTTCGAGCGATGTCAGCGATGTAGGTATTGATGCGGTGGAAAAGCTCGACTAAAAATCTAAAGCTCGGTATAGACATTCGAGGTTGCTCGATGAGTACTCGTTTTGACGTATCCTCGTTTTGTATACAAATAAGACCTGCTTCTTGAAACCACACGACTCAATACGCTACTTCACGGAGTCTCAACTACACACGGACAATGTAATTAGATATCATACACACACACTCTCAATTATTGTTTGTGCAATAAATGTTTAGTTCTTTAGTTTTTAATGAAATATGTTACTATGAGTTAAGTTGAATACTAAGAAGAGGCGGTGTTCTCCTAATACATTTATATGTTGATAAATTTTAAATAGAAAAATATTTGATAAAATCAGATGGGACTTGAACCCACGACCTTTGGAAATCCGAGTTATCGAGACTTTATATGTCTAAAAGGGGACTCCAGCAACAAAACTGTAAAATTTATTTTAAATGTTTTTTTTTTCTGTTGATGGTATGTTCGCTCGTTAGTCACGTGTATGCAAAATGTCTTCATATCTGAAATGTAGTCTAGCCTTATCCATGTTATTGCCTATATTATTACCTTTTAAATAAAAAAGGTAACTATAATAAAACACGCAATCGATCTTTGAAGGTTTAAAGATCGATTACGTGTATTTTTATAGTTTCTTTTTTGCACATTTACTCGTACTTACATATAAGTTGCTTTTTCTTACTATGTACTTAAAATTATTGTAAAAGAACTTTCAGCCACCGTTTCTTTACGTCATACTCGTTTAAACAATAGGTACATCAGTTTGGTCGTTTCAGTAATTCGAGCAGTGTGCCTTGACAGAACTGTCTGTCGCATTTTCCTTTGACGTATCGGAGAAATACTAATTTAGCCATTGCTTAATTATATCGATTGACATAATATTACGACACGGTCGTTCACTCTACCGATGTAATTATCTTAACGTGTAAGCACGTGGTTTAGTTATTGCCTCGGACTGAGCGTGTGGTTTGCGGCGCGAGGCACACGAGGCATACCAGCCGCTCTAACATTGCGAGCCAATCAGAATGTCTCAGGCAGACAGTGCTTTGAACTGTGCGATTTGATATTAAAAGATAACAGTTTTGGAGTATTAATTATTTGCATGTAGCTTTAGCGTGCGGTTTGCGGCGCGAGGCACACGAAATTTACGAGTCAATGAAAATGTCTCAGACAGAAAGTGCGTTGATCTGAGCGATTTGATGCCAAAATTAAAGTATTGGATTTTTTATTCTTGCACGTATCATTCAGCTTGCGGTACGAGGCACGTGAGGTATACCAGCCGCTCTGATATTGCGAGCCAATAAGAATGTCTCAGGCAGACAGTGCGTTGAACTGTCCGATTTGATATTGAGATATAGCAGTTTTGGGGTATTTATTCTTTGCTCGTAGCTTTAGCGAGCGGCTTGTGAGCGACGAGGCAGACAAAGTATACTGGTATATATTGAACGGTTTGATAGCGAGATTAGAGTATCGGTGTATTGATTCTTGCACGTTGCATTTAACTTGCGCTTTGCAGTGCGAGGCACATGACATGAGGCATACCGGCGTCTTCGATATTGTGAGCCAATCAGAATGTCTCATGCAGACAGTGCGTTGAACTGAGCGATTTAATACCGAGCTTACAGTTTTAGAGTTTTTATTCTTAGCACGTAGCTTCTTATATTAAACTTGTAATTGAGGGGATTTAGGACTTTTAAGACGTTCGCTACAACTTAGTCTTAAACTAAACATAAACTAACCTTAAAGATACTAGAAAATGGATATAACTTCTATACGTTTTATGTATTAATAAAATACATACCTATAATAAACCTTCCTTTAAAAAATAAGAAAAAGTCATGTAGTCCAACGACAATATTATTATTTACATTCATCATTCATCATATACATTATTTCTATAGCAATACACCAAAGTCATCGTCAATTGGCTTATTGTAGTTATTGTATTGCTTTTCTAACAGTTTTGTCTGACAAACAATTTTAAACTTTTTGTGAAATCCCAGTTTTTATTTCGCACATTTTCATTTATAAAACCTTTTTGTTTTCTTTTAATCTATTCTAAGTATAAGTAGTTAAATGTTAGCAAAGCCTTTTAACTCAAAAGCTGTCTAGACAATATCTCAAATTGTAACAGCTTTTGTAAAGTCCACGGATATCTTTAGATTACATCTTTAGGACTTTCAGATCGTTATTGTTAACTCATTTTTAGTTGAATTTATTACGAAAATGAATATTATTCATTTCACTTATACCTTTATAGATTAGATAAACAGAAAATGAGTTTGAGTTTTAACCACAGATAATAATACGCTATTTCAAAATATTAACTTCTTAAAAATTCTCAGGTACATACATTCTATGGAATGTTGACATTTGACAAACTATGCTGTGTTATAGTTTGTCAACGATAAATTAATAACCTTAAGGTAAATTTTAAATAGAAAAATATTGGATAAATTCAACTCGGCCACAAGTGAATTCTCAGATGGGACTGGAAACTGGATAGGATGGAATTGATCATATGTATAAAAATAGCATTGAAAAACACAAAAATTCAATAATCATAAACCTTAAGGTAATCGAAAAAAAGCTCATATATGTATAGTAAAATAGGATCAACACCACACTTGTATTTCACAAAACCATCCTCAGATTTATATGTAACAGATCTGGGCCGAGGATCTGATGACTCGACGGTCGGACGGTCGGTAAATATTGTTAGTTTATATTATAACTAGTCTTCCACCTGCGACTTCTAATTATCTCCAAACCAAATTTCATTAAAATAGGTTCAACGGTTTACGCTTGAAAAGGTACTTTCGAATTTCTAATATATCGGTCGGTCGGATGGTCCGACAGTTGTTCCCTTCGGACAGTTGGTCGTACAGCTGGCTGGTCGGATGGTCGGACAAACCCGCGCGTTTCTAATATTAGTATGGATGGTTGGTCGGATTGTCGGACAGTTGATCGTTCGGTTAAATAGTAGGACAGTTGTCAGGTTGGACTGTCGGACAAATCTGATGCTCTGAATTATTCACCCACAAAATGATTGCGCCGCGGACCGCGAGCCTTCATGCCATTCAGTTTGATAAAAAAGGTGACAATGGGATATTAAACGAATGTTCAAATATTTGGTCTACGCACAATAATGTTTTCGTTATTTGTAAAGCAGTCAGGATGGATAACAGTAAGCAGGTATTTACCTACTATTAGGATAATTGAAGTCCATGAGTCTTCGTAAAGTCCATTTTCCTATTCTTAATTACTTTGCTAGAGAAATATCTGTACCATTTTGCTTACAAATATAAAATAAAAAACAAATTTTTATCTGGTAAACAGATTGAATTTCAATTCACTCCCGTATCATATACTCGTATTTTTTAAAGTAAAATAAATAAAAAAAACTTAAGTATTTCTCTCTCGCCAATCTCCCGCACAAAAGAAAATGCTCCAAGTATTACCTCCAACTTTATTTCCGTTGTAAACAAGTTTCTATCCGTGCCGTAGCTGATCACAGGAGCGCACTAAATTTTTCAATAGTGGAAGAGTAAAATATTGAACGACGCGCGGCTCACAGTATGAGTTATTGCTCAATTACTCGAAAGGGGGAACCCCCTACTTCACACGCATTATCTTTCACCTACACATTTGATACGAGAATAACCTCTCTGGAACTCGCTCTCGTCTTCTTTCTTACTAATATTGTAAATGTGGAGGTTTCGCTTTTTATATGTTTGTAACTATGTCACGTTTAAGCTTAGTCCGGGGCCCGTTCAAACCACGCCAATGTCGTATTTGGTTGCGACATTTTCAAAATTCGTTTTCTCTATGGCACTTACAAATTTTGCTTGTTTTATAACTATACAAATTGTGACTGTCGTGTACTTGTACAATACCTCTAAAATTTGTGAGTGTAATGGAGAAAAATAATTTTGAAATGTCGTAACGAAATACGACATTGGCGTGGTTTGAGCAAGAAATTGCTAAGTAACAGTTTATCCTGATATTCTAATATTCTATATATATGGTTGTTGGTAGGACTTGTTGTAAGCCCGCTGGCTAGCTACCACCATCTTATCTAAGCCTGACGCCATAACAACAATGTTTTCAGCATTGTTGTGTTCCGGCAGTTCGAGATAAGATAGCCAGTTCCTCAGTGGATGAGGGTTCCGGGAGAGGCTCGCTTCCATCTTCAGCTTATCAATACTTAACATCATGTATGATGAAGGCTAAGAGTCTCCCCGTCATTCATAAAATATAGGAGTTCTCACAGGAACGGGAACCATGCGAGTGCAAACCTGCGGCCAGTAGTTTTACTTTTCCATGCTGATATTATGGCGTGTAACGACATCGCGAGGCTGCTCGCGAGTCGGCTTCAGTACATGTATGAAACTCCAAGTTCCACTTTCACTTCAATGACGCGAGCTCGTGAGGCAATACACATGAGTCTTCTGGACTCCCTTACAGCACCGCGACACTACAGCGAGCGGTAACTTTAAAATTAAATAGCGAGGCAGGCCTTAGGGGTGATTGCGACCAGTATCCCCCGTGACTAATGGCGGCCTGGAGGACAAGTACAAAGAGTTTTAGTTGGTAGTACCCGCCCGCTTTCCGTCTCTCCATCGAGCTTTAGGACTTGATGGGGGGGGGGGGGGGGATAACTCGGTCTGTCTGTTACCTTTTAACGCGTTAACTGCTGAACCGATTTTAATGACTAGATGTTTGTATAGAAATTTGGACGAAAGGCACACATACAGTTTTCACCTAATCTAGATAAATAAAAAGGATACATTTAAAACTGATGGTCCAACATAGTCAGGAACCGGTTAAAACCGCAGGTGGCGACTAGTTTTATGTTTTATACTCTCTGGAACGCGAATCTTTTGCAAGATGTAAGCAGTTTTGTTGGAGATATATTTATTGGCGCGATTATACGACGGAATGATAAATTCTTTGTTACTATCGATTTGCTGTAGAAGTTTGAGCGAAGTTCTAAGCTTCAGCCATAAATTTAACAGTGAATTTTCATCCCGTGACCACGGCAGCTGTAAAGGTGCCGAAACGTCGGGAAAATCAAAAAACCCCAAAAACCTAAAAATACGGACAATTACAACTTAGTTCGTGGAAATATAGCGCGTTTGATATCCGTAAAAGTTGTTTTATTTCAGTGAATTTTTATTATTAATTCAATGGTCAGAAATAAAAACACATACAAGAAATTTTTCAAAAGACATATACAATTAGCTGTCATAAGCTACGTTTTTCTTTGATCATCCCATTTATAATTAAAATATAGTAGCATTGATATCTTCAATATTAAGCTTTCAAAATTGAAATCAGAATTAAAAATTCTGTAAAATTCTAATCCTGGTTTGTGCTTGTAATGCTATTACCTAGTAACTATATATTATTCACTTTAGTTTGTACTTAACGGGTATATTGTAAATTATTTTAAGTGGAAACTGTTTTGGCAAATGTGTCACCCTAATTTAAGTTATACATTATGTAATATGTAAGGCTGTTTGTTTCCCAATCGCAAATAAAAATAAAATATAAGTAAATAATAATAATATTAATAAATATTTCTTACACTCACACCAATTAACCTAGCCCCAAATTAAGTAAGGCTTGTGTTATGGGATACTAGGGTAACGGATATAAATACATTATAATTATATATATATATATATATATATATATATATATATAAGTATTTATATGTAGAAATATATATAAACGTCCATGACTCAGATACAAATGCTCGTATTCATCATACAAACATTTGCCACTACCGGGACTGACACCGGGTCGTCAGTAAGTAGGTATTTTATGGCCATACAATTTAATAGGTATATCCCAAATAAGTATATAAGTATATAATATAAGTTACCTAGTATCCATAACACAAGTTCTTCATGAAACTTAACGTGGGCTAGATAATTGGTGTGATTGTATGGAAATATTTATTATTTTATTTTTATTATAAAACATACGTTCTAAAATACTATTACTCTAGGAATTATTTTTGCAAAAACGTGTCTCAAACCCCAAGTTTAAGCGTCACTCGTCGATAATTCCACCAACATTGTAGATTTTCGCGTTATCTCCGTTGGTTGAACTGTAAAAGCTCAACAAAAGTTGTCAAAATCAGACAATTGAAACTCCCCGGGGGTCGTTTCGGCCCGTCTCGTCCCTTTGACCCAGTTCCTGTTTGGGCCCGTCAGCTGTAAGATATTTTCCCAAACAAAAGTGATACAATGGAGGGATTATGATATCCCTGTTTTAAACAGGCAATAGATGCGAATAGTTTTAAATAGAGGGCGAAACAAGTTTCAGATAAGGTGGTTAAGTGTTTTGGTATCTTTTCGGTTTCTTAGTATCAAGGTTTTTAGGGTTCCGTAACCTAATGGCAAAAATGGAACCCTTATAGATTCGTCATGTCTGTCTGTACGATGTATGTCACAGCCACTTTATTCCAAAACTATGAGGATTACACAGTTGAAACTTGGTAGGAAGATGTCTTCTGTAAACCGCTTTACGGTTTTTATACAAAAAAAAATATATATATATTAAGGGGGGCTCCCCATACATGGAACTGACACTGTAAATCTGTGTAGGGTATCTATAGATAGGTCTTTAAAAATTACATTGAGGTTTCTAAAACAGTTTTTTCTCAAAGTCAACCGTTTGAAAGATATACACTTCCAAAGTGGTAAAATGTCACAGCCACTTTATTCCAAAACTATGTGGATTACACAGTTGAAATTATAGGTAGATGTATTCTGTAAACCGCTTTACGGTTTTTACACAAAAATAGAATATATATATATATATATATATATATATATAT
Organism: Chrysoteuchia culmella; assembly: GCA_910589605.1. NCBI lineage: Eukaryota > Metazoa > Arthropoda > Insecta > Lepidoptera > Crambidae > Chrysoteuchia > Chrysoteuchia culmella. The sequence continues at coordinate 25,674,927 of OU342643.1, read as the reverse complement.
ATATATATATATATATTAAGCTCAATATATACTGAGGAACTGGCTATAACTAACTTAACTCTAAACTGCCGGAACAAAACACTGAAAACATTGTCGTTATAGTGACAGACTTTAATAACTTGTAGCTAGACGATGATTTGATTGGATTTGAGACAAGTCCTACCATCAACCACACACATATCCTACTAACATGTCAGTTGGTTTGTTACTCTTTAACGCTAAAACTACTGAACGGATTTTGATGAAATTTGGCACAGAGATAGTAGATAGCCTGGAATAAAACATAGAATAGCAGTTCAGCTTCTTCTGAATAAATGCTATTATGGTGTAAACGAATATCTTAATGACAACTTATAATCAATTTTGAATTTAATTATTTTATCTCATTGTCACATTACATATTTTGTCGGACATTAAAATACGAATTACTGAAATCTCAAACTGACATACCTAATGTAACACCTATGACATTTAATAACTTGGTGACATCTAATTGAATTATTGTATTAGTCTAATATTTTCCTCATTATTCTTTAATAATATTGTCAAGTCCGCTGATTTGTATAATATTTATATTTGCGTGCCAGTACCTGGTGCAACGCGTGATCATATTATAATCTGTAACAGCTTTTGTACCGTGTTTGCTTGCAAATAAATGATTTGAATTTGAATTTGAATTTGAATAGCTACTTTTTACCCCGCTTTATTCGCCGCTTTTCGAAAATAACGTAGCTCAAGGTAACCCTGATTTCCTAGGGAGTGTTTTTTGGTATCATTTTCGGTATCGAATTTTTCAGACCTGCACTAGCTTTAACGTGTAAAAGCTTAGTCTATGAATATTTAGAGAGACCTTCCTTTAATGAAAACATGACCGGGCGATGGAAATCCGGCATTTTCCCGGGTCCGGCGCCCGACGATACAGCGACACGTGGCCTCATAACCTTATCCTATTAATATTAATACATATATATGTATTAGGTGGCTTATATACATATCAAAACAATAGTCGAGCTCCCTTTTTTTTTTTTTTTTTTTTTTTCTCGAGGGGGAAATGCACCTTATGCATACCCTATCGCTGGTAGGCCATAGGGTTATGTGGGGCTCTCCTTTGGTAGGCATACCCACTAAAACCCCCCCGGTTTCCGGCTGCATATCGCCAGGATTATATAAATGTGGGGCCGTTGTTGCAGTCTCCACCACAATCCTGGGCGACCTTTCCCGGCCGAAGCCAGGCTTCCCTGCGGGGATCCTTCCCAGTCCGACGCGTCCCTACTCGCTCTCCCTAGAGAGGGATGGGGAGCCCAGTCGACTGTCTGCTCTACGAATAAATGGAATTCTCCGAATCGCACCACCTCCTAAAGGGGAATGAGGTGCGCATAAAGCCGTCTCCTTCGCCCAAGCCTCCTTCGTCGGAGCCGATTCGCATGAGCGTTGGCTTCGCGGATCCGCTCCGATGCCTCCTTTTGCGAGATTATGTCTTCGCAAAAGGAGACTGCAGCATCCCAGGATCTATCGGTGGCGAGCATGGCCCGCACCATGCTCAGCAGCGAGAGATCCCTTCCCAACACAGTGATCAGATCCCTACGCTGCGAGGACCAGGCAGGGCACACCTGTAAAGTGTGCTCCGCGCTGTCCACCGCCGCGCCACAATGATGGCACTGTGAAGTCGCCTCCCTTCTTATCCGACACAGATACTTTCCGAAACATCCATGTCCGGAAAGAATCTGCGTCAGCCTAAAGGTCAGCGACCCATACCTCCGTCCACACCACTCTCTGAGAAGAGGGCGAACGGCATCGATCGTCCGCCTCCCGGCCTGGTCCCCATCCAGTCTCTCTTCCCAGGTGCGCATCAGCGACTCCTCGGCCCTGCACCGTACCGCCCCTCTCTCTTCTGGGGTCACTCTATCGCCCCTGGTCAGCACCGCTCGTCGCTCCAGGTACACCTCCCTGAGTACCTGAGCATCTAGCTCCCTAGAAATTTCAAAAAAATCAAATTCTTTATTATTTATTACGATAAATCTAATGCAAAATTATTAAAGTAAATAAAATAAAACACCTACGGATGGATAAAACGCGCGCGCGCTTTTACAGGTTAGATAGTCTAGTATTTCCGCAACCACAGTCCGTGGAAAGGTCGAAACGTTCGAGAACTAAAAATAAAACAATATACATACATACGCAATTATTAATTAAAAAATACTTTAGATTTTTATAGAAAAATAAACTCATTTCTTCTCGTGCTTTTCTATTAAAATTCTAACATATATAATAAATGCAAAAGTGTGTTTGTTTGTCCTTTCTTCACGCCCTAATAAACAACTAATCGACTTTATTTATGGCATATAGTATAGTTGAATGGACGAAGAGTAACCTAGGCTATTTTTTATCTCGATATTCCCACGGGAACGGGCACCACGGGGTGAAACCGCAGGCGGAAGATAGTAAATCATAATTATAGAATATCATTATGAGCGCAATATTTAAAAATCGAAAATCTTTATGATTATAAAATTATAATACGTTTAAAATCCGATTTTTGAACCTAAAAAAAAATTTTTTATAAAGATAATCTGAAATTTGAGCAATGTTCAAAGTGACTCGTCGGCTCTCTGAACCATTATCCGCAGCTTAGTTAGGTCACAAAATTAGTATCAAACTATCGAACAATGTTGTTTCTTAGTTCTAAGTTTGTTTCAGTGATGTCTTTGTCGTGCTACCTTGAAACTTCCAGTCGCTCGTGAAAGGTCAGCCTTCTGATGTAACCTTTAACTGTCTAATACTCTAGCGCAATTAAGGTTGTATTTAAGAAAATATTTTTCGGGAGGTTCAATATCTTAGTAGCTGTGGTAGTTTTATTGGAAAAAAAATACTCTCGACATTATGAATGTACGCATACAAATCATCATCAGCATTTTAACGTCACACAACATAACAACAACTGCTTGGGCACAGACCGTCCATGTCAGACCTTCCACAGACTTTCCAGACCTTCCATAAGAAAAAGTATCGCAAGGCCACGATTGTGGTTTTGTGAGAAGTTGCTTGCTTTTTAAAACTGTAGTATGTGGAATTAACGGGGAATTTATGCCGTATTTACGAAAAAAAGACGTGACTCAATAGCAATAGAGGTGAGAGCGTTTTATCACGCAGTTGGTCATCGGCAGCGCGGAATGGGCGACATTTTAAAACGTCCCTGGCCCTTCAAAGGTGGGACTACAGCGGGCCTTCCACCATTTATTAGAAACCGTCGAACGTTTTGTTTTATTAAGGTTGTCACATTTTGACACACTTCACACTTTGGAGGCGATGATTAAGCGAAGACACCAAAAAACTTCCGTCAAAAAACAAGTTTACTTTAAAATATTCGTTGTACGAAATAGCGTGCTAAGATTGAAACAATACTACGCTTAACGAAGGAAGGCCACCAGATGCGGCTGATACCAACAGCTTAACATGTAGAAGAGATAGAGACAGTGTTTTTGTAGCGCTCGTTGGAAAAAAATATCACTAAAAAAATAGTATAGAGACGGAATATGGCAAAATTCTCCTTTTTAATGAACGACAGGGAGACTCTTACACCCATATTCTAAGTCGTTCCTCCAAAACTTACTCGTCCTCGACTTAACGAAACCTCATTGAAAACCTCTTCGAAATAGTCCTCGAAATCGGTATTCTAAGTCATAACTTCGTAAGGACCTGGAGGAGCCAAAGAGTATGTAGCCACTCCGTGTTAGGCCTAGCGCACACTACCATTTTTACCCACGACGAGGTTGAGTCGAGTGTAAAAAGTTTTGGAGGAACGACTTAGAATATGGGGGTTAGTCTTCATCGTACCTGCTGTTAAGTATTGATAAGGCTAAAGATGAAAGCGAGCCTCTCCCGGAATCCTGAATCATTGAGGAACTCGCTATCTTATATTTCACTGCCGGAACACAACAATGCTGAAAACATTGTTGTTATTGCGTCAGACTTACATAAGATGGTGGAAGCTAGCCAGGCGGATTTACCCGTAAAACTTAAAAGTAGTGACCACGAAAGCTTAAAAAAAAGAGACAGCTATCTACAAGAAAAGCTTAGATTCCCAGCAAACGCAAAATGAAATTCCCAAAGCGATTTCTATTTAGCTTTGTGTCGTATACAAAAAGGCTTTTGCGGCGATATTGCCCTACTCTAGCTTGTTTGTAAAACCTTCAGTTCTTCAGCAAAAACGGGCGAGCTCAGAGAGCGTCAGACGCCCACAAAAAACGGGAGCTAACTAATCATTTGACCTGAAGTCTGTTGCCAGATTGAGCTTTGAAGAAGAGTAACTTACGAGGTTAACTTTCGTTTCATTTACCTTCGCATCTTAGAAATATCTGTATGTAAAATCAGGGAACTTCGGACGGGGCAATGATATAAAAATTGCAATAATTATCATGCAGATAATTGTAATTTTTAGAGCATCAAAATAAAAATGGTATAACGTATGTGATTGCTGGCTAATCGCTCCCTGATGGTTCGTATGGCGGCGTCTCACTCTCTCGCGCTCCTAGGTGCGAGAGTGAGACGCCGCGTGTTGCTATGACGCTAGCGCCAAAAACAATTTGGTAGCAATAACAGGAACTAAATGAATGTACATTGTAGATCATCTTTGTCGGTATAGGCCGCACTGTTGATACGTGACGGAAAGCAATGATCGCGCAATTTCTGCTGTCGCGTTGCTGTTGCAAAGATAGGTAATAGCTCCGCCGGTTGATCAGCAGAGTTTTGTGGGAAGCGTTGTTTTTTAAAGGAAATAAGGCTAAAGAAAATATTTGATTATTCAAATGAAACACTATGTTCTATTATTAGTGATATGAACTTTTTCCATAACTTTATTACAATTTTTAACCGACTTCATAAAAGAAGAAATTTCTCAATGCGGCGGAATCTTTTTTTATTGATTATTTTATTAATAATGCTTCCTGAAAAAATTCTACTGAACGACCAGGAATTTCTCCGACTGATCATGTACTAAAACAGTAACGAAGACAAAGACAAGACTGTACATGGAATATTTTTAACAAGTCGTTCCCGTTCCCGTGGGAATATCGGAGTAAAATATATCCTGACTCCTAGACTATATAGTATTTCTATTCTATATAGTATATCCTAGACTTCAATTCTGGCTATGAACTATTTATCAGTGCTCTTGAAAGGTTATCAGTGTTTGCTTACTTTGGGTAGGATAGTGACAAAAACAAAAAAACTTTACCGCCTCTGTGGTAACAACCACCGGTATCAGACCCAGGGGTCCCGGGTTCGATTCCCAGGGGGGTACATATTATATTCGGTTTGGTTGGTGGTAGGAATTGTTGTAAGTTCGCCTGGCTAGCTACCACCATCTTATCTAAGTCTGACACCATAACAACAATGTTTTCAGCATTGTTGTGTTCCGGCAGTTAGAGATAAGATAGCCAGTCCCTCAGTGGTTGAGGGTTCCGGGAAAGGCTCGCTTCCATCCACAGCCTTATCAATACTTAACATCAGGTATGATGAAGGCTAAGAGTCTCCCCGTCGTGAATAAAAAAAAATGTTGTATGTTTGTGCCCTTTCAAGCAAAAGCTACTGAGATCTGAGAATTCCATTGTACTCAAACGATATTTTTCTATTTAAAATTTATGATAAGACTAAAAATAGCATTGAAAAAATGCAAAAAATTTAAAATCGCAAAAACTACTGAACTTATTTTAATAAAATTTTTGGTAGGTAATAATAACTTTCTTCTACCACATGTGTTTCAGTAAGTAGTAAAAAACCAATACCGGTGAAACACCATAGAGAGAGAGACTTGGCAAATTCCGTCAACATTTGTAGAATCGAAACCCCTGAAAGGTGAGGACTTTTGATGTTTTGCATATTTCAATGCTATTTTTATACGATAATTTTTAAATAGAAAAATATTGGAAAAGTCAAGTGAATTCTCAGAATGGACTTGAACCCACGACCTTTTGAAATCCGGTCCAATGCTCTTTGGACAGAACTCAGATCATTGGACCGGATTTTCAAAGGTCGTGCTCGAGGTCGTATTTAAAATGTACCCCTGCAAGCTGGTACTGTACCGCACTGGACTGAACAAACTTCCATTCTATCGATTTAAAGTCCCAAAACTCCAAGGATTTGGGTCAGGTTTAACAACATCTTCCATCTTTAAATCGATTTTTAAATCTAATTGATCACCAACCAGGAAACTCTTAGAAACCGAACAATAGAAAAACGAAGTATTAATAAAGCCAGTGCGGTCATAAATCGGCTGCGGCATCCCACTTAGATTGCAGCCGACGCCTAATTGTTGTCCCCTCATCCCCTCGAACCCCTGGTCCCCTCGACACCCCCGGGACATAGGTGTCACCCAGCTTTTCTAATGTTCCTAACTTATGGACCGTCAGCAGAAATGCTTGGACGAAATTATATGTTTTGGCGTGTTTGCGTGCGTTCCTGGATGAAATAGGTGGTTGCTACATGGTTTGTTACTCTATACTCTTTTTAACTTCCTCTGAGACAAAAGTTAAATAAACTATAATGAGGTTTTTAAATAGGTGCAATTATAAACGCATCTAAAACAAATAAAATAAAAATGTCACATCAGAAAATCCCAAAACGTAGCCTATTTCTCAAACTTTGAATGCTTCTAATCTCTATTTTTTTTATACCAGTTAACCTAGCCCCAAAGTAAGCACTGTAAGGCTTGTGTTATGGGATCTAGGGTAACGGATATAAATATATATAATTATTCATTTATAAGTATATATGTGTAGAAATATATATAAACGTCCATGTCTCAGGTACAAATGCTCGTATTCATCATACAAACATTTAAAAATTGAAAAATTAAATGAGAAATTTTGTAATCAGTTTGGTTACATCGACCATCTTTCAGATCATCAGATCCTGACATGATGACAATGAGACCAAATGGAAAAAAAAAGAATTATTCAAATCGGTCCAGCCGTCTTCAAGTAATCAAGTAACATACATTAAAAAAAAAACAAGATTCCGTCGAATTGAGAACCTCCTCCTTTTTTGAAGTCGGTTAAAAAATTGAAAAGCTAGCCAAGGTATTCTTCTTTGCGGTTCTACTCTTTTATTTTTCTTGCCTTGGCTGACACCGACTCCAAATGGCTTAGTTTTTGCTTTTTAATTTTTTGAAGTCGGTTTTTTTTTTTAATAGAAAAATATGGGAAAAAATCAACTCGGCCACAAGTGAATTCTCAGGTAGGACTCGAACCCTGAATTCGAAGTCTCGGTAGCTCAGTGGTTAAAGCATTGGACCGGATTTCCAAAGGTCGTGGGTTCGAGCCCTTCTGAGAATTCACTTGTAAGCGAGTTTGAAAATTGCATTGAAAAAAAAACAAAAAATCATAAGCCATAATAATTACTGACAATTATAATTATAAATATTGAAAATTGAAACAGGTATTAAACGCGTAGAAACGTGATAGGTATTTAACCTACCTAATTCTAGTGTCAGCCCGTGACCACGGCTGATGTAATTTGGCCGAAACTATCACGTAACTACGCGTTTAATACACGTTTCAATTTTCAATATTTATAATTATAATTATGTTCTTACCGACAATGTTTGTAAACCACGTTGTGAAAAAGGGGATTTTACATGACGTCACTAAAGTGGGAACTACACGCGGCCCTTGAAGCTCTTTCAATATTTTCGTAAAACAATTTCAGCGGATGGAGGTCGTTTTATTACGCGTCGGCGTTGATAAATTGCTTCAGTAAATGTACTAGGTAGGACTACCAATACGGGAGATGATACACGAAATTACTTATTTTAGTTCTCCTGCGAAAATACCTTAGGTTGTAATAGGCAAGAACGTTTTAGTTCCATCTCAGTAAGTGTAAGTATGTAACGATGCCATTTCGTTCTAGCCTTATCGATGGATGAAACCTCTATAATGGCTGGAAACTCCGTAGTCTCACTCTATGGTAATCAAGTTGTATTTTTATCTGTTCTGTCTAAATACAAATTTTCTCCGTTCCACGATTCCTGTTCGGTACATTTTGACGTAATATTATAGTATATAGTATAGAAGCCAGCAGGCTAGACACTACTATTTAAATCATACCTTTATAAACCAACCATATTTTTCATATACATCAGGAACCCGATACACGGGTTCCTTATTTCCATTAATATAAATAAAAGTCAAGTCTCCTGGAACGATTCTTTTATTCCGTTCCTAATTATTAAATGAGGGCGGCGGTTCCGACGTTCCGGCGACTTTAGTGCTGCCGGACTAGGAGCCCCGCCACAAGTATAATCGTTGTCTCAGCCACATGACACCCACTGCTGGGTATAGGCCTCCCCCAAGGATCTCCACGACGATCGGTCCTGTGCTAATGTAAGTATCTGTGTGTATGTCGTAGCTGTGTGTAAGTATAATGTTCTTGTACAATAACAAGCTATGTAGACTTAGAATGGCACTACCCCCTTTCATCCCGTGGGTGTCGTAAAAGACGAGTAAGGGACTCAGCCTTCAGGAGACGGGCAGCAGCGTCTCCTACAAACTTGGCCATACTGCGCTTGCCAACCCGCCTGCCAAGCGTGGCGATTATGGGGATTATGATACCCCCTTTTGGGGGGGGGCCTAGAACCAGCAGTGAGTGTTATGTGGCTGTGACGACAATAACAAGCATACAGAGATGCTGTGGGTATATTAACAGTTTTTGTTTGTCTTTTAAAACCACGAGAGACGGAGACGGAAGTAGATATACTAATAAATAATATAAAAAGGTAAAGCTTATAAGAAGTAATTTAAAAAACAAAAATAAAAATCTCTAAGACGAAAATAATTTTAAAAAATCTCTTTTTTTTCATGAACGTCGGTGAGATTCTTCCGCCTTCATCATACCTGATGTTAAGTATTGATAAGGCTGAAGATGGATGCGAGCCTCTCCCGGAATCCTTAACCACTGAGGAACTGGCTATCTTATCTCAAGCTACCGGAACACATGGCGTCAGGCTCAGATAGGATGGTGGTAGCTAGCCTGGCGGACTTACAACAAGTCCTACCACCAACCAAACCGAATACGATATGTACCCCCACTGGAAATCGAACCCGGTTTCAGACCCCCCCTGGGTATGAAACCGGGTTCGATTCGGTGGTTGTACCACTAGACCATAGAAGCGGTTAAATCTGTAAAAAGTCACATTATTAATTCTAGAGTGACAAAAGGTCAGTCAGGTCAGGTTTTAAGTCAAATAAAATCACATTGACACCTGGCAGAACCCATTTACTACCCTACACCTTCTACAAGCCCAAGGATGCGGGTCCACAACCTTGCCTAGCAAGTGGAGTTTCTTTTTTTAAGAAATAAAATGTTCTAGTAATTCATACTTATTAATAAGTCGACGTACTTTATCAAGAGGTGTTTAAAGCAATATTATACACGGATGTCTTTCCAATGATAAACGCAACCGAACCTTTTTGCTGACCTTACATGCAGTTCCTCAGGCGGTGACGTCACTCCACTCTTGAGTTCCGATCGGAGGAAAATATCGAGTGCTGCCCCCTAGCGGATCGTACAAGACACTGTCGCCGCCGTTACAAGGTTGTATAACCGACTTTAAGACCCATTTTGCTATGTCAGCATCGTGTGATATTTTTATGCAGCCCGACGATGGAACTTGTAATTTGGAACTGGTATTTTATATCCCACTTCCTCCTACTAATATTAGAGACTTGCTTCCGGTCGCGGTTTCACCCGCCTGGTTCCCGTTCCCGTGAGAATATCGGGTATTCGGGATATTTCTTCGGCGGTATCGCGTGAGGTGGGTCGTTACGTTCCCTAAAATATGGGAATGCGTCATGCTTGTGGACGGGTGCCGCCAGCGGAAATGGGTCTACTTCAGTCTGCTTGTCTTAACGTTGTGCTTAGAGCTTAAATATTTTCATTTGACCTGTATGTACATCACAACTTGCAGTAAAGTAACCTTGTAATGCTAGAAATGTTATAATGTAAGTCCTTCCTTGCGAGTTGAAAATTGTTTACCGTTATGGTAACCATAAATGTAACCTATATATATATATATATAATGTAAACTAGAGAGCTGTTGAAACTAAGCAGAAGAAACATAAGGAACATAGTAGGAGTACTGACAGGACATTGTCCACTGAATAGGCACCTTTCAATAATCAAAAGGACAGAGGACCCCACCTGTCCACAATGTAATGAAAAGGAAGAAACAAGCTACCACTTCATGGCAGAATGCCCAATGTATGCATCATTGCGCTGGGAGCTCTTTGAAGCGGATAAGCTAGAAGAAGAGGATTTAAAGCAGTTGACGATAAGTGAACTCAACAGGTATTGTAAGCGCACAGGAAGGTTCGAGGGTCCGACGCTGGTGGGTGAACGATAACCCGCCCCCCCCTGTCCGTCAGGGGATTTCTTCACCGGGGAATTGGGTGAAATGGTTCCAACTAGGGAGACTGATCACCCGTCCGGCCTTGCTGGCGTCCCCTCTCCAAAAATAATAATAATAATAATACTGTACTGAAAGTTGTGACGTACATACAGGTCGATAGCAATTTATTTTAGATGAAAATATTTAATCTCTAAGCACAACGTTAAGACAAGCAGACTGAAGTAGACCCATTTCCGCTGGTGGCACCCGTTCACGAGCATGACGCATGAACCAGCCATCGCTTCGCTCAACCATATTACGTAACGACCCGCCTCACACGACACCGCCGAAGAAACGTTTGAGTGAGCATGACGTACTTCAGGTACTTATGTTAAAGTGTATAAATATAAAAATACAATGGCAAAAACAAAAAAAAGAAATATACAAGTGCATTAATATAAGACGCAACTTACAATGTTACTGGAAGACGCATCAGCTGAGTCATAATCATAAAGCGTATTTAAAGTAAATTAAAAATAATAATAATAATGGCTTTCATATACTTAATTACAATAATTGGAGAACATTACTTATTTTTATTTATTCTGATCAAGCAGTGCCACGTTCTCAATTCAAAACATCATAATATCATATTTTATGTTCATAACCAGGCTATCTACTAACTGTGTACCAAATTTCATCCCAATCCGTTCAGTTGTTTTTGAGTTTATTCGTTGCAAACAAGCAAACAAACAATCAAATCTTTTCTCTTTTTAATATTAGGTTGTGATAGTTTAGATGCTTAGGGGTCTTGAGTGTTTGTTACTCAAACACGCAAAACCAACTGAATGGGTTTGGATGAAGTTTGGCACATGGTTTATATACTGTATTAAAACATTGGAAGTATCGCTGTCGCGTATTCACTAGGGATTTTCCAAATGTCCACGTTTCATACGTATAAAAATTGCATTGAAAAATGAAAAAAAATCGAAAACCATAAACTTACAATAAGTGGTTGCGAAAAACTTAAATTCATTAATTATGGTTCTATAATATCGTCCCCTTAGTGGTAAAACCGATTATCTGCACTTTTTTTTTTTTTGCAAAATTTGTATATTACCTTGCCATCTTGACAATAATTTGAGAATTTATTATAACTATTTAATAAATATGTTGAGGTTGCCCGTGTTTTTGAAGATTTCTTCTCTCGGGTACCCTTAGAAACTACCAGTAATTTAAATTCCTGTCCAAACGTTGCTGCTGCCCTCTTAGAGTCATGTGTTGAGAAGTGTTATAAAGTTTTCAATTTTAAGCATATTAATAGTGAAGACATTTTAAAAGCTTTCAAGTCTATAAATATTAAAAAGACTGAAGATTTATGGGGCATATCAACCAGCGTTATTAAATCTATAATTGAAATAATAGCTCCATATTTAGCTTTCATTTTTAATCAATGCATAGATGAAGGTACTTTTCCCGATTTAATGAAATATAGTAAGCTTATTCCTCTTTTTAAATCAGGTGACAAAAGTGACCCCACAAATTTTAGGCCGATATCAGTCTTACCGGCACTTAGTAAAATTTTTGAAAAAATTATATACTCTCAATTATTAGACTATTTAACAGTAAATCAAATCCTTCATAATAATCAGTTCGGCTTTTCTAAAGGTAAAAATACTACAGATGCTGGAATAGCACTCCTCAAACATATTTTTGAGGCTTGGGAGGGCAAGCAAGACGTAATTGGTATATTTTGTGACCTGTCTAAAGCTTTCGATTGCGTTGATCACGTTACACTTTTAAAGAAGCTAGAACATTATGGTGTCTCTAAAAAATCAGTTAGCCTTTTGCAGTCATACTTGCACAATAGACATCAAAAAGTAATTGTAAATAATACTGCTTCTACTGGAGCCCCCATTATTATGGGCGTGCCCCAAGGTTCAATATTGGGCCCTCTGCTGTTCTTAATATATATTAACGATCTCCCTAACTACGCGAGTAATTTATGTGAGACAGTACTATTTGCAGATGATACATCTTTAATTTTTAAAATTGATAGAGGAAACAACTGTTCTGACGAAGTAAATAGTGCTCTCTCTCAAGTCGCACACTGGTTCAACAGTAATAATTTGTCTCTTAACCCTACCAAAACGAAATTTGTTAAATTCACATTACCTAATGTAGGGCAGGTCGACATGCACATCAATTTGAATGGGGATGTAGTAGAGTTAGTTGAGAGTACTAAATTTCTTGGTATTACATTAGATTCAAAACTACAATGGGATCCACATATTGAAACCTTGTCGAGTAGACTTAGTTCTGCGGCTTTCGCAATAAGGAAAATAAGGCTCCTAACTGATATTGAAACGGCAAGACTAGTTTACTTTAGTTATTTTCATAGTGTAATGTCCTATGGCCTGTTGTTGTGGGGCTCAGCAGCCAATATAGAAAATGTTTTTATACTTCAAAAAAGAGCTGTGCGCGCCATTTACAACCTTCGACAGAGAGATTCTCTTAAAGAATTGTTTAAAGAGATTAATATACTAACTTTGGCGGGACAATACATTTATGATAATATAGTATATGTAAGGAAACATCACGATTTATTTATTAAGCATAGCGATGTTCATAATTTTAATACTAGAAACAAGAATAAGCTTGCCGTTCCAAGATTTCGACTTGAAAAATGCAGTCGCTCGTTTTTGGGGAAAGGCATAGCCTTTTTTAATAAAGTTCCACAACAAGTGATTGAGCTGCCTTTGCATAAATTTAAAATACATGTTAAAAAAACGCTCTTAAGCAAAGGTTATTACAAGGTAGAAGATTATTTGAAAGACCAAAATGCATGGAAGTGATACTAACATAAAACATGACTATTGTAATTGTATAAAAGGAAAATATTCTAATAACTAAGTATAAGAAAATTTTCCTCTTATATTAAATATGTTTCAAGATTGTAGATTTGTGTTTGGCAACGACATGTTCCTTTGTAAATAGTGTTGCTTCTGTTAAAGCTGATAAGTTTCTTGCGGCCGTTCTTCTTATCAGTTAAAAGATGTCCTGAATGGCTGGTAGGAAAAAAAAATTGGACGATTCGAAAGCACTTATCTATAAGTCTATTTGAATAAAAATCTTTGACTTTGACTTTGACTTTGACTAACAAAATTAAACTATGTGTTAAGGTGTATATTACCTTGCCATCTTGACAATAATTTGAGAATTTATTATAACAAAATTTTATTTATTATGACAAAAAAAAAAGTGCAGATAATCGGTTTTACCACTAAGGGGACGATATATTGCCTTGCCATGCCTTTAAATTTTCAGTTTAAAAACTTACTATTTTGCAACAAAAGCCAAAATTTTATTGTTACAATAATTCCAAAGCTGATTAGTTAGTGGAAGTTTCGGTCCGTTATTTTTAACTGTCGCCCGAGCCCGACTGCAGTCGTTAAAGACATCGTACTTTAAGGCGATCTATTCAAAGGCTCCTTCTTGAAATTGTGCCAACTGCTACGTTTGTTCAGTTCCTTTGGTCATTGCATGGGGCATTTGCAATTAAGAAAGTTCATGGGGGTGTTCATGAACTGGATTTTTTTTTAGGTTTCCCAACTTACAGGACTGGCCACCCGCAATTTAACCCGTGTGGTTTCCTTTCCCGTGGTAATATTAGAATCATATGTATTCTATGTTTTGATCCAGGCTAAAGACAAGTTTTAGCACAGAATAAAGAAATATACAGTACTTTCTCTCAGACTGTTTCTTGTTAAAAGTTAATTATTATTGTAACCGATACGCGATAGAACTGCCCGCCAATATATATATTATCCATTCATCCATTCGCGGCGGACTCTAGTCTGGAGGTCTACTCTCTAAGCACGAAACCCGTAGTTTCGGCCTAAGTTACGGACGTTTCCTACTCCGTATCACCTACGGGCAGCTTATTAGTTCGGAGACCCGGACTAAGAATTTATGAGAATACGTTTTGACTAACGGACGGGGGCCCGGGACGCCTGCCGAGCTCTCGATGAGGCGCGTCAGGTTTTACTCGCGAACAGCCTTTTTGGAGGAAGATAATATACTGTATGTATCTATATACTGTGCTATTAGTTTAATTTTATCCAAATGTTGAGCCGTTTCGCATGATTGAGTAACAAACATCTAAACATTCACATTTATAATATTAAATAGGATAAGATATTGGTAGGACCATGACTGTGGATTTTAAACATGATTTTTTGGTTACGAGATACCTAGTAAATGTTTTTGAATTTTTGCATTTTTCAAAGCTATTTTTATACTTATGATAAATTTTAAATAGAAAAATATTGGAAAAAAAACAACTCAGCCACAAGTGAAATCTCAGATGGGACACGAACCCGCGACCTTTGGAAATCCGATCCAATGCTCTAACCGCTGAGCTACCGAGACTTGCGAACCACCGTCGAAATTCTCCAATACTTTTATATTTTTAATACGCTGTAGGCCAGCGTTGTCACACCAATGCTAGGATCAGGGGCGTGCATTCCATATAGGTAATTAGGCAGTGCCTACCTCAATCAAAATCTAAATAAATATACAATAAGTGTTAAAGTTATTTTATTTTAGTTTAAACTTCTATTCAACACTCACCCACTAAGATTTTCCTTACGCTAAATACTGAATACCTACCGGTAAGCAGTCTCGAAATTGCCTACTCGAAACAAGCAGCGTTTCATACAAGAATACAACTTATTTAGAAAAAGTATTGCTCAAGTATAAACCCCCCACGGCAAGAAGGGCGCTATTTGTACGTGTAACGTTCTAGCTTAAACTTCCGGAATATATCAGTATAAAGTAAGCAAGCTTACCTGACGAATGAATTTGGTCGCGAATTATTTTGTTGAGGAGTTATTTTAAAACTATCATATTTCCGAAGATATTCATTAAAATTAAATGATGTAAATGCAATGCAATTTTGTTCAAAATTAAATACTTGTAATGATTAACGTATTTATTTAGATAAGGATTAATATCATGTTTATAAAAACAGCTTCTCAAATAATACATTAGTTTAGAACAAATAGTATTATCTTAAAAATGGTTATAGTGAGTTAACCATAAAACATAGACATAATTATGCTGTCGCGGACTTTTTTTAGAACTTTTTAAGGGGAACAATTTCGTCATACATGATTTTTACGTAATTTTAACCGTTTAAACACCGTCCGCAAAAGAAGCTCCCAAAAGTAATATTTTTTCCAAGTTTTTGCAACGTTTTATATTAATGCTCTGCTCCTAATAATCGTAGCGTGATATTAATAATATCTTATTACCTTCCGAGATATATGGACTATCCAAATCAACAACAATTCGAACTAGTAGTTCCGGAGATTAGCGTGCTCAAACAATCAAACTCGTCAGCATTTTAATATTCCTACTAAACATTACGAACCTTATCATTTATGACTAGCGGCCGCTCTCGGTTTCACTCGCCGCGTGGTTGAAGTTACCGTGGGAATATCAGGATAATTATAAATATTTCCATACAATGTGGTTTTCTGATGTATAAGCTACATTGCTGTAAAGTTTCATCTTAATCAGTTCAGTAGTTTTTGAGTGAAAGAGTAACAAACATTTATCCATCCAAATATCTTCACAAACTATCCAACTTATAATATTCGGTAATAGGATAGGATAATTGCAAATTTACTAGTTAGATCCACAGTGCCTACTACGCTGGAAAACCAATGCACGCCCCTGGCTAGGAATATCCTTGCATTCGAAAGAAACATCTTTTCAGGTGTTTAACGATGGATTAAGATGCAACAGCCAATAATTTATGATTTTTTATTTTTTGCATTTTTCAATGCTATTTTTATACATATGATACATTTTAGATAAAAAATATTGAAAAAAAAAAAACAACTTGTGTTGCCGAGTTATTTTTCCAATATTTTTCTATTAAAAAAATATCCTAAACGTGGTAGTAGTTTACGAAATAACTATTTAATAATCTGTGGTGAGTGACCTATGATCATATATATGTATAAAAAACAACAATGACCCGCTCTTGCCCAAAACAACCAGAACCAATCAGAAAACGCTTGCGTGCGGAAAGCATGCATGCATGCTTGGCTGAAGCCAATACTGCATTAATACTGCACCGACAAGTCAGGAAATGGCTCACCTTCTTTCGGAAAACATTTTTAAGCGGTGTATGACCTACATCGCTATATCTTGCAGAGATTTGAAGTGTGTAAAAAGTTGTTCCGTATATGCCAGTTGAAGTTTTCTTTTAATTTTTATGGACTTAGCAACACATTTACATTTTCAACAGTAAGTATCCTTATGTTAGCATAATAAACAAGTTAGCAGCGCCTGCTAGTTAGCAGGCACAAAATAGACTTCTAAACCACTTACATTTGACACATGTCCAAGGTGTCCTAAACTCATTCCCGTTGACCGTTTGTCTCTATCTCTTATGGTTTCTGAGATCTCGATGCGTACATACATACGTACGTACGTACGGACGGACAGAGAGGGATTATAAGACTTTTCTAAACTTTAGAGTTTAGAAGTCTAAAACGAGCCCATAATCTAGGTGTTTATACTAATAATGTAAATGCAACTACCTACGACATGGTGACTTTTTGTTATATTTGTTTAAGTACGCTCATTGACAATGCTAAATTTTGAATTTTGTTTATATAAGTTTCTCAGTAAGTGAATTATATGTAATTCTTATGAGAAATAAAGTTCTTCTTTAACCATAATACAATAAAGCTAAGCATTATAATAATATGGTATTTCCGTTTAAACGCGATAATCTAACTAATATAAAAAAAAAAATTCACCTCACACTCTCTGAAAAGGAGGTTTTGTCAATCAGATTAGGCGTAGAAACTCGCTTTTTGCGGCCTAGCGCGGCAAAGTACTTTTTTTAATTGATTACCTCAAAATATGTCATAATGCGTTCCGAATCGCACTATTGACTTTTTGTTACATTTTATTCTTATTTGAAATAGCTTTAAATTAATTATAATACTCCGTTTTGGTTTTATTATATTATTTTAGTTAATTGAATCATAAAAACAATAAAAATAAGATTAAACTATTTGTTATTAAAAAAATATATTAGGCTGAACGAGATTTCACAACCTATGATTGGATTTCGGACCGTGAGCGTGACATAAATCTTTATTTTTAAATTGTCTTTGTCTTGTACCTCATGTCAGTGTCAACATTTACGGAATCGTTATTTTTGTTATTTATAAGTAACAATATATTCCTACTTTAAATAACTTTGATTAACTATAATACTCCCTTTTTATTATTTTAGTTTATTATATCATTTAACAACGAGAATAAGTTATATTTAGATTAAACTTTATGTTTAAAGAATTTTTTACCGGAAGTTGACCGCGGAAACAACCATAAAATGTTCCTCGCTGTTGTGAGGTGAAATATTGTGTGTTGCGCTCGGCAGAAAAGTTTTTAGCGTCTTGTACCTTTGAAATCCTCGCTTCGCTCAGGATTCAATCTTTGTTCAAGA
Organism: Chrysoteuchia culmella; assembly: GCA_910589605.1. Lineage (NCBI taxonomy): Eukaryota > Metazoa > Arthropoda > Insecta > Lepidoptera > Crambidae > Chrysoteuchia > Chrysoteuchia culmella. Next base: position 25,657,012 of record OU342643.1, on the reverse strand, counting down.
CAATAATCCTTCGCTTGCTCTGCTTTCAATAGAGGTAACTCGCCGCTAAATAACCAACTTTCCAGCCTTGCATAACAAATAACTATCACTTTGTGGATTTTAAGGCTATTTAACATACATGTACACAGTTTATTCACTGTATCCCCAAATAATCGATGTTGCGGATAAATCATATCAGAAACATTATCTTTATGTATGTAAAAAGAAATAAAAGTCGAAAAAACTTGGAAAATTGTCTCCAATAAACAGGCAGCCGCATTTCTTCTGTTTCCTTTTACTCAATAAACAATAACGTATAGTCATCAAATATTTAATGAGCAATCCGTGGCAGTGTCCCATAGTCCACTGTCCCAAGTCTCCCGAGAGTTGTGCAGGTTTCGCAGTAATTGCGCAGATGCCTTGTGTTGCTGCTGCATAATTTAATGCCAGGCCAAGCATGCAATTAAGCTTTTAAGAATAATTACCTTCGTACCAAATATAGTGTTAAAGTGTGAGGTAAATGTTTTCGGACTAAAGTTTTTGGGATGTTAAATACTTACCTTATTTACGGATCTACAACTACGGATTTATGCTCTACGGATTTTCATCTGCATGGAAATGTTTTCGATCGCTCAGTTTCACAAGAAGCTATAAAACGAATATTTTGTGTTTTATTTAAGAAATTATAGAAACGGAAAGCAAATATTCGGGGATATCCTTAATTATGTTTTTCTGTGTTCAATTATCGATATTCAATCATCCTTGAAAATTATAGTCGCTACTTTTAACATAATTTTTAGTTAGTATTTCAAGTAATAATTCATTGAAGTGTTTAGCTTCTATTAGAAAAAAATACGGGTTGCACTCTGGGAGTGGCACGGCTTAAACGAAAATAACGATCAAAATTCACTATATCTTGACCACAACTTCATAAAAAGTTGATGAAAACGGAGGCCAACTTGATCCAAATAAATCCATTTAAACTGTCCTGGCATCAATATGAAAGTTGGTAGTAATGAGAGATCTCTATATAATGGTTGTTATTAACTAATAAACGTAGATCTTTCAAGTGTGAGACTTTATGTAATTTGAAATAGTTCAACGGTAAATGGTCTTACGAATTTTCAATCAGGGCCACGTGTCCTGACGCGACTTTAAAATTTTTTACCCATCCCAAAAATGTAACACTCTGATGTACACAACGCCGGTAAAGAAGTTTTTACTTCAATAACAATTTATTCTATACTGTATGGCATCAACAAGTAGCATTGTAAACGCAACAATTAAATCGACGACCTGTTTTGCGCAGGGGTACCTACCCCACCTTCTGCGCCAGAGGTCCCGGGTTCGATCCCCGGACAAGACAAATATTTGTGTGCATGAACATGTCTATTTGTCTTGGTCTGGGTGTTTAATATGTATATTATGTATGTATTTACAAAAAAAAAGTATATAAGTATGTTTATCCGTTATCTAGTATCCATAACACAAGTTCTTCATGATACTTAACGTGGGCTAGATAATTGGTGTGATTGTATGGAAATATTTATTATTATTTATTATTTATAAATAACACGAGTGATTCAGCAAACACAGTATATGAAAACTTAACCACTGCGTAACTTGCCACATCTTTTTCTGTAATATTGTAGTCAGAAAGGTACCTAACTGTGCAAATTATTTCTCAACGTACCTTTATTTCTCAACGTGAATTATTTGACAAAGCGGACCACTTCCCATTATTCGGCCACAGCAAATCACGCCCTCTGGCGGAGCTCGCCGCAACTTCACGGCGTAATTAAATTTATGGAGGACATTAGTGTTATTAGAGGAATAAGCTGCTCCCGGTGGGCGCTGCTGCCACTGTGCGACAGGCAGTCCTTAAGTATACGTCGCAGCAATCTGGTTAAATCAGCCATTTAAATGGAAGGCCAGCCCAATAATTAAACGCCGGCATCAATGAAATGGGTAAAGAACAACTAGCCAATTCGTTAAATGAAACGTTCAGCGAATTGGCTGAACATTATTTAGCCATTTTGTTAAATGAGATATAGTCTCATTAGACACAAACTTTTCGTATTTGCTCTCTTATCGTGTAAAATTGAATTTATTTGAAACAAATAACAAATCACACAACACAAAAACATACTTAAAAATTTGTCTCAAAACGGTCACGACTCAGCATAATGCGTGGTCTACGACCAGCGCTGATCTTCCGTCGTGACCGGTTTGAATATCCGATACGGAGACAAAAAAACACTAAAGTAAAAAACAAATAAAAACAAAAATAATTAGCTTAAAAAATATGCTACAACAAACAAAAACTTTTCCGGCTGTATGGACCAAATTCCTTAACATTTTAATAACAAGACATAAACTAAAAGTGACAGACCGGAGAGACATTGACATTGATTAGAGGCTACCTCTAGTGTTCATAAAGCCGAAGGCCTCTGACTTGGCTTAACCACTTATCAGATGTTAATAGCCGGGACCGACGGTTTAACATGTCGTCCAAAGCACGGAAGCACTCAGTTCTAATGCCGACTTTTACGGTCAACCATCTGACACATGGCCAAGCGGTTACGTGCGAACGTGATAGACGTTACTTTAAAATATAACCATTTTAATCAATAAATTAGTAGTATTAAATTAGTTCCAGAGAGTTACTGGAATACTTTTTTAGGTCTTTGGAAATGTTATCGAAGCGATCACGGCCGCGATTGACAGACTGATCGTATTCGATCACGTTCGTTAAGCAAAGTTCGGCCCGGTCAGGTGTCGGATGGGTGACCGTAAAGTGGCATTACAACTGAGCGCTTCCGTGCTACGGAGGGCACGCTAACCCGTCGGTCTTGGCTGTTGTCATTTGATTACAGTCGTTAAGCCAAGTCAGAGGCCTTATAGGCGGTTTGATAAACTCTGACATCAGAGGTGGCCACTAATCCTCACTCGATAAGAAGAAAAAGAAGAAGAAAATGTTATCAAGATCTATTTCCATAAACTTCAAAGCTGAATAAACTCATACGTCTGAGTCGGCATCATAAATAACGTTAAGAGCATAAGTTTACTCTGAGGATGCCCACAATGTTCTCGCGATAATAGCTTTCATTCATTTAAGTTACAAAAGCATGCTGTCAGAAGTTGTGAAGTGAGATAGCATGCCAACTTCTGCAGCACCTCTTGTAGTGCAACGTACGTAAGACTTAAGTTTACCTTCGGATAGTGCAGTGAAAGGTTGAAAAATATGGATGTTTCAGAAAAATAGCGTACAGGTAACGATAGCGAATGAGGCTCTTTGTGGTCTACCTCGTAGTAACACCATCAGTATCAGACCTTGTGGTCCCGGGTTTAATTTAGTAACATTGTTTTCGGTTTGGTTGTTGGTAGGAGTTGTTTCACCTGGCTAGAGCCTACCCCTCTTATCTAAGTTTCTTGGCGTTTGCATTTCCAGGGTCCAGGTTTCAGGTCTACGTTTTTTGGTATCATTCACCATTGCTGCAGATTCGTAGCCACACACAGTATTTAAAAGACGAGCAATGCCCATTTTTTTTTTATTGCAATTTGCAATCAGTAAAATAAACATTTTGACATAATAGGGTTGGACTGTGATAGGCTGAATGAAGGTGATGATGAAGGGTGGACTTAAACAGCAGCCAGAATCCAAAAATGCCATTACATTTATGATGACCGGTTTAGCGAGTCTTTAGAGTAACATCAAACCATTATATGGAAATCAGAAAAATATAGTTCCATCGTAATCTCTTAAAAAAACAAGATGGCGCCTGCCCACGGCGGGATACAAACTCGGGTCCTCGTTAACATTCATAGGGGTAACTGCCGAACCTTTTTGGTGCTAACAAACGTTTTTGCCGTTTGAAACTTGTTGATTTTTTTTATGAGCTACGGGGAGACTCTTAGCCTTCATCATACCTGATGTTAAGTATTGATAAGTCTGAATATGGTAGCGAGCCTGTCCCGGAATCCTCGTCACTGAGGAACTGGCTATCTTATCTCTAACTGCCGTCAGTTATGGCGTCAGGCTTAGATAAGATGGTAGTAGCTAGCCAGGCGGACTTACAACAAGTCCTACCACCAACCAAACCGAATACAATATGTACCCCCCTGAGAATCGAACCCGGGACCACTGGGTCTGATACCGGTGGCTGTTACCACTAGACCAAAGAGGCGGTGTAAATGCGGCGGTTGTTATGTTCTTTAGGAAACTATTTAATTTTTTTTGTTGTTATTTTGATTGATATTTTGATTGTTATTTTGGTTGATAACAATTGGTATGAATGAACTAATATCGAGTGAGAATAACTTTTTTTTAAACGGTTTCAAAAAAAGGGAGGAGTTTTTTTCGTTAGTTACGTTTTCAGAGCCTTCAGGATGGACAAAAAAAATTATTTTCGGTAGCACCTGCATTGAGTATTTCACTGAAATTAATTTAATTATTTCACTTCATGTAATGCATAGGTATTAGGTCTATACCTATTAGTAAAAGTAGTACACGATGTTATAATAACCGGAACAATACGCTATGAAGTCCTTAAAGTGTTTTATTTTATAGATATTTCACAAAGTGGCTGGAGTAAATTTTTTAGCATACTTTCTCAATTTCGAGATAGTTATCTGGTATTAAAAAGCTATGTGAAACTAACTTGTCGTAAGATAATTAAACGTTCTTTTAGTTTCACCCTCGGGTTATCAGCAAGGCCACTTCTTTAATCCTTGGCAGAAAAGCGGTGCACTTTCTTGCAGCACACATTAATGCATTAGTTTAAATATTCATAGGATGGCATTATGCAAGATGAATATGCGCGGTGGTGCGCGCAGGGCGGGCTGCATACTGCATACTTGACAACTTATTTTGAGTTTAAAATGTTACTACAACACTTAAGTAAATGTTGTTTAAGCAAGACATAAGGAATGTTACAACAGAAATACATTTTTAAGACTTCATTTTTTTTTGTTTCGACAGATTAATGAACGTTCCTATTTTTCTTGTTCTTTTTTGTGTTCAGGCAGTTAAAGATAAGATGGATAGTTCCTCAGTAGTTAAGTATTCCGAGAGAAGTGCGGTGCTACCTTCAGCCTCATAATTTTAACATCAGTTACGCTTATAAATAAGTACTGCACTTGTAATATTAGTTAGCATCAGGTACAGTAAGCGTTTTCTAGTTGTCTACATTTAAAAAAACTACCTACCATTTACGATATACTAGAAGGTTAGTTACAATAGATCTTTAAGGTTGGTGACTACCGTTCTCACTGAAGCTGCAAATTGCAGGGTCCCTATTACCCCTATATAAACCAAAGTTAAAATATTAAAGTGGTTACAGAGCTATCCTACACAAAAACGGAAAGTCTACAGGAAATAAATCGATAAAACTATTTAACAAACAAACACACACACACATGCACACACACAAACACACACACGGATCTTTATGTGTTATTAATGTGTTATGTTAATCGATGCAATACTTACTTTGTCATAATTATTATTATAGTAAAAGTATAACTTTGTATAATTATTTCGACTCGTTATGACACAATTTAAACCCAACTCCTGTAAATCATTCAACTAGCTTCCGCGATACAGGCTTGTCCTAGTGTGGCAGCTGTTGCTAACTGTTTAAGTATCCTCTTTTTGAATAAAGATTTTATTTTACTTTTTTTTTATCTCTCACAAAAAATAAATGGTAATAATATACGATACAAAGATAGCGTTAGTGTTGGAAACACTGTAAGTAGTACAACCGTGATGCGAATATGTTAAAAACGCAGTTTTCAAAAATTAAACTTGTGAGTACAGGGCCGCACGCAATGACCGTAAAAATATATAACCATATACCAAATTACATTAAAGAAATCAAGGAAACAACACGATTTATAACAACTTTAAAAAATTATCTCATTAAAAAATGCTATTACAATATGAACGAATTCTTTGACTAAAAACCGACACATTAATTATAATTTCCATATACAAAACAAACTTATATAACTTATTTAATATTTTTTGAATTGTTTTGTAGACTTGGTTATTTCTAATGAATCGAAGGCACCAAATTTTAAGTATAATTTTTTCTAATTTTTATTGTTTACATATATATATACGGATTTTAATAATGACATTGTGAATTTTAATTAATTAATTTTTTATTATTTATTTATTAAGTAGTTAGATTTTATGTATTTAATTGTAAATTATGCAACATTTTAATTTAATTTATTTTATGAAAACTAAATTATAGAATGAATGTTTTTTTGTTAAATATTTTTTAATTAAGCTCTCTTTTATATTGCAACGCCCTTGCAGGGCGTCACAGGAACTGTAAAGGACATCAGGCAATCTGGTCCAAAAAAAAAAAGTGAGCGGCCAGACCCGAGATTAATTTCAATAGATAGTTCCTATTAAGGCCTAAAATAAATGATATGGAATTAACACTGTCACCGCATGAACTGAGTAGCTATTTCGAGTAAAAAATTCTGGACAAATAAAAGTGAGCGGCCAGACCCAAGATTATTTCCAATAGGTAGTTAATACTAAGACCTAAAAAAAAATATATGGACCTAACCCTGTCACCACTTGAACTGAGTAGCTATTTCAAGTTAAAAAATCTGGACAAAAATAAAAAGTGAGCGGCCAGACCCAAGATTATTTACAATAGGTAGTTAATACTAAGGCCTAAAAATATGTATATGGACCTAACCCTGTTACCGCATAAACTAAGTAGCTATTTCAAGTTAAAAAATCTAGACAAAAAAAAAGTGAGCGGCCAGACACCAGATTATTTCCAATAGGTAGTTTATACTAAGGACTAAAAAAAATTATATGGACCTAACCCTGTCACCACATGAACTGAGTAGCTATTTCAAGTTAAAAAATCTAGACAAAAAAAAAAGTGAGCGGCCAGACTCGAGATTATTTTCAATAGGTAGTTTCTATTAAGGCCTACAAAAATTATATGGACTTAACCCTGTCACCGCATGAACTGAGTAGCTATTTCAAGTTAAAAAATCTGGACAAAAAAAAAAGTGAGCGGCCAGACCCAAGATTATTTTCAATAGATAGTTCCTATTAAGGCCTAAAATAAATTATATGGACCTAACCCTGTCACCACATGAACTGAGTAGCTATTTCAAGTTAAAAAATCTAGACAAAAAAAAAGTGAGCGGCCAGACACCAGATTATTTCCAATAGGTAGTAAATACTAAGGCCTAAAAAAAATTATATGGACCTAACCCTGTCACCACATGAACTGAGTAGCTATTTCAAGTTAAAAAATCTAGACAAAAAAAAAGTGAGCGGCCAGACACCAGATTATTTCCAATAGGTAGTAAATACTAAGGCCTAAAAAAAATTATATGGACCTAACCCTGTCACCACATGAACTGAGTAGCAATTTCAAGTTAAAAAATCTAGACAAAAAAAAAGTGAGCGGCCAGACTCGAGATTATTTTCAATAGGTAGTTTCTATTAAGGATTACAAAAATTAAATGGACTTAACCCTGTCACCGCATGAACTGAGTAGCTATTTCAAGTTAAAAAATCTGGACAAAAATAAAAAGTGAGCGGCCAGACCCAAGATTATTTACAATAGGTAGTTAATACTAAGGCCTAAAAATATGTACATGGACCTAACCCTGTTACCGCATAAACTAAGTAGCTATTTCAAGTTAAAAAATCTAGACAAAAAAAAAGTGAGCGGCCAGACACCAGATTATTTCCAATAGGTAGTAAATACTAAGGACTAAAAAAAATTATATGGACCTAACCCTGTCACCACATGAACTGAGTAGCTATTTCAAGTTAAAAAATCTAGACCAAAAAAAAGTGAGCGGCCAGACTCGAGATTATTTTCAATAGGTAGTTTCTATTAAGGCCTACAAAAATTATATGGACTTAACCCTGTCACCGCATGAACTGAGTAGCTATTTCAAGTTAAAAAATCTAGACAAAAAAAAAGTGAGCGGCCAGACACCAGATTATTTCCAATAGGTAGTAAATACTAAGGCCTAAAAAAATTATATGGACCTAACTCTGTCACCACATGAACTAAGAAGCTATTTCAAGTTAAAAAATCTGGACAAAAAAAAAGTGAGCGGCCAGACCCAAGATTATTTTCAATAGATAGTTCCTATTAAGGCCTAAAATAAATTATATGGACTTAACCCTGTCACCGCATGAACTGAGTAGCTATTTCGAGTTAAAAATTCTGGACTAATAAAAGTGAGCGGCCAGACCCAAGATTATTTCCAATAGGTAGTTAATACTAAGGCCTAAAAAATAATATATGGACTTAACCCTGTCACCACATGAACTGAGTTGTTATTTCAAGTTGAAAATCTGGACAAATAATAAGTAAGCGGCCAGACCCAAGATTATTTCTAATAGGTAGTTAATACTAAGGCCTTAAAAATTATATGGTCTTAACCCTGTCACCACATGAACTGAGTAGCTATTTTAACTAAGGCATTCAGATAAAAAAATCGCGCGGCCAGAGCCAGGATTATTTACAATAGCTATGTCCTAAAGTCCGTTGCGCCAAAGCGCACGGTCGAACGCGCGTCGACGGCGCGTTTAAAAAACGCAGTGGACCTTTAAATTCTTCTATGGATTTGACCCTGTAACTGCGTTTTCTTTCTGCTTCTGCCTGTTCTCTTATTTGTATCTCTGCTAATTCAACAGTATTAAGTATTCTATGATCTCCACAGAGATCGTATTTGTTTCCGCTTTGCAAGCAGGCCATTACGCCTCCGTTGCTGGCTGGTTTATTTTGTAAATAGTTTGAATTTGAATTGACAATTCTATATTGATGCTATTCATAGACAGTCATCTTGATATTTTAAAATGGTGGTAACTGAATTACGTTCTTTTAATTATGTCGTTTAGCTTTCGATGCGGTTACTCTGTTCAGCGTCGCAGACATTATATTTGGCGTACTCGAGAGCAGCAACATAATGAAACAGCACAGTTGCTTCTGCGAGAGCTACAAGACCGACAGGTAAGATCTATGAGGTGGGTAGTTGTTAATGCAACAATGCCTAGAATCCTAGAGTAAAACCCGCTTATATCGTAGTTAACAATAAGCTTTTTTAATTTTGCATTTAACAATGCAATTTTTATTTGATAATTATTTAACAAGAAAATATACTAGAAAAATACCACTTGTCTCATGTCGCTCTGATGGGATTCGAACCAGCATCATTGGGAATCCGGCCTAATGCACTTACCAATTATGCTACAGAGGACCTATGAGGACACGTCAATTTATTTGGTATATTCACCATTTTACGGTGTTGGCCATCGTCGTTTTATCGAAAATATCCTCGCATTAAGGTTAAGTACGTATAATTTTTTTTAGGCCTTAGTATGAACTAACTATTAGAAATAATCTTGGGTCTGGCCGCTCACTTTTTTTTTGTCCAGATTTTTTAAATCGAAATAGCTACTCAGTTCATGCGGTGACAGGGTTAAGTACGTATAATTTTTTTTAGGCCTTAGTAAGAACTAACTATTAGAAATAATCTTAGGTCTGGCCGCTCACTTTTATTTTGTACAGATTTTTTAAATCGAAATAGCGACTCAGTTCATGCGGTGACAGGGTTAAGTCCGTATAATTTTTCTTAGGCCTTTATTTGAACTACCTATTGAAAATAATCTTGGGTCTGGCCGCTCACTTTTTTTTATCTAGATTTTTTTGACTTAAAATAGCAACACTCCTCATGCGGTGACAGGGTTAAGTTCATATAATTTTTTTTAGGCCTTAGTATGAACTACCTATTAGAAATAATTTTGGGTCTGGCCGCTCACTTTTATTTTGTACAGATTTTTTAAATCGAAATAGCTACTCAGTTCACGCGGTTACAGGGTTAAGTACATATAATTTTTTTAGGCCTTAGTATGAACTACCTATTGCAAATAATCTTGGGTCTGGCCGCTCACTTTTATTTTGTCTAGATTTTTTTGACTCGAAATAGCAACTCTCTTCATGCGGTGACAGGGTTAAGTCCGTATAATTTTTTTTAGGCCTTAGTATGAACTACCTATTAGAAATAATCTTGGGTCTGGCCGCTTACTTTTTTTGTCCAGTTTTTTTTTAAATAGTAATAGTACTTGAAATAGTAACTCTCTTCATGCGGTGATAGTGTTAAGTTCATATATTTTTTTTTAGGCCTTAGTATTAACTACCTTTTGGAAATAATCTTGGGTCTGGCCGCTCACTTATTTTTTTGTCCAGATTTTTTAACTCGAAATAGCTACTCAGTTCATGCGGTGACAGGGTTAAGTACGTATAATTTTTTTTAGGCCTTAGTATGAACTAACTATTAGAAATAATCTTGGGTCTGGCCGCTCACTTTTATTTTGTCCAGATTTTTTAACTCGAAATAGCTACTCAGTTCATGCGGTGACGGGGTTAGTCCTTTTAAGTTTTTTATGCCTTACTATGAACTACCTATTGCAAATAATCTTGGGTCTGGCCGCTCACTTTTTTTTTGCCAGAATTATTTAAATCGAAATAGCTACTCAGTTCATGCGGTGACAGGGTTAAGTACGTATAATTTTTTTTAGGCCTTAGTAAGAACTAACTATTAGAAATAATCTTGGGTCTGGCCGCTCACTTTTATTTTGTACAGATTTTTTAAATCGAAATAGCGACTCAGTTCATGCGGTGACAGGGTTAAGTCCGTATAATTTTTCTTAGGCCTTTATTTGAACTACCTATTGAAAATAATCTTGGGTCTGGCCGCTCACTTTTTTTTATCTAGATTTTTTTGACTTAAAATAGCAACTCTCCTCATGCGGTGACAGGGTTAAGTTCATATAATTTTTTTTAGGCCTTAGTATGAACTACCTATTAGAAATAATCTTGGGTCTGGCCGCTCACTTTTATTTTGTACAGATTTTTTAAATCGAAATAGCTACTCAGTTCATGCGGTGACAGGGTTAAGTCCATATATTTTTTTTTAGGTCTTTATAGGAACTACCTATTAAAAATAATCCCGGGTCTGTCCGCCTAATGTTACTTGTGTTTTTGCCCAGAATGCATTATCTTAAATAGCTTCTCAGTTCACGCGGTTACAGGGTTAAGTCCATATATATTTTTTTAGGTCCTAATATGAACTACCTATTAGAAATAATCTTGGGTCTGGCCGCTCACTTTTTTTTTTTGGACCAACTTTGTATGGAGATTGCCTGATGTCCTTTATGTACTACCTATAAACTATGTGACAAGCAATAAATGATATGAATATGAATATGAATATGAATATAGTATATTCTCTAAAAAATTCAATATCATTTATTCAGTCTAGGCTGTTACAAGTACTTATGAACGTCAAAGAAGCTACGCCATCGGTTCACAAACCCTACGGCGGGAGACCTTGTAACGAGAAGAACCGGCAAGAAACTCGTCAAGGGCTATTTTTTTCTCCCTGTTTTATTTCATACAGAGTCGTCAAATTGAAAAGTGAGCTTAAAATATCAGTAAGGTCAATTTCCATCACAAAAGAAAATACTAAATATAATATTACATTTTATGGTTATCCTAACCGTAAACAATTTTCAACTCGCAAGGAAGGACTTATATTTAACATTTCTCGCATTACAAGGTTACTGTACTGCAAGTTGTGACGTACATACAGGTCTAAACCAGTAACATCAGTGTACTCCTTTCCCGAAGTAATAGTCCGTAATTTTTCCAGCCGATCTCAGGCTTAAATGCGACACGTATTATTTTCGGATTCCGCATACAGTCGTTCCGGATCACAACAAAGATTTTGTCCACGTGCCGCCGGAATGCCGATGAGACGACCCCACGTCAGGTTCACACTAGACGTACTGCAGATGAGGCCAGAAGATTGACTTCAAATAGCCAGCGTAAAAAGAAAGTCTAAATCAAAAGTTCCAATTATCGCTAAGTATTTTTGAATCGTCTTACCTAGTAGGTTACCTATTTCAGGTCAGGATATTCTATTATTCTCGGGACAACAGTGCCGGTGTACTGCGAGCAAATGACAAATGGAATTGCTTACTATGCTACTTACATTTAACCTGTAGGGCGTCGGGCTCCGAGCGATTTTGTTATCGTAGGGCACCGGCACTTTTAGGTCTCGGCGTCTAGCAGACTGGACCTCTATTTTTGAATCACTCGAGTGGCGAGGCGAATGGAGAAGCATTTGCTGGGGAAGTTTTTGCTAGCGTTGGGAGACAATATTAAAGACAAAAAGCGGAGCTATGTATGTTGCAGGATAATCAGATAAATCGTTTTTTTGCGATAACCCTAGGGATATTGCGAAAAACACGGATAATTAGACAATGGTGTTGTCATTTCTCAATCTTACTGACAAAAAGATAGGATTTTTGCGAAAAACCTAGTTGCCTTAATAAGATAACGAAAAGAATCCCTGGCTATTATCAAATAAAAACAACATCTTCTCTGATTGGTTGACGATTTGACGTTTCAAATGTCAATATATTCTCTCACGTCTACTAAACTTTCTATGAACCAATCAGAATTAGAGTTAGCAAGCAACCAAAAATTAAGCCAGTCAGAGTAAAAAATATCCATTTTTACTAAAGCAACCAGTATTTTTCCAAAAACCTTATCTTTTTTCAGTAAGATTGAGAAATGTCAACACCATTGTCTAATTATGCGTGTTTTTGCAATATCTCTAGGATTTTTGCGAAAATTCTATTTATCAAATCCTCCTACGACATATATACGTTCAAGGTCGCTTTTACGGAAGTACGGAAAATACGGAAACTCAAACGTCGCACGAAAATCAGTAGAAACCTCGAGACGAGAGAATCATAAATAGAGCTCCTGACGTCCTGACCGTCATCACTTTTTGTTTATAATTTTCCTATAGTTTTCATTCGATTGTCAAAATCGATATTATTTAAATAGTTTTAGAAACCTAGAATTATTTTCCAAGCACTGTAAGTAATAAATAAAACATATCCCTTTTTACTGCATCTTCCATAAATTAAATTGCATCAACGTTTGGTAAATTTTCTAACCTCGAATTTTGCCGGCACAGAAATCACATAAAACTTGTTATAAGTTACATTATTTTGAGTAACACATTTTTTTTCATTACGGACTTAACACTTTTACCGAATACATTTGTGATTAAACTACAGAAATAAATATCACTCGACACACCATAGCGATTCGGCATCACGTCCAATATTATTATTTTTCTACGAAAATGATAACCAATCATAATTCATTTTTATAAAGCATAGACAGCAAAATCGATTGATATCTAACATTCCAATTGCCTAAAATAATAAGATGGCGTAAAAAATAGACAACGGGCGATTGTCTGGGAATAGGGGATTCCCATCAACGCCCGACAGTATTTTTTTTTAATAGGGGGGTTCCCATCGGCGCCCCAGGGGTTAATCATAAGTACATTTACCTTAACGTAGCTCGCCATTTATGCTAGTCTGATTGAAAATTCATATCTTGCACCTATACAATTGAGTGCAGTCCGCTTTTAGAGACATTGCGGGGAAGCAAAAAGATCGACAATTTCGGTTTTGTTCACGTCGCAAATGGGATGGTCAATCTGATGATGAAGATGATGAGAAATTAAATGAAAGACATTTCGCTTTTACTGTTCTGTACTGTTGTAAGTAGTTCAAACAAGTACATAAAGAAGTTTTTATTTATTTATTTATTATAGCGATAGTACCTACACAACACAGAAAAAAATTTAAATTGAAATTGTGTTAAGCACATATTATATTAATTGAATGAAGGAGTTGGCCTTCTGTATTCCATATTTAGTGAGGCGCTAAGCACGTGACCACCACTTGCGTATGTGCATCAGACACCTTTGGGAACTTCACGCTGTAGGCGTTTCACTTAAGATAATACATTTAACATAACTATGAAAACCTCTAAACGCAATTTCAATGCCCTTTTAGCTTAAAGAGAATACGTTATTTTATAGATGAAACGTTTGTCACAAACACAAAATAAATGGCTAAGTTACAAAATATTGAAGCAAGCTTTTTCAGATTCAAGGAGATATACAGGGTGTTAAAAGACCCATACCGAAGCCGTAATATTTGCGTAGTGTACATCTAACTAAATATGAATATGTGAAAATAATTGCTGGGAAACGACTTTTATTTTTCGTTTTAAGAAAATGGGTGTTATTTTTACTAGCAAAAAAAAAACGCGTGCAACAACGTATGCGTGTCTAGAGGGCACGAGTAGGTAGCCGGGATCCAGATTCTTTGATTGGTTTTGATATTCATTGCAGTTTTGTAACTACAAACGATAATATTTAAAAATTAATAGTGACTTTGATCCTCAATAACTCCTTAACTATCAGGTTCCCAGATTTGTCCCCATACAAGAAAATGATTGTAACAATGGGAAGAATACGTGGTTTTTGTTTTCGTTATGGGGCTTTTAATACCCTGTATTGTGATAAATAAAATGATAATTTAATCCAGTTCAGATGCAAAGCTATGGTTATGTAGCCTGCAGTGCGAGTGCATTCGTTTAATATTTATGTGGTAATTACTGCTGCACAAGTAATGGAAGAGGATGCACGTATATGTTACAATAAGATGATAAGCAGGAGAAAATGTAAATCTCTACTTTATAGAAAACAGAATCAGGATTAGTCAGGATTCATTATGCCACCTCTGGTGTCAGAGTTTATCAAGCCGCATATAAGGCTTCTGACTTGGCTTAACGACCGTTAACAGCCGAGACCGACGGTTTAATCGGAATACAGGAGCGCTCAATTGTAATGCCACCCTTCCGACACCTGGCCGGACCGAACATTGCTTAACAAACGTGATTGAATACGATCAATCTGTCAAACGCTGACACGAGCGCTGATATGATTATCAGTGCCAGTTTCTTACATACACAATTAAATTGATGTAGGTTATACTTGTATTTGTTCTGTGTGAGAGAAAATAAAGATTTATTTTTATTATTATTAGTGCAAATGTACTGAAAAGGTCGATTTCATATTGTCTACTTTCAAATAAATCAAGTTTCACTACCTAAAGTTATCAGGACTTATTTCCTGGATAGTTTTTGTGGCTTATAATTTTGATAACTTTATATTTGCATATTTTTCATAATTACCTATTACAACTAAAGCTTCTGTCTAGCTCGCTTTTAAATAAAATTTACTTAGCCCTAGCTTATCCCAATCTGGGGCGGTGCAATCAAAAGTAACTTTCTAGAACTGGAAAGGGCACAAAGGTCTTTAATAAAGGTCATGTTCTTCAAACCGTACAGATTATCTACAAAAAATCTATACAAAAAACCATTTTATAAAAAAAAACCAAAAAGACTTCATAAAGTAAAAAATAAAATTTATGATAAATTTTAAATACAAAAATATTGGAAAAATTTAACTCGGCCACAAGTGAATTCTCAGACGGGAATCGAAACCGCGATCTTTGGTAATCCGGTCCAATGCTCTTGGAACGAGAAAGAAAGAACATTGGACCGGATTTCCAAAGGTCGCGGGTTCGATTCCCGTCTGAGAATTCACTTGTGGCCGAGTTAATTTTTTTTCAATAATTTTCTATTTAAAATTTACCATAAGTATAAAAATAGCATTGAAAAATGCAAAAATACAAAAATCATAAAAAATAAAACTTTTGAAGTCGGTGCCAGTCAAGGCATGCACTTCTATTAACTAAATATTTTTTTGGCCTTAGCTAGCTAGCACCGACACCAAAAGTTTTATTTTTTACTTTTTGAAGTCGGTTTAATTTTTTTTATAAAATGTATTTAATTTCAGATTTTTTAGTTACATCATGTGCCGTTACTTACACTGAAAATCAGCCCATACACAACAATGATGTCATCTAGGTAAACGACTACTTGCCAAAACGTGATTGATATTTTTTAGGATTATGAAAAAACTACTAGTCAGATCTTCGTAAAAATTATATGGGACCACACATAAACCATTTTCTTTCAGATAAAAAAAGAATTATAAAAATCTATTAACAACTGGCGAAGTTATGGTAAAACATACATAAACAAACAAAAAAACCGTCGACTTGAGAACCTCCTCCTTTTTTTGAAGTCGGTTAAATAAGCAAACTTCTTGCAGTTTGTAAGTTATATATACTAAATTTGACTTTAAAATTCCATAAATCCTTATTATTTAATGAATCAATTCAAAGAAAAAGAAGAAATGATATTGTCGCCCGCTTACCTCCTGTACGTACCTACTGCTTTTGTTAAGACAGTACCCATCCCAATCAGTGCATATATATAATTAACTAAATAAAATACTCAAAATATATCCTCTACATGTGTATTTATGCAAAAATGTGTGACTAAATGGATAGAGACACTTACTTATGATGAAGTGGAAATTCATTTGACTAGAATTGCCTGAACACACATACACACTTAATCACTCACCACAATACACCTATGCCTCATATCTAACATCAACTACATAACATGTCTAACTTTAATAATATATTCCTCGTATCTTTTAGTTTCTTTACTTTTTATCTTTTGTAAGTTTTGTAACAATAATATACATACATCTTATGTTTTGGCGCGCACTGTTTATTGAAATAAAACAACTTTTACGGATATCAACGCGCTATATTTCACGAACTAAGTCGTAATAGTCCGTATTTTTAGGGTTTTTTATATTTTACCGATGCTTCGGCACCCTTTCAAACCAAAAAATAAGGACAATTACAACTTAGTTCGTGAAATATAGCGCGTTGATATCCGTAAAAGTTGTTTTATTTCAATAAAACACATCTTTGTAATCCACTGTCATCCACGAGGAAAGAAGCGGGTCATTCCCAATACAAGTATCTTTTGATAACTTACAGGGAATTCTCAGCAATGTACTGCAACATGAACACTGAAATAAATCAATTTTTTTACTCTAAAAATATGATCTCGATTAAGCTAACCAGAACTTCTTAAATCGACTTACTTAAATCGACCCTTAATGTTATATTTAATCAGTAAGAAGTAAAAAAGGAATATAAAAAAAAAGTTTATAAATAATAAGTTTTTAAGCACCAAATGCAATCTAAAAGACTCCAAAAAAAGAAAAACCAGGACAAATATTTGGTGAAATTGATGAAAAAGGAATGCACGCCATTTTTTACATTTCAATTGACATCAAAATTGTTTGGTAAACCTGAAACCTATTTTAGCGTTTTTTTTTTAAATATATCGGTGTGTTCGAATATTGGCTAGTACTCCATTCAAAATAAATTAAAATTCACATTAAATCTTACAGCGGAGATTTCTTTTTCTGAACGTTATTTGCGGTTATTGGTGTAAGAGAGTTATGGAAGGAGAAGATACACCAGATTTTAGATATAGACTTTTCAAATATAAATATATCACAATATATCTTTCAAATATAAATTTACTTTTATACAAAACTTAAATAAGTTTGTATATCCAACAAATGGAAACCTACCTTGCAGTTTTCCCCCTCTCCTTATTGAGCGAAAACGAACACGATCCTATGACTCCTGCATATAAAAATCTGTACATTAGTAGGATTTCATTTCTTCGAACATCCTATACCTTAGACCCAAAAATCACTTATTTGTTTTAAGAGGCTTCGGAAATAAGATTATTTTAAAGTATTTTTTTTACAGAAAATGCTTCAATTATTACGCATTTCTGGGTTGATGGAATTTTTACAGTACAAAGAATAAATCAACTCCTTTCAAACTTGCTCCAACATGACATGAACCCACAATCATGGACTGTCCGGGCCTTGGCTTTTCCGATTTTTGCGTTTACAATGTTATTTTATTATGTTAAAAGAAAACAAAACACATAAATCAGTCGTTTCTAGTATCTACTTTTAAACTAACTTTTGCAAATGGTTTGTTATCTCGAGTATTGTCTATTACAATTTTATAATTTCTAAAAGCCTGCGACATGTTTACCATTTATAGAAATTAAATCTTAAATGGTTTAAAATAGGGATTGAAAGTTTAGATTTGGTAAAACGCCTATTAAGACAAGGTTTCATGAGCAAGTTCAAATCAAATGAATAATTTATTTAAGCATTGTTTTCCAAAAGTGAAAAAGATGTTATAAAATTTTCCTTAGATCTTATGGGCCCTGTTTTTTTACAACTTTTCGTTTGAGACGTGTAATGCGGTATATCAATTTCTTTTTCCTTGGAGACAGTTCAAGACTTCAGAGTCCAACGCCTGGTTCCGCAAACGGAGATGAAGTCACAACCTCCGTAATATCTCGATAGACATAAGACTTTGGTCTCCGGCGTAGTACTTAAAGATGTTAACAAATAGTGTAAAGTTTAACCGCCTCTGTGGTCTTGTGGTACAACCACCGGTATCAGACCCAGGGGTCCCGGGTTCGATTCCCAGCGGGGTACATATTGTATTCGGTTTGGTTGGTGGTAGGACTTGTTGTAAGTCCGCCTGGCTAGCTACCACCATCTTATCTAAGCCTGACGCCATAACATTAATGTTTTCAGCATTATTGTGTTCCGGCAGTTTGAGATAAGATAGCCAGTTTCTCATTGACTGAGGATTCCGGGAGAGGCTCGCTTCCATCAGTCTCACAGTCGTTCATAAAAATAAAAAATAAAAATTGTACATATTCTATAGCTACACATATTGCATTTAATATTAGCTAACTCGAATCCCAAGAATCATACTTACAGGTTTAAATAATATTAGTATCGAGTCTTTCATTATTACACGGCGATGTTTCCTTTGTATGAAACATTTGCCCTCAATTTTTTTTGCAGATAGTGGAGTTCTTACTTGGAGTCTAATCTCGTCTGTTTATAGTTCGCATTCATTTTTCACGCAGTGCTGGATTGCTTGGAAATCAACAAAATATATCGGTTACTCAATTAAAAAGTTTTGAAAACTTTAACGTAAATAATGAGCTCCTAATTTGTGTAATAATTCAAGCATAATAATTTCAGTTAACTTATCCTATAAATGTAGGGTAAAAATACTTTGATATTTGGTACTTAATCACACGAGAACACCATTTCTAACTAAAGTACGATTAAAGGGATGTGGATGATATTTGGCACATATACAGCTTACCGCCTGGACTAAAACAGGATACATTTTATCCCGATATTTCTACGGCATCGGAAACCACACAGGTAAAACCGCAGATGCCCCTAACATTAAACTTAGTTTTAGTTATAACTTTTTAATTTTGCATTTTACAATGCTATTTTTATGAGATAAATATTAAACAAGAAAATATACTAGAAATGAGACTAGTTGCTTTTTTCTAGTATATTTTCTTGTTTAATATTTATCACATAAAAATAGCATTGTAAAATGCAAAATAAAAAAGTTATAATTAGATGGCTGTTTCATCTTTATCGATAGTCAAACATCTGTAAAGATATTTCTTTCGAATGCCAGGATATTTCTCTCATTGATGAAGCGACGGTGGCCAACACCGTAGAACGGTGAATATACTAGAAAAATTCGACGTGTCCTCATAGGTCTCTGTAGCATAATTGGTTAGTGCATTGGGCCGGACTCCCTAGGATGCGGGTTCGAATCCCGTCAGGGCGACATGAGACTAGTTTCTTTTTTCTAGTATATTTTCTTGTTTAGTTTTAGTTGTTATTCTAGTTGACCTAAGTACCCCCGAAATAGAAGGATATTCGAAACTGTGCTTAAATAATTCATTTATTATTATGTACCGGACTGGGCACTGCTCTTAAAAATAATCTAGGGCTGGCACATCATTTGCGTAAAGCGCTCGCTCTGCTCGCTCACATGCTTGCGTTATTAGTGCAGCTTTACAAAAAAAAGCCTTTTGCAAAGTGTCTGTCTGTCCGTATTTGCATTTCAGATCAGGGTTGGCTCGCAGTGGTTTTATTTAACAAGCGACTCCAGCTACAAGTTGAATTTGTTGCGCTCATTTTTATAATATTATTAACATACTTTTTTAAACCTTTTTACATTCATATATTATTTAAACCTTTTTAAATTCATCATCATTATCGTCATCAGCCTGTGGACGTCCACTGCTGGACATAGGTCTCTCCTAGCTCACGCCTATTGTGGTGGCAGCTCACACATTGTTTATTTAGATAGTTTAGTCATGTTTATTTTATTGTTTTACTTTTTTGTTATTGTTTTAATTGTCCCTATCACTCGTCCGATGTAAGCTCTGAATATAGTACGTACCTACTTTTTGTCCTTGGGTGGGCCTGGCGACCTGTAGCGTAGGTTTCTACTGCTGAAACCTATTTCAGGCACCAGTCCATCACAGGTATAGGAGTTATACATACCTACATAACACTACCTGATTGTATGAACCCTGTTTGTGATGGAAAAATAAAGTTATTTTTATTTTATTTTATTTATTTCATAATATAACGAGCGAGAAAATTCTCTAAATACTAGATCGTTTCAGCGAACAGACTCTATGAAGTGTTCCGCCAGTGAACGCATGATGCGACTGGCCTGTAGCGTGCGAGAGTTCGTATAAAATGTACGAATGTGTTGGACGATTTTTGTTATGTGAATGGTGCGGCTCTCCCCAATATGCACCAGCCTTTGTTGTCACTCAATAACAAGTTCTCAGCAACACGAACGACAGCTATCAAAGACTGACGAGACCTGTCACAGTATACATTGTTTGAGCAAATTCAATTCCTACTCGCAAGCGGCGCACGGTGCGTTATTAAATCGCTCCGCTTTAGCCTTTGTCCTTCACGAGAGCGGACAGGAAATATTGAAATATTTCCCTTTCCCGACAATAGAATGGACGCACTTTTGATCACAGTTTCCTTTTACCTTCCACGGTTAGTTAATAAAGCATGGTTTGTGAACAATTTTCACCTGAAGAAGGAAACTAGATACAAAAACTAACTACCTATATACCTATTGTGTATGTACGTTATCAACTTCGATGAGGACATCGTCTTTTGAAAGGAAATATTTGGGATATTTTACAAGGCATTCGAAGAGATTGTCCATTCTTCACATTTATTTTTCGTGCCTTGGCTGGCACCGACTCCCAACTGGCTTATTTTTTACTTTTTAAAGTTTTTTTTCATTTCATTTCATACTTTACTGTTTTCAAATTTCATTTCATACTTTACTGTTTTTAAAGTTAGAATAACTCCCTTCTTTTTGAATTTATTTCAAACATTTGAGATTATAACTTTTTAATTTAGCATTTTATAATGCTATTTTTATGTGATAAATATTAAACAAGAAAATATACTAGAAAAATGCAACTTGTCTCATGTCGCCCTGACGGGATTCGAACCCGCATCCTTGGGAGTCCAGCCCAATGCACTAACCAATTATGCTACAGGGACCTACCTTATTTAATATTTATAATATTTGAGATATTTTCACAACATACCCTTTGCGATTGATGGCAGAGCATCAAATGTGAATTAACATAGGATAGTTTTTACCCCGGCCAAATGTGCCGTGTGGTGACGGCCTAAGAATACAAGTGTCACCACTCTCTTACATGCCTGGGATGTCGTAAGAGTCGACTAAGAGGCTCGACGCATTGAACACCTGTGCGAGAGAAGGAAAACATGAAACAAACCCTCTAAACCCGTCTGGCCAGCGTGGTAATAGTAGGCTAATAGCCTCCTATGAACGCCAGAATAGCCGTGAGCTAGGAGAGGCCTATGACCAGCAGTGGACGTCCACAGGCTGATGATGGATGGATGATTCACTGTTTTTTACAATTACACTCACTATTTTTTATTTATTTATAGGTCAAAAGAACAAACAGCCGCAGCGATAGCTCGTGACTTCCTTATTGATTGAAAAACTCAAACATAAACAACAAACAACTAAATCACACAACATAAACTGTTTTCATTTGGAGCGCACCTTTCAGGAAAACCAATACAAGAACAACTGCAACATTCAGTAGGCTCAATATTATATATTAGTCCCAAACTATTATGAAATGGTACTAAAGTAACTAAATAATTGATGAAATAATCGGGAAATTCAGCGTATTAAGAACCAGATTATTGTTACGTATTTGTCTAGATTTTTTTGTAGGCAATAATCAGATTCTAGATAAATATTTTCGATGTAAAAGTCGGTATTTCAGTTAGTCTTTGTGATCTACGAGTTTCTAACTTGCAGTTGTCCTATATTTACAGTCTTAAATAATACTAAGCAATGTTCTGGATACAGGCATACACCAATTGTATAAACTGCCTGATTTTTAAATAATAATAATATTTAAAAGTTTGTGGGTCTAAATTTGACGTCCTACTTTCGAATGTTCTTTCAACGCGTTGGCGGTTTCCCGAACTCTGCCAACTCTGCTGAAATCCTACTTATGTTAAAAAATGCAGTTGTCATACTGTTTGGGCCGTTATCGTCTAAAGGAAGAAGAGAAATTGCGAGCAAAAATCTACGTTAGTATCTCCTTCATAGAGCTTCGTCTTCTGGCGCGAAGCACTGCAAAGACGAGACGGTCTACTGCGGTCAATACAAGAGCAAGAAAATGGTGCTTAATGGATAAAGTAACGGAGACGAGCCTCTATCTACGATACTCATGCTTGCTGACAGTAGGTACAAGTGAAATACCTGAGTCCAACGACGAAACGAGCTTAAAAAAAATTGTCGGTCTGCGCCGTAACCTTCGATAAATAACCACCACGAAGATGAGGGTCTACTGCGGTCACTGACAAGAGCAACAAGATGGTGTTTAATGGCAGAGTAACAAATAGGACCCACTATCTGCGAGACTGAATCTTGCTGTGATTATGTTTCCATTGGGACAGTTTAAGCGGAGACCTGTAGTTGTCATACTGTCTACTCATCACACCGCGATGGTATTGTCTGAGCGATGGCCGCCGTCGCCGGGCAATCGGTCTCGCAAGTAGTTCCTTTAGAACGATGGCCGTATTCCATCGCGCGGGATGCCGTGCCATCCGTCACCTGGTTATACCATTCTGTGGCTGCTATTTTTGTTGAGGTGATGAGATTTGTATACAAAACTTGGACGCTTTCGAGGTCAAGACGACCAATGTCTGTTAAACTGGTTGGTCCTACTGTCTGAGCGTCACATCGCGATGGAGTCGTCGGAGCGAAGTAGAGAAACGCGGGCAAATATCTAGGCTAGCATCAACTACATAGACAGTCGTCTTTTTGGGGCGAAGTATCTCAAAGATGACGGTCTACTGCGGTCATTGACAAGAGCAACAAAATGGCGCATATTGGGCAAAGTAACAGAGAATCACTCTTGCTGTGATTAGCTCCGTTTGCATTAAGACAGTATGCTAGATTTCTGCAGTTGTCATACTGTCTGCGCATCACACCGCGTTGGTATCATCTGAGCGATGGGTGCCGTCTCCGGGCCATCAGTCTCGCAACTAGTTTCTTTAGAACGATGGCCGTCATCCATCGCGCGGGACGCCGACCTATCCGTCACCTGATTGTGCCGCTCTGTGGCCGCCATGTTTGTTGAGGTGATGCGATTTGTCCGCAAAAGTAGGACGACTCTGTAGTCTTGTGGTAATACCACTGATATCTAAACCGTAGGTCCTTGTTTCATTTACCAGTGGACTACGAACACTACAGTCAATGATTTGTTTGTCTCATTATCTGGCGGTCGAAGTTTTTTTTACAGTTAAATATTATTTGTCTTAGATATTTTTAATCGGGATTTATTTATTTTTATGCCCTAGCAGGGCGTCACTTGTACTTTATATTATGTTGTAACACCTGTATAACCTGTAAATAAATTGAATTGAATTTGGCGCAGTTGTTGGGGTTTAAGTTATCTGTACAGAAGTCGGTGGTTCACGTATTTCCGAATGTATTTGAAATTTCTCGAAGAAGGAATTTGAGGAATTTGAACGGTCTAAAAAGTTTAACTCATCATTAATTCGGTGCGTCTCTCTAACTGTTGCTGAGAACTCGCCGTGACGTCTGTGTCTCTGTGTCATTCAAACCTGGCGCTTGAATTATTTAATACTTACCTCAGAATGCTGTGACGAGACGCTCAAAGGGCCGCCATCTCTTAGTACAGTATTATTTCAATCTTACCATGCTATTTCGTACTACGAATCTCTTAAAGTAAGCTTGTTTTCTGACGGTAGTTTTGTGCCTTGCTCAATTATCGCTTCCTAAGTGTGTCAAAATGTGACAACTTCAATAAAACAAAACGTTCTTAATGACATGATGGTTTCTAATAGATGATGGGAGGCCCGCAGAACACGAATATTAAACTGGCAAATAAGTATATGGCACGTCTATAAACTAAACTTTGTTTTAGGAAGGTGAAATAATTTTAAAGTTTCTATTGAATATTTTCCTTTGAAACTGTTTAGTTTAATACATTTATTTAGTTCGCATCCGTGTCAAGAGATGGCGCTGTACGCCACAGCATCGCGGTATGATCTTACATTGTTAATTTGCATAGGTGCAATTGTTTATGACCATTAACGGCCATTCCCAATAATCTACCCTCAGTAAGAAATAGGCCTACTGTGGTTCAGTTGCGTGGGCAATCTTTGTTATTTCCTGTAATGTAACAGAAATAACTAAGCAACCAAACTATAGTAACCTTATCTGTTACTAATGATAGGTTATTGGGAACGGCTGTAAATCGAGTTTTTCTATAAGTTCTAATTGTTTGATTCGTAACAGAAACTGTAGAATGAAAGTCAATGAAATGCAACTGGCCCCCTACCGCGCAAGTGTCATCGTCATCGACATCGACTTCATTTGACAGACGAATGTGACATATTGCTCTTTGAGTCTTTGTTAAGTTTTCATTTGTGTCAAAATGAAGCAGCAATGTGTCACATCCATCTGTCAAATGAAGCCGACTACGATGCCGACGCCACTTGCGCGGTACGGCCGCTGATCCTCGGGCAGTAAGCTTCTGTTCTGTGTTATTTGTAGAATTAACTAGTTCTTGGAATTATCTAATTTCCTTCCTTTTTTTCCTCATTTCATAGTAGTTCTGCTGTCGGTAAGTCGGGAAGTAGAGAGTGGCATCAATGGTAATATACTTCAGTACATTTTAATGAGTTTAATTTGATATATTATACACAAAAAATTACTTACTATGTTGGCTCATAGACCCAAAGTGTCTCGGCCTTGTTCTTAAAAAAAAAAACACGGGTTGCACTCTGGGAGTTCCGGCAGAAGTAAAACCGCTTAAACGAAAATAACGCTCAAAATCCACTATATCTTGACCACAACTTTATAAAAAGTTGATAAAAACGGAGACAAACTTGATTTGGCAGGTAAATCCATTAAAACTGACCTGGCAACAATATGAAAGTTGGTAGTAATGATAGATCTTTATTTATAATGGTTGTTATTAACTAATATTTGATCAGGGTGTCCTTACGCGACTTTAACATTTTTTACCCATCCTAAAAATTTAAAACTCTGATGTGCACAACGCCGCTAAAGAAGTAATCACTTTAAAAACTTGTTTGATCATTTCCTTTAGAAGAACTACCACAATAAAGAAGTATTCACTTCAAAATTTTTGTCCTAAACACAACACAACCTTAACTTTGGGCACATAAAATAAAAACATCCTGTATTTAGAGGAAAGTAAACTTCCAATGCTAACAAAACTAACTGCCATAATCAATATTGGAAAACAAACAACATGTACTTTCCCAGAATTTCCATCACAAAAAACCGTATTAGTAATATTCACGTAAATCCGAAGGCTACCCAATTTCTGCGAAAAGCTCTTTGTGAACGTTTAAATTCCAAGAAACAAAGGCGTTTGATGTGTGGAATGAAATGACACGTCTCCTGTTTCCTCTTCACGGGTCATTAGTTGGGATGGACGAAGGACACCCTGACACCCGAACCCTGCACCACGACCCATTAAAAACGGATGAAAAGTTACAGCAACATCCATTGGACCACACAAACCAAACACTCTACAGACAAAGCCTACACAAACAGCAATGTACACTACTCCTAACAAAACGTTAGGGAGTAAAGCTTTTTTGTTAAAAAAAAACTCAATCGAGTGGCGATAAGTTGGTATTAAGGGTACCGCCGACACAATATGGTGATTCCGTCCATAGAATAAGCGATGTATCTTTTCCAATAGTGCAGAAAAAATATACAGCAGGTATATACGAACGATAGAGAAAGGAATTTCATTTATTATTTAACACTAGACCTAGTATATTATTTATTCGCTTGAATAACTTTACAAATAGAATAGTTACTTGTGATGGCAGACGAAAAACATTTCTATATGTATAAGCTCGTTTTGACGGGAAAATAAATATCCATGATACATGTATTGCATAAAGCTGTGAAATTAAATTGTTCTCCTATAACATCTTTAGATTAGAATTTAGCTCTGATTGTTATATCCTGTATTCATTTCGATGTAAATCTAGTTGGTGTTAAATGAAAAAAAAAAAGCTATTTGACCCCTATTTGACGACCTCCGTGGTCGAATGGTACGTACACCAGTTTCAAGGTGTCGCCTACTCTGAGGTCCCGGGTTCGAATCCCGGTAGGGGCAAATGTTTGTATGATGAATACAAGCATTTGTACCGGAGTCATGGACGTTAATATTGATATCTACACATAAATACTTATGTAAGTGTAATTATATGTATTTATATCCGTTACCCTAGCATCTCATAACACAAGCCGTACAGTGCTTATTTTGGGGCTAGGTTAAATTGCGTGAGTGTAAGAAATATTATTATTATTATTATTTCCGCACATTATTATGCAGAAGACAAAAATATTAATACCTCCAAAAATACTTTGTTTAATCATTCGAATTCAAGCGTAAGTTAACTGAATAACGTTTTGCGTTAAAACAATCTTACCAAAAAAAGTGTTCAAAAAAACATTTAAAAAAAAAAAATTCAAACCGACTTCAAAAAGTGAAAAATTAAACTTTTGGAGTCGGTGCCAGCCAGGGCATTCTACATTGCACTTCTATTAACTATATTTTTTTTTGGCCTTAGCTAGCTAGCACCGACTCCAAAAGTTTTATTTTTTACTTTTTGAAGTCGGTTTGAAGTTTTTTTTATAAAATGTTTTTATTTCAAATTTTTTAGTTACATCATGTGCCGTTACTTACACTAAAAATCAGCCCATACACAACAATGTTATCTAGGTAAACGACTACTTGCCAAAAGGTGATTGATATTTTTCAAGATTATGAAAAAACTACTAGCCAGTACTTCGTAAAAATTATATGGGACAACACACATATTTTCTTTCAGATAAAAAAGAATTATAAAAATCTGTTAACAACTGGCGAAGTTATGGTAGAACATACATAAAAAAAAAAAAAAAAATACAGTCGACTTGAGAACCTCCTCCTTTTTTTGAAGTCGGTTAAAAATACCCAGGATATTCCCAATGGGTCTAGCCAGTGTAAGTAAACCTAAACAAAAAGGTCTTCCCATTACTTTCATCTCAAAATTAAAGAATACGACCCAACTTTGTCATCAAGTCACCCTGAAACAACAACCCAAGAAATTGCTATCACACGCAAAAGCCTGATACCACACAACAAATACGCCAATGAGAAAACACAACAAACAAAAAGGTTTGCCACCTGCGCCGCTCCGTGATACTCCACTAATTAACATAATGAAGTATTTGTTTGCAACAAAAAGGTCCATTACACCATCCTAACCAAATTAATAAAGAAAAGCCCAAACACTGTTTTTTAGCCGCTGTACCATTAACACGAGGTTATGTTTCTTACGCAAACCCTGCTATGACATTAGAAATTATTTTCAAATTAATTTAAAAAATTTTTTGTTGTTTTTTTTTTATGAACAACGGGGAGACTTCTAGCCTTCATCATACCTGATGTAAAGCATTGATAAGGCTGAAGATGGAAGCGAGCCTCTCCCGGAATTCTCAATCATTGAGGAACGGCTATCTTATCTCTAACTGCCGGAACACAACAATGCTGAAAACATTGTTGTTATGGCGTCAGTCTTAGACAAGATGGTGGTAGCTAGCCAGACGGACTTGGAACAAGTCCTACCACCAACCAAACCGAATACAATATGTACCCCCGCTGGGAATCGAACCCGGGACCCCTGGGTCTGATACCGGTGATTGTACCACTAGACCACAGAGGCGGTTGAGGCGGTGTCAGTTGTAGATGTAGAACTTCTGCTAATTTAGCTAATGTCACATACCATTTGAAGTGTATTGGCATGACAAATGATGGTAAATCTGTAAACTTTATGTTATAGTTTGATGAATTTACTTCAATCTTAACGAGTAATAAGTCTAAACTTATGACTTCGCAAAAGTTACTGCTATTTACCGACTTCAACAAAAAAGGAGGGAGGTACTCAATTATACGCGTATTTTTTTTTTTTTTTTGTCTGATGTATGTATACCGATTACTCCGGTGTTGGTGATCCGAAATAGAAATAGAAATAGAAATAGAAATATTTATTTGCTCTTAAACATGGTATGATATAAACAGATCTTAAATAGGTATAACATTGTTCAGCATGTTTTGCCAGTTGCCAGGCATGCAAAAAATTATTGATTTGAAAAAATGACCGATTTTAATAGTTGTTTTTTTGTTCGATCGGGTACACTGTCAATTTGGTCCCATATAATTTTTACGAAGATCTGGCTAGTAGTTTTTTCATAATCTTGAAAAATATCAATCACCTTTTGGCAAGTAGTCGTTTACCTAGATGACATTGTTGTGTATGGGCTGATTTTTAGTGTAAGTACGGCACATGATGTAACTAAAAAATCTGAAATTAAAACATTTTATAAAAAAAATTCAAACCGACTTCAAAAAGTAAAAAATAAAACTTTTGGAGTCGGTGCTAGCTAGCTAAGGCCAAAAAAATATATAGTTAATAGAAGTGCAATGTAGAATGCCCTGGCTGGCACCGACTCCAAAAGTTTTATTTTATACTTTTTGAAGTCGGTTTGAATTTTTTTTATAAAATGTTTTTTTTTATCACATACTACATTAAAATTATAACTCGGAATAAATGAAATCTTATGACATAATATGTTTCTCTTCGTTTTAAAAGAAAACGACTCATTTCGTTTTCCTTCTCCACAAAATCAAATGATTAAAATTATTCACACAAACTCACATTCACATATTCACACACAAATAACTCCCCGGGAAATCCAAAAAACCACAAAACGCAATTTTAATACGAATGTGTACAGTAAACTGCCAAATCCAGATAAGTTATTTTACTTATTCCTTGGTTTCTAGACAATGTGAAAATTGAGGACATGGAATGTAACAGGATTGAGGAATTAGTTTTATAAGTGACGTAAAACTGGCACATTCTATACCTCATATTCCTATTATTCCTCATCGTCGTCGTCTCAGCCATATAACACCCACTGCTGGGTATAAGCCTCCCCCAGAAGGGGGGGGACTATAATCGCCAAGCTTGGCAGGCGGGTTGGCGATCGCAGTATGGCCAAGTATGTAGGAGACGCTACTGCCCATCTCCTGATGGCCGAGTCCCTAAGTCGCCTTTTACGACACCCACAGGATGAGTGGGGGTAGTGCTATTCTAAGCCGACACTACACAGCTCATCCTATTGCTCCAATATAATAATAAAATGCTGATTTAATCACACCATCAGCCGCCCACAGAGCACCACAAAAGTTATGACATTTTACGCGAAATGTTTCCTACACTCGTGAATCAACTCGGGAATTCAATTACGGCAATAACATTAATGTCCCGCGTTAATTTTAGTTCGAAAATGTGAATCTGGAGAGCGGAGTACACAATTAGGGAACTTATTACTCGGAGTATGTCCTGTCACACGAGATAGATGGAACTTTAAGGGAAAATTCTAAATTTTGTACTGGTAAATTAGTAAATAAGCCCTTCTGGTGTGTGGGATAAACATGATTTAATGTATACTTTGAATGAAATTAGCCTGTTGTACGAGTCATCGTACTAGTTTTATAAGTTTTAGGTAAGCATAATATCAATATTGTAAGATATGCAAATTGTGCAATAAATCAGTGCTAGTTACGCATTCAACGGAATCGGTTGTTATCATTTTAACCCTTTCGTCTATCCAACTTATATCAATACTTTATCACTTTTATCATACTTATCACTATCAACCCTTATCAGTTATCATCTCAGTGTAGGGCACCCTACACTTGTTATGTAAAGCTCTTAAAGATAATGAAAAACAGGTACTTGAGGACGGACAAGACCAAATATTTATGTGTTTGAACATGTCTATTTGTTGAAATAAAACAACTTTTACGGATATCAAACGCGCTATATTTCCACGAACTAAGTTGTAATTGTCCGTATTTTTAGGTTTTTTAGGGGTTTTTTGATTTTCCCGTTTCGACACCTTTACAGCTGCCGTGGTCACGGGATGACTCGGCATGACTCGGATGACCACGGCAGCTGTACTGTTAAATGTGTCAGCTAGCCGGTGGAGGGGCGCGCGCGCACCGCGGTGTGTAGAACAGCCGGGGCACGCGCACCTCTCTCCTGTGCATACTGCGCGGAACTATGTAACAAAGATCATTGCACAAGCCCATACAGTCGAATTTATTATTAATTCAATTCTATTCATTTCAATATCATTTATTCGGTCTAGGCTGTAACAAGCACTTATGAACGTCAAAGAAGCTACGCCATCGATTCACAAACCCTACGGCGGCGGGAGACCTTGTAACGAGAAGAACCGGCAAGAAACTCGTCAAGGGCTTTTTTTTTCTCCCTGTTTTATTTCATACAGAGTCGTCAAATTGAAAAGTGAGCTTAACATATCAGTAAGGTTAATTTCCATCACAAAAAGAAAATACTATAAAATTACATTTTATGGTTATCCTAACCGTAAACAATTTTACAACTCGCAAGGAAGGACTTACATTATAACATTTCTCGCATTACAAGGTTACTGTACTGCAAGTTGTGACGTACATACAAGTCAATAGCAATTTATTTAGATAAAAATATTTAAGCTCTAAGCACAACGTTAAGACAAGCAGACTGAAGTAGACCCATTTTCACGAGCATGACGCATGAACCAGCCATCGCTTGGCTCAACCATATTTTAGGGAACGTAACGACCCGCCTCACACGACACCGCCGAAGAAACGTTTGAGTGAGCATGACGTACTTCAGGTACTTATGTTAAAGTGTATAAATATAAAAAATACAATGGCAACAACAAAAAAAGAAAAATAAAAGTGCATTAATGTAAAACGCAACTTACAATGTTACTGGAAGACGCATCAACTGGTTATAACTCTTATACAGTGTCATTGCTCCCAGGAGAATGCGCCTATTTTCTAAGCTAAGTAATTTATATTCCTCCAGTAGATATGGATACGTTGGCGATTACGTCGATATCTAAAATTCACATAGCGTAAGAATCTACGTTGGACACTTTCTAAAGTATCTTTGTTTTTTTTTAAATATAGGGTTCCAAATTTGCACAGCGAATTCCAATTGGTAGTATGCATAACACAAGTAAACGTGTTATGTATACTAACGTGGGCTAGATAATTGGTGTGATTATATGAAATTTATTGAGTATTATTATTATTTGATGGGGCTACCTTTCCATCACCAATTTTATTCTCATTCATCATCACCTCAGCAGCCCTTGATTTTTTCATGCCTGATTTTCTCGTTAGAAAGGTTCGTTATACGAACCGATGGCGTAACATCTTTGACATTCACAAATGATTGAAAAAGCCTAGAATTAATAGATTGTTTTATACACAACGGGGAGAAGTTAATGACGTCGACGGGGAGCCTTTATCATACCTGATGTTAAGTAATGATAAGGCTGAAGGGGTGGTCTGTGGCTGAAGGTGACAGCGCACCTCTCCCAGAATTCTCAATCACTGAGGATGATAATTATTATCGGACTCGAATTAATTATTTAGCATGATCGTCTATCAAGGTTTGAAGACGAGACGATGATAGCCAATTAATGGATGCCAATCAAGTCGTCAACATAAAACTAAAACTTAAAGTTATATAATGACTTTTGGAGTCATAACTTTTCTTGTGACCTGCCATTTTAGGTCCACCATGTATTTTAAAGTGTAAGCTTTAGAACGCCCCAATTCCGCCGGCGGGATAAAGTGAAAACTCATGTTACAACTTTGTTTGATATTCAAAAACTTATTTTTCCCCTAGTATAATAAAAACTCAATTATTCAGACTCCACTGTTATAAAGTGCACTTAGGTTTACGCCATCATCCTTTTTCAAAAATGTGGAAAGAGGAACATTTTTAACGTTCATTTTTTTGTCTTCTTTAACTGTCATTTCGGTTTCTATATCGACCATTACTGCCACGTTATAATTCTCAGCTATCTCATGTTGGGCCACCAATTGTAAGCTATAAAAGCTCTCAGCGCCAATGGCGATGTTCTCCAAATTTAACCTCAAACCAACATGTCCAGCGGTCGTGTCGCAGGAGAATGCACAGCACTTTCCAATAAGCCAAAATGGGATTTACTCGGCCGATAATGGGCGGTCCCAGATTCGGCACTTAAATAGACATAGTTTACGAGCGAACTTGCTATGTGTTCAGTTCACCAACTAATAATCTAATGCGCAAACTCTGTCCTTAAATCACTGCTAAAGTGCTAACGGTGTTCGAGTTTTTGGTCTTTGTTTAATCGATTCCAGAAAGATACACTTTTTCCTCGGTCATTGGAGATCGTTTTTCTCAGAATGGCGGTCGAGATAAACTAGCCCGCTAAATAAAGAATTGAAGATTAAAGGACTCTAACAGAATGCAGCTGGATAGTAGAAATACTGTTGTTAATTTATTAAATTCAAGAACAAAGGACTTGAACCGGGATAAATGGCGTAATTGGAACTGTTCTTCTCGAGCTGCAGTGGGTAAGCGATGCACTTCATTTTATTATGCAGATTTAGATGGTGCATCTCTGGAAACGTGTATTTTGATTTGAGCAATCAGGCTGCGATTAGTACAAGTCACCGCACTCAATGAATATAACCAGAGATAAACTTGGTGTTAATATAACTTTTAACGTGCCCCAGCTTCGCTCAAATGTAATTTGTTCATAAAGAGAAGCGTTCATGGCCGCGCTTGACAGACCTATCGTATTCGATCACGTTTTTTAAGCAAAGTTCAGCCCGGTCAGGTGTCGGATGGGTGACCGTAAAGTGGCATTATAACTGAGCGCTTTCGTGCTTCGGAGGGCATGTTAAACAGTCGGTCCCGGCTGTTGTCATTTGATTACGTCGTTAAGCCAAGTCAGCCTTAAAGGCGGCTTGATAAACCGTGACACCAGAGGTGGCCACTAATCGTCATTTGATAAGAAGAAGAAGATAAAGAAAATATAGTGACTTGGAACAGAAGTCCAGGATATTGATTTTTTTGTAAACAAATACACTTAAGCTCTGTTTTATTTGATCATCGTATGATCGTGCTATCAAACATGACATAGATTTATTCATATTCCTTGATAACATTTGCTGTGCATAAAAAAGGAATTCACAAACCATTATTTTTCGAATTATGAACACAACTAAAAATAAATCAGCCAAATCTGTCATAAATGCATCATAATTGTTTTTTTTTTCTCAACTCAGCCAGATCAAATAAATACACAGTTCTAAACGGACATTTTGTATCAAAAGTCAAATTTTACTACTGTTATTCAATTGAATCGCTTTAACACAACCCTGTCTTAGTTTATACATCTGCGGGCGACATCGCTGGATTTGTCGCCAAACATATCATCGCCTGAGCTGCGGCTACGGCTTTAACTAATAGCGGAGTATAGTTTGTTGCGGCAATTGCTATTGGCAAAGCAGCGTAGATCCTAGTTTTGGGACTAAAATTTTAGAACGCTGAAATGCGTGGCATCAAATCAAATCATTTTATTCACATAAAACAGAGTTAGTTACTAATGGTCGTATACAATGTTGATCTACCGTTTTGCCAAACAAAGGGCATTTGAAATGTCACTGTAGGGGTCAGGTAGCACTCGGTAAATGATACTTCAGGAAATTAATAAAACTGTGTGTACTGCAATAAAGGTCGGTTACAAAAGCAATTTAATATAAAGTTTCTCCCCTTCATTCCATCGTTGGAAATAAAATAGCTGATTCATAGAAACCACAGTGTTCTTGAGAGTATTCCAAAAAGAAGTACTCTTGTTTTCACACTGGAGTCTCTTTGACAAACAAGAAGCCACTACTCTCGGAACTTTGCGGCGAATTTCTGAAAACGTCGCGTCTGTTTATTGTACGTCTTTTACTTCACAGTGCTTCGGTTTTCATAATATTTTTATCTAAATAAATTCTACAACTCTTTTGAAGGTTCAAGAAAAATGTAGATTTATGTGATCAAGTTTCTTTGTGCATATTTAATATACTTTCGGAGGCTGATTCGGGGTTTTATTATGTATAGCGGGTCTTAGAAGTCATAGCAAATTTTGTAAAATTAGATTATCGATTATTCGTTAACATCAAATTTTTTTTCTAAATAAAACTTTTGATCATTCGTCATCACGGTAAAGGATGAATGGACCACGTCCCACCACGCAACCACATGCAGGGGTTTAACAACTGCAAACATAGCTGGGAAGAACGGCTTAAAATGCCTTCCGAAATACGGAGGAGCTCGAGATACAAAACTTTTGGTCACCCATCTCGTGATGTTAAGTATTGATAAGGCTGAAGATGGAAGCGAGCCTCTCCCGGAATCCTCAATCATTGAGGAACTGGCTATCTTATATCTAACTGCCGGAACACAACAATGCTGAAAACAATGAACAAATGTCGTTATGGCATCAGACTTAGATAAGATGGTGGTAGGTAGCCAGGCGGACTTACAACAAGTCGAAGCCGGGACCCCTGCGTCTGATACCGGTAGTCGTTACCACTAGACCACAGAGGCGGTTAAAGCGAAAGTTGCGAAAGTTGCTTGCTGCACCGAGGATTGGTACAATTAAATTAAAACCAACGGGATCCTTTTGTGCACCGCTTGGGGAACTTCGCTGAATGTATTTAGTGAGTTTCATAACAACAAAATAATGATATTCCGTCACAGAGGAACAAAGTATTCTAGCCTGTTCAAAATGACGTAGTTGCACTGAATAATTATCCGGCACACGACTTAAAGTTCTTATAGGGGCATCACTAGAATTTAACCGATAAAATGAAACTATACAATCAAAGTATTGAACTACACTCAGTGGCACATCTAACCGGCCACCCCGTTATTTTCATAGAAACATGCTCACTTTGCGGCTTTATAAGTAAAAATGACAATATATTTCTGCAAAGATCTGTACGCTAATGTTTAGGTAAAGCGTTCGACTGTTCGGCGGTTAGATGTGCCCCTGAGTGTATTTAAAACATATTACACGAATTAAAATGGAACACATAAATCCAACTTTAACTTTAATTTATACTGCGATATAGTTTTTTTATTGGTCGGCTCACTGATCGGCTGTTATTTTTTATTATTATTATTATGGCATACGATCTAAGTACATTCGGAACTTAATATGAAAACATTACGGTGACCTTTGGTCAGTTTCTGAATGTAGAATATAACAAAATCCGTACAACAGTACAGAAATATTTTGAACATTTTGTCAGACAAAAGGTGAAAAATAGAAAACCACTTTCAATTTCTGTCGAGAGAATTTATACGCTCGGTTCAACAATAAGCGCCGCACCGTTTATTATGACACAATATCAGCCGAAAACTGAGCAACAAAAAAAACCACTTTAAGGGTCCGTCTGTTGATAGACTTTGTTCGCACGGTGCAGTAATAAGAGCCGTATAGCGCGTATTTTAATTGCGCGGGCCCCGAGCTATGCCGCGAGCATCGCTCGTTACCAAGCTAACGAACGCGTCGGCTAAAGATGGCCTTTCTTTCGACAATTAAGGCCGATAGCGAAGCCTTTGTCAGCTGCGTCGAAGGCAGCCATGACAAATGAGGCTCCCAAACTGGTTTTAATTGGAGCGTTAATTGGTAGTTCGGTTTTTGAATAGTTAGATGGTTTAATTTTAAATTGTTAAGCATTTATTCAAAATTGATGTCACCTACATTGTTAATTCTGTTTAACAGTCAAGACTGGCAAACTCGTAATATATAATTGTTTTAATTAATCGATACGTTTTACTTTGTGATTTCTATAAAATATTTTCATATAATATTTTTCTATAGTGGGTAGTTAAATACTCCAATGCAAAACGATTTTTCTAATTCTTGTAATTTACAGTATATGTAATTATATTTACTCAAAAATGCATGTAATGTGGTCATTATTTAAACAATCTTCTTTGAGCAAAGTCGACCTTGCCGTTCTGTTTCAAGGAGCGGCCGGCAAAGTTTTGCTGGTCGCTCTAACAGGCCGGAAAAATATTGCCGGCTGCTATTTTGACGTTTCAACGTTTTAAAAAATCAAAAGCAAAAAGATTTTATTTAAAACACAGCTGTTTGTATTTATAGAGATAGGTACAAGAAGATTTTATTCCATATTTGGCTGTATAGTTAAAACTACCATTAAAAAAAAAGAAGTAAAAAAAGCGCGGTTCAGCAAAAAAAATATTTTCACCTCACACGCTCTGAAAATTAGGTTTTGTCAACCAGTTTAGGCGTAGAAAATCGCTTTTTGCGGCGGCAAAGTACTTTTTTAATTAAATACCTGAAAATATGTCATAATGCGTTCTGAATCGCACTATTCACTTTTTTGTTACATTTTATTCTTATTTTAAATAGCTTTGTATTATTTATAATACTCCGTTTTGTTTTATTACGTTATTTTAGTTCATTGAATAATAAAAACAATAATAATAAGATTAAACTATTTGTTATAAGAATTTTATATTAGGCTGGGTGAGATTTCACAACCTATCATTGGATTTCGGACTGTGACATAAATCTTTATTTTTAAATTGTCTTTGTCTTGTACCTCATGTCAGTGTCAACATTTACGGAATCGTTTTTATTCTTATTAATAAGTAACAATATATTCCTACTTTAAATAACTTTGAAATAACTATAATACTGCCTTTTTTATTATTTTAGTTTTTTAAAACATCATTAAAACAACGAGAATAAGCTATATTTAGATTAAACTTTATGTTTAAAGATTTTTTTACCGGAACAACCATAAATTGTTCCTCGCTGTTGTGAGGTGAAAAATTGAGTGTTGCGCTCGGCAGAAAAGTTTTTAGTGTCTTGTACCTTTGAAATCCTCGCTACGCTCAGGATTCAATCTTTGAACCACGAGCGCACTTGCTCAGCTTTCACTAGAGGTAACTCGCCGTTAAGGGCGCGCTCTAGGCCAAAAGCAAAAGTAATAACTGCAACGGCGAACTGCAAAGTAAATGCTGCCTTATTTCTTTGAAAAATAAGGCAGCATTTACTATATAATTCCCGGCCCCATTCGGCCGGTCCCGAATGAAGAAATGAAGGAAATTCTTTTTTTAAAGGATATTTAATAGTACATTACGATATTAGTGCGTTAAGTTGGTTATAACATGCGAGGCGGAATTTCAGCCCGAGCCGAAGGCGAGGGCGTAATTGAGCCGAGTATGTTATAACCAATACGCACGTATATCGTACGACGTTTTTTAACACATTTGC
This sequence comes from Chrysoteuchia culmella, assembly GCA_910589605.1. Classification (NCBI taxonomy): domain Eukaryota; kingdom Metazoa; phylum Arthropoda; class Insecta; order Lepidoptera; family Crambidae; genus Chrysoteuchia; species Chrysoteuchia culmella. Next base: position 25,619,409 of record OU342643.1, on the reverse strand, counting down.
GAGGAAACAGAAAAAGATATTCACAATACAAGTACAAAGAAAAGAAAATTTGAGAAAAATGGCGCGAGGATTATGTTCTGCCGTGGCTGCGTGAAAATGTTGGCAAAGACACTATTGCTAAAGAGCATGCAGCCAAGTTTTTAAATTACCGAATAAACTGTTTTTATTTTTATTTTAAATAAACTCAATCTGTGAATGCACACTGTCTACTGACTGGCGCCGCGCGGCGATTAGTTCGAAATTTGAATAGCAACAGCGCGCTGCTCACTAGGTGGAGTCAAAGAGTAAAGTAATTATAAGAGTGGAGTCGTGCGGCGGCGATCAGTTCCATATTTGAAATGGCAAATAATACTGTTATGGAATTTGTATGGACTATAACTTAACTATTTGCTTTGGTAACACACGCGTTTTTTATGACCCGCTTTACATATTTAAAACCGGTGGAATTACATCAGCTTTACGAGCAAGGGTGTTAAAAAGGTTATTTACAAAAAATATATAACATAAGCCCTACCTTATCTATAGTGTAATTATACTAAAAAGTTCCAAGCTTTATTTTAATGTATTACTTGAATACGCAGTTTATCGTGTTAATTCTAGTGATTTGGAGGCAACTTCGCAATTTTTTTCTATCGAGATAATTTTATGCAATCGTGTTTTTGAGTAACATAGTCACTAGTGTTAGTCCTGTAGTTTGCTGCATCTTTATTTGAAATTCAGTTTTTCATTAATATTGATATTACAGACGATCATGTAAAGCAATCTGATTTTCGTTGGCCTATAGCGGGCCCTTAATAACTAACTTTCCGGCCTTGCATATTGCATAACTATTTTATTTAGTGACTTTTTTTGCTAAAAATGAGCTCTCAAAGCGAAAATTCTTCCGATTGAATGTGTTTAACACCGCCAGATATTAAAGATGAAGCTATATTAGTGGTTGAAAATTTAATACCGCGAAACTCAAAGGAATAATATAAGCTTGCATATGAAAAATGTGTGCAGTGGAAAATCAGTAGGAAATCTAAATTTTTATCCGAAAATGTTTTTCTTGCGTATTTCAATGATCTTTCCAACAAAATGAAGCCTTCGTCTCTCTGGAATACCTATTCAATGTTAAAGTGCATGGTTCTGATAAAGCACAATTTGAACATTAAAAATTACCACAATTTAACGAGTATGCTAAAACGACAGTCAGACGGATATAAATGTCAAAAATCAAAAGTGTTGACATCACAAAATGTACAAAAGTTTATAAATGAAGCCCCCGACTCTGAGTACTTAGCGGTTAAAGTAAGTATTTATATCTAAAAACCCAAATTTGTACTGTACATGTTCTTATAATTAATACTCGTACTTGTTATTGTTACAGGTGGTTCTTATTTTTGGCATTTACGGTGCATGTCGATGCATCGAAATTACCAATATCACCGTTAATGACATTGAAACTCACATCTACGTAATCGTAATCAAATCGGTCCGGTAGTTTCCGAGAAAAATGGTAACAGACATAAACGCAACGCATATACCGCCTCCGTTTCGATCCGTACTCGTGGATAAAAAAAATAGGACTTTCAGAGCAGTTTTTATATTAGTGTAGCCGTGTTCTTTCGATTAAAAATTGTACAAATAGCTTCATTTCCAAAACTCTAACTGCATTTTCATACCTCTATAAAACACACTCAAAGAACTCCAGAAAGAATGACATTATCAATACAATGGTCGTAAACGCACAAGTTTCAGCAGGTGTGAGTTGTGACGTTGGAAAAGGGGGATAGGAGGGGGGGATCAAAAGTCCCTTTGTCTTTCCCGACGTAATCTGCGACGAGTTATCTCGTCCCAACTTACATAAGGGCTAGGGCTTGATTCTGCTAACTTTTAGTGATAATCGTGTTTCGATCGTGTATAAATTGCAGTTCTCTTTTATACGTTTTTTGATTCTACACTGATGGAGCTAGATGTTAAGAGAGTTTAAAGCCAGACCACCTATGGCTAACAATTACTACGCCTACTGCGACGGGGTCCTGACGTGTATAATGTGTCCGGTCCTTCCAGTCAAAGATTGTTTGTGCAAGTCATATGGGCGCAAGACAGAGCCGACCGTCAGGCAAGCAGCTAAGGAAGATGAGACATGCAACAGTCGTCATCAGCCATTCTTGATGTCACCACTGCTAGAGCACTGGCCTTAATTATGGATGGATAAGAAGAATGGGCCATGACCCACCAAGCAGGCCCATTGCGGATTGGTGGGTTTTAACGACTGTAAATGCAGCCAGAACCAACGGCTTTTAGTGCCTTCCGAAGCACGGATTTGATCACCCATCCCGTGACCAAGCATTGCGAAAGATGCTTAACCTCAACAATCGCAGGCCGAGTGCTCGAACCACTGCGCAACAGTCGCCCAAGCCGAAATCGGCTAGAAAACGATAATTTTAAACTGTAAAAAAACACTACAATTGAAATACGATTGAGATACGATTACGTCTAAACGTAGCAGAATCTACCCCCTTGATACCCCGAGATATTATCGTGTGCTTTTGTGAGGAAAGTCCGTGAGAGGCGCTGAACATATGAACGACGCTTACAGAGTTGTTTGAGGAAGTTGTTTTAATGCTATCTGTTTTGTTTGCTGGTTAGTGGTTTATTGTATCGAGAAAGGAAGGTGACAATTAAATAGTTATTTGTTATGCAAGGCTGGAAAGTTGGTTATTTAGCGGCGAGTTACCTCTATTAAAATCTGAGCAAGTGAAGGATTCTAGGATTGAACCACAAGCTTAGCGAGTGGTTCAAATATTGAATCCTGGGCGAAGCGAGGATTTCAAAGGTAAAAGACGCCAAAAACGTTTCTGCCGAGCGCAACATACAATTTTTCACCTCAAAACAGCGAGGAACATTTATGGTTGTTACCGCGGTCAACTTCCGGTAAAAAAATCTTTCATAAATTTATCATAAAGTTTAATCGAAATATACCTTATTCTCGTTGTTTTAATGATATAAAAAAACTAAAATAATAAAAAAGGGAGTATTATAGCTAATTCAAAGTTATTTAAAGTAGAAACATATTGTTACTTATTAATAAGAATTAAAACACCAAACACTGTGACGTGCGACTGACGTCACCCGACTGTCATCGATGCGCTTGCACCGAATGACATAGTTTAATTAATTTTAGTATGTATATTTCCGCAGACTGGTGCGTGTCGCGAACATTACTCTTAACATTTTTAACATTTGTAACGTGGTGATTGAACATTATATTCTTTTAATATTAACATTCTTTCATTAACATTTAACATTTTTAACACCAACAACCCCAGCTCCTCAAACATTGGTCCTTCGATCCTTGGACCTCGCGCGCGTCGTATCGTATCGTATCGTATCGGAGCGGTGAGGTGTTTGAACTAGTGAACTATTGAAGTGTAATTGTGAGTGAAGGGTTGTAGGTGTACAACACATACAACATTGGATTGCGCGTATCTGTAAGGGATACGCAACACCAGGAACACACGGTAACCGGAGAAAACAAGTAAGGTCTTTTTTACTTTATTTTCTTCATCTTCTTTCTTACGTCATCAACCATGGTGTCCGTGGAATCTCAACATTTGCTGGCAGAAGAAATATCTAAGAACTTAAGAAACTTTCGTAAAGATGGTGCTGAAAGAAAAAGTAATGTGGAATATTTCAAAAGGTGCTGGAATAAATTAGAAGAACTATGGAATGAATTTCAGTTTAATCATGATCAACTTTCCATGGAGTTGAGTCAAAATGAGCCTTATTTCGTAGAAAAATTATATGAAAAGGTGAGAGAAGACTATAATATCTTTAAAACATTAATTAATGAGGGGTATCAACGACTTTTAGCGAGCTCCAGTGGAGCTGGGGCTGAAGAAAAATCCGTAGAAACATCGGAAACACGCCAAGAGACGCAGCCTTCCACTTCAACAATGCAACAAACGGCTCAGCATCCCGTAGAAAAATGTAGAAAAAATCAGGGTGGTTTTAGTCGATTAGATGAGTCATTGAGGAAACAGGAGGCAAATTTTAGAGCATTTGCTAGGACCGTGGCTAACATTCAACTAGAAGACATGTCGGAGAAGTGGGAATTCGAAGACTCGCTCAAACGCTTAGAAAATCGGTGGTCTGCTATTGATAATCTACATTGGGAGATAGATCTTGAGTTAAATGGGAAGGATTTATCATACGAGTCGCAATACGCTAAGTACGAAAATCAATATCAAAAGTTGCAAAAAGAAATTAATAAGAAGATGTGGTCTGAAAAGCACAGAGAAAAATCAACACCCCTATTAGACATCCCCGTGTTTAGTGGTAATTATAACGATTGGGTTTCTTTCAAGGACTTATTTTTGGAAGTTATCCACAACAATCCGAATTTATCTAACGCTCAAAAGTTACAGTTCTTAAAAACAAAAATTAAAGGTGAAGCTGAGAGACTTTAAAACATTTGGCAATTAGTTCTGATAACTATCGTACTTGTTGGGAGATTCTCAGCCAACGTTTTGATAACAAAAGGTTTATATTCACATCGCATATGAACATTTTATTTAACTTGCCGAACATTCAACATAACAGTACTATTCAAATAAAAAGGATGCATGACGTAACAAAAGAAACTTTGAATTCCTTAAGAAATCTCGGGATTGACGTGTCAACGTGGGATCCTATTCTCGTCCATATTTTGTGTCAAAAGCTGGACTCTGAAACTTATTCTATACTCTAGCCAAATCCGATGAAGAATGTTTACTAACAAAACGTTGCCTAGCAACCACTGACAGGCATATAATAACAACCTTTTTCTATCAGACAACAGTATACAATTTTTATAAAAAATTTAGCAATTCGTTTATTGGTTAATTAGACCAAATTCTATCTTCACGTTTCGTTATTCTATTCAGTAAAATCCTTTTTATTTAAGACGCGATATTATTAATATAATTTCATTAAATAATTAAACAGTTTATATAAAACTTTTTTATAAAACAATGCAATAAATTTAAAATGCTATTGCTTCGGAAACATAAGTAGGGTAAATGAATAATAAAAGTGTATGTCGCGTTAAATAGTAAAACGGAACGTAACTTCCAATTGCGTTCGGGTTATAGTTACGCGACCAATTTCAACATCAATCAGGGTAAAGGAACACGAAAGAAAGTGATTTCCAACTTCAGTTGGAAGGTTAGTATATAAATGTGAAAATGTTCATATTACCTGAGTTCTTTTTGGTTATAGGGCTGTCTACTAAATATAATTTGTGCTTTATTTTGTTTTTCCGTTTTATTACTAAAATATTAACGTTTTTCGGGTGTTTCTAGTGATATATTGTAGAAAAAATATATTACTTAAAGAATTAATCAATAATGTGCAGTTATCTAGTCAGAAATACAACCTTTAGAAAAAAAATTAACACCTGAGTTGTGATGACCCTAAATTGGTTTGCTTACATTTATTCTTCATCGGATTTGGCTGGAGTATAGATACATAGATTCAGTAAAGAATACACGCGAGCTACCAATCTTGCAAGAATTACTCGATTTCCTAGAAAGTAAGTTTACTACTTTAGAAACATCTTTTCAACGAAAACCAGAAAATTTTGCTAGTCAAAAAACATCCAACAACAAGAAACCTACGTTTAATTTTACACAGAAAGGAAATAATAATTACGTAAAAACATTTCATGTATCGACTTATAAATGCCCACTATGCAAAAATGATCACGGCATTTATAATTGCAAAATGTTTTTACAAATGCCGAATGACAAAAAATTGAGCACGGTGAATAAACTCGGAATATGCATTAATTGCTTATTTTCACATAATGGAAAATCGTGTAATTCAACCAAAACATGTCGCAAATGCCCAGGTCAACATAACACCATTATGCACGAAGCCCTGGACAAAACATCAACAGAAAGCCGATCATGTCGGCACCCAACATCCCTGAGAAAACTTCAGAAAACAACATGAGTATGACGTCACATTTAGCTCGGGACGACTGCTCGGAAATATTATTAGCAACAGCTCAACTTAAAGTTCTAGGAGCGAATGGAACTTATTACATACTACGAGCTTTAGTTGATCAAGGTTCCCAAATCTCAATTATAACCGAGCATGCCGCTCAGTTGTTGGGAATTAAAAGAGAAAAATGCAAAGGAGTGATATATGGCGTAGGTCAACAAGAAAATAATTGCAAGGGAAAGATGAATATAACCTGTGCCTCGCTATATAACGAATATACATTTAATTCTGAAGTAATTATTATGAACAATTTAGTAAAAAGTCTTCCTAATAAAACATTCCCGAAACCATCCTGGCAAGTTATCCAGAACATTAATTTGGCTGATCCAGAATTTTATGTCAGTCGGCCGGTAGACTTGCTCCTAGGGGCTGAGATCTATTCTAATATAATTTTAAGCGGAATAATAAAGAGTGATGACGTCACACAACCAACAGCCCAACAAACACAACTTGGTTGGTTGTTATGTGGCAACGCGCAAACTTTTCAATGTAACGTCATACTATCTAACATCGAGGACATTCAACGATTTTGGGAGGTGGAAGACATACCAGAGGAGCTAGACCTGTCATCTGAAGAAATTCAATGCGTACAATATTTTAAAGACACAACATTACGTCACGAAAACGGAAGGTACGAGGTTCGACTCCCGATGAAACCTGACTTCCAAAATAAAATTGGCTTATCTAAAACAAAAGCTTTAGCTCAATTTCGAAACCAAGAAAAGAAGCTTGAAAAACAACCGAAATTCGCACAGGCGTATAAAACATTTATGAGCGAATACGAACAATTACGTCATATGAAAACAGTGAACGGAAATGAGACACCTGAGTGTTACTTACCTCATCACTGTATTGAGCGCGCCGAATCTACAACAACTAAATACAGGGTAGTTTTTAATGCTTCCAGTAAAACATCAACCGGATATTCGCTTAATGATTTGATGTATGCAGGACCTAATTTACAGCAGGATCTGCAGTCCTTGTTAATAAAATGGCGACAATTTAAATACGTTTTCACTGCGGACATCGAAAAAATGTACCGACAGATCCTTGTAAACCGTGCGGACACCCCCTTACAAAGGATAGTTTGGAGGGCGTGGCAACAACAACCCATACATACATTCGAGCTGACTACGGTGACGTATGGCACCAAGGCCGCACCATTTCTGGCCATGATGACCCTTAGAAAACTAGCGACTGACGAACGTGACAGTTTCCCTGAGGCTTCAAAAGTCGTCGAACAATGTTTTTACATGGACGATGTAGTCCACGGGGTTCATGATATTCCCGAAGGAAAGGTGTTGATTCAAGACCTTAACTCGCTGCTCCGTTCTGGTGGATTTTCATTGAGAAAATGGACTTCCAACAACACTCAACTATTGGAAAATATTCCTATAGAACATAAGAATAACATTGATTTTAACTTCAAAAGTGAAAACACGCCAAAAACACTTGGGTTATGCTGGAGTCCCGAAACAGACACATTTACATTTAAATACGAAATAGGAACGCATCAGAAAATCACAAAACGAATCCTCTTATCTCAAATCTCGAAAATATTTGACCCACTAGGCTGGTTGGCACTCCTAGTAACAAAAATGAAAATATTATTTCAAAAAGTATGGAAATCTGACACTAAGTGGGATGAAGAAGTATCAAGTGACATTTGTAAAGAATGGATAAAAATACAAAACGAACTACAATTGATAAAAACATTTAAAATACCTAGATGGTTAAACAGTTACAAGAATGACGTCATAGAGCTACATGGATTTTGTGACGCATCCATTGAAGCTTATGCCTGCGTTGTTTATGCGCGAATAAAATCGCATAACAAAATTATAATTGTAGCTTCCAAAACAAAAGTAGTGCCTTTGAAAAAGAAGCTTACGCTTCCTAAGTTGGAGTTGAGCGGAGCACACTTACTTACTAAACTTATTTTAAAAATAAAACAATCATTATACCAATATGAATTAAATATATATGGTTGGACCGATTCAAAAGTTGTATTGGGCTGGCTGCAAGGGGAGGCTAGTAAATGGAAACCCTTTGTAGCGAACAGAGTAAAACAAATAACAGAGATTATGCCAGCTGAACAATGGCGCTACGTAAGCACAAATGACAACCCAGCTGATCCCGCGAGCAGAGGTTTATATGCTTCACAACTTCAGAAACATGATTTGTGGTGGAATGGTCCCGAATTCCTATACACTTTCGAACCATCCTCATCACTAATAACGTTTGTAACAGATCAGGAGAAAAAATTGGGTCAAACAAACTTAGTTCAAACTAAAAATATGGAACAAGATGTTATAGAAATATTATTAGAAAAATATAATAACTTTTATAAAATATTGCGTATTTTAGCATGGATACAGAGAGCATTGACACCGAAACGTAAACAATTACCGAGCTATATCACTTTACGTGAGTTGCGGAATGCAAAATTGACAATAATTAAATATGTTCAATTTAAATCATATGAAGCAGAAATATTAAAATTACGAGATCAGAATTATTTACATTCTACATCAAAACTATTAAGTTTGAATCCGTTTGTTGACCAAGACGGTATCTTACGTGTTGGAGGAAGATTAGTGCACGCTAACTTGAACATGGAGATGAAACATCCGAAAATAATACCTAACAATACTCGTCTTGCAACGCTTTTGATATCTCAAGCTCATGCTCGTGGGCCACGCCTTACGCTTGCAACTTTGAGGCAAGAGTATTGGATCCTCGGTGGTAACAACACTGTAAAAAAAGAGCTGAGACAGTGCATCACGTGTCGAAAACAAGAAGGAAGAACACAAAAACAATTAATGGGAAACTTACCGAGTGCCAGGTGTGACCCAGCGCATCCCTTCCATCACACCGGGGTGGATTATACTGGATTTGTCGACATCAAAGCCAACAAAGGGAGAAGCGCTAGAACATTAAAGGGATATATAGCTATCTTCGTCTGTATGGTCACTAAGGCCATACATCTCGAGTTAGTTAGTGATTTGTCGAGTTCGTCGTTCATCGCTGCCCTGCGGAGAATGGCTGCAAGACGCGGCTTACCTCGTCATCTGTATAGCGATAACGGCACTAATTTTGTTGGTGCCAACAGAGCTATACAAGAAGAGTACCAGCACTTACAAAACGAGTTCAAGGACAGTTTCTTACGCGAGATCACGGAAATGAACATCGAGTGGCATTTTAATGCCCCCTCGTGGCCGAGCGCAGGAGGTCTTTGGGAGCGTGCCGTAAGAAGCCTGAAACATCACCTGAGGCGCGTAATAGGTGAACAGAGACTAACTTTCGAGGAGTATGCCACCATCTTATCTCAAGTGGAGGCTTGTCTTAATTCGCGTCCATTATGTGCCCTTACTGAAAACATAGAAGACTTAGAATTTCTTGACTCCGGCGCACTTTTTGATGGGGCGATCGGGTTTAACTATAATAGAAACAAAAGAAGATGCTCGTACTCGTTGGCACTTAACGCAAAAAATAACGCAAGATATCTGGAAAAGGTGGAAAACAGAATATTTAACTCAACTCACAGCTCGTAACAAGTGGCAGAAAGAACAAAATAACATTAAAAAAGGAGATATCGTCGTAATTCATGAAGATAATCTCCCCCCTGGGAAATGGGCCATGGGAAGAGTAATTGAAGTACACCCGGGTAGCGACGGTCTTGTACGAGTAGTGTCGCTAAAAACTAAAAACGGCGTTATAAAAAGACCCGTACTAAAATTGTCTGTACTACCGTTGGAAAAACAAGTTGAACAAACAGCCGATACTCGTAATAGTATGAAACAAAACAACAACTCAAAACAAGCAAGTCCAAGAAGCTTCATTACCACCGCTATAATGTTTATATGTTTATTTTCGATATTTATTTCGCCCGCACAAGCCTTCAATACAACAAAATTGAATGAAAATCAAAAGATTTATTTTGATAAAATTGCCGAAATGCAGCTGATCCGAGACGAGTGGAAGATAATTGCATATTATGATTTAAATCCATACTGGGATAGCACCATGACCTACACTCGATACTATAAATATCTACATAACATGTGCGAGTCAATAAAACAATTCTCACATTGCAAAATAATCATATTACAACTACAACACTCGTATGACGAGCTCGAGCGTAATAATGAAGTTTTGCTGAATGACCATTTAAAGGCTCGTGCCACTCACCGGCGGCGGCGGCGAGGTCTTATCAACGGTATCGGATATTTGGCGAATAGTTTATTCGGAGTACTCGACGACCAATTTGCACAAAAATATGAAAAAGACATTCAACTCGTACGTGAAAATGAAAAACATCTCGTACTTCTTTGGAAAAACCAGACCTCGGTTTTGGAAACAGAATTTAACGTTTTAAAACAAACTAAGGAGTACATTCAGAAGCAAAACAACATTATGGTGAAACATTTATCTGTACTGGATAGTGCTGCAAATAAATTAGTACGTCAAGTAACAGCTGACGAAGAAAAAACCGACTTTACTATGTTAGCCATGGCCGCAAACAATATTCTGACTCATCTAAAAAATGTCCAAGATGCACTGTTAGAGACAATCACCAACATATACAAAGGAACAATGAATATTCACATATTGGATCCTAGGAGTTTACAACATGAACTAAACATTATATCGGGTTATTTGTCAAAGGATCTGACTATACCGATAAATAACATTCAAACAGATATGGCAAACCTCTATCATTTGCTCACTATAAAGGCGAGAGTGACAAAACAATATCTTATTTTTGAAGTGAAAATGCCTTTGATAAGTAGAGACAGTTACAGTTTGTACCACAGAACAGAAAAAACAGTAGAAGTCGCAAGTGGGCGGTACCCGCGTAGCCCCACATGAGCAAAGGTTTGCCTATGTTCAAGTACATCGTCGTTTTGCTTACTCAGTCGCGATCGTAACCTCCACGTGGAATAATATAGAGAAAAATTAGAAAAATGCCATACTGTGCAGTTTTGAAGTGCAAAGATTATAGCCGAGAGACTAATTAGTCTAAAGGAGGCATAACATATCATCGGTAAATCATATTTTCTGTTATTTTCACTTATTTTCACAAAAAAGATAAATTGTAATATTTTTAAAAATAAACAATCTGAATCCAATCTTCCGTCTACGTTCTTAAGGTGTATATTTCAATGTACAGTTTACCGTTTCTAGAAGTTTCTAAGCATAATCCGAGTACTGAAAGCATGCTTTTCGTCGTACTTGGTCGCCACTCAATTAGTGATGCGCCTTATCGCTGATACATAACCGGGGTCGGTCGGTTCCAAATTTTTTTCGGTACCGGTACTGTAGGGTGATGGACTCGGGAAAACCGGTACTCGGTACTGAGAAACCTCTATTGAAAAATAATCTATTTTTGTTATATTGAGCTATTTAGAATGAGTGGTTATATGAAAACTTTAGGAAAACCAGTATTATCAAGAAATAAGTAGGAATCACAATGTTAGATTTTACATGTTACAATGTTCAAAGTCGCATCATTTTGTAATAGATAGGTCAGCGTTTGACCTTTACCTCGCCTGATGGTAAGATTATAATAGAATAATATTTAATTTTGTTATTAGCAACACATGCTATGTGATGCCATTACTGATCTCAGTTCAGTATAATATGACGCAAACAGCGGTTACTGCACTGATACCATGTAGAAAAGCGGTGATGCGATCTACGATGATCGCACTAGCCTGGATATACCAAAACACAGACTCCGATAAATAAGTTTCACTCAAGCTAATAAATGCTGAGCGCGTGTCTTTGAGATATCCATAACTTTTTGAGAGTAGGTGATGGGGATGAGATTAACTATTTCAGCTGCACACTGACCGAAATGTGAACTGTCCTCTTTAACTGAAGCGTGTAAAGGTTGTATTGGGAAACCACCTCAAAAGTGAGCCTCCATGCTTAATAAACACAAGCTCGATTAAGCATGTAATCGAGCTTGTGTTTGAGCAAATATTCAAGCGTGTAATATTCACCTTTGCCAGTAATGCAAAGCTTTTTAATCTTACAAGCTAAATGTCTGTATTAGAAGAAAATACCATGAATTAGCAGATCGTTAATTTGAGTATGTAGCAGAAATAGTCAACAAAGAGTACTGAACCTGAATAGCAATGAGAACTCAAATTGACTAACCTCAAGAAGTTCGATATCCAGACACACAAACCAGTCGAGACGTTGATATGATGAAAGTTTGCCAATAAGGCGTTAATTTCAAAACATGTTAAAATTATCCATTATCTTACAAATAATGGGCGTGACTGTAAATAAAATTTTTCAGGGTCGCCACCACTGCCATTTTTAAGTATTGGAGAATTTCGATGGTGGTTCGCAAGTCTCGGTAGCTCAGTGGTTAGAGCATTGGACCGGATTTCCAAAGTTCGTGGGTAGAGTCCCATCTGCGAATTCACTTGTGGCCGAGTTGTTTTTTTCCAATATTTTTCTATATGAAATTTATCAAAAGTATAAAAAAAGCATTGAAAAATGCATCAATTAAAGAATCATAAATTTAACACATTAATTTGAATGGTTTTTTACTACTATTGAGAACCGAGAGTATATACCAATTCTCCGATACGATGATACCGGTACCAGTTAATTCCCGGGGATTCTCGTTGTATGCTCAGGTGCATCACTAAATTGATTGGCGATTTGCTATTCAATTAGTGATGCGCCTTATTATCGTATAGACTACAGATATCGATAAGTATAGATGCAGATAATTTGCGACCAATTTCTAATAGGCATTTCCATTTTGCAAATTGTGAATTAACATTGATACAAATAATACAAAAACAAAGTTTAATTTTAATATGGATATGGATTTCAAATTCTTTGATTTATGAAAGGGTATTTGAATGTTTACCAAGATTCTTCTAACTTTTATCTATTATTACGTCCATGGCGACTACAGTCCTCGAACTGTTAAAATCTTGAAATGCCCATGGGGAGTAAGTCCCCAAAGCGATTTCAGTACGGCGGCCGGCGTTCAGATTAATGCTAATAGCAAAGCACAGAGAGCTCGAAGTTCCATCAAAAAAATGTTTCTATCGGTGTTTCTGATTGGTGGTTCTGAGTTATAAAGATAAGTAGATATTGATTGAATGTCGGTAGTATGATAAGAGACTTAGTCGGTTAACCAACCAGTCCCCTTATTCTGTAACTCGACACCTCGACAGATTCACTGGAAAACCGTTTGCCATAAGGTAAAATTGCATTTGTTGCTTTTTAAAAAGCATAGCGACATTTGGTTGTACTTTAATATCTTTTACCAAACTCGGCCGTCCGTCCGCTAAGGTACCAGAATTACAGGTGATCTCGTAACGTAATCGGGTACATGACCGATATATTTTTTTGTTTTACCAATGATTAATATAATTTGATGGTTATTAGTACTAATATAATATCAAACATTATAATATTTTTAAAACGTTTTCCACGTTTCATTTTCCTAAATATGCTTTGAAGATAAAAATATAAAATAAATAACTAATTAAATTGTATTATTGTTTAATATATATTGTTTTGCCGTGTGGTGACGGCCTAAGAATACAAGTGTCACCGCTCTCTTACATGCCTGGGATGTCGTAAAAGTCGACTAAGAGGCTCGACACATTGAGCACCTGTGGGAGAGAAGGAAACTTGAAGCAAACCCTCTACCAACCCGTCTGGCCAGCGTGGTAGCAGTAGGCTAATAGCCTTCTATGAACGCCGCAGTAGGTGTAAGCTAGGAGAGGCCTTTGTCCAGCAGTGGACGTCCACAGGCTGATGATGTGATGTGTGATTGTTTAATATGTATTTTAAGTATGTTTATCCGTTATCTAGTATCCAAAACACAAGTTCTTCATGAAACTTAACTTGGGCTAGATAATCAGTGTTCGAGCCGGCATGACGTCACAAACTGATGATGACAATGACGTCACAACCTAAGCGCCGGTAGAGGGCGCGGCGATGCTTTCGCGCCATTGCGTTGACAGCTCCGACACACGCACCATCGATTTTCAAATATTTTATTATTTTCCAAAATTGTATCCTAATCTAAAGTAAATTCATTATATTCAACATCAAGGAGTCTGAGTTTTTATTTACAATCATCGGCGCAATCAAGTTTGGTGACCCCGACGTGATATCGAAACCGCGGTGACGAGCGAGATTTCGATTCACCAAAATCATCGAAGATTTCAAGAATCCTTCAGGAACCCGCCAGCCAACAACTGCAGCCTTATTTCCGAGGGAAGTGTGCAAATATCCTTTTCAAAAACCCATCCTTTCAGCTTTAATTTGTGTTAAACAGATTCGATACTCAATTCGTATTTTTATACCGCCAAAATAAAAATATAAAAAAAGTGTTAGCTATTTCATGTTAATTAACAGTTTAAATTATAAGATCAACAAACACAGTGAAAATCTATCTTATTTAACTATTTGTGTCAATTTCCAGGTTCATTTACTAACAAAATAAGCTATAAAAGTGTATTGTGTCGTAACGTATTCCAACTGCGACACTGTGTGACACAAACCTTTTCTTACATCTCGCTGCGCCCGAGTCGGCATTATTGCAAAACCTGTTTGTTATCTATTCACCTCGCGTCACAGCGGAGGCTTAATCACAACAAAACATTCATAACCTATTGATTTATTCTATTGCAGTTCTAGCGTATTTAGTGTTTTAAAAGTGATACGTTGTTTGTGCCCACAAGATGAGTGATTTCAAAGATTTAGTTAAGCAAAGGGGTAACATTAAAAGTCGATTTACATTATTTGAAAAGTATTTAAAACCTTTGATGGATTCAAATGATATTAGTGCCGTGCAAATAAATGAGCTACGTGTCCGTTTGTGCAAAATGCGGGAAGTGTCTTCCACTTATGAGGATATCCAGTCACAAATTGAAATTCTGGACGAAGATATCACCAAACAATTGCAGGAACGGGAAGGTACCGAAAATTTATTTTATAACTTAATTGCTAAAGGTCAATCGTTGTTAGACTTTTTTGAAAACAAAAATAAATTAGAATCTTCGTCCAAAGGAAGCGGTAAATGTCAAGGTAATTTGAAATTACCACCTTTAAAAATTCCTTCTTTTAACGGAGACCCTAATAAGTGGCTTTCATTTAGAGATACGTACTTGTCATTAATCCATCAAAATGAGTGTATTGAGGATATCAACAAGTTTCATTATCTTAAGTCATATTTGGAGGGCTCAGCTAGTTCTGTCATATGTTCTGTTACCGTTTCAGCGAGTAATTATGCAATTGCATGGAATCTACTTTGTGAAAGATATGACAACAAGCGTCTTTTGATAAATGAACATCTCAAGTGTTTATTTTCTATTGAACAATTACATAAAGAATCTGAAATTGGTATTCGTCGACTTATTGATGATTTATCAAAAAACTTAAGCGCTTTAAACTCTTTGGGTGAGCCAACCGATAAATGGGACACTATTATTATTTATATGGCCTCAGCAAAGTTAGATACCGCTACTGCAAGGAATTGGGAAGAGTTTAGGAGTAATTTAGACTCGCCGTCATTGGAACAGTTTTATTGTTATCTGCGGCAACGCGCTGCTGTATTAGAAACAATACATAATAACAAATCATTTAAAAGTGATAAACGTCATAGTTTGCCCAATATGAGATCGTTCGTTTGTTCTTCTTCGGACACCACCGCTGCACTCTGTTGTCCTGTCTGTAAAAAAGAGCATAAGATATATGACTGCACAACTTTCAAATCTTTACCAGTGCAGGATAGAATATCAAAAATTTCTTGTTTAAATTACTGTTACAATTGCCTGCGTAAAGGTCATAAACCTTTCCAGTGCCGAATGAGTGGTTGTAGGATCTGTAATAAAAAACATAACACTTTGTTACACAAACAAGTTTCTTTACAATCTACACAGACTAATGAATCTACTAGAGAAGTTACCTTACCTGGTCCTGTTAGTGAGTCCAATCCAAGTCCGTCTGCTTCTGTTTCGATGTCCGCGGTGACCGCCAATCAAGCCCTTTTGTCTACGGCGTTGGTCAAGGTTACACACGACAGTAGAACATTTGTTTTGCGGGCATTGCTAGATTCTGGAAGTCAATCTTCTTTTATAACTGACAGGGCTCAACGGGAAATCGGCATCTGTAAAAAGAAAAATTATTATCACAGTGTTACTGGTATCGGCAATAATGTACTTAACGTTACGGAACATTGCACAATTAGATGTCAATCACTACATAACTCTTTTCACGCGTCCGTCAAGTGTTTTGTACTGCCCAAAATTGCAGATAGGTTGCCTCAGTATGAAGTGTGCGTACAGAGTTTAAATATTCCGAATAATATTCAGCTTGCTGATCCTACATTTTATAAACCTTCAGAAATAGATCTACTTCTTGGTGCCGACGTATTCTGGGATATTATTCGTTCGAACCGGCTATCTTTGGGGGTACAAAAACCTATCCTACTAGATACAGAACTGGGTTGGATAGTCGCTGGGTCTGTGCCGACTGAATGTTATAGTAATTCAAAAATACAATGTAATTTTTCGCAGGAAATTAGTAACCAGTTAGCCAAATTCTGGGAACTTGAAGAGATCCCCGATACAGTCGAGTGCGATTCCGATAACTATTGTGAAAAACTATTCACGGAAACTACACAGCGAAATTGTGACGGTAGATTTATTGTGCAAATACCACTAAAGGGATCCGTAGAAAATTTAGGCGAATCTTACAACATTGCAGAAAAGAGATTTATTCAACTAGAAAGAAAGTTTAAAAATAAACCTCAACTTAAAATGGAATATACAAATTTTATTCATGAATACGAATCGCTAGGACATATGCGTGAAATACCTAAGCCTACGTTTGGCAATTACCTTCCACATCATGCGGTAGTTAGAGAATCAAGTGAAACTACGAAGCTTCGTGTTGTCTTTGACGCATCGGCTAAAACTACATCTGGTGTGTCATTTAACGACTTGCAATACGTAGGGCCAGTAGTGCAAGACGATTTGTTTTCCATACTTTTACGGTACCGACAGCATCGATATGCAGTGTCAGCGGATGTTGAAAAAATGTATCGTCAAATACTTATAAGCGATAATCAAAGAAATCTACAACTTATTTTATGGCGTGACGAGCCATCACAACCTATCAAAGTATTTCAGTTAAGCACTGTTACGTATGGCACAGCATCAGCACCATATTTAAGTACCAGGTGCCTTTTGCAACTATCTAAAAAATGTGACGATGATACTGGGCTCTCACAAGCGATTAGGGAAGACTTTTACGTTGATGATTTTCTTTCAGGCGCTGAAACTGAACACGATTTGGAAAAACTAATTACTTCAGTCACTAAAAAACTCGATTCAGCTTGTTTGCCTTTAAGAAAATGGCGAACAAATGTGCCAACTATCTTTGAAAATGACTCAAATATTGTTTTGCCTAAGAACCTTGATGTAGCATCGCAGTCTAATGTTTTAGGTTTAAAGTGGGACCCTTCAAAGGACGTATTACAATTTCCAGTCAATATAAATCTCGATACTAACGTTACGAAAAGGTCAATTTTGTCACACTCGGCTAAATTATTTGATCCGATGGGCCTACTTAGTCCATGTACAATTATTCCCAAAATTATGTTGCAAAAACTCTGGCAATCGAAGTTAGATTGGGATGACTCGGTTGACAGTAATTTAAAAAGAGAATGGCTTAATTTCACATCCAATTTAAAGTTAATCTCAAATGTTGAAATCCCTAGAAGTGTCGTTATTAATAATTCGCAAACTATACAATTACATTCTTTTTCAGACGCCTCTCAAGTAGCATATGCTGCCGCTATTTACATTTTAACTAGAGATGATTCAGGCAATGTTCTTGTAAGGTTACTCTGTGCAAAAACCAAAGTAGCTCCGGTAAAATCAACGACCATACCGCGACTAGAGTTATGTGGTGCTTTGCTTTCGGCACGTTTAAGCAACAAAGTCTTGAAGTCATTGCGTTGTAGAATCGATTCAGTATTTCATTGGACTGATTCGACGATAGTTTTAAGCTGGCTTGCGTCTCAATCTTGCAATTTAAAGCCTTTTGTAGCCAATCGCATTAGCGAAATTCAGGAGTTGACTGCGTCTGGTGTCTGGCGACATGTGCCTGGTGACAGTAATCCAGCAGACCTGGCATCTCGAGGTATAAACCCTAAACTAATTCAGTCAAACAAGCTGTGGTGGGAAGGTCCGACGTTCCTTGAAGAGAATCCTAGTCAATGGCCACACCCAGTAGATCCAATAATTATATCTGAACTACCCGAGACCAAACGTCATCCCTTAGCTACCCTTATTTGTAATGTGGAGGCATCATCTCCTATCATTGACTTTGAAAGATTTTCCAAATTCTCTATTATGCTTAAAACTACATGTTACGTATTGCGATTCATCAACAACCTTCGTTATAAAAATGATAAACTAACTGGTCCGTTCACTACTGATGATCTAGATAAAGCACTTAATGTTTTAATTAAACAGCACCAAAAAGAATGTTTTGCAAATGAAATAAAAATAATAAAAAACAATAATACATTACCTGCTAAATCTCGTATCCTTTCCTTGAGTCCGTTCCTTAATGACTCCGGAATTCTTTGTGTAGGCGGTCGTCTTCAGAACTCTGCTGAAAACTATGAAAGAAAACATCCAATACTATTAGATATTAAAAACAATTTCACAAAATTATTATTTACAAATCATCATAAAAAGCTATTGCATTGTGGTCCTCAGCTTTTTGTTGAGCGACCTTAGAAACAAATATTGGCCTTTACGAGGCAGAATTTTAGCACGTACTACAGTCAATAACTGTAAATTATGTAGAATTTTAAAAGCAAAATGTATCAATCCCATAATGGGCAACTTACCTTCCAGTCGTATTACTCCAGATCTTCCATTCCAAATTAGCGGTGTTGATTTGCTGGGCCGTTCTATATCACCGACCGCAAGGGTCGCGGTTGCAAAATTTCTAAATGCTACCTGTGCCTGTATATCTGTTTCGCAACCAAAGCAATACATTTAGAAGTAGCAAGTGATCTTACATCTGAGGTGTTCATTCTATGTTTAAGAGGCTTTATAGCTCGCAGGGGTAAACCTTCAGTATTGCATTGCGATAATGGAACGAATTTTGTCGGCGCAAACAACGAAATCAAAAATTTCCTTAAACAAAATTCAACAAATATCGACAGTTTTGCAGCCGACGAGGGCATCAAATTTATGTTTTCTCCAGCTTGCTCTCCCCACTTTGGCGGTTTGTGGGAGGCAGGTGTCAAATCCGCTAAGTACCATATTGTTAGAATGTTAGGGGACAGACACCTAACATTTGAGGAGTTATCGACTTTGTTTGCACAGATTGAGGCCATCCTTAATTCCCGTCCTCTTACTCCCCTTTCATCCGACCCGAACGATCTTTATCCTTTGACTCCTGCACACTTCCTGATCGGTAGGCCATTAACATCGCTCCCTTCAGAAAACCTGATGCAGGTCAATCCAAGCCGGCTGAGCCGGTACCAATGGCTGGAGAGCATGCGGCAACATTTCTGGAACCGATGGAGGAAAGAATACCTGAGCGAGTTACAACAAAGGTCGAAGTGGCGAGTGAAGGAACAGGGACTGCAAGAAGGAGAATTGGTTATCGTCAAAGATGCTAATCTACCACCTTTGAAATGGCGTATGGCGCGCATCGACAAGCTATACACCGGATCGGACGGAGTCTCACGCGTTGCAGATGTGCGCACTTCCAAAGGCCTTCTGAGCAGAGCTATCCATAACCTCTGCCCTCTGCCTGATCCAACTACAGCAGCAGTTCCTCGAAATCCTGCAGTTTTCGAGCGAGGGGGAAGATGTTCGAGCCGGCATGACGTCACAAACTGATGATGACAATGACGTCACAACCTAAGCGCCGGTAGAGGGCGCGGCGATGCTTTCGCGCCATTGCGTTGACAGCTCCGACACACGCACCATCGATTTTCAAATATTTTATTATTTTCCAAAATTGTATCCTAATCTAAAGTAAATTCATTATATTCAACATCAAGGAGTCTGAGTTTTTATTTACAATCATCGGCGCAATCAATCAGTGTGATTGTATGCAAATATATATTATTATATTATATTATTATTACACATAAATCAAGATTACAAAATTTAGCTGCTATATTTATTGTATATTGTAATCTTGCGTTACAGCGTTATGCATGATTTGTGTGTGTAACGTGTAACGGTGTATTGAGTTTAGGTATATCACCCTGTTAGTAAAATATAACGTTACAAAAATCATTTTAATTTCTTGTTTTCAAATCTTAATGACGATACCGGCAATTATTAAGACCCACGTGCGGAAAGACAGAAGATGAGCAATCACTAGTTTTTGTAGTTACAGCGAATCTAATGCCTTGCTGGCCACGCTAGTGCCAATTTATTTGCCGAAACTCATGCTTAGGTTTTGATCGACGTATCGATATACTTAATAGTGTCCAACCCTAATAATCAGTAAGCTTGTTTCTTTAAAGCGCCATCTAGTGTGGAATAGCGTAATTAACATGGCAAAAGCGAAGCTATTAGCAGCATGTCTGTAGCGCTACCTTGCGCAGAATAGATGTACTACTTGGCACATTCACGCTGTTATTTAATTATGAACTATAATTGTATAGCATAAGAGTTCAACTCGGAATGCGTTTTTTTAACCAATCACAACGAAGATGCTATTTTACACTTGTGTGAGTTGGCTACGCCCAGGGTACGCAGGTTTTCTATGAGAGACCCGTCTCATGCTACTTCTACTGTTTTTTCTGTTCTGTGGTTTGTACAATATCATACCTGTACCCTATCAAACTGGAAACAAAATGTTAACAATAACTCCAATTGAAGAATACGTTGCCATTAACTTGCATAAGGACTCTTACTTACCGGTCACTAGAACAGAATGGGAGCACTGTTTGCCTCGAGACGGCTTGACCTACTTATGCCAATTAAAAACACCTATTTACAAAATGAAATCCGACAATGATTTGTGTTTAAGAACAGATAACAAAGAAGATCAATGCTCGGCTAAAATTACCCCTTGCCAAAGTAAATGGACTTCTTTACAAAAATTTAACCAATATTTATACTTTTGTTGTGGCGAGTGTCATGTTCGTTCACTCTGTGAAGATCGAGTTACAATCTATCAGCTGAGCGGAGCCAGTATAGTGAACGTAAACAACAACTGCGAAATTAAAACAGAGAACTTTACAATATACACCCATAATAAGTTGGAAAATATAATGCAAACCAAAGATTCTTTTGAGACCCCCAACATTGCACCTATAAACCACATTATAAACATTACAATCGAAACTATAACAGAAAATCAGACTAAAGATGCGAACAGAATGTTCGGAAATTTAGAACAACAGATAAAAGTACTGAAACAACAGGAACCATTATTGGAGACTTCGAGTATCTCGGCTCATGATCTGCATCACTACACGCTGATATACGGCATAGTAGCCGCGGCAGTGGTGGTGGCTTCGGTCTACGGGTGTCGTCGCGTGCGCCGTCGCTGGCGCGCGGCGGCAGCGCCCGCGCCGCAGGAGCCGCGGCCGGCCCCGGACGCTGCTGGCCCGCGGCCCGCGTGTCCTCCGAGTGATGTGCCAGTGATTATAAGTGAAAATAGTGATAGGGTGGTGTATAATGTGCAAAGTGAAAGTGTGCCACGTTATATAGAAAGGGCCACAACCCCCTTTGTTGTAAGAAAACAAACAATGAGTGAATAAACTATAATTTCGTAATCTAATGACTCTTTTACTAAACTTTATAATTTTAATTATTGTAATGAAATATTTATTTATTATTTACTATAATTGCTGTTGTCATTTGATATGTAATTTTATAAGACCATTTTTATTTTACTAAGTTACGTTATACATTTCTGTTATTAATTAATGTTATTTACATTTTATATGAAATATTTAAGTTAGCATTAGTCATCTTTTTCTCATTTCTGTCCTTGGCAAGATGTTCGGTGCATGTGCACCAAACACTGTGACGTGCGACTGACGTCACCCGACTGTCATCGATGCGCTTGCACCGAATGACATAGTTTAATTAATTTTAGTATGTATATTTCCGCAGACTGGTGCGTGTCGCGAACATTACTCTTAACATTTTTAACATTTGTAACGTGGTGATTGAACATTATATTCTTTTAATATTAACATTCTTTCATTAACATTTAACATTTTTAACACCAACAACCCCAGCTCCTCAAACAAAAATAAATAAATGTAAATGTTGACGCTGACATGAGGTACATGACAAAGACAATTTAAAAATAAAGATTTATGTCACAGTCCGAAATCCAATTATAGGTTGTGAAATCTCACCCAGCCTAATATAAAATTCTTATAACAAATAGTTTAATCTTATTGTTATTGTTTTTAAGATTCAATGAACTAAAATAATATAATAAAACCAGAACGGAGTATTATAATTAATTTAAAGCTATTTAAAATAAGTATCAAATATAACAAAAACTCAATAGTGCGATTCGGAACGCATTATGACATATTTTTAGATATTAAATTAAAAAAGTACTTTGCCGCGCTAGGCCGCAAAAAGCGATTTTCTACGCCTAAACTGTTTGAAGCCTATTTTTGTCTGTAGGTCTGTTTGTACGTATATTCGTATATAGAGCCCTAAACGAATCAAGCGATTTCAATGCGGATTGACAACACCCCCTTTTCAGAGCGTTTGAGGTGAAAAATTTTTTTTTTCTGTAACTATAATAATACCAACGAAGACGTAACCGACCGACGTAACTATTACTTACTACGCTGGCTGGCTAGGCAACCCAAAGTGCGTCTTGGCCTCCGATAGGAGAGAACGACACCTGTCCCGGTCTTGTGCGGTTTCTTCAGTCACCAGCTTGAAGCTCGAAAGATCCGCTTCTACCACATCACATTGGTTGGCGGTAGGATTTGTTGTAAGCCCGCCTGGCTAGCTGCCACCATCTTATCTAAGTCTGACGCCATAACAACAATGTTTTCAGCATTTTTGTGTTCTGGCAGTAAGAGATAAGGTAGCCAGTTCCTCAGTTATTGAGGATTCCTATAAATAGACTGAAAGCTGATTATAATTCTGCTAGTAAAAATAAGGATATTGATATTTTTAGACTAAGTTTACCTATATTTAAAAATAAATTCTCCTCATCAAGCTAAGTATAAGTATTTTAATTTATAGCCTGGCTGAACAAGGCACAGTTTTCTTTATAAATCTACTTAATTTTTTATCTTGGCATTTGCTTGTATTTACTAGCTTTAGTAAGAACATTTTGTATTGCTTTTTAAGTTAAGGGACGCCTTACTCTCCCAACAGTTATTTTAACAAGTTTGCTTTCCGTGGCAACCTTTAATAAAGACAGCACCAATTCTTGTAAGCACTAGCTGTAACTCCTAGCATTTAAGGTGTATGATCTTGTTGGTTGTCCAAATAAATAAACAAATTCCGGGAGAGGCTCGCTTCCATCTTCAGCCTTGTCAATACTTATGATGAAGGCTAAAAGTATCCCCGTTGTGCATAAAAAAAACATACGGTGTGATGTGGTGACGTAACTATTATTGGGTATATTTGATGCTCCGGCTTGTCATATTGTTGGCATAGGTACGGTAGTACCAATGTAAGAGCTTTGTATTTTTTTTATTCTAGTTTATAAACTTCCAACATTTTTGAATCAATATTCACTACACATCTTGATTTCCTTGTCACGTGAAAACTGTCTCCCTATCTAAGTAATAAACATTTTACAAGATTACCTTTTAGTACGTGTATTATTTATTCTGTGGTTTAAGTTTTGATTTATCTACACGTAGTGAAAATTCATGCTTCAAACTATCCGCAACGAAGTTTCAGAAGTAGGTACTAGAAAGTACTTTGAGAATAAGATTATAGTATATTATTAAAGTTTCTTGCGGCCGTTCTTCTTATCAGTTAAAAGATGTCCTGAATGGCTGGTAGGGAAAAAAAAATTTGGACTATTCGAAAGTACTTATCTATAAGTCTATTTGAATAAAAATCTTTGAATTTGAATTTGAATTTGAAAAAGATAAAGGGTTGTACCCAGTATTTTAATTTACTCCCCTCCAAATATTCTCGTACCGCGGCCAATAAAAAATAAATTATAAATAGGGAACGCGACCCAATTGTGGCCACTATAAGCCCTTGTTGTGGCCACTTATATATACTTGAAATTCATAGAGAAGCCGCACATTCTCCTTTTGTATCCATTAGGAAGGCAAGTGGCTCAGCAGTTACGACATTTAAAAATGGCTGATGACGAAGGTTCAGATTGAGGCCACCAGATCAGTGGCCACAACCGGTACTTCACCCTATTTATCTAATATTCTTCTTTCTTGAATTTTTAATCGTGAATCTTCGTTCTTGAAATCTTATTTTTTTTAATCTTCTTTCTTGGAATCTTCTTGCTTGAGATCTTGAAAATTGCCTTCTCAATTTTTTTTCTTCAATCCTGATGTTAAAAATTTTTGGTAGTTTTTAAGGCGGTTACAATGGCTATGTCGCCATAAGGTGCAGGCGGTAATTAAAACCATCGTTACGCGTCGAAGTTTATTTATTAAGTGTTTTAAAATACAATATAATTGAAGTAAATTAAAGTGCTTACTCGCTAACTTTACATACGTCATTTGCGACATGACCTAATTACATTTCCGTTAGAGACCCTAGCCGAATGAAATGTCACAACGTACACGCCATGCACAGATCACCAAGCTTTTCCTATTTCCTATTTATAATACGTGCGTGCACAACATGGCACTACAAACATATTTTTTTCCCAACGATGTTGTCACAATCCCGTCACGGGACGGCCGGCCGTCAAGCATAAAACGTGTAGCCGTCAGGACAACACTTCGTATTTGTCACAGAATTTCGGTGACGGTGTGTGACGTGGAACAGTGTTAGTTATAATAATAATAATTTTCATACAATCACACCAATATCCAGCCCACGTTAAGTTTCACGAAGAACTTGTGTTATTGATACTAGATAACGGTTAAACATACTTACTTATTTACTTTTTTTTGTACATACATAATATACATATTAAACACCCAGACCAAGACAAATAGACATGATCATGCACACAAATATTTTTCTTGTCCAGGGATCGAACCCGGGACCTATGGCGTAGAAGGCGGGTTTAGTACCCCTGCGTCAAGCGGGTTGTCAAAAGTTATTAGGACTATAGGCTTTTGTTTTGAATTCTATTTTTGAGGTTAGGTTTCTATGTTCATTGATGAAATAAGGCTGCTTGTAAAACATCTGATGTTAGTGCCTTTCAGTCCATATTAGCCAGGCTGAACCCACTTCATCAGCAGGTAAGCTTCTGTGTGAAATGGTGACCTTTAATCAATGATTCTGGGTTTTTTTTATATAATTCTATAAGTACTGTAAATTTATTTTAGACATAGATCAGTAATTACCTAATGTTTTTGTTATAGATTAGTACATTATTAGGGAACGATGAGACTAATGTACCCTGTAGTAAAAGTCCCTAAATAATATAAGAATTAAAAATAAAAAAAGTACTAGAAAATTTCGACAAGTCATCATAAGCCTATCACCCATAACTACTTGGTTGATATTCCTCGTCTGCGTACAAAGCGATTTTCCTCATCTTTTATTATGCGCACAGCCAGGGAGTGGAATTCCCGTGTGCCTACAATCCTAGTATATTTAAGTCTCGAGTGAATAGGCTTTTTCCCGGCAAGCTCGCTCCATCTTAGGCCTTTTCTTAATCTAACGACTCAGAATGAGGCCAAGAGAAAGCCTATTTAATATAAAAATGCCTGGAAGAAGAATTTATGAGAGCAGTGGATCGGAGACCCAAAGGCTGCGGGATCGAGTAGCGACTGAGCACCTTGAAAAAGTGTCTTGATATTAATGGTCATGGTGGTTTCAAATAGCACACTGCACCTGAGATACAGGTTTCCTAGTTCGGGTGCAGATGTTTACTATTCGCTTGTTCCTATTATGGTTAAATACAATTAAGAACTAAGTTATGTTTATATATAGTTGTAATTTATTGTAACTTGCCAAACATTGTGTTTTTCCTTGGTGAAATAAAATTTTATTTATTTATTATTTATTTAAATCTTAAGTTAATATATGTGTAATAGTATTACCTACTTTACATTGTATTTTATCCTGAATTTCCAACAGGAACGGAAACTGTAACGGTGAGACTGCGAGACAAAACTAGTATCTTTTTTATGAACGACGCGGGGAGACTCTTAGCCTTCATCATACCTGATGTTTCGTATTGATAAGGCTGAAGATCGAAGCGAGCCTCTCCCGGAATCCTCAATCACGGAGGAACTGGCTATCTTATCTCTAACTGCCGGAACACAAAAATGATGAAAACATTATTTTTATGGCGGCAGACTTAGATAAGATAGTGATAGCTAGCCAGGCGGACTTACTAAAGTCCTGCCACCAACCAAACCGAATACAATATGTACCCCCGCTGGGAATCGAACCCGGGGCCCCTGGGTCTGATACCAGTGTGTGTTGTACCACTAGACCACAGAGGCGGTTAAAAAATTTAAAGGTCTAATAATTCCATAAATATTAACGATTCGTTAATATTTACAATCAGATTTGAACTTGTCGGAAAAGTCAGTGGTTTCCGCTATTACAAATTAATAGGAGTGATTAAGGAAATTGATTCTCGAACTCGACCGTGAATCGACAGAAGCGAACACGGCACTCTTGAGCTGCGTCCATATTTAAACACAGCACACCGCTCTGGTGGCTGCGTTAGGGGGTGATCTCTCGCTGCCCGGCTATACTAGCTTTATGCTTACATGCGATGCCCGGAACATTGTCTGAGTGGATAAATTGACGATTTGACCGGGATTTAAAACTATACAATGTTTGATCCAGGCTATCAAGTAACTATCTGTGTGTTATTTCACCCAAATTCGTTCAGCCGTTTCTAGGTCATTGGGTAACAATCTTCCAAAGCTTCACATTTAAAAGAACAGTATTAATTATGCACTTTTGTTGACATACAACAGGTAGTAGTCATAATTACAGCCTTGAGACAGACACACTACAGGGTATAGGCCTCCCCCAAGGTAGTACTTTTCAAGTAATTGTACAACTTGCCTCTGTGGTCTAGTGGTACAACCACCGGTATCAGACCCAGGGGTCCCAGGTTCGTTTCCCAGCGGGGGTACATATTGTATTCGTTTTGTGGCTAGCTACCACCATCTTATCTAAGTCTGATGCCATAACAACAATATTTTCAGCATTGTTGTGTTCCGGCAGTTAGAGATAAGATAGCTAGTTCCTCAGTGGCTGAGGATTCCGGGTGAGGCTCGCTTCCATCTTCAGCCTTATCAATACTTATCATCAGGTATGATGAAGGCTAAGAGTCTCCCCGTCATTCATAAAAAAGGTAATTAATTCATCACCTCGTTTCCACCGAAATCTCAGTTTACAATCTTATGAATGACTAGCGGTCGCTCGCGGTTTCACCCGCATGGTTCCTAGTCCCGTGGGGATATCGAAATAAAAAGTACTCCTTTGTGTTAATCCAAGCTATTTTATATTTGTGTGCTAATTTTCATCCAAATCGCTTCCGTATCTTTACAAACTTTCGCATTTATAGCATTACAATACAATACAATAACTCTTTATTATAACACCATGTACATATTACATTTACAATAAAGTTTTAATGAATTGAAGCGTTAGAAGGGCGGTCTTATCGCTTAAAGCCATCTCTTCCGAACAACCCACAGTATGGAGAGATTGACAGAAAAAAAGCAAGCAGGGTGTATAATAATGGACAGAAACAATTATAAGTATTAGTTATAAATAAAATTAAATAAAGTTATAAACTTAAAACAAACATAAATATTATACATCAATGTCTGCAAACCGATTAACAATTCACTTCTAAAGACTTAACTTCATTTTTAAAGACGCTCATTGACTGAGCCCGTAGTAGGATAGGTTGAACTATAACATTAGTAGGATAGGATAGGAAATGGTTCCTGAATTATACTGCAGCTACTCATGATTATACCATAAAGAATGTCGTCTGCCGATAAAGAATATTAATAAAAAAATACAGCAAACAATTATCGTCTTTTCATCGTTGCCAACCAAATGGACAAAGGAAATCACAGCCGTTTTGTATTCTCAGTAAAGATACCCTTTGTGACACTTGGTAGTTCGTGAAATGGACGCAGAACAATCAAGATAGCGCGACACCAATCATTACTGCTCTGGTCCGGTTCCGGCACGGTTCCGGCGCGCCGGCCCGTAACCGGCAGAAAGTCGCCGGAGTTGCGGACCGCCGGCCATTGTGCGGTTGTTTCCTTTCTTTAATTATAGGAGCTAACAAATAGCAGCCTGCATTTTTTTTTAAATGCATTTAAGTTTTCCGCTTCTTGATTATGAGGTGAAATTCTAGAGGAAACGTTCCAGTTTCCTATTTAACTTACTACGAGCCTACCATCATCTATGAGAAGCCATCATGTCATAAGAACGTTTTGTTTTATTTAAGTTGTCACATTTTGACACACTTCATACTTTGGAGGCGATGATTGAGTGATGACGTCACAAAACTTGCATCAGAAACAAGCTTATTTTAAGAGATTCGTAGTACGTAATAGTATTGTAAGAACAATACTGCGCTAAGAGATAGCGGTAGGCCCCCTGCCTAACTTTTATCACATACTCGCTCCGCTCGGCCGCTCGCTGGTTCTACCGTTTTTTTTGCGCTCCCGTAGGACAATCTATTGTATATGGCTGAGTAGGTGAAACTACCAATTTATTTGTAATCATCTTTTTTTGTATTTTATTCTCAGCAAATAAATGATCTTTATCTTTGTCTTTATCGGGTTAAAAAGTAGCCTATGGTTTTAGGCTTTATTCTATTTGTGTGCTAAATTTCATCCAAAATGGTTCAGTATTTTTTGCTTGAAACAGGAACAAACAATGAAACCGCATACTTTGACATTTATAATATTAGTAGGAGTTCATCCCCTTTAGATTTATTTTAAATCTATCTATATATTAAAATAGGTT
This sequence comes from Chrysoteuchia culmella, assembly GCA_910589605.1. Classification (NCBI taxonomy): domain Eukaryota; kingdom Metazoa; phylum Arthropoda; class Insecta; order Lepidoptera; family Crambidae; genus Chrysoteuchia; species Chrysoteuchia culmella. Next base: position 25,590,235 of record OU342643.1, on the reverse strand, counting down.
TAAATAGCTTACCCGTAAACGGTATTACACAGACACTATTACTTATACATTCAGATGAATTTTGGTCTCTTATAAAAAAAATTAAACACGCCTTTAATACTAATGCCCTTGCCAATAGTAAAAATATAAATTATTTCAAAATTCATGATAAATTTTAAATAGAAAAATATTGGAAAAAATTAACTCGGCCACAAGTGAATTCTCAGATGGGAATCGAACCCATGAACTTTGGAAATCCGGTCCAATGCTCTAAGCTCCAAGTCTCGGTAGCTCAGCGGTTAGAGCATTGAACCGGATTTCCAAAGGTCATGGGTTCGATTCCCATCTGAGAATTCACTTGTGGCCGAGTTAATTTTTTCCAATATTTTTCTATTTAAAATTTATCATAAGTATAAAAATAGCATTGAAAAATGCAAAAATTTCAATATTTAAAAATTGTAACTGTATTTGTTATACCAAATATGTATTAAATTAAAACAATATCAAATACAACTCTTACTTTTTAATTTTGCATTTTACAATGCTATTTCTTAGTGATATTTGGTTAGTGCATTAGGCCGGATTACCAAGGATGCGGGTTCGAGTCCCGTCATGGCGACATGAGACAGGTTGCTTTTTTCTAGTATATTTTCGTATTTAATATTTATCACATAGACATAGCATTGTAAAATGCAAAATTAAAAAGTTATAATTAGATGGCTGTTTCATTTTAATCGATAGTGAAACATTTGTAAAAAAAAATCTTTCGAATGCGAGGATGTTTCTCTCATTGATGAAACGACGGTGGCCACACCGTGGAAAGGTGATTACTGGAGAAATTCGATGTGTCCCCTCATAGGTCTCTGTAGCACAATTGGTTAGTGCATTGGGCCGCATTCCCAAGAATGCGGGTTCGAGTCCCGTCAGGGCGACATGAGACAGGTTGCTTTTTTCTAATATATTTTCTTATTTAATCACACATTATCACATTAACAAATAAAAATAAATTGTAAAAAACAGTCTTCCGTGAACCATTAGTCGCTATCTCCTTTTAATCAAAATAAAACAAGAGACAACTGTCTCCTCCATTTTGTATTGTGACGGGAGCAGTTTAATTAACATTCGTGGGCCAAAAGAATATTGTTTTAATAAATCAGCGTGAAGAGTAAAGTAATACTGGGAGGCCATTGTGTTCATGAACTTGCGCTGTGCCATAAAAATATATTTCTCTGATGTTTCACTAAGCATGTTTTTCCTTCTATTGTGCTTGCTCGAATTTCCAGAAGAGTATTTACGGAAACACAATGTGAAGGAACACGATCTCTACTCTGGACATAGTATACTACTCGACAGTAATATAAGTCGGTCACGCTGGTTCTACAAATACATACACTTCCCTTTTGTAAGGCTTTTTTGCACCAATCTTCTTTAAGCGACTATCATACAGATATATACATTACGCTAGTACTCTTTATTATACTGTGCCTATCTATTGATATTAAGATATTTAGGTGTAATATTAGACCAAAGACTAACCTGGTATTCCCATCTGGAAGTAATGTCAAATCGTTTAAGAAAACTTATATACATGTTTGCACGAAATAATTTTTTAACAAAATTTATATAGCTTTAGCGCAGTCTATACTAAGTTACTGCATTTCAATATGGGGTGGCGCAGCTAAGACAAGGTTTTTGGAACTAGAAAGAGCGCAAAGAAGCCTAATCAAAGTCATGTAATGATACCGTCTAAAAATACTAGACTATGGGCTCTAAAAATTCCACGTAAAGTTTTATTAAAATTGTGAATTAGAATTACGATATTAAATAAAATTCAACGCGGCGCCACTTTCGGCCAGGGTACCGCCTTAATATTTGCAGTTACTACAGTAGGAACTTTACATAGCGACTAACGTTATTTTTGACTCGGATATGATATTACATTTTTGTTACTTTTCATACCTACACTGTGTACGGGAATTGAAACAATATAGCCTTTCTGACGTCACTAGAACATCCCCTGCTCCTGCCTGCCTACGATACGTCTAGATATACGCTGCATGCGTAGATATACAGTCTGTGTGAATTCCTTTAACCGTACTTTAATATATAAATTTTGTTTAAAAGAAAACCTTTGTCCGAAGGTATGGTCCCAGATATTTGGATAAAAGCTTTTGTTACCCCTGTTTTTAGGAAGGTTATAAAACCGAAGTCACTAATTATAGGCCGATAACTAAACTCTGCATCATTGCGAAAGTCTTGAGAAAATCATTTATAATCAAGTGTATGCAAGTATAAGTCAGTCATTCTGTCCGTTTCAGCATGGTTTCCTTAAAAACGATCCACTGTCTCAAATCTAGCCTTATTTAACAACTTTCCCACTAAAACGATGGACTCGGGAGGGCAAGTAGATGTCATCTATACGGACTATAGTAAAGCCTTTGACAGAATTAATCATAAAACGTTAATATCGAAACTTATACGCATCGGTATATGTGGTGACCTGCTTAGATGGTTCACGTCTTACAATGAGTTTCGATTGCAGGCTGTAGTAGTCAACAATTACACATCTGGCTGGGTTACTGTCCCCCAGTGGTGTCCCGCAAGGATCGCTGCTTGGGCCATTACTGTTTGTGATTTTATAGCTGACACATTAACACATGTTTTAAACACTCCCATTTACTTTGTTTTGCGGACGATGTGAAGATCTATGCAGATGTCAGATCAAGGGATGATGCAATAGCATTGCAGTCGGACTTAAATAGACTGGCGTCCTATTGCCAAGCTAACGATCTGGATTTAAACCCATCTAAATGCTGCCTCGTAACCTTTGCACGTAAAATAAATATAATACTATCTCAATACTCTCTTAAGGGTGCAGTCTTGGAAAGAAAATATACAGTGCGCGACTTGGGTGTTCTCCACGACTCCAAACTGCTGTTTGACGAACACGTCGATAATATTGTGGCCAGAGCCTCTAAGTCATTAGGGTTTGTTATGCACTGTGAAAAGAGTTCTCTCTCATCAAATCTCTAAAAATCCTTTTCTGTTCATTCGTTCGCAGTATACTCGAGTACGCCAGTCAAATTTGGAATCCCCGCTACGAAATATTTATTTCACGTATTGAAAACGTAAAAAAAAAATATTCGATTTCTGTGCTTCCGTACCAAAGATTACTCAATCTACCACGAAATCTGCCGGAAGCACCATCTCTTGCCACTCTCGTTGAGACGCGACATATATTACTTGACGTTTCTGCTTAACATTAACTTAAGGAGTCATTTAGAATTTAATGCTATGATCTGGGCCCCTCATGAGCAAAAATACAACCTTATGTTGGAAAGGGTACAGAACAAATTTGTGAGGTACTTATACTTAAAGCTGTACGGAGTTTACCCGTTCTACCCATTGCAGTACCCAACGTTATTCGTTTTGGGTATGGTAGGGTACAACCAACTTAGTGTAAGGAGAGAACTCAGACTGGTTACATATCTCTTTACAGTTCTTAGGGGCAAGATAAATAATGCGGAAGTGTTAGGGATGATGCGTATTTGTGTTCCCAATGAATACAGAGGGCGAAGGCGCCGACCTAATCTACTTGTGGTGCCTAGAGCTCGCACCAACTTACTACGCGAGTCCCCACTGTCGCGCGCCTTTCGCACTGTCAACCATATCGATAAAGAAACGGATTTGTTCATTTGTTCTCTGAGTGAATTCACAAAATTAGCTACTTGGATACTTTGTTATTATAAGTCATAGGTTGTAAGTTAAATGTAGTCATTATCATAAATGGTAACAAGAATGCTGTAACTATCGCATTGGGTTACATAGTGCCTGTAATGATAGTTATAAGTTTTGTGTGTGTAAATAAATAAATAACATTACATCCGGTTCGATTGACTGCGCTGAACTCCTCGGTAATCTGTGTAAAAGAGTGCCCTCTAAATCTTTAAGAAATAACTCAATTTTGCTCCTACCTCCAGCTCACACGAATTACAGGCAAAATCAATATATTTGGCGTGCTAGCGATAACTTTAACCACTTAAGTAGCTAACACAACTTTGATTTATTCAACACTAGTGTCACTTCAGCGAGTAATGCGTTGAGCAGACGGTTTTTTGACCCATAGTTTTAAGTTATTTAGATCTAAATAGATTGTACATATCGTTGTTGGTAATACTCGTAGTTCGATGTACAGCTTGTGGGATAATGTTAATTTTAATTTTTTATATTCATTATTCATACATAAGTGCTTGTTAATAGATGCCTGTAATTGGCTATTTCTTTCCTACTGTACTAAATATTGTAATTATAGCACGATGTTGGTCTTCGATAAATAAAATAAATAAATAAATATCTGTTTTTGAACTGTTCATAGAAAAGAACAATCGCTGAAGACAAGATGAGAGGAAATTAAATAATTCCTCTAATATACCAAATGCGAAGACTGCTCCTAGGCATTTCTAATTTTCATCTGTTTTAATTTCATTAAATGCGTATGTGAAGACAGGATGAGAAGAAATGAAATTAATTCGTAAAGAAGGATAGGTATCTCATTTTCTGAATGAAATTCTCAATTCCTATAGCGACGACTTAAAATGTTATACTATGTATAAAAAATCACCTGCGGCATTTATGCGTAAGTTGTATATCAAAAATAGTAAGATACTTTAAAAAATTTCGGTAAAGCAACAGATAGATATGAAAGTGGCAAAGTTATCGGTGAAAAAATGTTATTGGTAGCGAACAAGCCAATCTCGTAATACATACCAGGGGTACGTACTTCGGTCGCCTAATTCGCTGCTTTAAATTTTAATGTCAGCGAGATTCGAAAATTAGGCAAATAAATATAAAACATCTTTGCGAAACCAGCTAACGAACATAATTAGATTGGTATTTCTATTATGTTTATTTTAATATCATAGCTGTTTCTTAGGAATAACTCAGATATTGCCACGTTCTTGGCATACTTCTCTAGCTTCGTTATCATTTACCAGTCATACTGCTGATGTGCTAGGTGTGCAAGTGCTCAATTTCTAACTTCCTAAAACTCCCACGTGTTTTCATTTCGGAATGCTTGAACAATCCTCGTATAAGCAGCTCCAATCGAGTGACATACTTCTCTAGCTTCTTTCACATTTATTTAACAGTCATGATAATTTTTTAAATGGTTTTCATACATCGAGTTCTCACCCCTAAAAATATGCAATGCAAAGAAAATTCCCAAATAAAAACATTTTGCTTTGCCGCCTTTCAAGTGTTTATCGTACCGAAATGCTTGAACCAGATTAGCAGCTTTCAGACAGGCAGCACCAATATAACACCAGCTCAGATGAAATTAAAACCATCGTCCCGCGGACGGCCTTAATGCGATATAACTCGTCCATTCCGCTCCCCACAATATCATATTTACTATTTTCATCTCGACGGAGAATTGCTTTTCATTTTACGCTGCGATTCCCTCTTTCAAACGTCTTACTCTAAATTCTGAACTAGGTCTTTCAAAGTTTAAATTAAATTCAAAACGGCGCCGCTCGCCAAATATGAACGCTGGATTCAGAAGCTTTTTCGTTTTGTTGGCGACTGGTTTTTGTGGAGGTGCTTCAGTAAATTAAAGAGTGAAGCGAGTAATGAATAACCCGTTGAGGACTTCAGAATGCGTTTGTGGACGTTAAAGACGGAATGTTTTGAATTCGCTTTGATCCGTTTGGATATGATAGTAATAGGAATTTACTGTTCGTGCTAAGTAGAAAGTAGGTATATTTTAATATAATATTGATTTACTTATCGCGCTTACAATTCTTTACCTTGTCAAAAAGAATTCAGAAGAAATTGCTGTTCTGAATATTGACCTACTATAGTCAGACAGACTCATAATTATAACATTAGGATTGTGATCCTCTAATGCGAGAAATGATATAATGTATGGTAAATCCTTCCTTGCGAGTTGAAAATTGTTTACGGCTAGGATAACCATAAGATGTAATTGTATAAAAGGAAAATATTCTAATAACTGAGTATAAGAAAATTTTCCTCTTATATTAAATATGTTTCAAGATTGTAGATTTGTGTTTGGCAACGACATGTTCCTTTGTAAATGTTGTTGCTTCTGTTAAAGCTGATAAGTTTCTTGCGGCCGTTCTTCTTATCAGTTAAAAGATGTCCTGAATGGCTGGTAGGAAAAAAAAATTGGACGATTCGAAAGCACATAACTATAAGTCTATTTGAATAAAAATCTTTGACTTTGACTTTGACTTTGACTTTTATTTTAGTATTTTTTTTTGTAATGAAAATTGATCTTATCCATGTGGGTAAGGTCACATTTCAACTTTTTTACGTTTATGGCCCTCAACCGCTTGGCCATCCCCTTTTCGTCCACCTGACTAGCTATCACTATCTTATCTAAATCTGAAGCCATAACAATAAAGTTTTCGGCATTGTTGTGTTATTTTAAATATTAATAAATAAGTAATTAGTAGCCTGTTCCTCAGTAGTTGAGGATTTCGAAAGAGGGACGCTTCCACTTTCATTCTTATCATTACTTAAGTGTCACCAAGTTGTTAATCTATACTTATATTATAAAGAAGAAAGATTTGATTGTTTGTTTGTTTGCATTGGATAGGCTCCGAAACTACTGAACGAATTTGAATGAAATTTGGTACACAGATAGAAGATATCCTAGTTATGAACATAGGATACTTTTTATCAACCGTCTGGTGCAGGTCCTTACTGGGCATGGCTGTTTTGGTAAGTTCCTGCACCAAATTCAAAGGGAGGAGACTCCAAAGTGTCATGGGTGCGATGCTGTGCTAGACACCGCGCAGCATACACTCGAAGTGTGCCCTGCATGGTCGGTGCAGCGACAGAATCTCGTGGCAGTGGTAGGGCCAGATCTCTCCCTGCCCAGCGTCGTGAGTCGGATGTTGGACAGTGGAGTGGTAATGTTGGAAAGATCCTGGCAGGCGGTGGTCTCCTTCTGTGAAGAGGTGATCTTGCAGAAGGAGGCGGCGGAACGGGTCCGTGAAGAGGATGCTCATGCAGCCCGTCTCCGCCGCAGGCGGTTGAGGGGGAGGAGGCGGCAGTTCGATCGCCTCATCCCTCTTTAGGTTAAATAGGGGTCGGCGGCGGAACGGGGAATTCCGTCGCCAAGGGAGGACCTCCCGTGAATAAGAGGTGCTTATGTACCATTGGGTGTGTCCAAAAGATACACGCGGGCGGAGGCCCGGTGACTGTCACCCCAAACCCGACAGTCTCCGCTAACGCGTGGAGGGAACAAACAGGGGGTTTTAGTGGGTTCGAGTCCCACATAACCTACCTGTCTCCCCGGACATGGAGGTATGCGAGGGCATTTCCCCCTGGAAAGAAAAAAAAAAAAAAAAAAAAAAAAGGATACTTTTTATCAAGATATTCCAACGGGAACGGGAACCACGCGGGTGAAACCGCGAGCAGCCGCTAGTAAATAATAAAGAAAATACCTGCGAGGGATAAACTACTGAAACGCAGAAATCTCATTACTATGTACTCGCATATTTTACCATAGCTTTATGGCGATACTCGAAAAAAATATGCTGAAGCTGGATAGCAATGAGAGAACGACGCGCACGGGAGAGAGACCGATTTTGCAGATTAGGAAAAAAACACAAAATCACTTCGTATTAAAAAACTACAGCGATTTTTAAAAAAATGCTTCTATACGATCCTAAATATGATTGCTGTCCACTTATTAAACTAAGTTCCAATAGTGTAAGTAACCCCATTTAAGAATAATCTTTAATTTTCGTATATTTTAGAGGTCTTTTCGCAAAGAATAAGTGTCGAGGCAAAATCATAAAATCGTGTTTTTGAAACTATAAGAATCTAGATAAAGGTATGAAGAAATATATATTTTATTACCAGATTTGTAACAACTGTAACCGTGCTATAGTTTTATATAAAAAAGTCCATACTTTTTCCGAGTAGCGCCTTAATTAATAGTATAAACGAACGAATCTAATTAAACCTGCAACTTTTGTTGGCGCAGTTTATTCAAAACTAGAACCAATTCCTCATTTGCAATTTGCTTTTCCGTTAACGCTTCGTCGGAGAAATAAAGGTTTTGTCTAAACTCCAGAGTGGCTTTTACAAGCAATAAGGCCGGTTCTGTGATTGACAACGTAATTTGTCAATAGGATTAGGCTGCTTCAGTTCCGATTGTTTTCCTTTTAACAATTCTGTTGAAATTTCAATTTTAAATATTAGTAGGTTATATTACATATTTATTAGTAGTTGACATTTAGGTTGGGTCTATGAGGTTATCTGCAAACAATAATAATCTTCTACACATAATTATAATAAAACTGTAAAATTATTATTTCTGTTCATTGAATATATTTACCAATAACCAATTGGGGACGACGTAAAAACAGTAAGAGAATACAATAAGACGATTTTTAAAATGTTTGTCTGTCTGTTTGTCTGTTTGTATGTACACGCTAATCTCTGAAAGTACTGAACGGATTTGATTTTTTTTTTTTGTGATATGTAGTTGATAGGTCGGGCCATAAAATAGGCTATCTTTTTTTTAATCTGTAAAACCTGATGTAGGACACTAAGAGATCAGCTAAACTATGAGAATTATGGAAATGTCACAAAAGCAAAAGATGTTAAGCGTGATGAGCATTTTCTGTTGACATATTAAAATCCAGAATATTTGAACCCAATTTAGGACAATAGAAATGCCAGAAAAGTAATAGACCAGCTACTATTAGAGATATGGAAATGAACCCTTAGCAAAAGTTATTTGTTGAGATGGGATTTTTCTGTTGAAATTTAAAAATAACCCAATGTACGAGTAGGAGCTTGGAAATGGCGCCTAGCCTAGCACATTTGTTTGGGCATTTTCTGTTGAAATATAAAAATCAAGGACACGTTTTCTTTATTACACGAAAAAAATTACCAAAAAAAATAAGAATGCTAACAATTGCACCTGTTGCTCCATATTATTCGAGGAACGACTTCTTTTAGTTTTTTAAAGACAGTTGATGCTGTAGCGGTTCCTGCATTTCAAGCAACCTGTAGAGCACTTCATCTTCATGACGATGATCAACACTGGGACAAGACTCTCGAGGAGGCCTGTGTCAGTGACAGCCTCCGCTGCTTACAACATTTGTTCGCATTTATGTTAGTGTTTTGTGGTCTTTTGGATACTTTAGTATTGAGAAAAAAATACAAAACAGTCCACTCTGAAGACTTTAAGATAACAGACCCATGGGTAACGTCACATCCCTTTTCTCGGGAGATTTTAGATAGATCCTTCCTATTATAAGTCGCTGGACAAGAGCCGATGAGATTAACGCCTCATTAAAACATTCTTAGGTCATATACCATAAGGCATCAGATACATAAGCTGGGATTGACAACCAATATGAAAGCGCAGCTTCGCTTTCATTCACATGACAGCGAAGTCATGACAGCGAAGTTCAATTAGAGAAGGACTCCTCCCTGTAGATTATGGTCAGGTAAGTCTTCCCCAAATACTGAGAAAAGTCGTTGCCTCAGAAGAGGAACTTATACACTTAATATTCGGGGACCTCCAGTGTATCTCAAGATAGGAAAATTCTTGGTTATGTGAACGCGCCATACTAACACCCAAAAATGACCAAGCAAATGAAATAAATGAAAAAAAAAAATATTGCGGAAATTGTTGTGGATGAAGTGGTTTACACTTGTTTTAACAATGTAGTTGATCAGGACGAGACGCCACAAATTACCCAAAATAATTTTTAAATTCACTTCCAGCGAGTGGTCTCCCTGCTCACAAGATCAATCTGATAATGCTTTTGCGAAATTTTACTATGCAAAAATTATGCAACGGGACCCAACTTAAAGTAAGTGCTTTGCATAGAAATATTGCTGAAGCTGAGATCCTGACTGGGTTTATACCGCGTATACCGCTCATCCCTCACATCACAATGCGTGCTTTGCACTGACTATAAATAAGTAGCAGTGACAAAGCTGAAATCCGCTGGTGTCGCACTAAGGTCTGATTGTTTTTCCCACGGCCAGCTCTATGTTGCTTTTTGCGGGTCAGTAGAGCTGCGGGTCTATTCATATTGGCTCAAAACGGAAAACCCACCAATGTAGTTCATACATAAATACTCTAAGCACCTTACAGCTAGATTAGTAAAATAAATTTCCTTTGACATACGGCATTTAATAATCATTTTTGTTGTACTATCCGACGCATTTAGGCGCATGACAGCTGAGAAAAATTTAGAAGAACTAAGTAAAAAGCCGCGGTAATCAATCAGTTTATCACTGGTAGCGCTATTATAATCAGATAATAGGAGAGTTGCGGTGATAGAAGTAGGCTGCAGGTGCGAAAAGTACAAAATCGCATTCCTGTCATGCGCCTAATTGTCTTGGTCGGATAGTAAGTACCACGATTTAATGGTCGATCTTAATGTCAAATAAAAAAAATGTAATTACTACATAAAAGTCCTTGCGTACAAAGTCGCGGGCACGGGCGCACAGCTAGTAATTTTTTTTTTTTTTAATGAACGACGGTGAGACTCGTATCTTTTATCATACCTGATGTTAAGTACTGATAAGGCTGAAGATGGATGCGAGCCTCTCCCGGAATCCTCAATCACTAAGGACTGGCTATCTTATCTCTAACTGCCGGAACACAACAATGCTGAAAACATTGTTGTTATGGCGTCAGGCTTAGATAAGATGGTGGTAGCTAGCCAGGCGGACTTACAACAAGTCCTACCACCAACCAAACCGAATACAATATGTACCCCCGCTGGGAATCGAACCCGGGACCCCTGGGTCTGATACCGGTGGTTGTACCACTAGACCACAGAAGCGGTTAAAATATTATAAGCGGTTATAATAAACATTTTTATACAACCACACCTATTACTGATCACGTGATCGATTTACGTACCAGTAGTATGGGAAGTCCAAAAATTGTTCTCGTATTTCGAGCCGAGTTTCTAGGAGAAAGTTGTTTACTTACCGATTCTGCGTCGGACTTAAACATTTTAGATACCGTTTAAATATAACCCTGTATAAGGTCGCGCGATGACAGGTTGTTTGTTCCCTTAGGGTATCTGAATAAAATTGGAAGTTGAAGGGGTCACCAACTTTACCAATCTGCAGCCACCTCAACGATGGCCAACCGGTGTGGAACGAATCACGGCAATGGTTCCCGACACAGCAGCAACGCGGACGATCGGCACTACGGGTAGAAACTCCGGAGCACTCGATTCCCTTTTGTTCCCCACGCCGAGATCACCACCAGCAATTAACACGGCTAAATAAGACCCCGTATTCTAATATCAAAATAAAGACTTAAAACGAAATTGGCTGGCTGAACACCATATTTTCCAAGATCAACCAGCTTTTTCTCCGACGGCCTAGGAATGACCTCATCTGTCAGAAAATTTTCTCTCCAAATTTCAAAATCAATAAATTTGTTTTTGAAAAGAGAAACTACCTAGGCGGCCAAAAAAAGGTTTTAATGCAGCGTAATGCTGCAGTAGTTACACTTATGACTGCGAACGGTATGGGCGTGTGTTGCTATGATAGATTTAGTTGTCTATCATAAAAACACAGGCCCACACCGTTTGCTTTACTGCTGATATAGGTATCAAAGTAATTGCGCTAGAATCGTGCTAAGTCAGTATAAAATACAATTTCTGAACCACAACAGAAGCGTTATTGGACCCAACCTGAGCCTGCAATACTCGCGCAGCCGTCGGCCTGCATTTCAAATAAGCACAGGTAATATTATTTGCAGGCAAGCCTTTGTGTTCCGCCACTTTCAGTGAAACAACCAGTAGCGTATCTTTTGATCTGTAATAGATATATGGTTTAAAATTGATTGGGACAGGAGTTCGAAATATTTGAAGCCGAAATAAGGTATTCATTATTTATCTTCTTAAATTGCGCAGACCGGTGTTACGTTTGATAACAGGGGCCATCACTGGCCACGGTAACTTTAACAAGCTCCTTTTTAACTTAGGTACCACTGACAGCCCCCTAGTTAGAAGAAACAGCTGCTCACGTCTTGTTGGATTGTGACGGAGTAGTCCCTTACCGGGCGAAGTACCTCGGCTCACCAGGCAGTCTCCGGGAAGCCATCTCCGATGTGAAGGCGCCGGGAGCGTCCCTGGTGTAGCTGGGATGGCTGGAGTGCTCCGGCCTGACACCCTTCGGATGCAAAACAAACGCAAAAAGTTGTCGAGTTGCGGAAACCGCTTGTATTAGAAGAAAAACAATATATTGTAGGATATCGTAGACGATATGACAACCGTCAAATTAACGACATTATCACGAGAGTATAAAGTAAACGTTGATAAAGAAAAACTTATAAAAATTCTAACGCCTAGTTTAATATTTAAGTCATGTTTAACGTTTAAGTCATGCTTAGCAGTGTTGCCTCTTTAGATTTTTATTTATTTATTTTATAAAATTACTAATAACTAATAATGATATAGTCTCGCAAAACCTATTTTAGTTTGACTGAGTTTGAAAATTAAACCTTAATCTCCTGGTCTTTTCTTTGTTTATTTGTTCCAGCTAGTTGATTATCTAACTCTGTTGCTAACAGATTTTGCTTGAAATTGATTGAAAGTGCAGTTACACTGCCGCTTTAGTAGGATAGTTGGCACATTGATTTTTACTAAAGAAGCAATGTGACCGCACCTTCAATCAAACGTTTATAGAAACAAGTTACATAATCAGGGTGCTGGTTATATATGATATGAAGTGATTATTTTTATTAGAATTATTAAGATCTCAGTGTTTGAAACAAAAGAAGACCCAATTGTAACTTCATATACTGAACCGCAGTTAGTTCACTGTGCTAAGAATGTTATTAGAAACTGCGATAAATCAAAAGTGCAAATATTTTACTAGAGCCTTAATCACCGACAATTGGTCACTTAGTGCCGGTTCGTTTTCCGGTTCAACACTTTATTTTACATAAGCACAGAGCGGTTTCGTAACATTAGTTTCTGCCCGGTTTCACCCGCGTGAATCATGCTCCTGTAGGAATGTCGGGATAAAAGAACCTCTCCGTCCATTCAACTAAATATAAGCTGAAGATCAAGTCGATAGGTTGGTTAGGACGTTCTGGAAGGAACAAACACACTTTCGCATTTTTTATATTAGTAAGGATTAGGATAGGTACAAATTATATAAGTAAATTTTTTACATCTAAATTTCTAACCGTCTCTGTGATCTAGTGTACAACCACCGGTATCAGGCCCAGGGGTTCCAGGTTCGATTCCCAGCGGGGGTACATATTGTATTAGGTTTGGTTGGAATAGGACTTGTTGGAAGTCCGCCTGACTAGCTACCACCATCTTATCTAAGTCTGACGCCATAACAACAATGTTTTCAGCATTGTTGTGTTCCGGCAGAGAGATAAGATAGCCAGTTCCTCAGTGATTGAGGATTCCGGGAGAGGTATGATGAAGGCTAAGAGTCTCCCCGTCGTTAATAAAAAAAAAATTAGCAACATTAGTTGCCAGAATAATACAAACCATATTAATTTATCGAACTTTAATTTATACTTATTCATAAAAGAAATAAGTAAGTAGAGTCGTTTGAAAAAAATCTCTTTTACAATTTCGAAATGCAAAATGTGCAAGACCTCTCTTCTCACAATTCAACCCAAAATATATTTTAATTAAATGCAAACTTATTCCAGCTGAAATATGCATCCAAGTGAAATACAAAATTATTTAGTTTTTGTCTAGATTTTTAATAAAATTTTGATTAAATGTCGTAAAACGTTTAGTGGCTTCAAATGAAAAAAATAATTTCAGCTCATTCCATTTATTTCAGGTAGGTATACCTGTCCTACGTAGCCATAATTCTTAAAACTAATGATGGTAAAGTACAAACATATAAAAGCAAAACAAGAAACAGGAACTCTTAACTAGCATTATACTTGACATGTTATGTTCCGATCTGCTAAGGCTGATAAGTTTCTTGCGGCCGTTCTTCTTATCAGTTAAAAGATGTCCTGAATGGCTGGTAGGGAAAAAAAATTTGGACTATTCGAAAGTACTTATCTATAAGTCTATTTGAATAAAAATCTTTGACTTTGACTTTGACTTGGATCGTCATGATTATTTATATAAAATTGAATTGAACTGGAACTAAACATGAACTGAACATCCCGAAAAAACCGCAAATGTCGAAGTCAACACATGATTCAAATAAACTCTAACCCATCTAACAATTCTTAACCTGACATTTACCGAGATCCCGTTTCTGTGGAAATAAGTATAGGGATACATAGTTTTATAATTATACCAAGCTATAAACTTTCTGTGTGCTCATCCAAATGTTTCTTTTTTACAAGTAACTGGGCAGGCATTTGACCACCATCGTGCTTAAAAAACAGGATGTGGTCTAAGGTGTAACATGCCTGCCCAGGAAATGCCTATTCACTCTCGCCTTGAAGAGACCAAGGTTGTAGGAATCGGGGAACACATGAGCAGGCAGCGCATTCCATTCTTTAGCGGTTCGCATAAGAATTGTGTCAGCAAAGCGCTTGGTACGGACCGTTGGAATGTCAACGACGTACGGGTGGCTAACCTGCGTCTGGTACCCCGATGGTGGAAAGGGGCTAGAGGAACAAGGTCGTGCAGTTCTCTCGCACACTCTCCAAAGTGGTTATTTCCTCGTGATGGAGTAACAAACATCAAAACTTACGCATTTTAAAGATTAACTAGCTTATGCCCGCGACTTTGTCTGCGTAGTTTCTATAACAGTCCAATATGTTCCTTTGTAAATGTTGTTGCTGATAAAGCTTATTAAGGTTCTTGCGGCCGTTCTTCTTGTCAGTTAAAAGATGTCCTGAATGTCTGGTAGGAAAAAATTGGACGATTCGAAAGCATTTATTTATAAATCTATTTTAATAATAGTAGATTGTTATACAAGGGCTAAAATGTCCTATTGTATCGAGGTATTTTAGTAATTAGAAACCGAGTTCTAATAGATTTTTAGCGCCGTGTATTACACTCTACTTTTCACTACGATTGCGAGAAAATAAATAATCCATTGAAAATAAATTACGGTCATCAATTCAATTAGTAATAAGAATATAGTTATTATTATTATTTTTTTGTATTTTTTTCTGTAACTTTAACGGAACGCATTGCATGCACTGAAGTGCATTTACTCCTACCGCTATATTGGTACCTACCTCTGTTTATCAAGGAGTCATTATTTCTTTTACTACTTTTTCATGTTTTGGGCATGATTACAACACCGCCTCTGTGGTCTAGTGGTATATAAAAAATTATAAAACTAAATGTTAGTTTTTGGGTTAATTTAATACATGGATGGGGTCACTGCTCTATGTGTGATCTTCTGATTATATTTTCACTACTTGATACTAGCAGGATAGTAAAACAGCCGGAGGCGACTCCCGGGCTTCCCTGATCTGTCCTCTAACGCCGAGCGTACTGAATTTTCTGCTTCGCGGGCGGAGTGGTGTTTCGGAGGGGCGCCGTACGCGTCTCGTAACCTGCGAGAGTGGATTATGAACGAAGGTGCTTACTACTTTAATTTTCAGATATTATTGTAACCGGTGAATTCTCACAAAGGGGCTGTACTGTAATGTCTTAACAACGAAGCCTGAAGGGCCCTATTCAACATAAAAAGCATCAGAGCAAGGGGAAGGTTGATTCCCCAGACTTAACCTCTAAAGTGGCCACTTGCATACCGATTATGATGCTGTGACTTATTTTTAATATTTATTATTTGTAAGTAAATGTTTATTTTGTGAATAAATTGTGTTCCACAGTATAATGCCTTTCTGTTTATATTACAGGGAAGCTCTGGCTACAGAGATTAGCCCAGATTATGTTTACATGAGGGCTTCCATGCCACATGGTGTGCACTCATGAAATCATCCTTTAAGTGAATTATTTATGAAAGTTTACTAATAAAAGAGAAAGTAATACCCTTATGGGGTCCCTTTGTATCAATTACAAGGCTTACTTGATAATTTCGGTGGATTAGGCAAGTATAATGGTAAAATCAAGTAGGGACACTGATTATGAAATTCTGATGTGAAGTGCACTGACACTAACCTGCGGCTTCAGCTATTCACTCATAAAGAAAATAACGTAGGTACATATTGTTTATAATATTAATAAAAAATAAATAAATAAAATAAATAAATATTTCCATACAATCACACCAATTATCTAGCCCATGTTAAGTATCATGAAGAACTTGTGTTATGGATACTAGATAACACTAGATAATAGTTTCGACTATGTACATAATACTGTAGTGATGGTATTAATCCCTTTCTATTCTAGTTTAAAATAACTTCAAAAAGCAAGGTCCCTTCTGTCATATTAATCTTAGACAATCTCCTGTCAGTGTTATACCTGTCACTGTCGATCTGAATTAAACTATTTCACTGAATTAAAACGTAAATCGATAATATTACTGGTGTACGATGGCCAAAATCAAAGCCAAGGCTGATGTTACCTCTGAACAATGAAAATCTGTAAAGTTAACAAGGTTCGAAGAGCAGTTTCGGCCACCACAACAAAACATTTAAATATATATCTTAATGAAAGGACCTTTAAAACTGACCGAAGTGCAGTCACATACAGCCTACAAAAAATACCATATTACAATTTAACCTTAGTACTTTCCGAGAAATCGTTGCCCAAAAAAGTTCTACTGGTCCCCCGGGAAGTTCCCTGACTGTACGAAGGTATATTTTAACACTACATATTTTTCAGTTCCGTAACCGATGGCCGTTGGGGCGGAAAGGTTCTAGAATGCCGACCGCGCACAGGATGACGCTCCGTGGGTAGGCCCCCAACAAGGTGGACCGACGATCTGGTGAAGGTCGCGGGAATCCGCTGGATGCGGACTGCGCAGGACCGATCGTTGTGGAGATCCTTGGGGGAGGCCTATTCCCAGCAATGGGTGTCATGTGGTTGAGACGACGACGACGACATATTTTTCAACTTACAAATTAAAATATATAATTGCAATAATATCGATTCTCTCCGAAAACCGGAATACCATAGCAATCCCAAATAAAACAAATTGAAAGTTATTGATACAACTTATTAAATTCTACATAAATATAATTTTGTACATATGATTACATGGCTCACTGCACTAAACATTTACACTCTTACTGAATTTATTATTTTGTGTAGGTAACTATATTTATAAAGGATTTTCAAACATGGCATTGCCAAAGCTGGTAGTTCTAAAATTAGTAACACTGGTATCATTTGTGTCAGCCATCGATTTTTACCCCGTCAATAAATGTACTACGGTCGTCAAAGGTAAGTCAGGGAAATTATAAATTAAAACAACGGGACAAAAACAAATGATTAACAAATGTAATCCGCGAGTTTTACCGTTTAAAACAAACCGCGATACTGTAAGTTTTGTGTGCCGAAAGACAATAAAAACAAAAATAGTGACAATTTGAAGGTGACAGATGATCTCCCAGCTCGCCCGAACAGACGCCGCCAGTCTGCTTGTGACCACGGCTATAGCAACATAGCCGAATCGTCAAGCTGTAAGTACATAGTTGTACTACATAAGAAATGTCGCGTTTCAGTCCCGTTGTTTTCTATACTATCTATATCTATAGTAATATTAAAAAGCGGAATTTGATTGTTTGTTTGTTTGCAACGAATAAACTCAAAAACTACCGAACGGATTTAGATGTAACTTGGTACACAGATAGAAGATAGTCTGGTTATGAACATAGAATATGTTTTATCCCGATATTCCCACGGGAACGGGAACCACGCGGGTGAAACCGGGAGCGGCCGCTAGTAATTTATAAATATAATGGAATGGGAACGTTTAAAACCTTATAACAAGGAAGTGATAAGCATGGTGACTTGGTGAAGTTAGGTGGCCTACAATGGTAATTAAATGAAGCAACGAACACCTCTACTTACTAACATAAGAAAAATAATGTTCAACGCTCAGTAAGCCCAAAAATACATGTATGATACATGTATTTTTTATATATACATGATGTATCGCTCCAAGGGAAGTGTGCTAATGTTTAATATCTCAATAAAACATGTAATAAATTGACCCGACCCAGGTAAATAACAAAAACCTTAACACCGCGATGTACGTTTTCATACAAGCAACAATGCAGCGCCATCTATCGGCAGCTGGAGTAACAACAAATAAATATGAAGCAAAACTTATTACTGTACTCATTTATACAAATGTTGTCCACAAATATATCGTTACAAAAACATTTTTATAATTAATCAAAAAAATTATGTATTACCGACTTATTTGTTAGTCGCATGAAGGGTTAGTTTAGTTACATTTCATGTTTCCCCTATAGATGATAGACAGATATACATTATTTGCATTTTGCACACAGTTAAAACAATATACAATCTGCCATAATTGTAGTTCTAGATACTTAAATGCTCACTCCGATGGCTCAGCGACTTCTCAGCGACCCCAAGTGTGTCTTGGCCTCCGAGATGAGATATCTAGTTCAAGATTACTGTAGCTAAAAAGTTTTACATCATATCACAAAAATTGTAACAATTATATTATTTGCCATAGCAATGCAAATAAGTAAAATCTCAGCGATACCTTTACTTCAAAAGTAAAGCACGGATTTTCAGTTTCACCCTGAGGCTGGCAATTTAGACGTCCGATTTACTTCCGTTTGTCTGATCAGACTATCGGATCGGATTCAGTCAATACACGTCCGATTTTTACGTCCGACTTTTTCTAAAATAATATGCGCTATAGAGTCAACTGGCATATATGAAGGAGAATCAGGCGTCTATTTCATCTCTGCAGACAATTGGATCCGACAATAAAATCGTAAACGCGTAGCGTTGTTTCCGACTCGGACGTCCGATTCAACTATCGTATCGGATGTGTATTGAGTGTTCAAACAAATCTATGGCACGAGCGCCTTTCGATTGTCTGATCAGACTATTTATTACAGGTGACGTTTTGGGGAATGCGGTAGAATTACCAAGACTGACAATACCGAGAGGAGAATTGCGATGGATTTATACTGTACCAGCTGTAAGCGCATAATTTTTATAAAAATATTTAGTAATTTTAATGCCATTAGCAATTTTGCCCCTAAAACTACAAATTCTATCATTGAGCCAATGTAACAAACATTGTAACAATATACGATAAGTTGATTAGGAAACTTCAAATAGTTTTATTACTACAACGTAGGACATACTTAACTGCTAATAGTCATAACTTCTTGAACTCCAACTTGAGTTGAAATTATTAATATTTTTCACAATCTATATACTTAATTCAGGTTCGCAAAATTTGTGACGACTCGATAGGGACTTTGGCGCGTAGTACGCGGCCGAGTAAGGTATCAAATTATAGGTACTCGAGTCTATTTGTTCCAAAACTATAAAATATACAAAATGTTAAACGTGATGATCACAAACTGCAATTAAAGATTTTCGCATAATTTGGATTTTTTTGTCGATCGACGAACCCGAGTATCGCGTTGTAACCGCCCTAGTTTAGTAAATTATATTATGTGTAATCAGAAGTGGGTGAAAAAATATCGATGAAAACACAATTCAACTGTCACTAATTGTATATTTTAACAACACGTCAAGATATCGAGACAACAAAACTTATTAAGTCTCTTTACATTAGGATTAATTGTTACACTTGCGCTCGTTGTCACTATACAAATACGGCTTCCTGAGTTCCGAGCTCTAACATAAATCTTGGGTGTAATAAGTCGATTACAAAACAAAGCATTGGGGCCCCACGGTCCCATACAGGACACTCTTATTACATTTAATAAACAAACTGTTCCTATGAAATAAAAGTAAAGAAACAATACACGTCATGAATGATGGCCCTTATCTAAGCCTTTGTCAGCTATACGGTGGACACTACAGCGATCAACAATGCGACAATGAATCACTACAGCTATTACGAAAAAAAAATTTACCATATTTGTATTTGTTGTCAAGTCCCCTATGTTTCGGCGGCCATCAATTGAATGAGTTAACAATTTGGCTGCGAGACCGATTTACACGTTTGTTATTTTGGTGCGTTAATAGGTCCAAAGAGCCCCCTACCCTAATTGAAGTTCAGTGCTTCATAAGGTCCACTGTGCCCCACCACGCAGTAAAACAAAAATAATTTGCTTTTTCGTGGAGGTTTTCCGTAGTGCATATAAATTTATACCTAAGCAATCTACATCTGTCGTCCAATATGGTTCTTGCTTCGCTCGGTCTCAAGCTTTTGGAACAATTATCGTATATTCCAGGGTAGGAACTGAAAATCAGCGCTCTATTTACTTTCGGAGTAAAGTTATCGCTTAGTTTTCACCCATTTGCATCGCTGCGGCACACATCGTTCGAGTTTTTGTGTATCATGTGTAATTTTTAATGTTTGTGTAAAATGTCCGTAATAATATTTTTTTTTTATTTATTTCAATTTCGTTTGTGTCCAATTTTTATTTCGTTTGTGTATTGTTATAATAAATGATTTATCTATCTATCATAAGAATAGACCGAAAGGACACTACATATTTTCGGTACCGCACAGGGTTACGGCCACGCATGAGGCTTTTTATGCCCCCTCTCGCAATGAACGTGTTAACAGTTACTACGTGATCATTCATGGCGCATCCAACTGCGCCGAAATATAGGGATCTCGACAACAAATGCAAACATGGTAACAATCCCGTATTTCATAAAAAAAAGTTAGTAAAACATCTCTTGTTTCTTCATATTGTATTAAGTGAAATTATGAGCTTGCGTTTTAGTTTATTAGTACATATAATTTAACCGCCTCTGTGGTGTAGTGGTAACAACCACCGGTATCAGACCCGGGAATCCCGGGTTCGATTCCCAGCGGGGGTACATATTGTATTCGGTTTGGTTGGTGTTAGGACTTGTTGTAAGTCCGCATGGCTAGCTACCACCATCTTATCAAGTCTGACGCCATAACAACAATGTTGTCAGCATTGTTGTGTTCCGGCAGTTAGAGATAAGATAGCCAGTCCCTCAGTGGTTAAGGGGTTCCGGGAGAGGCTCGCTTCCATCTTCAGCCTTATCAATACTTAACATCAGGTATGATGAAGGCTAAGAGTATCCTTCGATGATAATAAAATATATACACATATCTCACATATTTTTTAGTTGAAGAAATGCCGTCGTCCCGTGGGCATCCAGGTGACCTCGTGCGACAGCGACGGGCCCCCCTCCCCCGAGATCGGCCTGGTTCACCTGGACAAGATCCTCGTCAAACGGCTCAGCTACGCTTTTCATAGCGCTGTGGTTGACGTCACACTGTACTGTGACCACCATTATTACATTTAGGTATTAACGAAATTTATTTGACACTCGAGAAAAGACTCACGACTAATGTTTTTTTTTTCATAATCATAGTCTTTATTTCCCAGAATATGGTATACAATTTGTGATGATAAATAATATAAGTTCGGCATATTCTGTAAATATTTAACATAAAAATAAAATTTAACATTAATTATAACCTTTTATGCATACATTGACTTTTATAAATATTTTTGTGTTTAAATAATAAAAAAAAAAATGATGAAAATGTTGGAATAATTTTAAGAATTGTAAATTAAAATTATGTTCTAAACAATTCAATTATTTAAAACCAAAGAAATAGAAATAGAAATACCATTTCATTTACGAGAAAAAGGCAAGACACATTTTTCCATTTATTAGTTAACTTAGCGTTCATTTAATGTTTGTATAAAAAAATGTGTACCTATTAAGTATACATTAAGAATCAATTATAGAAACATAAATAAAGAACACGAAATTTCTTGGCTTTTTTTCCTCATATAATTTTTCAATTTCATATGGCTCGCTGCTTGATGTGTTTCATTGCAAGAAAATTTTAAATATTAATAAGTAACAGTTGTTGCTTTTAAGGTAAAACTTTATAAGTGCCATAATATTTAGTATGTCTATGGCGACGGCAATAGTGTTGTCGTTAATACTTACAATCTTTGCTGGATTCGGAACAGGTGATACGGAAAAAGGTACGATATTTGTAAAGGGTAAGGTCTGATAATTATTTTAACTGCCTATGTGCCGATAACACCAACCGGTACCACCCACCGGTAATACCCTCCGGTAACACCCTCCGGTAACACCCTCCGGTAATACCCTTTCGGTAACACCCTCCGGTAACACCCACCGGTAACAGGTTCTGTTACCGGTAACAATCACAGAGGTCCCGGTTTTGATCCAAATGGGATTGGTGATTTTCAACGACGACAACAACAGCCGGATGGGATCAACGGGTTAACGTGCACTCCGCAGTACAGAGGACATCGAGATGTTATATATTTGGTCAGCAATCCCGTGACCGACATTTGCAAAATTTGCTTAACTGGTACGATCGCAGACCGAGCACGCGAATGCATGCATCACAAAGATCCTGTTTTATCTCATCCAATAGGTCGCGGTAAAGTCATCAATTTTGATCGATGAGTGAAATATTGCTGTAGGTACCTGTAGATACTCTCTAAGCACGAAACCCGTAGTTTCGGCCTAAGTTACGGACGTTCTCCGTATCACCTAAGGACAGCTTATTAGTTCGGAGACCCGAACTAAGAATGAATGAGAATACGTTTTGACATTGTTCCTACGCCCAATGTGTTTGTGCCGTTTGTTAAAAATTAGTACATCCTAAATCAATATCAATACAGAGTAGACTCCATCCGTAGTTTCGGGAAACTTCGGACGGAGGCCCGTATCTTAGTTGACTGGATTAGAGAGTAGGCCTCCTGATCAAGGGTTTATTGCATTTAATTAATATCCATACGTTCCACACATAATTTTAACCTGATGGTTTTGGGCTATTTTACGCGACTGCTGAAATATAAAACACCCCTATCATAAAACAAATGATAAATGATAAATGATAAATGATATTTTATTTGCAAAAATATTCACCTGAATCCATTTGTAGACGACGCGATGCCCTTATTTATAGTCTAAGTTAACTAAAATGTCATAATTACCTTTTTTCATACATTTTTCGTGTTTATTTAAATATGTATCTGTTGTGGTATTTTGAATAAATACGCCGTAGGGGCATGAGCTTGTGTGTGTACGTAGGTACCATCATTAGAAATAATTAGTTACTCATTTTTGGTTACCCACCAACGATTTTTATCGACCGTAGTCGTACGTCAGTTGCCTAGCAAAAGCCGTTCGAAGCACCCGCTCGCTATATGTCCCGAAAGCTATTCGCAAACTACTCGTCTAGTGTTGTTATTTCCAAACTCCTGGATACCACGCCAACTTACGTCACTTACAACTGGTCCTTCTGCCGGATTATTCAAGATTTTGGAACCTGCAAGCAGTAGACGAACAAAGGAATGTTCAACACACCGCCGCGCACAATGGTAAAAACGCGCGGAGCTCTCGTACGAGAAACGTTGTCACATACCGCTGAAGAAAAAAGAGAAGTGCTTTCACGCAAAGTGCAATCCGATATAGTGGTGCCGAAAAATGGGCTGAGAAAGGTTGCCGACCAAATGTCGAGAAAGGAAGGTAGCTTAAAAATTGAAATTACCGGTGCTGCATCAGAAAATTCGAAGAAAGGCTCCAGCAGATCTTCTTTCTCGGCACGCAGAAAGCAACTAGAGCTCGAGGCAGCTGAAGCAAAAGCTGAAATTGAAAAGAAACTCATAGAAAAAAGGCTAGAAGCGCAACTCGCCGCTCTTGAAAGTGCGTCATCGCGAAGATCACAGTGTAGTAAAACCGATTCCCTTGCTGCAGCTTCAAATAAAGTTGAAGAATGGCTAGACAAAAGTCACCAGGAGTTGCAGCATCAGCGCGCGGCTACCCCGCCGCCGGCGCCCCCCGCTGCCACCGCCTCCTCGGATCTTCAGCACCTAGCACAAGCAATGGAGAAGATGGCCACCGTCACCTACAGTGCACATTCAAAGCTGCTTTCGAGACTAGCTACGCCTAAGGACTTACCTTTATTTTTTGGGGATCCGTTTGAGTGGCTGCAATTTAAAAACACTTATGAAGAGACAAGCAAACTGTGTAATTTCAGTGAAAGTGAAAATATTTCACGGCTGTGTAAAAGTCTGCGTGGTGAGGCAAGAGAGGCTGTATCTTCACTACTTATATGCAATACAAAACCAAGCATCATCATAGAAGCACTAGAACTTCGCTTTGGAAGACCTGAGCTTATTATACACAAGATAGCTACACAATTAAAGAAACTTCAACCCCTGCCGCAGACTTATCACACCGATTTAGTGACATTTGCTGTTAAAATAAGAAACTATGTCGCAGCCGCTGAGTCAATCAAACAAACTGACTACATGAGAAGTCCTGAGTTACTAAACACAGTCGTGTCTAAGTGTCCAAGTGCGCTGATAAACAAGTGGGTAGATTATTTGTACGAGCACCAAGATGACAGCAAAGCTAAGTTGCAAATATTTGCAGATTTTTTGCACAACGAAGCCATGAAGGTAGCCTCCGCTGGAATAAGTTATATTCACTGCCAAACTGAATACAAAGTACATAAGAAAACTGATGAGCGCAGGACTCAACATTATTCTGTGCTACAAACAGGTGAACCAGGGGCTAAATGCATTGTCTGCCGAACTGCTTTTCATCCGCTTTCAACTTGTAAGAAATTCAAACGAGCGCTAAGGAAAGATAAGTGGCGCATAGTAAAAACCAACAATCTGTGTCACAAGTGCCTGCTGCCCGGTCACAGTAAAGAAGCCTGTCCTGCCGCGCCGTGTGATGTGGACGAGTGTGGTATGGCCCACCACTGCTTACTACATTGGCCTGCAAAGAAAACCCCAGCATCCAGTGACGTCATAAACGACGCCGACGTGCCTACCGCTATAAACTTGGTGACAACAAGTGAAAACGCTATTAATAACGGAACGGTCACAAACACTACCCTAACGCCATCTAACGCGAGTGTAATGTTGAAAATAGTGCGCGTAAACATTCACGGACCTAATGGTGTTATTAGTACATACGCATTATTAGACGACGGAGCTACAGTGTCATTAATATCAGCTGATCTCGCGAACTGTATTAACTTAAACGGTCAGCCCGAAACGATACGAATCCGTGGTGCGTGGAACTCTGATATAACGTGCCAAAGTGAAATGGTTAGTTTCAAACTAACGAACAATAACAATCAAGTGTACGAGGTGCGCGCGCGTAAGATAAGTGAATTAGACCTACCTATGCAGTGCTACTCGAAAGTTAACATCGACGCGTACGAACACTTACGAAATATAAAACATTATTTGTGCAACAGTGACGTAAAACCTAAATTACTAATCGGGCAGGACAATTATCAATTGTTAGTTTCACTAAAGACTGTCTATCGCGGTAAAAACGAACCGTGCGCTACGCTTACACCTCTCGGATGGTGCTTGCACGGAATCGTACCCGCGACCGATATTTCCTTCCCTCGGCATCGATCATTAACCACTGAGCACGCGTGTGTTATGACACTGTCCGAGCCGGCCGCC
This sequence comes from Chrysoteuchia culmella, assembly GCA_910589605.1. Taxonomy (NCBI): domain Eukaryota; kingdom Metazoa; phylum Arthropoda; class Insecta; order Lepidoptera; family Crambidae; genus Chrysoteuchia; species Chrysoteuchia culmella. Next base: position 25,564,710 of record OU342643.1, on the reverse strand, counting down.
GCCGCCGCTGACACCGCCGCCGTCGCCCCCCTCTCCGCCGCCTCCACGGGCCACCAGCTCGTACAGCGGGAGACGCACACATGCGCCGGCGCACCGCCATATACGACGCAGCAACGGGATCACACCTGGAATGATAATGCACACAGTGATAGCAATGACAACACAGAATGTAAACAACTGCACGAGTTTGTACGACGTTCGTTTGCATTCGAAGCAATTGGAGTGAACTCTAAGCCACAAGTAAATAAGGACGAAATTCGCGCGATCGACTGCATCGATAAATCGGCGAAATTAATCAATGGAAATTGGGAAGTTTGTTTACCATGGAAAAATGACCTTCCGATGCCCAACAGCTTTCACAACGCACATAAACGATTTTTAGGCGTCGAGCGAAAGATGAAATTAAATGAAAATTACGCAGAAAGGTATAAAGAAAGGATAAGTCATTTATTTGAAAATAGATATGCGCGAAAGTTGACCGACGAGGAAGTTTCAATACAAAGAAACCATATTTGGTATTTGCCACATTTCGGTGTAGATAATCCGAATAAAAATAAACTAAGATTAGTTTTTGACGCCGCTGCCACCACTGAAGGTCATTCGCTGAATAATTATCTGCTACAGGGTCCTGACTTATTACAATCTCTGTTGGGAATAATGTTACGATTTCGAGAGAAGCCAGTCGCATTCGTAGGCGACATAAAAGACATGTTCCTTCAGGTCAAAATAAATGAAGAAGACCAGCACGCCTTACGTTTTTTATGGCGAGAGAATGATAAGTGTAACCTTGATACTTACGTGATGACCTCATTAATATTTGGCGCCAACTGCTCACCGTTTATAGCACAACATATTAAAAACAAAAATGCACTGAGATTCAAAGATGAAATGCCTGAAGCTACTGAAGCCATCCTGAAATCGCATTACATGGACGATTATATCGAATCGGTGGACGATGAGGAAACTGCTTCGAAGTTAATAAAAGAAGTGTCAAAAATTCATAAAGAAGGCGGATTTGAGATAAGAAACTGGATATGCAACAAACCGGAAGTATTAGAGTGCACGCTAAATGAGACCTTAAGTGATAGTGCAATAAGGATGAAAATGGGTTGTGACGATTCGCCCGAACGTACTCTCGGATTACTATGGTTTCCATTAAGCGATACCTTTGGATTTGACTTATCGCTTAAGCGCATTCCGGAGGAAATAATTAATTCGCAGAAAAAACTTACCAAAAGAGAACTCTTGCGCATAGTTATGTCTATATTTGATATTTTTGGTTTCCTCGCTCCGTTCACGATTAAAGCGAAAATAGTCCTGCAAAATACGTGGAAAATGGATCTTAAATGGGATGACCGAATACCTGAAAAAGAAAACAAAATTATTCAAAATTGGCTAATTGAGTTACGAAAATTTCAAAGCTTACGCATACCACGATATCATTTTCATATAGACATACCTGTAAGTGAGCAAGCAAATACGTACCTGCCGAGGCGCGCCCGCAGCCAACCCACAGGTGTGAAAGAGACCACCCTAGAACTGCACGTGTTCTGCGACGCCTCGCCTACTGCATACGCCGCCGTAGCCTATTATCGAGAAATAACAAAAACAAATAATATTCGCATCTCATTCATCGCTTGCAAGTGCCGGGCGTCACCGATACATAAGTATATCACAGTACCGAAGCTTGAATTGCAAGCAGCTGTTATTGCCTGCCGGCTCGCCGAAACAATAACGCGCGAAAACCGGTTAGCTATAGATAAGAGATATTTCTGGACGGACTCGCTAATCGTGTTACATCAAATAAGAAACGATACTCGCAACTATAAAGTGAACTATATACCTACGGATATGAATATAGCCGATAAAGCTACAAAATTAAATACTTACCAATTGACGAGTGATTGCGACTGGTTCCGAGGTCCGCGCTTTCTATACACGGTGTCTGAAAACTGGCCGAAGTACGAACCTGAAAAATATAACATTAATGAAGAATTATTACAAGTCAACTTATTACACAATATTGAAAGTATTGACTTACCTGTTCCCGACTCGACGAAGTTTTCTTCTTGGCTCCGCTTAGTAAGATGTACAGCGCATGTATTATTGTTTATAAAGAAATGCAAACGGACTGAAAGTCCTGAAAATAATACAGAAATGATGCAAAACGCTGAAAACTTGATCTTACGCCACGCTCAAATGCAATCATTCGCTGAAGAAATTTACCTTCTGAAAAATAAAAAGCCGATAGAATCAAATAGCAGACTACGTACCTTAACGCCATATTTTGATGAATGTGGTTTGCTTCGGGTCGGAGGCCGAATTGATGCGATGTATGATGTCAACTTTAACGTGAAAAATCCAGTGATATTAGACGGCCGCCATCCGACTGCAAAATTAATAGTAAAATATTATCATGAGATGGCAGCCCACGGAAACAACGAAATGGTAGTCAATGAAATCCGTCAAAGGTACTGGCTACTTCACTTGCGTCCCACTGTACGCACGGTCGCCGCGCGCTGTTTGTTATGTCGAATTAGAAAAGCTAAGCCTACAAACCCAAGACTGGGAGACCTTCCAGTGGCAAGGCTTGCACACCATCAACGAGCCTTTACATTCTGTGGAGTTGATCTGTTCGGCCCGATGGAAGTTGTCGTCGGACGCCGTCGAGAAAGAAGATACGGTGTACTTTTCACATGTTTGACCGTAAGGGCGATTCACATTGAGACGGTTCCTTCGCTATCAGCCGATTCCTTTATAATGGCTTTACGAAGAATGGCAGCAAGACGCGGATGGCCATCCAAGATGTTTTCAGATAATGGCACGAATTTCAGAGGCGCCGCCACCGAACTGAAACTAGCATTTCAAGAGATAAATCAGTCGAATGTGAAAGAGGAACTGATAAATAAAGGTGTTGATTGGCAGTTTATCTCACCTGCAAGTCCTCACATGGGTGGAGCGTGGGAGCGCCTGATCAGAAGCGTGAAGACGGCACTCAGAACAGTCCTGAAAGAAAGGGCCCCCAGAGATGAGGTTCTGATTACGTTACTGGCTGAAATAGAGAACATGGTCAATAGCCGCCCGTTGAGTCACGTGTCTGTCGACCCTGAATACCCAGAGGCTCTTACTCCCAACCATTTTCTCATTGGGTCTTCATCCAATCTACCAGTTCCTGGAGAGTTCACTGATTGTGACCTGTATCGAAAGAAACAGTGGAGGATAGCTCAGCGTCTTACGGATATGTTTTGGAAGCGCTGGGTTCGTGAGGTCTTACCTACTCTCATACCTCGTCAGAAATGGCACCAAGAAGGGTATAACCTGAAGAAAGGGGATGTCGTTGTTATCCACATCATCCACATCTGCCACCTGCTTAGACAACATTTTTTCAAACTGTGTAGTCACTGAAAAATCTATAATAAATGTTATTAAATCTGACCATAGTGGACAACTAGCCTCTATAGAGCACCATCATGTCTGTCCTAAGCAGAAAATTGTATGTAGGCCAATAACTAAAAAGGGCATAGATGTATTTAGAAACAATGTGATTAATAAAATTGAGTCTTTACCAGTTCCCATTATGGAATCTAATTACCTTTATAATGATTTATTTCATGTGGTTGAAGGCGAATTTAGTAAAACGTTTAAGAAAAAAGTGATCAATGGTAATTCGGATAAAGTAAAGTTTAGTGATTGGGCCACACCGGGAATTTATACAAGTAGAAGGAAACTATATGACCTTTATGCGTCAAAGCATACTTCCTGTGACCCAAATTTTATTGAATATGTCAGGAAGTATTCTCAAATGTTTAGAAATGTATGTGTAGCTGCTAAGGCGATGTTCTTTTCAAATAAAATAAAATTAGCGGATAATAAAATAAAGGCTACTTGGAATATTATTAACCAAACAACTGGGAAAACTAAACATAATGTAAACTCCTTCTCCCTTAAAGTAGATAATAAATTAATTGAATCTGACGTTGAGGTTGCCCGTGTTTTTGAAGATTTCTTCTCTCGGGTACCCTTAGAAACTACCAGTAATTTAAATTCCTGTCCAAACGTTGCTGCTGCCCTCTTAGAGTCATGTGTTGAGAAGTGTTATAAAGTTTTCAATTTTAAGCATATTAATAGTGAAGACATTTTAAAAGCTTTCAAGTCTATAAATATTAAAAAGACTGAAGATTTATGGGGCATATCAACCAGCGTTATTAAATCTATAATTGAAATAATAGCTCCATATTTAGCTTTCATTTTTAATCAATGCATAGATGAAGGTACTTTTCCCGATTTAATGAAATATAGTAAGCTTATTCCTCTTTTTAAATCAGGTGACAAAAGTGACCCCACAAATTTTAGGCCGATATCAGTCTTACCGGCACTTAGTAAAATTTTTGAAAAAATTATATACTCTCAATTATTAGACTATTTAACAGTAAATCAAATCCTTCATAATAATCAGTTCGGCTTTTCTAAAGGTAAAAATACTACAGATGCTGGAATAGCACTCCTCAAACATATTTTTGAGGCTTGGGAGGGCAAGCAAGACGTAATTGGTATATTTTGTGACCTGTCTAAAGCTTTCGATTGCGTTGATCACGTTACACTTTTAAAGAAGCTAGAACATTATGGTGTCTCTAAAAAATCAGTTAGCCTTTTGCAGTCATACTTGCACAATAGACATCAAAAAGTAATTGTAAATAATACTGCTTCTACTGGAGCCCCCATTATTATGGGCGTGCCCCAAGGTTCAATATTGGGCCCTCTGCTGTTCTTAATATATATTAACGATCTCCCTAACTACGCGAGTAATTTATGTGAGACAGTACTATTTGCAGATGATACATCTTTAATTTTTAAAATTGATAGAGGAAACAACTGTTCTGACGAAGTAAATAGTGCTCTCTCTCAAGTCGCACACTGGTTCAACAGTAATAATTTGTCTCTTAACCCTACCAAAACGAAATTTGTTAAATTCACATTACCTAATGTAGGGCAGGTCGACATGCACATCAATTTGAATGGGGATGTAGTAGAGTTAGTTGAGAGTACTAAATTTCTTGGTATTACATTAGATTCAAAACTACAATGGGATCCACATATTGAAACCTTGTCGAGTAGACTTAGTTCTGCGGCTTTCGCAATAAGGAAAATAAGGCTCCTAACTGATATTGAAACGGCAAGACTAGTTTACTTTAGTTATTTTCATAGTGTAATGTCCTATGGCCTGTTGTTGTGGGGCTCAGCAGCCAATATAGAAAATGTTTTTATACTTCAAAAAAGAGCTGTGCGCGCCATTTACAACCTTCGACAGAGAGATTCTCTTAAAGAATTGTTTAAAGAGATTAATATACTAACTTTGGCGGGACAATACATTTATGATAATATAGTATATGTAAGGAAACATCACGATTTATTTATTAAGCATAGCGATGTTCATAATTTTAATACTAGAAACAAGAATAAGCTTGCCGTTCCAAGATTTCGACTTGAAAAATGCAGTCGCTCGTTTTTGGGGAAAGGCATAGCCTTTTTTAATAAAGTTCCACAACAAGTGATTGAGCTGCCTTTGCATAAATTTAAAATACATGTTAAAAAAACGCTCTTAAGCAAAGGTTATTACAAGGTAGAAGATTATTTGAAAGACCAAAATGCATGGAAGTGATACTAACATAAAACATGACTATTGTAATTGTATAAAAGGAAAATATTCTAATAACTGAGTATAAGAAAATTTTCCTCTTATATTAAATATGTTTCAAGATTGTAGATTTGTGTTTGGCAACGACATGTTCCTTTGTAAATGTTGTTGCTTCTGTTAAAGCTGATAAGTTTCTTGCGGCCGTTCTTCTTATCAGTTAAAAGATGTCCTGAATGGCTGGTAGGAAAAAAAAAATTGGACGATTCGAAAGCACTTATCTATAAGTCTATTTGAATAAAAATCTTTGACTTTGACTTTGACATTGCTGATCCCAGCCTGCCACGGAATACCTGGCCAAAGGGCCTTGTCGAAAAGGTCCATCCAGGGGCAGATGGTCGTGTGCGTATTGCTGAAATAAAAACCAAGACCGGTACACTTACCAGACCCGTTGCTCGCCTGGCCGTATTGCCTACTGCTGGTGATGATTGTCCTTGACGGACAATGGGGCGGAGGATGTAGACGACGCGATGCCCTTATTTATAGTCTAAGTTAACTAAAATGTCATAATTACCTTTTTTCATACATTTTTCGTGTTTATTTAAATATGTATCTGTTGTGGTATTTTGAATAAATACGCCGTAGGGGCATGAGCTTGTGTGTGTACGTAGGTACCATCATTAGAAATAATTAGTTACTCATTTTTGGTTACCCACCAACGATTTTTATCGACCGTAGTCGTACGTCAGTTGCCTAGCAAAAGCCGTTCGAAGCACCCGCTCGCTATATGTCCCGAAAGCTATTCGCAAACTACTCGTCTAGTGTTGTTATTTCCAAACTCCTGGATACCACGCCAACTTACGTCACTTACACCATTCTTTCACCTTCAGTTTAAAGTAGGAATACATTTTTTATTACAATACAAATTGGGCATGCAAATGTTATGGTGAGATATCAATTGTATTATAATACTGCTAGTCATCCATGTCAAATGCAATACTATGTACAATTAAGTTCAATGCGATACGCTAGATCGATACTTTTATTAGTTTTCACGCAAAAAACTTTAAACTTTTAATACTTACTAACGTTTAATAGACTCGTAAATAGTATTTAATTACATCGCAAAAAGATCCTATTATAACGACCGCTTTAATTGGGCTAGATATGTTTGGATTATGTATGCTGTGTAGTGTCGGCTTACAATTGCACTACCCCCTCTCATCCTGGTGGGTGTCGTAAAAGGAGACTAAGGGACTTAGCCTTCAGGAGATGGGCAGCAGCGTCTCCTACTAACTTGGCCATGCTGCGATCGCCAACCCGCCTGCTAAGCGTCGCGATTATGGCAACCCCCCCCCCCCCCCCTCTTTTTGGGGAGGCCTATACCTAGCAGTGGGTGTTATATAGCTGAGACGACGATGTTTAGATAAACGATAACCGAGATGCTTAAACTACAGGTTATAACAAAACATTTACTGTGAAACTAAACATGCGTATACCAACGACACGTCGGATATGGGACTATCATGTTCCTCATGTAAGTAAAATATATTTTTTTAAAGTTTTTTATTACGTACGACGGGGAAACTATTAGCCTTTATCATACCTGATGTTAAGTATTGATAAGGCTGAAGATGGAAGTAAGCCTCTCCCGGAATCCTCAGCCACTGAGGAACTAGCTATCTTATCTCTTATAGGATCTTATATCTTATATGATTATAGGATAGTCAGTTCCTTAGTGGTTGAGGATTCCGGGAGAGGCTCGCTGACCTGTTCAAATTCAAGTTCAAATTCAAATTCAAATTCAAATTCAAATTTAAATTCAAATTCAAATTCAAATTCAAATTCAAATTCAAATTCAAATTCAAATTCAAATTCAAATTCAAATTCAAATTCAAATTCAAATTCAAATTCAAATTCAAATTCAAATTCAAATTCAAATTCAAATTCAAATTCAAATTCAAATTCAAATTCAAATTCAAATTCAAATTCAAATTCAAATTCAAATTCAAATTCAAATTCAAATTCAAATTCAAATTCAAATTCAAATTCAAATTCAAATTCAAATTCAAATTCAAATTCAAATTCAAATTCAAATTCAAATTCAAATTCAAATTCAAATTCAAATTCAAATTCAAATTCAAATTCAAATTCAAATTCAAATTCAAATTCAAATTCAAATTCAAATTCAAATTCAAATTCAAATTCAAATTCAAATTCAAATTCAAATTCAAATTCAAATTCAAATTCAAATTCAAATTCAAATTCAAATTCAAATTCAAATTCAAATTCAAATTCAAATTCAAATTCAAATTCAAATTCAAATTCGGAAGCAACCCTGAAATCGCGAAAAAAACTGCTGTTCCATAGAAAATTTTATTTGATCTTTGCTAAAATGTATGAAGAGCTGATTTTTTTATCAGGATTACTTCCATACAGAAAGTTGTTCGTAATGATGAGTTCTACAAATGGTTTTGAGGTTTTGGGTAAACATAAAATAACGTTGTATATAATACAAACTACCTGCGGCTATTCAAAACACTTTATTTTAGAGGAATGCTGACCTGCAGTCAATATAATCGCACATTCTCTGCTAAAATTGCCAGTCTCACATGAGGGCACAAAAACAGTCAGGAAAAAATAATAATCTCATAACATTGAAATATGTTTATTTATTGTATCTCATTTTTCGATACCTGACGAGTTAATCAATTAAAATACACTCACTGGCACATTTTTTGGTCGATCCCGTAATGTTCATAAAAACATGCTCACTTTGGAACTCAATACATACTAATGTCAAAATATTTCTGCAAAGATCTATATGTTATTGTTTAGGTTAAGCGTTCGACTGTCCAATTAGCAATTTTAATGAGTACCGAAACCACCGCATTTGTCCATAGATGCAGAACAATGAATGCTTAATAATCATATTTTAAGTTTCTTTGCGCACTCATCATTGAAATAACGGTTTTAAGGGCACTGTATAATGCACTATACAGTGCACGAAAATCCGTAAAAGTTATTTTATTGATTAACCTCAACATTATCTTTGGAGAAATATATTGACATTTATATGTATTGAGTCGCAAAGTGAGCAATGTGAGCATGTTTGTATGAAAATAACAGATTGGGCCATTAAATTTGCCGGCGAGTTTATAACAGTGCAGCTATTCGTACAATGATTACAAAATTCGGTCATTTTAACAATAGCTCCTCTGATTATTAATGGTTACTTAAACCCATAATTAACAGACAATTTTTTCTTTAGAGGGCGTGCAAGTTTGGTTCAGCTGTCGGCCTGAAGGTGTCGGCCTGTGACTTCACCGCACCGCCGTTCCCTAATTTACAAATAGTATCACTGGATTGGATACGCTTGAAGCGGCAGATCGTCCCTCATTCCTATTGCCACCGTTGGTCACCGTTTACTGCAAGTAAATTGATTTCAAATAGAAATAAATCTTTTATCATGTTATCTTTAGAGTTGACAAAAATTATCTAGTTTATTTACTAAATTCCTTATCTTTTTTTCACCTGGTGTTAGAGTTTATCAATCCGCCTATAAGGCCTCCGACTTGGCTTAACGACATCACAGCCGGCATCGACGGTTTAAAGTGCCCTCTGAAGCATGGAAGCGCTGAGTTGGAATGCCACTTTACGGTCACCCATCCGACACCTGGCCGGACCGAACGTTGCAGTCAGTGATCAGCCGCCATAAGCGCTTGCATTACATACGTAATGCCTGAATTCTTGAGTATAAAGTATTTTAACAGAAGATTATCTCTCTTTCTAACCATTTTTTTAATCAGTAAACTGGCTATCTTATCTCTAACTGCCTGAATACAACAATGCTGAAAACATTGTTGTATTCTCGTCTCCTCTTACCTATCATTTTATTTAGTTAACAAATGTAAAATCCGTTATTTGCTGTATGTGTAGTATTCAAGTTTTGTTAAGTTTTAATTTAGAGCTGTGTATTTTGAAATAAATAAATAAATGACGTCAGACTTAGATAAGATGGTGGTAGCTAGCCAGGCGGACTTACAACAAGTCCTACCACCAACCAAACCAAATACAATATTTACCCCCGATGGAAATTGAACCCGGGTCTGATACCGGTGGTTGTACCACTAGACCATAGAGGCGGTTGAAAGTGTGTTAAAAGTGTTTGTCCTTTCTTCACGCCCTAACTCAGCAACCAATCGACTTGATTATTGACATAGAGTTAGTTGAAAGGACGAAGAGCAACATACGATACTTTTCTCCCGATATTCCCACGGGAACGGGAACCACGCGGTTGAAACCGCAGGTGGAAGGCTAATTTTCAACAAATGTTTTTTATTTATTTATTAATTTAATACTTCATGCACAAATTGTATGTACATAGGCGGACTTAATGCCATAGGCATTTTCCACCAGTCACCCTTAGGGCGATGTGGAGACTAGTAAGAGGTAGGGTGCACGCACAACCAGTGTAAAACTAACTGTGGTAATAATAATATATATATTTACATATATAATAAAACATACTACATACATAAATACTAACAAAAATTAAAATTGTATTTATACATACTTATATATTTTATATCGATATATACATACATATAAATATAATGTATAATAGGTACAAACAAACAAAGTTATTGACGATTATCAAAATTGATTTGCTGTTTTTTTTGTTTTTTCTTTCTTTCTTTTTTCAAAGGGATGTTGTACTACCTGTACCGCACAAGTGGCGTTGGCATCGAAATCGTCTTCATTTGACAGCTGGATGTGACACATTACTGCTTCTTTTTGACAGAAATGAAAACTTGCCAAAGACTAGGAGCAATATGTCACATCCATCTGTCAAATGAAGTCGATGTCGATGACGACGACACTTGCGCGGTAGAGGGCCTGATTTATCTAACTAAAATATTTCCTTTAATATTTCATCAAGACTGTGGAAATTTGATTAAAAATTTAAAGCAAGTAAAAGATAGTATTTACATATTTATGTTCGATTAACACGTTTATTTATGCCTAGATTATTATTATATGATTATATTTAATTTTCTGTTAAATGGTAAGTACAATACAAGATGGCCGCTGCATTAGTCGTACTTTTCATTTGCGCTACTCTCTCGCTCACACAAGCTTATAGATGTACTGACAGCTGGATTGGTAAGTAAAATTGTGAATAAGTTAATAATATAATAATAAATAAATATTTTTTATACTATTATTCCATACAATCACACCAATTATCTAGCCCATGATAAGTTTCATGAAGAACTTGTGTTATGGATACAAGATAACAGATAAACATACTTAATACTTTTATTTGTTAATACATACATAATATACACATTAAACACCCAAACCAAGACAAATAGACATATTGTTCTTGCACACAAATATTTGTCTAGTCCGGGGATCGAACCCGGGACCTCTGGAGCAGTAGGCGGGTATAATACCCCGGCGCCAAACAGGGCCCCTAGCGCTTAGTGACATCTTTTGACAGACCGATGTGACATATTGCGGATGTGACATATTGACGACTTGTTTGGCGCAGGGGTACTAAACCTGCCTTCTGCGCACGAGGTCGCGGGTTCGATCCCCGGACAAGACAAATATTTGTGTGCATGAACATGTCTATTTGTCTTGGTCTGGGTGTTTAATATGTATATTATGTATGTACGAGTATTTACAAAAACAAAAGTATATAAGTATGTTTATCGGTTATCTAGTATCCATAACACAAGTTCTTTAGGAAACTTAACGTGGGCTACGTGGGCTAGATAACAGGTGTGTAAAAAAAAAAAAGAAAAAAAAAAAGTGATAATTCGTGTCAAAAAGAAGCAGCAATGTGTTACATCCATCTGTCAAATGAAGTCGATGGCTATGCCGATGACACTTGCGAGGTACGCCCTCAGGTGGGCATTATTTCTAACACTTAGTCTACAATTATTTAGCCTTGTCCCAAAGTAAGCACTTTAAGAGCGCCCGAATCCGATCTGAATCTGATACGTAACTTCCTATTTTAATACTATCAGTCTTCTTCTTCTTCTTATCGAGTGAGGATTAGTGGCCACCTCTGGTGTCAGAGTTTATCAAGCCGCTTAAAAGGCCTCTGACTTGGCTTAACGACTGTAATCAAATGACAGCAGCCGGGACCGACGGTTTAACGTGCCCTCCGAAGCACGGAAGCGCTTAGTCATAATGCCACTTTACGGTCACCCATCCGACACTGACCGGGCCGAACTTTGCTTAACAAACGTGATCGAATACGATCAGTCTGTCAAGCGCGGCCATGAGCGCTTCTATTGAAGCTGAATACTATCAGTGAAAGGATAAGTTAGGATCTTGGCATCCAAATACTTCCACCACCACGTAGAACATATTTATGCACAACTTTTATTGATTTCACAATTTTTCTGTATCAAAAAAGCGTTTAAGCAATCAATAAAAATGATGCATAAATATTTTCTCCGTGTTGGTGGAGTAAGCGGAATCCAGGATTCTAACTTATCCTTTCAATTATAGTGTTGAAATTAGAAAAGAATAGAATCGAAACCATTTATTAACAACACACAAAAAAACAGTAATACAATGGGACAAGTAGGTACTTAATCAAGACAAAAAGACAATGGATATAGTGCGTAAGCTGCAATACAAATAGTTGCACGGCTATGACTATGACGGACCGTATTTTCACGGATCTGTATTTTCTCGGATTCGGACGTGCGTAAGCGCTTTAGGACTTATATTATGGGATACTGATAACGGATAGTTAATATATAATAATATTATAAATATACTATTACAAATGTGTGTACTTGAAGCAGTTATGTTATATGAGCTCGCATTGTGTAAATGGGGAAAAACCCTATATAATATGGTCCGATGTTGTTCTATGTCAAAGAAAACATTTTAAATTGGAATAACATTGGTCACAGATTAGTAAAGCAAATTACTGTGACGTAACCTATCTATGTATAAAAAGTATAAAACCTAGGAGCTCAGAGCAGGCGACATCTGGAAACCAGTGTACGTACCACCCTACCACCGAGGTCGCCATGTTTAACAAGCGTGATCAAGTGACTGCCAAATAGAAAAGAAACAACTAAAGTTATGTTAAGTTTCGGTAGCTCAGCGGTTAGAGCATTGGACCGGATTTCCAAAGGTCGCGGGTTCGATTCTTGTCTGAGAATTCACTTGTGGCCGAGTTAATTTTTTCCAATATTTTTCTATTTAAAATTTTTCATAGGTATAAAGTTATGATTTTTAAATATGCTGTTAGATGTTGATGCAATCGATGTCTGTGGAATATAGAAGAATCCGGGGGTGGGGCAGGTCACTCGAAATGATTTCGTATTCAAATTCAAGTTTTTTAACACATACAATATATGCGATTCGGTCATGCGTGTGAATTCGTATGCGAAATTATTTTGTGTGTCCTGAGAATAAGGCGGGTGTTTTGCTGAAACTCGCAGCAAGGTATGATTCAGCATTCATTTCCTATGTATTTTCCAACAACTAGAAAAAAACAACTATGTATTATGTTGTTTTTGCTAGTTTTTTAAAAGATCTTGTTTTAATGAGCAAGCATTACCTACTGCTGTAGCATAGTAGATAGGGGTCTCTACTATTTTGTGCTGTCAATGTGATATATCTACTGATTGCCACACAAAACCCATATTTGATAGCTTTGGCTTTCGGTACCTGTGTTAGTGCCGCTTAATTTTTCAATTAAGTTTTTAATATTTACCAGTTCAAAATAACTCTATGGAAAATTGTTCCACAGGTACTCCCTCTAATCAACAAGAGCCACTACAAAGAGCCTATCTTGCGCCACCAGACATAAGCTTCCAAGTATCGATCCAAACTGTAAGTATTGTACTGTCAATCGCACGTAAGTTTTTACACTTGCGCTACGGAAATCACCGCTTTTACGAGCTTCAGGCTCTCTCAAGGTAACACCACAGCGTCAGGAAAAAAACTAACAGCCCACTGTTAGTTCCTCACATCGTCCTCTAAACCTCGAGCAATACCGCTTCTGACTAGACTTCTTAGTACATGACAGGACATTGTCATTGTCTCCAGCGAGCGATATCTATACTAAACTCATTTGCAAAAAAAACAGGCATCTAAGCAATTTCAAATGTTAATATTGCTTTGTTTGATAATTATAGGTAGTTTTATCCTCACAATTTGGTAAATTAATAAGAAAATAATCGTTTTCATCAGTATTTCATAAAATTTAGATACAATTTATGGGAAGTAATGCTATACCTCGCTAGTAGTGTATGTTCGCTAGTAGTGCATATACTCATGAAGTAAAAATAAAAAAGTTTTTTGTTTGTTTTTTTTAATAAAGTAAAAGCAGATAAATGTTTAGTAACGAGTGTGACCCCCTCTAGCTAAAATCATAGCTTGAATTCGTCTGGGCATGCTAGCGAGTATATTCCGGATACTTGCTTGCGGAATACGTTCCCACTCCGCAGTAATCACATTCTACAACTCTCTGATGGTCTGCGGAGCCGGGTGTACTGATCTCACACGCCGTTTCAGAACGTCCCAGACATGCTCTATGGGATTGAGGTCGGGACTTCGAGCTGGCCAATCCAAACGACGAATGCCGACCTCTTGCACATACGCATTAAAATCGAGTCTTCACCTAGAGCGGCCAATGCGGGTTGTGCATGAGGAATTAGAACTTCCGTTATGTATCGATGCCCAGTCAGTGAGCCGTTTTCAATGAAGACTAACTCTGTACGATCCATTGAATTTATTCCTGCCCAAAACATAACAGAGCCCCCACCATAAGGTGTGATTTCTTCGAAACATGCCTCTGCAAAGCGTTCTCCTTGTCTTCTTAGCACTCGCCGACGTCGATCTTCACCGAACAGAGATATCCTGGCTTCATCAGAGAACAAAACCCTATTCCAATCTTCTTGAGTCCATGATTCACATTTTCTAGCGAACCTAAGCCAGTGAACTCTGTGCTCACGGAGTAATTTGGGGCCGCGGGCCAGGCGGTGACTGCGTATATTGGCAGCGAGAAGCCTCCTCCTGACCGTCCATAGACTAATATGCACATTTCTTACTTCTTGGAGGTTGTTCTTAAGATCCACATACGAAGATTTGCGATTTCTCAATGCGCGACTCACAAGAAAACGATCATCCCGTGGTTGGGTACATGGTTTTCTTCCAGAACCAGGCCTTCTCTCGACGGAACCAGTCTCCTGATATCGCTGCCAGGTCCTTTGGACTGTCGAGCGACTAACATTTAGCCTCCTAGCCACGAAACATTGGCTGGAACCCTCTTCAAGCAGCGCGATAATTTTGGTAGCTTTTACCACTTTATCTTTTTTGATACAGCCAGACAGCAATAAATAAAGCTTTGAGAGTCAAGGATATGAAATTAATCGATAAAAAATGCATAAAAGTTATGAAAGTCGATGTTAACTTCTGGAACTTCGCGCCAAAAATGTAGGATAAAAAGGGGTTTTCTGTAAAAATGAGCATCAAATGAAAATTTGAATTTAGAACGTACTTTTTTAAATACCACAGCATTTTTAAAACCGGCCAGTAACGTGTACAAACGATTGAAACCTTTTTGGTATTGTATCTTTTTAAAGATGAATGAAAATCAAAACCGCCCGTTTTTTTTGCAAATGAGTGTATAAAGGGAAAGATTTCACTGTTTGTTTGTTTTTTGTTTACATTGAACTGGCTCTGAAACTTCTGAACGGATTTGGATGAATTTTGGTACACAAATAGTAGATAGCCTGGTTATGAACATAGGATAGTTTTTATCCCGATATTCCCACGGAACGGGTACCACGCGGGTGAAACCGCGAGCGACCGCTAGAACAAATAAACTCAAAAACTACTGAACGGATTTGAATGAAATTTGGTACACAGATAGTAGATAGCTTGTTTATGAACATAGGATACTTTTTATCCCGATATTTCCACGGGAACGGGAACCACGCGTGCGAAACCACGAGCGACCGCTAGAACAAATAAACTCAAAAACTACTAAACGGATTTGGATGAAATTTGGTACACAATTAGTAGATAGCCTGGTTGTGAACATAGGATACGCTTTATCCCGATATTCCCATGGGAACGGGAACCACGCGGGTGAAACCGCGAGCGGCCGCTAGTAATTTAATTCAATTCAATTCATTTATTCTGAACAATGTACATTGTGTTGAATATTTAAAAACACTGGAAATTTCTTAAAACTAAGTTTACACACCATAAAAAGTAAAAGTTCATCAAATATAAAATCATGTCAAATTTAAATAAATCATTAAAATAAATGTCATGCATCATAATTACAATAATAAAATGTAAAATGAAATTAAATAACATCATAATGTCAACCTGATTGAATATGAATGAATGTCCAAATTATTTAAAATAATAATAATAATATGAAAGTAACATCATCCAAACACATTTGATTTACTCATTAATTATTGTTTTCATTAATAAATTCATCTACTGTATAATAACATTTTTCCAGTAAATAGGTATAAATATTCAATAGTATATTTATACCTATGGCAACTGGATCTCGCTAGATACCCCTCTCGCCCCGCTAACCTCGCACGATTGCTCTGTCAAAACGTGTCCATGTCCAACGGATACGTTTTGACAGAGCAATTGTGACAGTAGACTGTACGGAAGAGAAGTTATAGACATATATATATGTCTATATCTAGTCCAGGGGTGTCCAACATAATTTTGTGGAGGGCCAGGTTTAGTATTTTTGTAACCGTAGCGGGCGGTAAATGCCCAATAGCGAAGGTTTAAGTAAGCACTCTCTTACCTATTGATGTCGTCGCAAACCGGATAAAGGACTTATGCGGGCCACATTGTGGCCCGGGGGCCGTATGTTGGACGGGCCTGATCTAGTCTATATAGACTGTAGTAACACTGTATATAAAGCTTGACCTGCTGATAGTATGTAGTAGTAGTGACTTTGGTATTGATAACATTGAACATTGGTTCTGGATGGCTTATCTGGTAGTTAATCTGACAGTAGTAGTATGAAAAATATGTCAAATTATCTGCCTGATATACCTTCCAGAACTTACCAGTCAATGAGAGTAGAGTTTATGCAGTTAATGACAATCTATGCAATTCTAAAGAGGCTTTAAGAGACTTTCTTTAAAAATAGTTTTTACCAAAGGCATGCTTTTGAGTTTTATTGATACGTATAACAAACTGAGCATTTAAATATTAGAATATGGTCTGCCCCATTACTTGTGCCCCAAGGTTTAAATTTGGCTCCTTTACTGTTCAAAATCTATAGAAATGTTATGGCAATAACTAGCGCAGTACCGCGAATATTTTTGCAAATCGTTGTTTAACTTTTCAGTTATCAAAATTACATTCTTTACCAACTTCCGCAAAACACGTTGAACCTAAAAATCAAAAAGTACATCTTAATATATATAAATCTCATGTCACGATGTTTGTCCGCGATGGACTCCTAAACTACTTAACAGATTTTAAATTAAATTGGCACACCGTGAGCAGTCTGGTCCAACTTAAGAGATAGGATAGCTTTGATCCCAAAATTCCCACAGGAACGGGAACCACGCGGGTGAAACCGCGCCCGGCCTCTAGTTGAATAATAAAATTTACTTTTTTCCTTTATTTTCAGGAGCAGTTCTGCTATTACACGAATGGTATTTCCTTACACGTGTGTGACCCTGAGGGCGGCGCCCCAACGGTGACCGCATACCCCCCTAACGTGTTAATGGTGACTCGAAATCTGGACCACCAACCGTACTACAACGCCACAGTCGACGCCGTCGTATACTGCTATCCAGCTACCAGCTCGAAACGACAGTAATGACACACGTCGAGGCGTCCAAGATGTCGGATAAGAAAAACAAATAACGGAACAATTTCTCCAGTAGCATTGAATGTTGTAAACAATTGAAAATGTTTATGATTTCTTTTTGCATCTACAGAAAAAAATTATTAGAAAAAATCCCATCTGGACAAGTTGTGAGACGATTTGTTTTTTTTATTTTTAGTATTTCTAGAGATTGTTTGCAGATAAAAATGTATTTAACAAAACACAAAATAATATAGTTTAGAATTGATCTCGTACACCTGTACCTACTTATGGAAAGCAATAAAATGATTGATTGATTGATTGATTAAATGTACCTTTAAAATCACATAAATAATAAAATATTCTCTCAAACGATTAACTTTATTTTATGTCAAGCCTTGATATAATAAAATTATATGCTTTTTAATTCTTAATTTCTTGTGATATATTCTTTAATCTATTCAAATGTGAGTTATTTTCTTATGCAATAATTCTGACTTTATGACCTGACGACCTGTTTGGTGCAGGGTTACTATCCCCGGGCAAGACAAATATTTGTGTGCATGAACATTTCTATTTTTCTTGGTATGGGTGTTTAATATGTATAATATGTATGTATTTACAAAAAAAAGGATATAAGTATGTTTATCCGTTATCTAGTATAAAGTTTCATGTTAACAAAAGTTCATCATGAAATTTAACGCGGGCTAGATAAATTGGTGTGATTGAACAGAACGTATTAATTTGTAAGTATATAATTTACTTGAATATACTACGATGTATACGACTCATACAACATGAGATTGTTTGATTACTTTATATATAAATAAAATAAATCCATACTAACGCCCGCGGTTTCATTCGCGCGGTTCCCGTTCCAGTGGCAATATCGAGATAAAAATAAGCCTCTGTGTTAATACATCCAAAGTAGTTATTGTATGAACGACTAACAAACAAACCAATAAACAAATAGACACACTGACATACTTTCGCATTTATAATATCAGTGGGATAGACAGGATACAATAAGTTTGAATGGTTTGTATGTCATTTATCAGCGCTCTATTTTTGATTCACTCTGTTTCTTTCACTTTGTTTCTCTGATTGTCGATCGTCATACTAATTTCCATATTTTTGAAACGCTCGACTGCAGCGAGTGCTCCCAGGTACTCATTGCAGTCGAACGAAATAAAGCCAGCGACATGCGACTTAAGTCGCATGCGTCAACGCTATGTCATACAAGCGATTCAAAAATAGTGTACTAACTGCAAATGCAGCCAGTAGTTCAAGCTCGAATAACTATCGAAATAGTATCGAGTACATAATGTCAAAAAATGTATTGGAAAATGTAGTTCCGTTTACGTCCGGTAGGAACGCTGCTCAATATCTCATACATTTTTTACTTTACTTTCTCGATACTTCCTCGAAAGTTATTCGTGCTAGCCCAAAGGACCAAAAAGCCGAGCTAAGAACAATAGTTTTAGGAAAATTATAAATTAAATTGATTTATTCCATTTAAGTCATTACAAGCAATTTTAATACCTACGCAATTTTCAATAAAAGTCAATTTGATTGACTTTTCTGATTACGGAAAAAAGTATAGCTTACATTATCATAATGAGTTTTCGAACCCCATCAATTATTTGTCGCGAAAAGAAAATAGCAATTGATCCTAATTTTCCACATTAGTTCAATTATGAACAAAATAGCCTGCATAATTATGAAACTGAAGACTAATGAAACACTCTGTTTTTTTCAAATATCCATTAATGCCAAAGTTACAATCTAATCAATATTACATACGAGTAAATGATTTGATTGATTGATAGATATATAATTTCATGGCTTTAATGATACTTCATCTTTATGTACGTAGTAATAATTAAGTTTAATGTCATGCTTAAATAACTGAGCGCTTATAAGAATCGCATGATTTCAACTATAGGATAGGATAGGATACATATTGTATTCGGTTTGATTGGTGGTAGGACTTGTTATAAGTCCGCCTGGCTAGCTACCACCATCTTATCTGTCTGAAGCTATAACAACAATGTTTACGTCATTATTGTGTTTCGGCAGTTAAAAATAAGATAGAAAGTTCCTCAGTGAATGAGGATTCCGGGCGAGGCTCGCTTCCATCTTCAGCCTTATCAATACCTAACACGAGGTATGATGAAGGCCACAACAGGATCAATTTCGTCACCTCCTGCTCCATTATTCTATTTTAGAGTTCCTAAATACTTTAAGATGATATTATCAAAAAGCATAAAAGAACTCTTTATGTGGCTATTAATTTGTCCCATGGGAGGAACTGAATAAAGAGTATTTACCTAATCTAAGGGCAAATTACTAATTAAGTAGGTTATACGCTGAAATAACGGCAAATAGATTTGTGATGTCGTCACCATTCTGTGCCTCTAAATTTCAGAATTTTATATGCATTCAACTTATATTTTTACACTAAGTGTTCTTCTTCTTAGAATGTCGATGACACACTAAAGTATTGAGTAACAGAATTGAGATACTTTGACAGCCTTGTCGGATGCTCCTGCAAGCAGGTGTCAGGACACGCAGGGCACGATGTTAGGTGGGCCATCGTTTGGACCGCACCGCAAAGCCATTCCGCGGAACCAGCCGAAAAGCCCCACCTGACCATGTTTTCTTTGCTCTGGCGGGTCTCAGTCCGAAGCCTATTTAAAGACATCCAGATCGGTCATGAGATCATCAGGGTGGAGGCCTTCAGTAATGGGGGCGTAAGGAGTAGGTAGGATCACTTTTTCACGCCATAGGTTGCACCTCGCATGTTTGGGTTCGATGGACAACGGTTCGACGCACCTTACGAAGCTGCGTCGGCTTTTCAGCCTATTGTTTATACATGTATAGCTAAAAACACTTGGTACTTACTACTATACTACTAACTGCATATTGTGTAAGTAACAAGAGAGCTTGTGTTTTAAAGCTTACAAATATACATAGTTAAATCCCTTATAAACATAGAGTCTACGCAGACAAAGTCGCAGACGTCCGCTTTTTGGTCTATAACTACAGGTCCAGGAGATCAAATAAAAATCTAAATGAATGCTGAAGAGATAGTATTAAAAAGGAAAAAGAAAGAAATAAAGAATGATAAAATCAAAACCGTAGTCAGTGGCCGAGGGTCGTTGCTGGTGGCGGCTGCGGAACAGGACGTTGGGCGCCAACACTGATGGATGCTTCATAGAATATGGAGATGATAGATTGGTGATCCGCATGAAGTACTAGGCACTGCTTAGCAGCTGAGCTTACAGATCAATGCTGTGTTGGCACCGCCTTGACGACGTTTGCAGAATAAGGACATCGTGTATCGCATTCAACAATTGTATCAACGGTGGCATCACGTGATAATGGATATGCATTGCGGTACACAGTGGTATGGTCCAAGTTTGGGATATCGACATACAGTGGTGGGCCATTAGGATCGCATACTGTTGCCGTGACTCCTATTTTGTGACCAGGATAGCACGGCTGTACGAAAAGAAACAGCACATTAATATATCAGCAAATGTAAAGGTTATGTACACTAGATGGAAGTCTATCAACGTTATTGAAAACTATCGACTACTTAGCTAATGTTTGTATTTTTTTTTATTAAACAATATGTTGTTTTAAGCGATATCTTTCGATATAAATTGCTCTATGGAAATTAATCAACGTAAATTAAAATCCTTTTAGTTATAAGTACCCCTCTAGTTCCAGTAGTTCGGTTGTTTTGTCCAGTCTAGGACTTCTGGGTCCTTTTTAGTCGCTGTAGTTCGGTTATGACGTTAACCCGAACTGTTGATACTTGATACGTAGTTCGGTTAATGATGTGACCTCTCTCTTTCCGGCCATAATATAAAACATCTTTAGTTTTAAACAGACTCCACACAAATTAAGGGTACAAATATTACCGAATATCACTCTTTTAAATTGTCCTTGACATTTTTGGTTTGACAGCTTTCTTAACTTTCGTGTAAATTGACAGTATTTAGAAGTCCGGGAACAGACAAAACAACCGAACTACTGGAACTAGAAGAAAGCACCAGGGTCGCATAGCTGACAAGGAGTTTGCGGAGTTACCGTTTGGTTATCGTTATTCTTGCCGGTTCTTCTCGTTAGAAGTTCTCCGACCGTAGGGTTTGTGAACCGATAGCGTAGCTTCTTTGAAGTTCATAAGTGCTTGTAATAACCTAGACTAAATAAATGATATTGTTTTTTTTATTTAGTTTATGTTCGTGTTTAGTATAAATTTAAAGCCAGTGTATTTGTTCTTTAAATGGCTTGGCCAAAAGCTTGCAGATATATTAGCAAATACGTTTTAAAAAATTATAACAACTGCCGTGGACCACCTACAACAACCCGTGCGCCGCTTGCTTCCGTGACCGTGAGTCATAGCGGCTGTGTTGTGCGCGTAAGCCCGGCGGCGCAGAGAAATAATAATAATAGTGTTTAGTACCTTTTCTGAGTGAAGGGAATGCATTTACGCATACCAAACGGTTATGCTGGACTCACCTAGAATACCGGACTAGTGAGTCCAGCACCGTATCCCTTGCATCCACCCCACCCAGTCCCCGTGCCCCGAGCTCGTCGGTGGGAGGACGGCAGAAGGGAGGGGCCACCGCCTCCCAGTCCCCCACTCAGTCTTAAAACGCTGAATGGGGGAAGGGGAGGGAGGGGACTACCAGCTAAACTCCTCACTACTTGCCCTCTAGCCGCCAAACGTCCTAAGGGACCCTTGTGGTGATCACCCCTACACTGTTTACCACCAACTACTTTTGCGTATTAATTGGAGCAAAGTGATGACAACGGAAATGAAAACACAAATGAAGCCGACCATAAGCTGCGCGAGATATTCTTATCGAATGAGGATTAGTGGCCACCTCTAGTGTCAGAGTTTATCAGGCCACCTTTAAGGCCTCTGACTTGGCTTAACGACTGTTATCAGATGACAACAGCCGATTCTCTGGTGGTTAACGAAGGTTCCTGGCGCTTATTCTCTTTCCCTTTAGTTTTATTAAAGTTATCATTGGGTTCTGCGCTTTCAATAGAGTGAGGGGATGAACTCAATGGGGCATAATTGGATTTTAAGAGAGGCGCAGTTACATTTGGTTTAGTTGGTGGTAGGACTTGTTGTAAGTCCGCCTGGCTAGCTCCCACCACCTTATCTAAGTCTGACGCCATCCATCAGCCTGTGGACGTCCACTGCTGGACATAGGCCTCTCCTAGCTCACGCCTATTGTTGTGTTCATAGGAGGTATTAGCCTACTGCTACCACGCTGGCCAGACGGGTTGGTAGAGGGTTTGTTTCAAGCTTAGTCGATTCTTACGACATCTCAGGCATGTAAGGGAGTGGTGACACTTGTATTCTTAGGCCGTCACCACACGGCACCATTTTATTAATAAATTATTTTAATTTACTTTCATTCATTTCCATAGAACAATTGATTTTCAAAATATCGCTTTAAACTACCTACATTAAATCAAGCAGTAAGTTTATCAATACTAAATTCTTTTAACTTTAAAAGTGGGTCATACGTCACGAAAAAGCTGCATAATTTGAAAGTGTCAGATCGTCCGAATCGGGCGAAAGTTTTTCGGGCCAATTGTCACTAACCCGATTTTTTATGCATTGGCGATTATTAAAATACAATAATTTACTCACATCCGGAACTTTAACGTCCCATGCAGGTTGCGGTGGAGGTAGCAGAACCCTGTTCAAAGGGCAACTATAGCCGTAACCACCTAAGGAAAATGTAAGTTTGTTAGTTTTGGCTTTAGCATAGAAATTTTTAGAATCCCTGACACTACCACAGAATATACAGGGAGTTAAAAGACCTATAACAAAAATGAAATCCACGTATTCTATCCATCGTTACTATCATTTTCTTGTATGGAGCCAAAACTGGGAAACTGATAGTTATGGAGTTATTGAGGATTAAAGTCATTAAATTTTTCTAAAGATTATCGTATAAAGTAACAAAACCGCAACAAATGTCAAAACCACTTATGATATGGGACCCCGGTCACCTACTCGTACTCTATGGATACACGCAAACGTTGCTGCACGCGTTCCATTGCGTGTAAAAAAATAACACGCATTTTTTTTACTAAAAATAAAAGTGGTGTTGCGTGTATAATACGCAACCGTGGTATTTTCACTCTCGAGACTGGAGTGGGGGTGTGTCTGGTGGTCTATTCGCAGGACTGGGCTCAGGCCCTGTATTGAATTCACCATCAACGACGCCAAGAACAGACCACGGGATACACCGTCGCCCCGGACACGATAGTGTTTTGTTTACCATTCTTTTGTGGCACTGATTTCAGTGTTACTAACCGTAGGTTCCTTGCGCACCGAGCTATTTCATTGCAGAATCATTCATTACACGTATTTACCTAGGTTTTAGACTTCATTCCGTAATATTTTGTGGTTTTCAATATTTTCACAATAACAACTACCAGTGTTATTGTTTTGAGTGACTTTGACATTGACAGCGAATGACATGACATCTGACGTTTTACGTTTCGTAACAGGCAATAACTTAATGTTATAAATCACAACTTGCTGTCTTTGTAAAAGTTACTCATTGCATATTTATTGCTATTGTCTAATGTTTTTTAATATTGTAATGGTTTAATTTACTTTCAGTATGTCTTCTGTATTTATTAAAATACATTTCAATTAGTTGTAGAATAAAAAATCTAAATTCTTTTTGTGGAAAATTCTGGAACAATATATCATTGTTTTTGGTTAGGCTCGTCTATGGTCGCCGGTGACGGTGACTTGCCTTTCTTTTCGATCCTCGGTGTCGGTCGATACGACATATATATTGGAAGCAGAAAATTTATATTGGGGTCGTCCGATCCGTTGTTGGAGATGAGGTGGTGATTGTCCAAGATATGGCCTAGTGCCAATATATTTTTATGTAAATTCAAGAATTTTAATTGGAGCGGCAGGTGAGTTTTTCATACCGTTTCGTCTTGGTTGGAGTCCCACGCTTCATGGTGGAACTTCTTGAGAATTATCGTGTGCTCTCTTATTTTGTTTCAGAGAGCCGCTCCTTTGTTTTAATCCAGAAATTAAGTTGTTTCCTTTACATTTCTGACAACTTTCCCCGGACTGATGCACATGTCCCCTTGATGCAGTGTGTCTCGTCTCAGGCCACAGAATATAGAAGTGTTCTCCTCTGATGCATGGGAGAGTGAGTGCACCAACACCTTGGAGGATGGCTGCGTAAGCTAACAACGAACTCCGTATGTTTTTGTGTACTTTTTGTTTGAGAATTTCATCGACATGTAAAACGGTTGTATTAATGTAATTTTAATATAGAAGTAACTTAGGATTGTACATTTAGCTTCAGAATAGATTCATGGAAGGACGCTTCCACTGATTCTTGTTTCCACAGGTCATGACCAAATAATTTACCATGTGTTTTTGAGTACCCACATGTAACTTTTATTCTTTAACTTTTAATGAGTTTTATTAACAGTGCCCATGTTTTCTGCTAATAATGTTTAGAAAGAATTGTTTGTAATTTTAAATAATGACTGGTTTAATTATACATACTCAATTATACATAGAATTTTTGTCAGAAATGTATCACTTTGTTTGATTTATTCCAACACTCCTGTGTTGGTGGCGCCCTCTTTAGAAGTAAGAATTAGAACCTTTTAGTGAACTAATCTCAATATTTTATTTCCGAGTGTAACAGCCATCAAGGTAGAACCCACGCACACTCCCATGAGTCTCGTGCCCATCTGAGCTAGCTGAGCAGACCGCATCTTGGAGGCAGTGGGTGTTGAATAAACACGGCTGTCCCCAAGTGCGTAACAGTGGTTTCCCAGCAACTATTTTTACATAATGTTTATGTACAACATACTTTTATGTACACTATGCATATATTACGGCTTCGGTGTGGATCTTTTAACACCCTGTATAATGTACGTTGCGGTACAGAAATTTCACTCCCGAGTTTAGGTATGATAAACGCAAGCGTCCGGTCACCGGACTAGTCTTAATAGGCTGACCTGGCACTCGCTCGACTAGTCGCACACGCAGCGCACGCATCCGCGAAACAAAAGTAAACTGTTAATACCTTAAGGTACTATTGTTTACCTCTGACAGCCCCAGCAGATTGAAGCGAGACGGCAGACAGTTATTGTACTATGAACGCTATACGCAATGCAAAAGGTTGAAATTAGGTTGTTTTCCAGAATAGTAGGTAAATATCTCGGGGATTTTGCGCCGCTTGTATGGAAGTGAGACAAGCCTGACACTACAGCCAGGCATTTTTTGTGAAGCGATAATTAACATAAATAATAATAAACCTGCTGTATTATAATATGACATATAGTATTATACGATATTTTGGTTACCCATCCCACAGATAGGATAAGTTAAGATTTATTTATTTTCAGAAATATTGTACAATTTGATATTTTATAAAAAAAAGTCACCAGAATATTTTGTTGAGAACATCAACGTGAAAATGTTATCTGACATAAAAAAAATATTATAACAATACTTGTCAAATGAAACTTATGTCAGAAAAATAATTATTGAAAATATTGACTTAAAGGCTTATGCAAATGAATTATTTAAAAAAATATTACAATTATAAAAACAATGTCGGTGAAATAAGTTAGAATTAATGAATATGTCAGTTAAAAACTATTTTATAAAAAAAATGAAAAGTTATCGTCGTTGCACGCCGACGCGCTAAGGTATTGCGCGATCGAGTTCCACAGTTTTATGGAAATAAATAAAAAACTTTTCATGAAAAAATAAAAACTAACTTCAATAATTAAAAAGTAAGCCTTATGGAGTCGGTACCAGCTAAGGCAAGAAGTATACACGTGAAAGTGCAATGTAGATTTAAAGAATGCACCAACGATCCCTTGAATGGCACCAAAAACAAAAGGCATATTTTTTATTATTGCTTTTTTGAAGTCGGTATTTTTTATAAAAATAATTTGCTCTGAAATCTCACCGGCTTGCGCCGTAGTGCAATTTTCTCCCGTTTGCGGTGGCGGATATGCGTGCACCAGCGCCGTAAGGAGAAGCGCGAAGTATACTAGCGTAGTTGCCGCTATCTTGTGCCTCATGTCTCGTTCT
This sequence comes from Chrysoteuchia culmella, assembly GCA_910589605.1. Lineage (NCBI taxonomy): Eukaryota > Metazoa > Arthropoda > Insecta > Lepidoptera > Crambidae > Chrysoteuchia > Chrysoteuchia culmella. The sequence goes on along the minus strand of OU342643.1, from coordinate 25,538,100 downwards.
GCGACCCCACACAGAGGCAAGCGCGCCGAGACGGCGCTTCTTATACGCGCTCCACAACTCAGGGATAAAATCGATTGAAATTTTTATCACATTTTATTATTGTTACACATTAAGCCGTGAAATAATGTTAAATTAATTACCGTTTGCCACTAAGGTGACTTTTTATGTCTACTACGTACTGCATATGGTATACCGACTTCAAAAAACAATATGCGATATCATATTCATCCATCACGTTATCTATGGACACCGATTACTCGAGGCCGGCTAAAGCAATTTAAACGCTATTCAATTAAATGATTCAAGTTTCGTAATCCCATGCAGAACTTAGGTACTATTACGTGGTAGCCATACCCAAGGGCGTTTTATTGCAGTTCTTTTACTGGCTATTGTATTGTGCCCGCCCGAGGGCGTTTGAGTAGATAAATACAAAATACGACATCAACATATTGAACCGCGGGAACTTTGGCGAGTACATTGACTCCATTGCGAAGTGTGCTGCAAAGAAACTGGGCATCCTCTCTAAGGCTGGACGATACTTCTCTTCGAATCAGCTGCTCTTTTAATACTTCGCGTTCGGATGCGCTACTGTGCAGACGTGCCGAGGTGTGCTCCGTGCCCGGAATTTTAGAAAATTTATATTTTCCGAATAACAGTTTTCTTCCTATATCGTGCGAAAATTCTGTATCTCGTGCAGGGAAAGAGTTATAGTGGTTTTTGCGGCAGGTTATACAGAAGACCGAAGAGTATAACCTGCCACTTTGATTGGCGTTTGTGGACTATGAGAAAGCCTTTTTGATTCGATAAACACCTGGGCGGTGCTGCAGTCTCTCCAGAGGTGCCATGTGGACTATAGGTATATCGAGGTTTTAAGGTACTTATATGAACACGCCACCATGTCGGTCCGATTACAGAACCAGAGCACAAATCCCATCCAACTGCAGCCAGGTGTGAGACAGGGAGACCTCATTTCTCCGAAACTTTGGAGGACATCTTTAAACTCTTGAACTGAAAAGGATTTGGCATCAACATTAATGGCAAGTACCTAACACACCTTTGTTTTGTTGATGATGAAGTCCTTATGGCGGACACTTTGGAAGAACTGAACAAAATACTCAAAGATCTCCGATTGGTCGGGTGAAAGAGAACCGGCGGTTATCTTTTACCCAGCTGACGACTCCATGAAGTCGGCGGAGGATACCAAAAAGGCATTACATCAGGCTATTAAACCGGTGCAGAGGGAATCAGGATTCAGAGTGTCAGAATGGTGGGCAATTCTGGTGTCGTGGTCAGAACCGCTGATGCTGAAGCCGCGTCGAAACTTAAGGCTGCCGCCCCGCCCTCTCTCAAAGTCAAAGTCAAAGATTTTTATTCAAATAGACTTTTAGATAAGTGCTTTCAAATCGTCAATTTTTTTTTCCTACCAGCAATTCAGGACATCTTTTAACTGATAAGAAGAACGGCCGCAAGAAACTCAAGGTTACGGACCTGAAAGTCAAGCTGCCCAGGGTAGCTCTACGGTATTTTAGATCTGATTTCTCGGACGAGGAGTTCCTCGAGGACCTTCATAGGGTAAACCTGGCTGACGACTGCGAGTGGCCATTGACTAAGCTCAAGGAATCATGTAAGGTGGCGCTCAAAAAACAAGTCGGTCCGAAATTCCTACATTTATTGAAATACTCATGGCCCTCAGAGACAAATTAGTGCAGCTTGGCCGCGTTTACATTGGGTGGGACATGGCTGAAGTGAGCGACCATGTTCGGGTGATATGTTGTCTGAACTGTCAGCAGTACGGACAGCCGGAGAAGTATTGCCGGTCTACAGAAATGGTATGCGGTAAATGTGGAGACGTTGGTCACAAGGCCAGTGAGTGCCAATTATTATTGCACTTTTTCACGGCGCACTTGGACATTGTATCGATCGATCTCTATTTATCGACTATTGTAAATACAAAAGTATGTCTTATTGTTATTCTTTTACACTAAAACTACTAAATGGATTTAGGTGAAATTCGGCACAGAAATAGTAGATAATAAATAATAAATATTTGCATTCATTCACACCAATAGGCTATTTGACAATGCGAAAAATAAAGTGTCAATTACTGTTATCAGTATAAATTATGAGTTTAAAAATGGTTTTTTATTAACGTAAGTTGAAAATAATTATAAATTTATTTAAAAATCCGTAAATAAAAATGCATTTTTTAAACGTTTTGTCACGTGACACAAAACGCCCCTGATTCGTCGGTTTATAATGACGTCACCTGCTTGTAAAACTCGTTTGACTACATATGTAGATGATATGCAGAATGCAGGCAAGTGACGTCACCGAACCCATTGCAGCGCCATATTGTCAAAGTAGCGTTTTGGCGCGCTATTTAAATATTGAATTTTTTATTTGATATTTTTCAGCAAATATGTACCAGAATTAAAAAAACAACTTTTACTGGATTTTCAAAACCTGTCAAATAGCCTATTATCTAGCCCACTTTAAGTTTCATGAAGAACTTATGTTATGGATACTAGATAACGGATAAACATACTTATATATTTTTTGTGAATACATACACAATATACATATTAAACACCCAGATCGAACCCGGGACCTCTGGCGTAGAAGGCGGGGTTAGTACCCCTGCATCAAACTGGTCATCAGAGAGCCTGATTAAAACATAGAATGAAACCGCGGACGGAAGCTAGTCAAGTATAAAATGGATTATCAAATTTAAAACAAATGCAATACTAAAATAAAAGGCAAAAATGGGAAAAAAATACTTTTGTTAATAGAAAATAAATATACAAAAATTTTCTTGAGTATGAGGCGAGCACAATTGAGACTCCAAAGTTTTATATTTAACTTTTTGAAGTCGGTTTGAATTTTTTTTATACAATGTTTTTATTTCAGATTTTTTAGTTACATCATGTGCCGTACACAACAATGTCATCTAGGTAAACGACTACTTGCCAAAAGGTGATTGATATTTTTCAAGATTATGAAATAACTACTAGCCAGATAATTTTTAATCAAGTAAATATAGTAGAAAAATGCAACTTGTCTCATGTCACCCTGACGGGACTCGAACCCGCATCTTTGGGAATCCGGCCCAATGCACTGACCAATTATGCTACAGAGACCTACAAGAACACGTTAAAATTCTCTAGTATATTCACCTTTTTCTACTGTGTTGGCCACCGTCGCTTCATCAATGAGAGAAATATCCTCGCATTCGAAAGAAACAACTTTACAGATGTTTGACCATCGATTAAGATGAAACTGCCATCCACTTATAACTTTTTAATCTTGCATTTTACAATGCTATTTTTATGTGATAATTTTTAATCAAGTAAATATAGTAGAAAAAAGCAACTAGTCTCGAGGCCCCCAGACGGCATCTTCCAGGGCCCTTATTCACTATGACCACTTAACGATTCCTTGCTCAAACCACGCCAATGTCGTACTTGGTTTTGACATTTTCAAAAGTCGTTTTCTCAACGATACTCCCAAATTATAAAGTTATTTGTTCAAGTACATGAAAGTTACAAGTTGTATAATTATTCAACAAGTAAAATAACTTTAAAATTTGGAAGTGTCATAGAGAAAACGAATTTTGAAAATGTCGAAACCAAATACGACATTAGAGTGGTTTGAGCATGGAATCGGTAAGTGGTCATAGTGAATAAGGGCCCTGATCGATCCCGTCAGGGCGACATGAGACAAGTTGCTTTTTTCTAGTATATTCTTGTTTAATATTTATCATTTTAGGTGGTGAGAGTGGGATACTGCCATACGCTGCGTATATAGGCGTCTCACGCCCTCTACCTGAAAATAACAAAAAATGGAATCGCATTGTTGATAGTAGTAGGCCTCCAGTTCTTTTAATATGGTGTTTTCTGTTGGTATAGCCGTGCCCTCCGGGTAGCCAGGTAATAGGTGTGCAGACAACCGTATGCGATTATAGTCTACCGTCCGATGTCGATTTCGATAACGGCCACATAATTATTCACCGCAATGGATATCCAATTAGAGGCAATGCTACTGTTGACACAACTGTTAACTGTGTTTATTGGTCCAAATCAAATGAAAATACTGCAAGCGTCGTCAAGGCGGTGCCACGACAACAGTAATGTACAAGTCAAAGGAAAGAGTCGAACTGCCATATTCTATCATCCCCATGTTCTATGAAACCTCCATCAGTGTCGGCACCCAACGTCCTCGCCCGCAGAAGTCACCAGCAACGACTCTCAGCTACTGACTATGGATTTGGTTTTGTCATGAAATATCTTTCCTATTCCTTAATATCTTTCTTAAATACTATTTCTTCAGCAAACACTCTTGTTTTTTTTATTTCAATACCTTTTAAAAAGCACACCTCAAAGAAAAAACAAAAATATCCGGAAATTTATCGCTGTTTATTCACACGACGCCTGTATAGGTGTCGGAAAAAAAAATGAAAACTGTACATTTCACGGAATATTAAATCTATGGTCGTGTGAGTATACGGAAAGTTAGAAAATGTAATAACACAGTTGATAGAGATCTTAATTGTGTTTCCTAGAGGAGCCCGTGGCACAGTGGTTCGCGCGCTTGGCCTGCGATTGTGGAGGTTAAGCAACTTTCGCAATGGTCGGCCACGAGATGGGTGACCAAAAATTTACTATCTCGACCTCCTCCGTGCTTCGGAAGGCACGTTAAGCCGTTGGTCCCAGCTGAATTTGCAGTCGTTAAAATCCACCAATCCGCATTCGGCCCGCGAGGTGGGTCATGGCTCGTTCTCCTTATCCATCCACAAGGAAGGCCAGTGTCCCAGCAGTGGGGACATTAAAAATGGCTGATGACGAATAAAGACTTTAAAACAGCCTTTGACACCGTTTATCCCCCGATTTTTGTGCGCAAACCTAGTAAGAAAATTGTAATAAGAGGGACAACTCTGTCTCTTTTCGAAAATCACGTACAAAACAGGACTCAGGAAGTAAAAATTGGCAGTTACCATATCGAAGAATGAGGACAATATTACATTCGGTATCCCTCAGGGCAGTGTTCTGGGCTCCATAGTGTTCTTATTGTACAACCTATGTTAGATTTTATATTGACTGATGGTGGTCAGATTTTTATTACGCAGTTGATGGAGCCATGAATTTTCTGGCCCCAGCTGGGACTCTATACAATGGTTTCTGAATTCGGCTACACTTGAATAGCTGAATGGTTGTAAACAAAATATGCTAAATATTCAAAATCTATTAACACTGAACACATCAAAAATTTACTACATCTGTTTTATTTTCATGCTTATGATAAATTTTAAATAGAAAAATATTGGAAAAAGTCAACTCGGCCACAAGTGAGTTCTCAGATGGGTCTCGAACCCACCCTTGAAAATTCCGGTCCAGAGCATTGGAATATTTTTCTATTTAAAATTTATTATAAGGATGGTTTTAATTGAATGATACTTATGATAAATTTTAAAGAGAAAAATATTGGCAAAAAAATACAAAATAGAAAATTTTGAAAAAACCCACGAGACTTTTATAACGTAATTGAAAAAGGATAAAATAATTAAAAAACCCCCGATTTAATTATCCATCGGGGGCTACCATTAAATAAACTATAGTTTAGTTATAGTCACGTGAATAATTTAATTTATCTATATTCATGCTGTAATTTATAATAGTGATGGCAGGACTTTTAAATTATTTTATTCTTTTTAACCGTCGTGGGTTTTTCATCTTTGTTTTTATTTCGCTTTTTATTTCAAACTTTTTAGAGAGCATAGATATTACGTACATTGTACTACATAAAACCTATTACAGAAAACCGTATCAAAGTCGGACTAGTAGTTTCTGTTTTGCTCAAACAAGTATTTGCTGCAGCGCCTCCTGGTAAGTTCTCACTGTAATACTTATCTAAGAACACGCACCAATCAAACCCGAACTCATCACTGCAAATCGCATCAAAATCGGACTAGTAGTTTTGGAGATAAATGGTAACATTGGTTTGCACAAACAGACATCCTCTCACCCCAAACGCATATACCGTCTCCATACCGTTGTTAGTAGAAATCAACTCGGCCACAAGTTAATTCTCAGATGGGACATGAACCGCGACTTCACTTTTGAATTCACTTGGTCGAGTTGATATTTTCCAATATTTTTCAATATTTTAAAATTATCGTACAAAAATAGCATTAAAAAATGCAAAAATAAAAAAAACATAAATGTTACTTGTATGACAAAAGTTAATTAGGTAAAATAATATGCGTTTTTCATTTATCTATAATAATGTGATAAGCTGTAGGGTGATACATTTAAATAAAATATTAATGCAGGGTTGATGCAGGATTTCAGCCGACACGGAAATATATGAATAGTTCGCGATTTTTATAGTTTCCAAGCAGCAGTTTTTGCAAGTACTTATATTGACTTAATTCATATATTTTCATAAAATGTAACATTTGCGAAAGTAACAGTTAGTATTCTTTGACAAAAGTATACAGTGTTTTTTTTACCTCGTTCAAAAACCTCTTACCTACTCATTAACGCACCAGCCAACGGCCACGAATAACATTATTAATTAAAGCCTAAGCAATAGTCCCATGCCTAATGCACCAATTACTTTGCATATTACAGTACTTATTTAAATAAATAAATAATACATATATATAATATACATACACAATATTTTTCTTGTCCGGGGATCGAACCCGGGACCCCTGGCGCAGAAGGCGGGGTTAGTACCTGTGCGCCAAACAAGTCGTCAACGTCAAGGATAACTTGAGGATTTAAGTATAAAGAGTATTTGAACCTTGTGAAGGCAACGATTACCAGTTAATTACTACTCCGTACAATTTTAACACACAAAGATTTATTACCGACCTGCGCAGGTACGCGTGCACGACTGCTCAATTGTGCTTAAAGCGGCTCTCTGGGTAAGTCAACCAGTTTTTAACCGACTTCAAAAAAGGAGGAGGTTCTCAATTCGGTTGTTTTTTTTTTTTTTTTTTTATGTATGTACACCGATTACGCCGAGATTTCTGAACCGATTTCCATGATTCTTTTTTTGTTCGATGCAGAACAGTTGCCAATTGGTCCCATAAAAATTTTGTTTCGTTTGACCCAGTACTTTTTATGTTATGACCATTTTTATGAATTTCATTTCATTGTTGACTTGGACGATGTAGTATTTACGATAATTTAGTTTATAATGTACATGAAACCTTATCTAATCTAGAAAAAACCCTGCTGTAGTTTACAAAACAGCCTATTACAGACACTAAAAAGTAAAAAAAAAAACTGCGTTAAAAAAAACCGACTTCAAAAACTAAAAAGCAAAAAATAAGCCTTTTGGAGTCGGTGCCAGCTAATGCAAGAAAAATAAAAGAATAGGAGCTTAAAGTAGAATGTCTGGGCTGCCACAGACTCCAAAAGGCTTATTTTTTGCTTTTTAGTTTTTGAAGTCGGTTTTTTTTAACGCAGTTTTTTTATACCAACGACAGTCAGCTACAGTCACTACAACTACGGGTAGTTTACCGTTACGACTACAGACCTATATCGAGATGGAATATAATAAACCGGGCGACTAAAAATTATTAGGTTGGGGTAGCAGAAATAATAGGTTGGCGGCGGAAAAAATAGGTTTAGATGATAATTTTTAAACAAGAAAATATATTAGAAAAAAGCAACTTGTCTCATGTCGCCCTGACGGGACTCGAACCCGCATCCTTGGGGATCCGGCCCAATGCACTGACCAATTATGCTACAGAGACCTATGAGAACACGTTGAAATTCTCTAGTATATTTACCTTTTCTACGGTGTTGGCCACCGTCGTTTCATCAATGAGAGAAACATCCTCGCATTCGAAAGAAACATCTTTACAGATGTTTGACTATCGATAAAGATGAAACAGCCATCTAATTATAACTTTTTAATTTTGCATTTTAAACTTTTTAAACGACGGTAGCCAATACCGTAGAAAAGGTTAATATACTAGAGAATTTCAACGTGTTCTCATAGGTCTCTGTAGCATAATTGGTCAGTGCATTGGCCCGGATCCCCAAGGATGCGGGTTCGAGTCCCGTCAGGGCGACATGAGACAAGTTGCTTTTTTCTAGTATATTTACTTGTTTAAACATTATCACATAAAAATAGCATTGTAAAATGCAAAATTAAAAAGTTATAAAAATAGGTTTAGGTTAGGTTAGATTGGAGACTGAGTCGCCATCCTATTATTTTAACTACACCAAAAATATTTTTAATCGCCGCCCTAAATACATGCCTATCGAGATAGACGATAAAAGAGTGCGTTGCGTGCCAAAAGTCTGATCCACGGTCAAAGTTTTACGATCTAAGTCAGTTCGCTTGAGACCATTGCCATAAAAACACGCGTCACTCAAAAACGAAAATGGTTAATTGTACACTGCTTTCTTGCAAGAGCTCGTCAATAACATTTACACATCACTAAATCTCGCTCGTGACGTCATCGTATGTACAAAAATTCGACACGCTTGGTTCTCATACAGTTTGAAGCGCTCTTTTCGTTTATCTCGATATAGATCTGTGGTTACGACTCATAGCATTATGTTCCTACAATAAACAAACAAAACATTTATACAGCAGCTAATTTATTGAATTAAACTAGTTTTACATTGTAGTTGTTAAACTATTTTATTCTCCACGTTCGCGTTGATACCTTTTATTCTTCAAATCTGCAGTAAAGTATCAGCTTTTGAGAAGCTGGTTGCAAATCAGAGTTTCGGATCACTACAGCGGCTGTGAAGTTCATAATGTACAGCTGTGGTGCTGCAACGGGGTCACACACTGTTAGCACTGCCCCACTCAATCGACAAAACGGAAACTGCTGCAAGAGTAAAAAAACCTTATAAATCCTCTTTCTCCTACTTCCTACTAATATTATATCGCAAAAACTACTGAATGGATTTAGATGAAAATTTACAGTAACATAGCTTATACATCAGAATAACACATGGGATACAATTCATCCCGATATCCCCAAGGGAAGGGGTACCACGCCGGTGAAACTGCTAGCGGCTGATAGTAAAATATATAGACCAGACCCATCCATCACACACTATGCATCTGATTTTGAATTAAGCATCTAAAGCATTTGCGTTACGGATATCAGTTATATATAACACCCAGACACAGCATAAACACAAATGTTCATCGCAATAATTGTGTCGAATGGGGTTCGAAACCAAAATCGAAAATGTTAACTGCAGCGCCCTCTGGTGAGTTGTCACCGTACCACCTATCTAAGAACATTAAAAAAAAAAAAAAAAAAAACATGCACCAACCGAACCCAACTGGAAGCCGCTTCCAAATCGGACTATTAGTTTTGGACATAAATTGTAACATTGGTTTGCACAAACAAACAAACATCCTCACACCCCAAACGCATATACTGTCTCCGTACCGTCGGGGGCAAAAATTACACAAGTATTGTTATACTTACAGGGATTGGCACGTAACAGTATCGCTTGATTAAGTCCTGTGACGCTAGTTGTAACCTAAAATTTGTGTTCGATTTAACGGTATCACCTGTAAAAATAAGTATACATTGTATTCCAGTAAAAAAAAAAAGTTAAAAGTCTAATTTTAAAATCTTTCGCAAATTCTTCAATTCCTCATGTGAAAGATATTAACATGCTTCAGGCCGTCACTATTTGACATTTAAAAGGGATTGTGATTGGGACGCGTTTTGAAAGGTATTGAATGACGAAATTGAACTGTCTAAGCAAAGTGACAGATGAAAATATCTTTCAAATGTATAGAGAAGTGTTAAATGAAGTGTCATTTAAAACATCATTCATTCTGAAAGGGGTTGCGACTATAAGTTACACAATTCCATAAATCACTATCACAATCACAATACCTTTGAAAGGAATTGTGATAGATTTTGAAATTAGATTTTTTTTTCTATACCAGCCCCTGATTACGTAACTTGTTTCTATCAACGTTTGATTGAAAGTGCAGTCACATTGCTGCTTTAGTAAAACTCAATGTGACAGCTATCTTACTAAAGCAGCAATGTAACTGCACTGTCAATCAATTTCAATCAAAATCTGTTAGCAACAGAGTTAGATAATCAACTACCTAGTTATGGTTTATCAGTATGTATCACCAAAATCTGTGATTAAGTAACAAAACATACGAGCGGAATTTCACTTTGCTAATCAAATACTGGTAAACAAAAACTCGTGTAGAGCCTGAAATTTTTTCAGGAGAAACTTAATTATGATATTCTTTATCATTCATAAGATTTAATTTAAGGTAAAAAAGATCCCCTTTCAAACAAAGTTTTTATATCGTCTCGATATATTTTCAGAAATACGTACGATCATTTATTTATGAATTAATGTAGCTACGACGACGTTAATTTTTAAGTAATTCGTCATTTGCTAACAGGAGACCGGCCTCCAGAACAATGAAAGATCAATTGTGTTTCATAACTCAGAGCCTGAGAACACGCGTTTCAGGATCTCCTACTACCTATTATATTTATCCATCATCAGCCTGTGGACGTCTACTGCTGGACATAGGCCTCTCCTAGCTCACACCAGTTGTGGCGTTCATAGGAGGCTGTTAGCCTACTACTAGCGCGCTGGCCAGACGGGTTGGTAGAGGGTTTGGACATCCCAGGCATGTAAGGGAGTGGTGACACTTGTATTCTTAGGCCGTCACCACATGGCATTGTATTTTTTTTTATTTACATCTTTTTGGAAAACTTACTGCTAATTAATATTGTAGTAATAAACAATGATAACAAAGTACAGCCATTTACAAGTTTTCACATTTAGATAAATAAAATAATACTTAAAGCCTCTTTTAAAAAGTTACTGTTAAAGATTCTCTTGAATGTAGGTATGCTTGAATTGACTATATCGAGATGTATGGTTTTTAGTTTGGGTGCTCTGTTAACAAATTAATGAGACTGGTAGTTCGTTTTAGCGGAGGGAACATGCATTAGGTTTGTATCGCGCGTGGTCTTATTCGGTGTATTGATGTAAAATTATGCCGTCAGGTAAGATTATGCAGTCATCCCGTGACCACGGCAGCTGTAAAGGTGCCGAAACGTCGGGAAAATCAAAAAACCTAAAAATACGGACAATTACAACCTAGTTCGTGGAAATATAGCGCGTTTGATATCCGTAAAAGTTGTTTTATTTCAATGAACAGTGCGCGCCAAAACATAAGATGTACGTACAAGATTATGCATTTATGCAAGGCTAAGCATTATTATATCTATACTCACCAATCTTTTCCGTACTGCAAATATTATCGGATGCACCAGTGACTAGAGTAAATGCTGCGAGCAAGTACATTACAGTGACCGCCATCTTTAGTTGACTGCACGAGTATTGAACTTGTACGTAGGTCAACATACGAACGACTTTGTATTAGTTTCACGAATACTCTATTTGTTATGAAATTTAAGTGTGAAATGTGTTTCGGTTTAGGGTTGCTACAGATTTTTATCCATAATAACAGCATTCCCTTGTAGTTTTATCATGTAGGTTTGTTTATTTTATTATATTCAATATATAATCGTTTTTTTTCTGTGAATACTTCTTTAGCGGCTTTGTGCACATCAGAGTTAAAAAATTTTGGGTTGGGTAAAAAATGTTAAAGTCGCGTTAGGAAACGTGACCTGATCGAAAATTCGTAAGACGGAGGGAGATTAGCGCGCCGGCGCGGCGCCGGCGTAGGAGAGGAAGTATTACCCCCCTCTCCTTCTGCCGCGCGGCGAAAATGTATGCCTGCTCCTGCACTCCTCCCGGAGTGCAACCCGTTGTTTTTTTATATATTTTTTCAAACACTAACCGCAGCCTGGTTGTTTCCTTAATCTATCTTCTTCCTTCTCTTCAATCAGATCTGGATTATCAAAAAATACGAAATAAAAACTTAAGAAATTTTCATCCTTAATTTTTTATTTCTTTCCTCTAGTATGTAGAAGACGTTTTGAATAGTATTTACATAATATAATGTACTAAGTTTACTTATAGATTATTTTGATTTGATTTTAAGAATGTATTATCAATTCAATCATCGCAAACCCTGACCTAACAAACATAGCCATGTCAAATAGCTTTAACTAAATGGATATTGATAATTTTATTTTATTTCCTATTTATTACCTAACTCGTACCTACTTTACTAAGACGCAGTTTTTATTATACTAATGTTAAATCTTATTATTTAAGAATGGCTTTTTTTGTAAGAATAACCCCCATATTCTAAGTCGTTCCTCCAAAACTTTTTACACTCCACTCAACCTCGTCGTGGGTAAAAATGGTAGTGTGCGCTAGGCCTAACACGGAGTGGCTACGTACTCTTTGGCTCCTCCAGGTCCTTACGGAGTTATGACTTAGAATACCGATTTCGAGGAGTATTTCGAAGAGGTTTTCAATGAGGTTTCGTTAAGTCGAGGACGAGTAAGTTTTGGAAGAACGTCTTGTCGTGAGTGAGTTTTATCGTCTTTGATTAGTTAAACATAAACTTTCGCTTATTTTTAACCGACTTAAAAAAGGAGGAGGTTCTCAATTCGACGGAATCTTTTTATTACGTGTATGTGTAAGTAGGAGTGTCACTGTCATAAAAATTGTCCAAAAAAATTCTACCTTGACTTGATATCAAATCAATATTAGGTTCTATTTTATTTCTCCCGCCTTCAAAATCATTTTGCCCTACAATAATTTGCAGATTATTGTTCTACTAGAAACAATAACAATGGAAATACCACTATCTTTTTCGCTACGTTCCCTAAAATATGGTTGAGCGAAGCGATGGCTGGTTCATGCGTCATGCTCGTGAACGGGTGCTGCCAGTGGGATGGGTCTGCTCTTGTCTGATTGTGTTAAAATGTGTTGAGATATTTATATTTTTGTTTCAATTTTATAAATTCTATGTTATTTATGATGTTTTGAATTGAGAACGTGGCACTGCTTGATCAGAATAAATAAAAATAAGTAATGTTCTCCAATTATTGTAATCAAGTATATGAAAGCCATTATTATTATTATTTTTAATTTACTTTAAATACGCTTTATGATTATGACCCAGCTGATGCGTCTTCCAGTAACATTGTAAGTTGCGTCTTATATTAATGCACTTTTATCTTTCTTTTTTTTTGTTTTTGCCATTGTATTTTTTATATTTATACACTTTAACATAAGTACCTGAAGTACGTCATGCTTACTCAAACGTTTCTTCGGCGGTGTCGTGTGAGGCGGGTCGTTACGTTCCCTAAAATATGGTTGAGCGAAGCGATGGCTGGTTCATGCGTCATGCTCGTGAACGGGTGCCGCCAGCGGAAATGGGTCTGCTTCAGTCTGCTTGTCTTAACGTTGTGCTTAGAGATTAAATATTTTCATCTAAAATAAATTACTATCGACCTGTATGATGTACGTCACAACTTGCAGTACAGTAACCTTGTAATGCGAGAAATGTTAAATGTAAGTCCTTCCTTACGAGTTGAAAATTGTTTACGGTTAGGATAACCATAAAATGTAATATTATAATTAGTATTTTCTTTTGTGATGGAAATTGACCTTACTGATATGTTAAGCTCACTTTTCAATTTGACGACTCTGTATGAAATAAAACAGGGAGAAAAAAATAGCCCTTGACGAGTTTCTTGCCGGTTCTTCTCGTTACAAGGTCTCCCGCCGTAGGGTTTGTGAACCGATGGCGTAGCTTCTTTGACGTTCATAAGTGCTTGTAACAGCCTAGACTGAATAAATGATATTGAATTTGAATTTGAATTTACACGTAGAGGAGCATAGAAAAATCGCCCGGAACAGAGCGTAATACTAAGGGCTGCCGCACAATCGGAAAGTCAAATACGTCAAAATAATGGTCGTAACGCATATGCTGTTAAGTAGATATTCTCTATTATTTTACTGCGTCTACTACGTTGCATGCAAATTGCATAAGCCATCAAGCCGGCTCCTGTGGGATGCGATATGGGCCGTGTTATTACATTGCATAATCCTCCGATTGCGGCAGCGTCTCGGAAGTGCAACAATTGGAACTGATGCGCTGATGAACTGGTACACTGATGCGATGGCGCCGGAGGCGGTTAGTGCATCCTCTTTATGGAGTTGACGCTGCTGGGAAACTTAGGAACTTTGTTTCCTAATACTTACAATTTGAAGGCCTTCAAGTTGCGTGTGAATAGGTATCTTCTAGGCAAGCGAGTTCCATCCTAGATCGCATCATCGCTTAGCATCAGGCGAGATAGCGGTCCAGCGCTAACCCATACATAATAATAAAAAATGGAACTGAAGTTCCTTATTTTTTTGGTAAGATTAGATAAGACGGTTAAGAAATGTTAGGTAATATAGGAACCGGAGATAATTCTAGTGTTTTGATGTGGTTTTTATTAGCAATATTAAACTCAAGTTGTAGTCACTAGCTTGTAATTAGAATCTCAAGCTAAAACCATCAAGATATTCTTTACACGACTAGTGTTTTTGTTCAGTTGAGCTCATCAAGCTATTGAACTTGACCTCGAGCACATTGTTGTTACATACTTTACTACTGCAGTTTTAGTTTGGGCCTTTACTAAGCGTTATCTGTTGTCAAATGTACAAATCATAGATTTATAGGTATCCGCGTTGCTACAACTAGATATCGCGCTCGCGAAAAATGTGACTGTTTAATAACTTTATTAAACTAAATGAAGTGATCACTAAATTGTCTTTTCAACAGCCAATATTTGTAACGAAGTACCGCAAAGAAAGTCTCGTTCAAGAGTTGCGAGTGATGCAATAAGTCTATAAAGGCACTTAATTGAATAAGGGATCGCGGACTCGAGCCGCTCAGACTGATACCACAGTATAAAAATACACAGTATTCTGCCTTCAAAGTCATATATTTCAAAGTCAAATATTATTATTGAAATAGACTTATAAATAAGTAAATAAATAAAATAAATAAATATTTCTTACACTCACACCAATTAACCTAGCCCCAAAGTAAGCACTGTAAGGCTTGTGTTATGAGATACTAGGGTAATGGATATAAATACATATAATTATACATATATAAGTATTTATGTGTAGAAATACATATAAACGTCTATAGCTCAGGTACAAATGCTCGTATTCATCACCGGGATTCGAACCCGGGACCTCAGAGTAGGCGACACCTTGAAACGGGTGTACGTACCACCCTACCACGGAGGTCGTCGTAAGTAAGATAAGCTTTCGGATTGTCATTTTATTTTCCCTACCAGTAATTATTTAGGACATCTTTTCATCATTCATCTTACTACTAAAGGTGGATTCGCGAGTCATACTCGTCACGCCTCGGTCAGGCAAGACCTCGGCAAGATCTCGGCAAGACTCTGCACCGCGGTAACGAACAAACTCTGCGAAAGTTCTGTACGCAGCAAGCATGTCGTAATGGCTAATATATGTTGTTGGCCTATCGCGTGTAACATACCGCGCATTTGCAATAATGATAATTAACTTTTATCAAAAATAAGTCCTAAGACAACGTACTTGACGATTCTTATTACATTGCTGAGTCTGTGAGCCGAACGAGTCAGTCAGTCTGTGAGTCCGTGAGTCGGACTCGTAGTTCCCGCGACACAATGGCGCCGCGATTTTATTTATTTAAGCGATTCCGGAACAAATTGACAAAGGAAGACCTGCCCGTATTTATGAATCAATTTAGCTTTCCACTCAGATTTATTGTCAACGGATATTACTTGAATATTTTGCGTAATACATTTTGGGCAAGTATTACAAATTCAGATATTGGACTGCAAAAGAAATTTGAGGATTCGATAATAAATTCTGGAAGTGATACTGATGGAAACAGATTCAGTGAGGTTCTAGGGTAGTTAGTTCAAGCACTCGTACGAGTGGTTTAACACTAATGAAACTGAATTATAATAAATTGACTTTTTTAAGCACATACACTGGACCACAAAGAAAAAGGGTTGGTTAGGAAATCTTTAATATTTTCAAACTAGGATTTTTTATTAATTTTACATTTATTAAAAATAAATAACTATTTTTTTTTTCATTTTAAGCACATTAAAATATTACGTACATCTTAAGTTTTGGCGCACACTGATATGTTATTCTGCAAACACTCTTTATATTGACGGCTGCAACAGCGGAGACTGCTCCATTTTCAATACTATTTGACAGCTGATGTGACGTTCAGTCATGACAACAGCGTCTATGTTTGCTTATAGCGGGTTCACGCGAGGCGATTTTAGTTGATCAACTCTTTTCGCAGACTTGAATCAAATTTTTGTTCCTTTGATTGAATTGAAAGTGTGTTCAGACGGTTCAAATCGTATGCGATTTAGCAGTTGATCAACTAAGATCGCCTCGTGTGAACCCGCTATTAGAGAGTAACCCCTCTGTTTATTGAAATAAAACAACTTTTACATCATCATCCCGTCATCGTCAGTCATCCTGTGACCACGGCAGCTGAAATAGTGCCGAACGTCGGGTAAACCAAAAACCCTAAAAAACCTTAATAAATACGGAAAACTAGATATTAGTTCGTGAAATACACGCGCGTTTTAAAAATCCGTATTTTATGTTTTATTTGAACATTCAAATAGTCTTTAATTTAGTTTTCATTTTATAAAGCTAGGTCAGGTACTTTTGAAGATATTGAAGATTTTCTAACCGATCATTTTTCTTTACGATTCAGTGTAGGTAGTTATTAAATGGATCAACATCATTAGTAATAGTAATAGTAATATTTATTTGCATAAAACATGGTAAAATTCAGTTCTTAAAATTCAAGTACGTACATGCGTGTTTTACCGACATATCGATAAGCAAACTTGTAATCTCGTCATGCTCTAACATACTATGTAATGTTCTCCATACATTAAATTAAATCAAATTATATAAAAAAAATACTAGCTACTACAGTTAAATATTTAAATATCAATCACTAAGTAAATACAAGAAACAACACAAATCTCATCTCTCAGCATGTCAATACACACAACAGTATTATGTCCATTATTGATGTGTCGGATGTCAGAAATTACATGTCAAAATTTAAAATGTCAAAATTTAAGATGTCAATAATGTACATAAAGAAAAAAAAAGAAAAAGAAGCATTGATGATCTATTTCACGCCGAATATTCACACCAAACTGTTGATTTGTGTATAATTGGTTCTGGTTGGTGGTAGGACTTGTTGTAAGTCCGCCTGGCTAGCTACCACCATCTTATCTAAGCCTGACGCCATAACAACAATGTTCTCAGCATTGTTGTGTTCTGGCAGTTAGAGATAAGATCCTCAGTGATTGAGGATTCAGGGATAGGATCGCTTCCATCTTCAGCCTTTTCAAACTTAACATCAGGTATGATGAAGGCTAAGAGTCTCCCCGTCGTTCATAAAAAATCTACATGTGTTTTGATTCTCATGGGTAAGCTAGGTACAGTTAAAAACAAATCAGATTGTTATCATGTAATACAGGTATGTAGGTACAAGGATTTCAACATCCAAAGAACGAACTTAAAAGCTTCCTCCTAATTTTAAGAAAAATATTTATATTTTAAAAAGAAACGCGTTATTGCGGCTTAATGAAATGAGTTTGTCATCAACAATCAATCTCAATTAGGTATAATAATGAAATTAAAATTTATACGGAGTTTCCATAAGCTTATTTAAATGGCGAGCATGGGCCGGGCGCGGCGGGACGAGCGCGGAATGGGCCCAGGAATGTTTTTCGCGATTTGTTTGCCTTTTGGTCAATTTGCATTTATATTGGAGCAATTGTTGCTTGTCACCTGAGAATTCACATGAAGCTTTTGTGCGCGAAAAAAATGAAATAAGATTCCTACTCAAATAATAAGGGTCTGTGTTGGTATGTGTGTTTTTTTCTTACTTATACACACAAATTATATAGTAATGTATTACACAGTGATTACTGAAATAAAATAATATTTTTTAATTAAAATTTGTTTTTAAGCGACTTCAAAAAAAGTAGGAGGTTCTCAATTCAGCGGAATCTTTTTTTTTATTTGTTATGTATGTTACTCGATTACTCGAAGACGGCTGGACCGATTTGGGTACTGAATTCTTTTTTGTTCGAAACGGTATACTTCCCATGTGGTCCCATTGTCATTATGTCAGGATCTGATGATGGGATCCTGGAGAAATCCAGGGAACTCTTCAAATATTATAGGTACTCCTATAGCGATTTCGGTATTTTCTAATGAAACCTATGCATATGCTTCTGGAAAGCACCATTTGGTGAAGTGGAAGTGATGATGAAGACTACAAATGGTCATCGGAACTATTACATACTTAGCATCTCACGAAAGCCATACGATGACTTTAATGTGGATCATAAGTGGAGCTGGTGATGAAGTATCGGAAGAACTCCTCAATAAGTAACGTCCCTGCACCGGGAAAAGCAGCATTTTGTAAAAAGTGATGAGGAGTTGACATAAGGTTATTAGCGTAGGCACGGGACCTCTTCTACCTTTAAAAATTGTGAAATAAAAGCATTCTACTTTGCGGTTCTACTATTTTATTTTTCTTGCCTTGGCTGGCACCGACTCTAAAAGGTTTATTTTTGCTTTTTAGTTTTTTTTAAGTCGGTTTTAATTTTTTTTATAAAAAAAATACTTATAAATAAGACTTTTACATAGATGGCTTTTTTTCTGTTTCATTTCTGTCATCAGGTCGTTTTAATTTTATATTAACTAGGTATCCTTATCCAAAAATGCTTATTTTTAGTAATAATAATTTTAAGAAAGGGCAGCAATGTAAACTCATATTTTTTTAACAATACCAATAGTCACATTATTATGTCCATTTCTGTTTGTGCATTTATTTAGCCAAACAAAAAATTATTTTATGGACAACAAAATTACATGACGTGATAAATTGTAATGCATCTTCTGGCATCTATCGTGGACAGATGCCAGGGATGCATTACACGGATCGTTAGATATAATAGACGATAGATAGCGTGTTAACACAGAGATAATAGCCTAATAGAGACACATTTAGAATTCGCGATTAATCGATATAATAATTACTGCCCTCATTTTTGGCCACTAACATTTTAAGTGCCCACATGAAATGATAATCAACCGCAAGCTTCTAGTAAATGCAAATTAAAACACTGTTCTATCTACACTAAAGTCTGTCTGTCTGTTGGGGAATTTCGACATAGAAACAGAGTAGTAGACAGGAAATTTACGTTTGATATTCAAGAATCGGACAATGACAACCTATGCTAAAGCTAGTTGACTTCAAGTATCTAACATTGACTAACCAAGCCTACGTTTTGTCGCAGTTTCAATCTTATATTATTAGACACTT
This sequence comes from Chrysoteuchia culmella, assembly GCA_910589605.1. Lineage (NCBI taxonomy): Eukaryota > Metazoa > Arthropoda > Insecta > Lepidoptera > Crambidae > Chrysoteuchia > Chrysoteuchia culmella. Next base: position 25,518,762 of record OU342643.1, on the reverse strand, counting down.
TCGGATTTATAGTATAAATATGGATAAATGGTGAAAATAGTATATTTCACTGACAGCTATTTCTGATAAAGCGGCCAAGTTTCTTGCGCATATTGTTCTTGACGGTTGGAAATTCTTGAACGTGTGGTAAGAAAATATTGTCGATTCAAAAGTTCTTTACATAAAGACATTTTTATTAATTAAACTTCTTTCACGGTGTGAGCACAAGAACGCGGACGGACGAAACTTATAAAATCATAATGAACTTCAATAGTTTTACGCTCAATTGGAAATTCTAGACTCGCTTATCTTAACTTTGCTCACAAAGGAAGGTTTTGAAAGTTTTAAAAAACATGTTATATAATAAAAGCTTCGCTATAAAGCTTTTTTGAATATTAACCCTCTCGAGAAGTACAAAAACATAGTTAGCTTAATCTAGTTTCAAGTGGCGAGCTGTGCAACACAGTCGCAAATCCTGGGGTTTGATGTCGGCATCGAGAGACAGGGACTTACCACGAGCTTTTCAGCAAAGAATGTCAAAATTCCTCGTGGTCATACGATTGACTATTAAGTTTGACCACGAGGAAGGAAAGAGCAATACCATTTAGGATGTAGTAAGACGGCGCTTCTCGCTGTGTATATCTCCAACCTTTAATCAATATTATTTCAATATTGCAATGAATTAATTAATCGTATGGCGTTTATATTTATCATACAAATAACAATTTGTACTATAAATTAATTATAAATCTAGATTTTACAACCAGTCCATAGCCGCTGGTGTCAGGTTGCCGTAGAGATCGTGCGGATCACCTGTGAAACGGCGCCACGGACTCGACGATATGTCGGATAGTCTGCTCCCCGAGGCAGCAGTCACATTGCAATTACAGCGGACGGCAAAGACTCAGAAAAGTAATACCGCACTATTTAACCGCCTCTGTGTTCTAGTGGTACAACCACCGGTATTAGACCCAGGGGTGCCGGGTTCGATTTCCAGCGGGGTACATATTGTATTCGGTTTGGTTGGTGGTAAAATTAGTTGTAAGTCCGCCTGGCTAGCTACCACCATCTTATCTAAGTCTCTCGCCATTACAGCAATGTTTTCAGCATTGTTGTGTTCCGCCAGTTTGAGATAAGATAGCCAGATCCTCCAGATAGGACTGGCTCGATTCCATATTTAGCCTTATCAATCAGCCCCGTTGTTCATAAAAAAAAAAGACGGGTTGCACTCCGGGAGTGCCGGCAGAAGTGAAAACTTGATTATTAACGTTGAGCATGTTTGATATTTTGGAATGGTTAGGGAATAATTTTGCATATTATTATTAATAAATTATTATTAATAAATAATAATAATAATAATAATAATAAATAATAATAATAAATAATAATAATAATAATAATAATAATAATAATAATAATAATAATAATAATAATAATAATAATAATAATAATAATAATAATAATAATAATAATAATAATAATAATAATAATAATAATAATAATAATAATAATAATAATAATAATAATAATAATAATAATTATTATTATTATAATAATTATAATAATAATAATAATAATAATAATAATAATAATAATAATAATAATAATAATAATAATAATAATAATAATAATAATAATAGTAATAATAATAATAATAATAAACAAATTTATTAAATTTATTAAAAGCCTAAACAAAACAGTAGGCCCAGGCATACATTTTCGCCGCGCCGTAGAGAGGGGATAGCTGTATACTCTCCATCCGTCCTACGCTTTTTCGATCAGGTCACGTGTCCTGACGCGAGTTTAAGATTTTATACCCATTACAGAAAAAGTGCTCAACGCCGCTAAAGAAGTTTTCACTTCAAAAACAAAAAACTTTTTTAAAATATTGTATGAAAAACATTTTTTCTTTGTTTTTTTTGGTACAGATGAAATTCAACATTTTAAAGAATACAACACTTTCCTTGTATTTCTAAAAATTTGACTTTGGTCTATCTACATAGATACAATATCTTTAAAGAATTATCTGCGAAGATGCTGAAAAGCCAGAAAAATACATCTCGTAAGACTGAACTCAACTAAAATTATAAGAAATAAAAAGTAACTTTAATCAAATATTAAATTAAATATATCGAGTGGTTTCCAAATACTACCCCCGACGAATCTGCATAGTATTTTGCAAAAGCATTTGCGTCTACAGCGGTCTGTTGTTGTCGTACGGTCAACTCTCCTAGTTTTTGTTCCACCTGAGCTAAGGAATTGAATCTGCGTTGCCGCACCGCACCCGCACCGCACCGCACCCGTCCCCTGTAACTGCAAAACTTCATTACTCGCCGGTTGTCGGAATACGAATAAATGCATTTTGAACTAAATGTTTCTGAGTTCAACTCTTGTTTAACTGTTTGGTTAAACATGGAGATGTCGGATGATTTCATTAAAATTGTAACTGAAGTTTCTGAAGCGTTTAATTGTTGATTTAGTTTTCTGCAAGTTTGTCTTTTCGAAAGTTTTAAAGATTTTTATTTCGTAATTGGTCATCCGGATTGCGTTAGGTTAGGGTAAGGTGATTTCTGATAAGGTTATTTTTCTATCGTATCATCCATTATCAGCCTGTGGACGTCCACTGCTGGACATAGGCCTCTCCTAGCTCACGCCTATTGTGGCGTTCATAGGAGGCTATTAGCCTACTGCTACCACGCTGGCCAGGCGGGTTGGTAGAGGGTTTGTTTCAAGTTGTCCTTCTCTCGCTCAGGTGTTCAATGTGTCGAACCTCTTAGTCCACTCTTACGACATCCCAGGCATGTAAGAGAGAGGTGACACTTGTATTCTTAGGCCGTCACCACACGGCATTTTTCTATTGTATAAATCTTATATATATACCCTAGCTATACGTTGTCGGGTTGCTTAAAAGCAAGAATAAATGCGATAAAAGAATGTTAATTTTAATTCCTTAGATGAACAACACCGAAAAAATCAAAATAATCATTCTAATTTAAGCATTGAAAGGCCGGCTTTTAGAAAAACAAATTAGTATAAAGAAAGCTCTATTATATTCTACTACTCTAGTAGAAAATAATAGAGCGTTAGTAGAATATAATAAACGTAGAAAGTTTTGTTACTAGATTCTAGACTAGACGATGCCCGCGACTTTGTTCGTATGGAATTAAGTTATTGCATGGTGGCGCCATCTATCGAATAAAAAGTATCCAAAGTACAATTTGTACAAATTTCTAGTGTTCGATCAATACCAAAGCCGTAATATATGCTTAGTAATATATTTCCTCTTATATTATATATGTTTCAAGATTGTAGATTTGTGTTTGGCAACTGATACGTTTCTTGCGGCCGTTCTTCTTATCAGTTAAAAGATGTCCTGAATGGCTGGTAGGAAAAAAATTATGAACGATTCGAAAGCACTTATCTATAAATCTATTTGAATAAAAACATTTGACTTTGACTTTAGTGTATATGAAATTAAATAAGAGTAAGTAAAAGTAATTGCTCGGAAACGTCTTTTTCCCAACAAATTTTGCTATCTTTGAGACGTAATGGAACGAGTGCAAGACATTTGTCTATATCTATAGAGTACGAGCAAGCGACCAGAGTTCCGTATTATGAAGCGGTTTTGATTTTCATTGCGGTTTTGTTACTTTAAACAAAAAAAAAATGACTTGGTTCCTCGATAACTCCTTAACTATCAGTATCCCAGGTTAGGCTCCATACAAGAAAATGATAGTAACGATAGGAAGAATACATGGTTTTCATTTTCGTTATGGGTCTTTTAACACCCTGTACCATCAGTGAATATCTGAAAGGTTTTAGACAGACCAAGTCACTTTCGTTCACTTTTTGTTTTATTTTATCAAAGTATAATAAAAAAAGACACTAAACTAAATAAAAATAAATAAATAAATAAAATAAATTTATTTTCTCTCCACAATAGGTACTTTACTCTTAACTAGATGTTACAATATTATCAGACCTGCACTGTGAGAGACTGGTGCCTGATATAGGTATCAAAAAGAACCTGTGCCACAGGTCACCAGGGCCCTCTTGCTTAAATAAAAATTAGTTAAAAACCCGTTTGAGAGGTACCAAGAACGTGAAATAACAGAATTAATACTATATAAAAAAATTATACTAGAGCGAATTGCTGTACTTATGTAAGTGTGTGTGTGTGTGTGTATGTGTGTGTTGTGTTTGTGTGCGTGTGTGAGTGAGTGAGTGTGAGTGTGTCACTTGTTTAGTTTATTAAACGGAAAAACACAGTTATCGGTGACAAGAAATCCTAGCGAAGAATATGAAGCAGATTCTCTGTAGACTGGTAAGTTAGACTTTTAATATATTTGGAAACTGTAGATTTGCAAGAAGACTTAGTAAGCGGATAAATGTTCAAAATTTTATTAAGTTTATTATAGAGATAAGGTCCCAGAAAACAAAAGAAATTATGAGAGGTGGCTGTTTTAAATTTGCGTGTCACACATATTTTGTGTTTCCTTCTTTTGTTTTTATGTAACTCAGGATCATAATACAAAAGTGACTGCTGCCTGAGAATCGTTTGAAGCACGAAAGTTTTCCTAATAGACAGAAGGTCCCAACTGTTGTATAGGTCATCAGTAGGGTGTCGGAAAACTGCAACCATAACACCTGACACTCGAGAAGAAAAGCGTTTTTCTAAAATAATGGGTGTTCTCCACATCTTCGAGTATGTCCCCATTGTGTCACGCACAATGCGCAATGCGTGCGCGGTGCATTAAGAGAACAATGCAAGGGGGGCACGCATCCGCGACTTAAGGCTAAGGCTTTGATCTCACCTCGCGTCTTTGTAACCGCCCGTCATCAGGAACAACTTGCAAATTCGCAGCGCTCGCACTTACCTACTATTTAGGATTTTAGGTCGTGTAAAAGGGCTGTAATGTCAACGTCAAAGTCAAATATTTTTATTCAAATAGATTTATAAATGGAGTTTCACCATAGTTCTGTTCGTAATAACACGTGTTGTGAGGCTCCATTTTTAACTCAATCTACCGTACAATTTCTTTATACTACAAAATATATTTACTTGACATTGGCAAAATTAGCGAATTTTATCGCGAGCACGCCATTAATAAGAAAGAAGAAGAAGACTAATATAAATATGTGCTTACGAATTTGGCTCGAATGCGTGAATTTTTATGTTTAATTTAGTTTTTGTTTTCTCTGCTTTTCGTACCGCGCACCAAACGGGCCCTGCCAGAATACCAGCGTTGCCGTGACACATCTAGTGTCATGGCAACACATGCTGACAACACACATCCTGTTGACCTGAAGGTCTTTACTCTATTTCTCTCTCTCTCTCTCTCTCTCTCTCTCTCTCTCTCTCTCTCTCAATTATGACTTGAACAAAACTATTTAATAGTTACTTTGGAAAGTGTTGTTGAACGGCGCTAAAAGGGGACGGTTGCGGGTTCGTGTCCAGTCTACGCAAGCCGGAAACAAATTGTCATTTATAACTTTTTAATTATGCATTTTACAATGCTATTTTTATGTGATAATTTTTAATCAAGTAAATATACTAGAAAAAAGCAACTTGTCTCATGTCGCCCTGACGGGACTCGAACCCGCATCCTTGGGAATCCGGCCCAATGCACTGACCAATTATGCTACAGAGACCTACGAGAACAGTGCATTGGGCCGGATTCCCAAGGATGCGGGTTCGAGTCCCGTCAGGGCGACATGAGACAAGTTGCTTTTTTCTAGTATATTTACTTGATTAAAAATTATCACATAAAAATAGCATTGTAAAATGCATAATTAAAAAGTTATAAGTAGATGGCCGTTTCATCTTAATCGATAGTCAAACATCTGAAAAGATGTTTCTTTCGAATGCGAGGATATTTCTCTCATTGATGAAACGACGGTGGCCAACACCGTAGAAAAAGGTGAATATACTAGAGAATTTCAACGTGTTCTCGTAGGTCTCTGTAGCATAATTGGTCAGTGCATTGGGCCGGATTCCCAAGGATGCGGGTTCGAGTCCCGTCAGGGCGACATGAGACAAGTTGCTTTTTTCTAGTATATTTACTTGATTAAAAATTATCACATAAAAATAGCATTGTAAAATGCATAATTAAAAAGTTATAAGTAGATGGCCGTTTCATCTTAATCGATAGTCAAACATCTGAAAAGATGTTTCTTTCGAATGCGAGGATATTTCTCTCATTGATGAAACGACGGTGGCCAACACCGTAGAAAAAGGTGAATATACTAGAGAATTTCAACGTGTTCTCGTAGGTCTCTGTAGCATAATTGGTCAGTGCATTGGGCCGGATTCCCAAGGATGCGGGTTCGAGTCCCGTCAGGGCGACATGAGACAAGTTGCTTTTTTCTAGTATATTTACTTGATTAAAAATTATCACATAAAAATAGCATTGTAAAATGCATAATTAAAAAGTTATAAGTAGATGGCCGTTTCATCTTAATCGATAGTCAAACATCTGAAAAGATGTTTCTTTCGAATGCGAGGATATTTCTCTCATTGATGAAACGACGGTGGCCAACACCGTAGAAAAAGGTGAATATACTAGAGAATTTCAACGTGTTCTCGTAGGTCTCTGTAGCATAATTGGTCAGTGCATTGGGCCGGATTCCCAAGAATGCGGGTTCGAGTCCCGTCAGGGCGACATGAGACAAGTTGCTTTTTTCTAGTATATTTACTTGATTAAAAATTATCACATAAAAATAGCATTGTAAAATGCATAATTAAAAAGTTATAAGTAGATGGCCGTTTCATCTTAATCGATAGTCAAACATCTGAAAAGATGTTTCTTTCGAATGCGAGGATATTTCTCTCATTGATGAAACGACGGTGGCCAACACCGTAGAAAAAGGTGAATATACTAGAGAATTTCAACGTGTTCTCGTAGGTCTCTGTAGCATAATTGGTCAGTGCATTGGGCCGGATTCCCAAGGATGCGGGTTCGAGTCCCGTCAGGGCGACATGAGACAAGTTGCTTTTTTCTAGTATATTTACTTGATTAAAAATTATCACATAAAAATAGCATTGTAAAATGCATAATTAAAAAGTTATAAGTAGATGGCCGTTTCATCTTAATCGATAGTCAAACATCTGAAAAAATGTTTCTTTCGAATGCGAGGATATTTCTCTCATTGATGAAACGACGGTGGCCAACACCGTAGAAAAAGGTGAATATACTAGAGAATTTCAACGTGTTCTCGTAGGTCTCTGTAGCATAATTGGTCAGTGCATTGGGCCGGATTCCCAAGGATGCGGGTTCGAGTCCCGTCAGGGCGACATGAGACAAGTTGCTTTTTTCTAGTATATTTACTTGATTAAAAATTATCACATAAAAATAGCATTGTAAAATGCATAATTAAAAAGTTATAAGTAGATGGCCGTTTCATCTTAATCGATAGTCAAACATCTGAAAAGATGTTTCTTTCGAATGCGAGGATATTTCTCTCATTGATGAAACGACGGTGGCCAACACCGTAGAAAAAGGTGAATATACTAGAGAATTTCAACGTGTTCTCGTAGGTCTCTGTAGCATAATTGGTCAGTGCATTGGGCCGGATTCCCAAGGATGCGGGTTCGAGTCCCGTCAGGGCGACATGAGACAAGTTGCTTTTTTCTAGTATATTTACTTGATTAAAAATTATCACATAAAAATAGCATTGTAAAATGCATAATTAAAAAGTTATAAGTAGATGGCCGTTTCATCTTAATCGATAGTCAAACATCTGAAAAGATGTTTCTTTCGAATGCGAGGATATTTCTCTCATTGATGAAACGACGGTGGCCAACACCGTAGAAAAAGGTGAATATACTAGAGAATTTCAACGTGTTCTCGTAGGTCTCTGTAGCATAATTGGTCAGTGCATTGGGCCGGATTCCCAAGGATGCGGGTTCGAGTCCCGTCAGGGCGACATGAGACAAGTTGCTTTTTTCTAGTATATTTACTTGATTAAAAATTATCACATAAAAATAGCATTGTAAAATGCATAATTAAAAAGTTATAAGTAGATGGCCGTTTCATCTTAATCGATAGTCAAACATCTGAAAAGATGTTTCTTTCGAATGCGAGGATATTTCTCTCATTAATGAAACGACGGTGGCCAACACCGTAGAAAAAGGTGAATATACTAGAGAATTTCAACGTGTTCTCGTAGGTCTCTGTAGCATAATTGGTCAGTGCATTGGGCCGGATTCCCAAGGATGCGGGTTCGAGTCCCGTCAGGGCGACATGAGACAAGTTGCTTTTTTCTAGTATATTTACTTGATTAAAAATTATCACATAAAAATAGCATTGTAAAATGCATAATTAAAAAGTTATAAGTAGATGGCCGTTTCATCTTAATCGATAGTCAAACATCTGAAAAGATGTTTCTTTCGAATGCGAGGATATTTCTCTCATTGATGAAACGACGGTGGCCAACACCGTAGAAAAAGGTGAATATACTAGAGAATTTCAACGTGTTCTCGTAGGTCTCTGTAGCATAATTGGTCAGTGCATTGGGCCGGATTCCCAAGGATGCGGGTTCGAGTCCCGTCAGGGCGACATGAGACAAGTTGCTTTTTTCTAGTATATTTACTTGATTAAAAATTATCACATAAAAATAGCATTGTAAAATGCATAATTAAAAAGTTATAAGTAGATGGCCGTTTCATCTTAATCGATAGTCAAACATCTGAAAAGATGTTTCTTTCGAATGCGAGGATATTTCTCTCATTGATGAAACGACGGTGGCCAACACCGTAGAAAAAGGTGAATATACTAGAGAATTTCAACGTGTTCTCGTAGGTCTCTGTAGCATAATTGGTCAGTGCATTGGGCCGGATTCCCAAGGATGCGGGTTCGAGTCCCGTCAGGGCGACATGAGACAAGTTGCTATTTTCTAGTATATTTACTTGATTAAAAATTATCACATAAAAATAGCATTGTAAAATGCATAATTAAAAAGTTATAAGTAGATGGCCGTTTCATCTTAATCGATAGTCAAACATCTGAAAAGATGTTTCTTTCGAATGCGAGGATATTTCTCTCATTGATGAAACGACGGTGGCCAACACCGTAGAAAAAGGTGAATATACTAGAGAATTTCAACGTGTTCTCGTAGGTCTCTGTAGCATAATTGGTCAGTGCATTGGGCCGGATTCCCAAGGATGCAGGTTCGAGTCCCGTCAGGGCGACATGAGACAAGTTGCTTTTTTCTAGTATATTTACTTGATTAAAAATTATCACATAAAAATAGCATTGTAAAATGCATAATTAAAAAGTTATAAGTAGATGGCCGTTTCATCTTAATCGATAGTCAAACATCTGAAAAGATGTTTCTTTCGAATGCGAGGATATTTCTCTCATTGATGAAACGACGGTGGCCAACACCGTAGAAAAAGGTGAATATACTAGAGAATTTCAACGTGTTCTCGTAGGTCTCTGTAGCATAATTGGTCAGTGCATTGGGCCGGATTCCCAAGGATGCGGGTTCGAGTCCCGTCAGGGCGACATGAGACAAGTTGCTTTTTTCTAGTATATTTACTTGATTAAAAATTATCACATAAAAATAGCATTGTAAAATGCATAATTAAAAAGTTATAAGTAGATGGCCGTTTCATCTTAATCGATAGTCAAACATCTGAAAAGATGTTTCTTTCGAATGCGAGGATATTTCTCTCATTGATGAAACGACGGTGGCCAACACCGTAGAAAAAGGTGAATATACTAGAGAATTTCAACGTGTTCTCGTAGGTCTCTGTAGCATAATTGGTCAGTGCATTGGGCCGGATTCCCAAGAATGCGGGTTCGAGTCCCGTCAGGGCGACATGAGACAAGTTGCTTTTTTCTAGTATATTTACTTGATTAAAAATTATCACATAAAAATAGCATTGTAAAATGCATAATTAAAAAGTTATAAGTAGATGGCCGTTTCATCTTAATCGATAGTCAAACATCTGAAAAGATGTTTCTTTCGAATGCGAGGATATTTCTCTCATTGATGAAACGACGGTGGCCAACACCGTAGAAAAAGGTGAATATACTAGAGAATTTCAACGTGTTCTCGTAGGTCTCTGTAGCATAATTGGTCAGTGCATTGGGCCGGATTCCCAAGGATGCGGGTTCGAGTCCCGTCAGGGCGACATGAGACAAGTTGCTTTTTTCTAGTATATTTACTTGATTAAAAATTATCACATAAAAATAGCATTGTAAAATGCATAATTAAAAAGTTATAAGTAGATGGCCGTTTCATCTTAATCGATAGTCAAACATCTGAAAAGATGTTTCTTTCGAATGCGAGGATATTTCTCTCATTGATGAAACGACGGTGGCCAACACCGTAGAAAAAGGTGAATATACTAGAGAATTTCAACGTGTTCTCGTAGGTCTCTGTAGCATAATTGGTCAGTGCATTGGGCCGGATTCCCAAGGATGCGGGTTCGAGTCCCGTCAGGGCGACATGAGACAAGTTGCTTTTTTCTAGTATATTTACTTGATTAAAAATTATCACATAAAAATAGCATTGTAAAATGCATAATTAAAAAGTTATAAGTAGATGGCCGTTTCATCTTAATCGATAGTCAAACATCTGAAAAGATGTTTCTTTCGAATGCGAGGATATTTCTCTCATTGATGAAACGACGGTGGCCAACACCGTAGAAAAAGGTGAATATACTAGAGAATTTCAACGTGTTCTCGTAGGTCTCTGTAGCATAATTGGTCAGTGCATTGGGCCGGATTCCCAAGGATGCGGGTTCGAGTCCCGTCAGGGCGACATGAGACAAGTTGCTTTTTTCTAGTATATTTACTTGATTAAAAATTATCACATAAAAATAGCATTGTAAAATGCATAATTAAAAAGTTATAAGTAGATGGCCGTTTCATCTTAATCGATAGTCAAACATCTGAAAAGATGTTTCTTTCGAATGCGAGGATATTTCTCTCATTGATGAAACGACGGTGGCCAACACCGTAGAAAAAGGTGAATATACTAGAGAATTTCAACGTGTTCTCGTAGGTCTCTGTAGCATAATTGGTCAGTGCATTGGGCCGGATTCCCAAGGATGCGGGTTCGAGTCCCGTCAGGGCGACATGAGACAAGTTGCTTTTTTCTAGTATATTTACTTGATTAAAAATTATCACATAAAAATAGCATTGTAAAATGCATAATTAAAAAGTTATAAGTAGATGGCCGTTTCATCTTAATCGATAGTCAAACATCTGAAAAGATGTTTCTTTCGAATGCGAGGATATTTCTCTCATTGATGAAACGACGGTGGCCAACACCGTAGAAAAAGGTGAATATACTAGAGAATTTCAACGTGTTCTCGTAGGTCTCTGTAGCATAATTGGTCAGTGCATTGGGCCGGATTCCCAAGAATGCGGGATCGAGTCCCGTCAGGGCGACATGAGACAAGTTGCTTTTTTCTAGTATATTTACTTGATTAAAAATTATCACATAAAAATAGCATTGTAAAATGCATAATTAAAAAGTTATAAGTAGATGGCCGTTTCATCTTAATCGATAGTCAAACATCTGAAAAGATGTTTCTTTCGAATGCGAGGATATTTCTCTCATTGATGAAACGACGGTGGCCAACACCGTAGAAAAAGGTGAATATACTAGAGAATTTCAACGTGTTCTCGTAGGTCTCTGTAGCATAATTGGTCAGTGCATTGGGCCGGATTCCCAAGGATGCGGGTTCGAGTCCCGTCAGGGCGACATGAGACAAGTTGCTTTTTTCTAGTATATTTACTTGATTAAAAATTATCACATAAAAATAGCATTGTAAAATGCATAATTAAAAAGTTATAAGTAGATGGCCGTTTCATCTTAATCGATAGTCAAACATCTGAAAAGATGTTTCTTTCGAATGCGAGGATATTTCTCTCATTGATGAAACGACGGTGGCCAACACCGTAGAAAAAGGTGAATATACTAGAGAATTTCAACGTGTTCTCGTAGGTCTCTGTAGCATAATTGGTCAGTGCATTGGGCCGGATTCCCAAGGATGCGGGTTCGAGTCCCGTCAGGGCGACATGAGACAAGTTGCTTTTTTCTAGTATATTTACTTGATTAAAAATTATCACATAAAAATAGCATTGTAAAATGCATAATTAAAAAGTTATAAGTAGATGGCCGTTTCATCTTAATCGATAGTCAAACATCTGAAAAGATGTTTCTTTCGAATGCGAGGATATTTCTCTCATTGATGAAACGACGGTGGCCAACACCGTAGAAAAAGGTGAATATACTAGAGAATTTCAACGTGTTCTCGTAGGTCTCTGTAGCATAATTGGTCAGTGCATTGGGCCGGATTCCCAAGGATGCGGGTTCGAGTCCCGTCAGGGCGACATGAGACAAGTTGCTTTTTTCTAGTATATTTACTTGATTAAAAATTATCACATAAAAATAGCATTGTAAAATGCATAATTAAAAAGTTATAAGTAGATGGCCGTTTCATCTTAATCGATAGTCAAACATCTGAAAAGATGTTTCTTTCGAATGCGAGGATATTTCTCTCATTGATGAAACGACGGTGGCCAACACCGTAGAAAAAGGTGAATATACTAGAGAATTTCAACGTGTTCTCGTAGGTCTCTGTAGCATAATTGGTCAGTGCATTGGGCCGGATTCCCAAGGATGCGGGTTCGAGTCCCGTCAGGGCGACATGAGACAAGTTGCTTTTTTCTAGTATATTTACTTGATTAAAAATTATCACATAAAAATAGCATTGTAAAATGCATAATTAAAAAGTTATAAGTAGATGGCCGTTTCATCTTAATCGATAGTCAAACATCTGAAAAGATGTTTCTTTCGAATGCGAGGATATTTCTCTCATTGATGAAACGACGGTGGCCAACACCGTAGAAAAAGGTGAATATACTAGAGAATTTCAACGTGTTCTCGTAGGTCTCTGTAGCATAATTGGTCAGTGCATTGGGCCGGATTCCCAAGGATGCGGGTTCGAGTCCCGTCAGGGCGACATGAGACAAGTTGCTTTTTTCTAGTATATTTACTTGATTAAAAATTATCACATATAAATTGTCATTTTCTAGCAAAATAGAAAAATCACATAAAACAGCACTGTTATTGATTGTGTCAAATGTCTTTTTTGAATCTGGAAAAATCATTGAAATTATCAACTGAACAATAGTATTAGATGACTTTATATTTAAAAATGGATCACTTATGTTTTTCCAAATTTACCAGAAAGTTTTCAAATTACCTTCATTTCCATAGTCATAGAACAATGTAAAAGATAGGTTTAATTAATGTCATTAAGTTATTATTGAATATAACTCATGATTCAATATCTCTCACATTAGTAAAAGACCTCAATCAATTCAAAAGGATCGGAAAACAATACAAAAAGGTATCAATTATTGATCAACAGTGAAGTGTGAAGAGCCGTATCAGTAAGAACCTGAAGCCCTCGAAAGGCGCCGCTGAAACCCGACTGATTGACAAGGGTTCAGCTGAAGAGCGTTCGGAATCGGTGCAGGCAGATGGAATAAATATTGATTACCTTGTTCGCGATTGGAATACGAAAAACTGGGAAAGATACCTATCACTGAAAGTTTATAAATTACAAAATGTTACAACATTTTGTAATTTATAAAATGGCTAATTTGAATCATTCCAATTTGTCCGGGGGACAGATGGGAAAAATGTGCGATGTGACCCCGTGAATATCGGGTGGACAATATCCCCTGAAGATTTATAAAATAATCTAAGTTACGAAAGCAAACCAGAAAAAAATCTAAATAATTATAAGTTTTTAATTTTGCATTTTACAATGCTATTTTTGTGATAAATATTAAACAAGAAAATATACTAGAAAAAGCAACTAGTCTTATGTCGCCCTGACGGGATGAGACTAGTTGCCTTTTTTCTACAGAGACTGACTCTGTAGCATAATTGGTTAGTGCATTGGGCCGGACTCCCAAGGATGCGGGTTCGTATCCCGTCAGGGCGACATGAGACTAGTTGCTTTTTTCTAGTATATTTTCTTGTTCAATCTAAATAAGTTAATAAAAAGAGAATCACTAAATGTTTTTTATGATTTTGTAATTTTTGCATTTTTCAATGCTATTTTTATACATAAGGTAAATCGAACCCGCGACCTTTGGAAATTGGATAGCATTGGACCGGATTTCCAAAGGTCGCGGGTTCGATTCCCGTCTGAGAATTCACTTGTGGCCGAGTTAATTTTTTCCAATATTTTTCTATTTAAAATTTACCATAATCACTAAATGTGTTCGTAAACCCAAAACTTGATAGGGGCTTTACTAACTTATGTTTTTTATTTTAAATATTCCTTGAGTTTGAGGAAGGTTCATATAGATAGAACCAAGCGGGTGAAATTACGAGCTGGAGCCGTATTTAAAAAAAACACGCTAACGGAATAGCAAGATGCGCATGCGAATTCCTTTGTTTAACACCGTATTCGTATGCGAATCTTGCAAGATTCGCATACGAATGTAACTTGAATGATTAAAAAATATGACTCCAGGCCACTAGTTTCGAATAAAACTGCGTGTAAAAGACAAAGATATAATAATAAAACTTCTATTGTGTCTCGTTCATTGCCAGCGAAAGGTATAAACGAAGTTTATAAACGCTAACCCGACAAAGACACAACATTCAGAACGCAATTCCGTTCCAGACCGCACTTCAAATAAGAACTAACAACTTGTAATTTTTTAATCAACAACAACTCTTTCAATTGAATCGGACATGGAAAGTTCTTCCCCCTGTCTCCTCGGGAAATACAAAATGGATACAAATGGAAAAAGTTGGAATGTCTTCTCGGCTATAACCGTCTTGTATCGTACTTAAGGAGTTACCTGTTCGCTCCTGATTTCGACTTTCTCTTAATTCGGATTTGTTTATATTTAGGTCTATATCCATTGCGTAGGGTTGGCAGAGACGTTAAAAGATTGTGAATATGAATACAAATAACACATAATGCCTTGCTGTCTCACTCCAAAATAACGAATTAAATAGTTTTTCAATGACAAACGTCATTGCCATTTAGTCTGTTGTATACTGCGTAAGCTTAGAAAACATTATAATAATAATAATAATAATAAAATCATTTATTCAATAACTTAATATACATAGTTTGTTATTATGGGCATACAAACTTACAAAATATGTTAGTACCTAAACATAAACAAACAAGTTTTTTATATTTCTACAAATATAAAATTCTTCTTACCCATGATCATTTAAAAGTACATTAAGAAAAAAAAGGTGTCTTATGGTAATTATATTTAATATTATGCCTGAACTAGGTGATCCTGTGTTTCAGGCTTTTAGACCTTAACTAAAAGATACATCTTATACTATTCTGTGTTAACAATAATAATACTAAAAAAAATATTTAAAAGCGAAGAATAAAACAATTTAGAATAATAATTTAAAATAATAAACTACCTTCGCAAAGTATCACACACAAACAATCAATTTAAAATCTCTCAAAAATACCTGTAATTATTATAATCTTAAATCACTTTGTCACAAAAAGTAATTCTTCTGTATCATCATACGTCATCTTCTGCAGAGTGTCTTTAACAATTTTTTTGCAATTAATGCGGCTTAATGGATAAATATTTGCTATGGCATTAAATCGATTATAAAGTAACGGCCCTAGATATATATAAAATTTGGTCGTAAAAGTATATTTGAGTCCACCTTTTAACGTACAAACTTTATCTTTCCGCCTCTTATTAATTACTTCGGTGTTGTATGGAAGGGCTTTGTGCTGTTTTAATATAGTGCTCATTATGAATAATTGTCTGACTGTTAAAACTTCACAATTTTTATAAAGAAGTGTCGTGGAATACAGGAATGGCCTAAATGTAGACACTTTAAGTATAGCTCTTTGAGCTCTCTCGGTGGTTAATAGTAAAGTTTTACCAGCCCCACCCCACGTGGTAATACAGTAAGTCAGCAAGGATTCGCAAAGTGCCAAGTATATTTGTCGGATTAGTACCGCGTCGCCAACATGGCGTAGTTTTTTGAATATAAATATCATCTTACGAATTCTGTTATTTAATGTTTCAATATGGTGCTTAAACGAAAACGTCTCATCTAAAATTACTCCTAAATATTTTATTTTATCATGTAATTGGATCTGTGGACATACACATATATTATCATATGGGGCATTGCATAAATGTGCACGTAGGTTTAAGTCGTGCGTGGTTAGTGTTGATTTGCGAATGGAAAACTTAAGGTAGCTAGACTTTTCCGCATTAAGGGTTAGTAAATTACTTTGAAGCCATTTGTTAATTACATTGAAACCGTGTTGCGCGTGCCTGAATACTTCTTACATTGATTGCATTTATCTTATTTAGGGTTTTTTAAGAATTGATCATTATCACATATTTATACAATGTTTGTCCAAGTATACTTGAAATTGCATAGCGATTTTTTCAAATGTATACCTAATCAAATTTCCTAATTATTAGCGATGGTATATATGATTTGACTCTAACAAAACACAATTTTAAATATACATGAAAATAAATAAACCAAGTTAAAAAGAGATAAGCGACGGCGACATTTCGGCACCGTGACCACGGCAGCTGAAAAGGTGCCGAAACGTCGGGAAAATCAAGAAACCCCTAAAAAACCTAAAAATGCGGACAATCATAACTTAGTTCGTGAAATATAGCGCGATTGATATCCGTCAAAGTTGTTTTATTTCAATGAACAGTGCGCGCCAAAACATAAGATGTCCAAGTCAAAAAGCATATTTAAATAAATATCTTAATAGTAATCTCTGCACTAAAATTATTTAACTTTTTGTCAAAGCAAGTTTTTTTAAATACAGAAATATGAAACTCTGAAAGTAAATATTATGTAGTGGTTAAACGATGTTTTTACTGTGAAAATGGTGGCGTAGAATAATGTTAAAGTTAAATTTATATTTTGCCAACCCTAACGGTATATGGAGTTTGAAGTACGACGTTATGTCGTCGGCAGGGCTTCGAGTATTAGCAGATTTTTGTTATAAATTCGAGTTTTCTGTTAATAAAATTGAAGATTTAGTGCCTGTGTCGTTGTTTTTTTAACCCCCGACGCAAAAAGAGAAGGGTGTTATAAGTTTAACGTGTCTGTTTGTGTGTCTGAATGTTTTTAGCCATGTTTTTATGAAAATCTGAAGATCTTCATGAAAATCAGAAAAGAGCTGATGATCATCAGCTCTTTTCTAATTGATGAGGGGATCTGACTAAATTCCATATGTCCGATCGATTCGAAATTTGGTACCGTGTTATTTCAATGATATTGAAAGTAAGGTAACCATGACCTGATCAGCCGTTTGAAGATCATCAGCTCTTTAATAGTTGGTGAGGAGATCTAAATACCTTTCATATGTCCTATCATCGGACAATTTGATATTAATAATAAAAAATTTAAAAGGTTTAAATAGAACTCCTAAAAAGATTAAAATAATATTTATTTACCCTAATTTCTTATTTATTACGTTTATAAATTTTCACAGACGTCGGGGACCGATATGTACTTATCGCTAGGCACTTGCACGATACTATTCAGCTCATAATAGCGGTCCCTCGACGTCTGTCAAATTAATAAATCTAATAAATAGGTAATTTGGGTGAATAAATATTATTTTTAACTTTTTTACAAATTTTTACAGTTAGGCATTTTGTTGAGTTATCCTACTGAACAAATTTTTAATATTTTTTGGGTAGTGATAGATAACGTACAGTCGGAAAACTTCCCCATTTACCAGTAGAGTTGTTTTAGGGAGTTTTATTTAAAAAAATAATAGATATATAGAAAACGTTTATATAACAAATAATAGAACATTAACAGGACGTTTTGACACTTTTCCGGGTCGTGATTTCGGGATGACGTGGATAACATTTACTGTAAAATCTTTTACTCCCGTGGGAAAATACAATCCTTTATCTAGACATGAAGGCAAAGTCGCGTGCTATAAATCTAATTCTAATCCTAATATATTTGTTATAAGAAATATATATTATAAGGGTAACAAAATGTAAAATCCGTTATTTGCTATATGTGTAGTATTTAAGTTTTGTTAAGTTTTAATTTAGAGCTGTGGATTTTGAAATAAATAAATAACATATATAATAACATATATATATATATATATATATATATATATATATATATATATATATATTTATATATGTTATTATAGGCGTTCAAATAATAATGAAGCACGATAGTGATTGACACGCTCCTATATTGATGTCGAGCAACAACCAGACAATACCTCGATTGATTGTCGCGATGCCAGTAGATAAAAAACGCGATGATCCCATCACAAATTATATTGGTAGTGCAGAGATATATCGACCCTATTAGTGAAATGTGACAGGGCACCAACACTGTAATGACATTTAGTGTTGTCCAAACTATCGACTCTAACCAAGATTTATCGACATTACGAATTATCGATATCTGGTTCTACCCTTTTCCCTTCCCTATACTGGACGGAATAGGAATTAAATTACTCATTAATCTAAATAAAACAATATTAACATACTAATTGTTTTATCAACCTACCAAAATGACTATGTATTACTATGCTTACATATTTACAAATTCATTATACATAAAAAATATTTATTTCATCTTTAGATTCTATGTTTACTTTTAATACAATACATAATATTTCAAGTTACATAAAATTGCAAAGTATTTTTTTTTATAAGTTTGCAATATAAATATAGACATAGGGGCACATCTAACTGGCCACCCTGTTATTTTCGTACACACATGCTCACTTTACGACTCCTTACATAAAAGAGCGAACTCATTATAATAAAAAAAAAGATTGTCAATACATTTTTGCAAAGATCTCTAAGCTAATGTTTCAGTTAACAATTCGACTGACCAATTAGCATTTTGAATGAGAAAGGAACCATTACATTTGTCCATAGAGGCAGAACAATGAATGATTCATCACATTCCATACAATATGATATGGCCATAAACTAATGCTTCGCTGAAATGAAGGTTTGGAATTGGAAGAGATTCTAATGGGACAGTCGAACGCTTAAACATACAGATCTTTACAGAAATATATTGGCAAAGTGAGCATGTTTGTATGAAAATAACGGGGTGGCCGGGTAGACGAGCCCCTGAGTTTAGAAGTACCATAACAACAGTCTGATTTTGACATCTTCAAGAGTTGAGGGTGTTGAAATGTCTTAGGTGTTAATTTTTCTTCCGAGTTGGTCATCTTCGCGGCATACTATGCAGTTAATCCCGTAGAGACGAGTTACCTGAAACATTTGACTTTGTTAGTATCACAATTTAACATAATGGTGATGATTTAGTTAAAAAGTTTTTTTTGTAAATAAAGCAGTTTGGGTCAGAGTTAGGAGTTTGCATAACAACAAGATTTACAAAGAAATATGAATATGCAGGTGCCTTTTTTAAATTGTTTGTCAAATAATTAAAAAATGAATCAATTTGTATCAATTTCAATAAACATAAATTTACGCTAAATACCTTGCAATGTAATTAAATACTTTTTCTTTCAGTTTACGATGATAAGTATGATTTCCAGGAAGATTTCGGCCGGCACGGCGACTGCATTCTCTTTCAATTTGTTTGTTTTAGGACTAGGAACGAAAGTCTGGGTCGACTCTTTCTTGCAAATTAAGTACCTATAACAATGAAGACATTTAATTATAATTAGATGGCTGTTTCGTCTTAATCGATAGTCAAACATCTGTAAAGATGTTTCTTTCGAATACGAGGATATTTCTCTCAATGATGAAGCGACGGTGGCCAACACCGTAGAACGGTGAATATACTAGAAAAATTCGACGTGTCCTCATAGGTCTCTGTAGCATAATTGGTTAATGCATTGGGCCGGACTCCCAATGAAGACATGTTGATGTTATAAAATTTAAAAAAGTATTATAACTAAGCAGGTACTCGAACATAGCTTTAATAGTCAATAAATATGTTTTATTGAGTATTAAAGCTATGAATAAATAACACTTGATAAACACGAAAACTCTAACGTGGAAAAACCAAGAAAATATATATTCAAGCCATAGAGCTTATCTATAGACTATCCGTCATGTCCATTAAAAAAATATATATTTCAACATGGCTTCCCAAACATGGGCGATTTATAATCTGGTGCCTTCTACTACGGCCTGATATAATCTATGGGTGATTGCAACGGCGGGATCCCATAGATGACGTAACGGCCGTTCCATTCCAGGCTCCGATCCAAGAGTTATTTTACGGATGTATTCGTGCTGCGCCTCTCCATTTCATAATGTCATAAAACCTTTTAACCGCCTTTGTGGTCTAGTGGTAACAACCACCGGTATCAGACCCAGGTGTCCCGGGTCCGATTCCCAGCGGGGGTACATATTGTATTCGGTTCGGTTGGTGGAAGGACTTGTTGTAAGTCCGTCTGGCTAGCTACCACCATCTTATCTAAGCCTGACGCCATAACAACATTGTATTCGGCATTGTTGTCTCCCGGCAGTTAGAGATAAGATAGCCAGTTCCTCAGTGATGAGGATTCCGGGAGAAGGTCGTTTCCATCTTCGGCCTTATCAATACTTAACACCAGGTATGATGAAGGCTAAGAGTGCCCCGTTGTTCGAAAAAAAAACCTCCGTCACCTGCCAACCACCTATCTGACATTTGACAACATAATCATACCAACGAGAATATACAGCAAACCACTCATAAAGAGAAGAGGAACACGGTATCATACGCTAGTCACGCCATCTAGGATTCCATCCTGGTGCTAACCGGAAGTTTTCCCACTAACTAACAAGTACTATCAAAACACTTATTTTGCATTACCGGCTTCGACATATACAGGGTGTTTTTATTCTATGTGCCCAAACTTAAAGGGATGTTGTGTTATGTGTTTAGAACATAATGAAGCGTTTTTTTTTACACTAATAATTTTTTGTCATCGTAGCGCTGCGATAAGTTGATAGCCCTGAGCCGAGCTTGGTGCACGCTCAATAGTTATTTTTACTATTATTGATATTATTTTAAGTTTGTTTTCTTTGTTTTTCATTGCTTAGGAAGGTTTAATATCCAAAAAAACGACGCAAACACGTGATAAAAAAAAATCGATTTTTTATTTTTTTATTTTTCATAATTTTGTTCTAAACACGTAACACTACTTCCAACTTAACTTTGGGCAGAAAGAAAAAGAAAACACGGTATATATATTTATATATATATATATATATATATATATATATTAAATGGAAATTCAAGAACATTCTTGAGGTTAAATGGTTACATTTCTACTTAACCGCCTCTGTGGTCTAGTGGTAGCACGCCGAAGGTACAGAGGTCCCGATTTAGATTCCCAGGGGTATACATATTGCATTCGGCTAAGATGGTTGTAAGACTTGTTCTCAGTCCGTCATCATCTCGTCAGGGCGACATGAGACTTGATGTTTTTTTCTAGTATAGTTTCTTGTTTAATATTTATCACATAAAAATAGCATTGTAAAATGCAAAATTTAGGACGCCTGGTTTGCTACCACTATCTTATCTAAGTCTATCGCCTTAGCAACAATGCTTTCAGCATTGTTGTGTTCCGATAGTTAATTGATAAAATAGCCATTTCCTCAGTAGTTGGGAATTCCGGAAAAACTGCGATCACCACCTTCAGCTTCATCATTAATTATAAACATCATGTATGATGACGACTGTTTTCCCCTTGTAAGTTAAAAACTTAAGAGATGAAATCTATCTATCTTGAATATATATAGAAAGGCGTGGTAATTAGACCAAGCAATGACGCATACATAGATTTTTTTCATCTACTTATATCTTTATGTTATTTCACCAGCTGCCCCATTCATGATTTTAAACTTATATACCTAGCCGAAGTCATTATAATACTCAAAGGACAGTTAGTCGATCGATGGCACAGTTCAACCTGCTACTGCAGGTAGCCAAGACGCTTTTACGATGCTCGGGATGGGTGCCAAATAAACTATCTTGAGCTCTTCTGCAATTGATTCAATCAATCTCGAATTTAAAATGTATCAAATTTCTTCATTAGATTCACTCATCTTGTCAGTAAGAAAAACAAATGAAAATCACACATTTTCCTAATTTAAATTTGCAATTATCTTCTTTAAAATTTAAACTTTTAATGATTCGAAAACCAGCCAGATGCAAATAGTATATATAGCCAAAGATATATTATTACAAGTTCATACATACAATATGCGAAAAGACTTTTTCCCCAACCTAAAAATTTTTTTTTAAACATAGTTGGGTTTTTTTTAATAAACAACGTGGATACTCTTAGCCTTCATCATACGATGTTAAGCATTGATAAGGCTGAAGATGGAAGTGAGCCACTCCCAGAATCCTCAATCACTTAGGAACTGGCTACCTTTTCTCTAACTGCCGGAACACAACAATGCTGACAACATTGTTTTTATGGCGTCAGACTTAAATAACATGGTGGTAGCTAGCCAGGCGGGCTTACAACAAGTCCTACCACCAACCAAACAGAATAAAATATTTTATGATTTTGTAATATTTGCATTTTTAATGCTATTTTTATACTTATGGTAAATTTTAAATAGAAAAATATTGGAAAAAAATTAACTCGGCCACAAATGAATTCTCAGACGGGAATCGAACCCGCGACCTTTGAAAATCCGGTCCAATGCTCTAACCGCTGAGCTACCGAGATATGTACTCCCGTTGGGAATGGACCCAAGACCCCTGGGTCTCATGAGGCGGACTTACTCTTGACCTCAATCAGGGCGTAGATGAGGCCTACGATATAGATAAATGCGAAAGTGTGTTTGTTTGTCCCTCGTTCACGCAACTAAGCAATTAATCGACTGGATACTTGGCATAGAGATAGTCAACTAGCCCGGTGAGCTTCCGTACTTAGCAGCGGCATTGGAATAGTCTTGTCTAAATATTTTTCGTTTCCCCGTTTTTTTCTTCCTCAACTCATCATCCAAGCTTACTTCCACCATAATCACCCACACTCATACACCGACCCACGTAATCACTCATTAATACACACAAACCCACATACACACACGCACTCACGCACGCTTATATTCACGCACGCACACCTGTGATCTGCAGATAATCTTTATTTTATTTTAATGTTTTTGTTTTTCTTTCTAGTTTTAATAATTACCTAGATCTGTATCTTTTTATTATTAATCAGAGTAGTATCACAGCTTTGTAACTAAGTTTCAGCTCATTGCCACATCTGTCCGAGGTGGTGGGAGCCTGGTGACCTGTACTTACAGGTATTAATTTACCTACTTCAGGCATCAGTCTCACACAAACTAGGTTTAGATAGTCTTAAGGCACTACCAAGTTCTTTGTTTGTGACGAGAAATAAAGATTTTATTTATTTATTTATTATTTATTTATTTATAGTTGAAAGGACGGAAAGTAACATTACGTTACTTTGATCCAGTAATTTGAAACCGCAGGCGACAGCTAGTTAAATAAGACGTATAGATGCTATTTTGCTTCTTTTATAAGCAAAGCAAAACAAAAATCTTACTCGCATTTCATTTCATGAGTAAACCGACTCAAACAAAACGATTTAATTCAAATGTAACCACAGAATGTCTGTCCGTTTCCATGTTTTCATTTTTCCGCTGGAATCCGGGAAGACTGTTCATTACAATGCCGTCACTTAAATTGCAAGACAAAGCGGACATTTCTGAGAGCAAGCGGAAAAAGCGAAAAAAACGAGACATCTTGTTCTGTGTATTGCCGCGGTTTCATTCCGGATTGCTATAAAAAACAACGTCAAAATTGCGCTCGGTATCTTCCGGGCTCTTGACGCGGATTTGTGATTGCGATATCACGAATGAGATGAGAATAAGATTTTAGAATCTTGCAAGAGAATCTTATTTGTTATTTAATTTATGTGTTTCTCGCGTGAGTTGGAAATCCATACTGATGCGTAAAATATTACGTAACAATTTTTAAACAAAACAAGCACTTCTCAGACTACGCTATAATATAATAGCATATAGCTTATAGCTCATAGCACAACGATATCGCCCACCATACATTTACTAAGATAGCGTATAGTAAGCCAATAATATATATTATAGCTAGTTGTGAACGTGTTCTAAGTAAATGTATGGTGAGCGATATCGTTGTGCTATGAGCTAGAAGCTTTATGCTATTATATTATAGCGTAGTCTGAAAAGCGCTACAGCCTTTACTGATTTAACCCTCTGCGACTGACGTGGCTCAATTTTTATAATTGTACTGACGTGGTCTACGAGACACCATTTCAACAGCAAATCTTTTTATATTATTCAATTATGCAGCTGCTTTATTTATGTTTATTAGATCTTGAGCCTTTATTTAATATAAAGTGAACTTTGAATAGGAAAAAAATGTTTTTTGTATCTTAACAGTGTTTATTGACTTCACAGAAATCACTCTAAGAATCTCTGCATATACATTAATGACATAGAAAATATTAAAAAAAACAACTTTGTCTAATGATAAACTTTAGACATTTTGAAAATTAACCATTACAATAATAAGTATAGAAAACATAAGATCGATTCATTGGTTGACTTCAAAACAGAGTTAGTCAGAATTACATTATAAAACAGTTTCAAAATCACAGCTTATATACCCAGCAGCGGTGGGTGTCATGTGTCTGAGACGACGACGACGACGACGAATATATTTATTACGAGTCTCAATCGTAAAAGTTTAGCATTGTATATGTGTATTTGATACACAATGATGAAATTTTATTATGGCTACATAATTTTGTTTAACGTATTATATAGCAGAGTAACCTCCGACCGCTTAAGGCACAAAAAAATTATCTATTCTGTGCTACATGGTTTTAGATTAAGGCCCTTACACACCGCAGGAGTTCCCGTGCCATAAAGCTGCGTGTTTAAGACGAGGTTTTTTGCAAACAACCTCATGCAAATCCACGCGAGGTTATGCGTAAAACTTTAAGGTTATGAGGGAACACAGCAGCTCACCCCTTTGATACGCCGCTGGGGATTAAATACTGAAGGAAAAGGTTGTTTCTGGGGCTTTTGCAGACGATTTAGAAAGGTTATGGTGTTCTTGCTTTATTTATGACTAGAGACCGGGCGCGGTTTCACCCGCGTGGTTCCCGTTCCCGTGGGAATTTTGGGATCATTTATAGCCTATGTTACTACTTGGGGTCTAAGGATTCTCTATACCAAATTTCGTCAAAATCGGTCTAGTAGTTTTTGAGTTTATTCGTTCATACAAAAATACAAATCTTTCCTCTTTATAATATTAATATATAATATAGTATAGATAATGTATGTAATACCAAACACACCGTATTTTGCTCGTAGTCCAAACGCGTTGTTCGCCTGGGTAGACCATGGTAGGTAACATACAATAAAAACTGACAACAAAATTAGAGTCGGAAGCCGGGACGTTGTTGTTTGGGACCGATACCGCGGGCCCGGTGGGTGTTTGGGACCGGGACCGCGGTACCGAACGCCAGCTAATTTGGAGGCACTTGTGGTGAAGACTTGAAGTAAAGAGTAACTAAAAGGATTGGTAGGGCCCTGATGGACACAATTATTTTAGAGCTCAGCCTTTTACGCAAGGAGCAATATCGTAAGTGAGATGACGCTATACGCGAACAGGTAAGAGTGTTTATGCATGTCATTGAGATCTGACCTGTCATAACTAGGTTAAGTCAACAACGGTTGTCTCGGAGGTACAACGTAAAGAGGTCATTACGTAGTTACAGTGACAGATTGTCTAAGTTTGGCATGATCCCGTTACATACTCGCCGGAAAAGATATGATCTACTTTGCTTACTTTAAATTTTACACTCGACTATCGATTCAGTAGATTTGCTGTCTTCGGTTGAGCTTAACACCAGGCACCGGTCACAGATAAAGATAAAACGATAAAGATAAAGATAGAGTTATTTGTTAAAACACGGGTCTACAGTACATGTACAAGCACAGTACAAGTAAAGTGTGGTGACAAAAAATATAAATGTCCCTTACATGTTTTGCCGAAAAAACGGCGTACAAATTTCAAGTTATTTATTTAATACAAAAATTCTTTGATATCATAAAAACATTTGGTTACGAGAAAATTTTTCAAATGTATTTTAAATAAGATTAAGGGTAATTGTTTCATGGATTTGGGTAGTTTGTTGTATATAACAGAGGCTAAACAGAAAACACTTTTGTGCATTAGTGCTATATTAAATGGTACAATGCACAGTTTATCATTACCCCTTCGACTACGACTACATACATCATCAAGACGACTAAATAGTTTTGTGTTGGTTTTAACGAAAACAGCGACCTCATATATAAACAGAGAAGGTAAGGATCTTATATTTAATAAAATAATCTTTACAACTATCAATACTTTGAAGACCAAACATTGCCCTAATGCACTTTTTTTGGGACTTAAAAACAATTTCTTTATTTGTTGAGTTTCCCCAGAAAATTACACCAAATCTTAGGATCGAATGAACAGTACCATGATAAGCTCTGATGTTTATAACAGCGGATAATTTATAAAGAGCATATGCAGAGGAACTAATTCTAATGATTAATGCCTCCGTATATGGTTTCCAATTTAAATTCTTATCAATAACAATACCGAGAAATTTAGTTGTGTCAGCTGTACTTAGTAAAGTGCCTTGATAATTAATGCTAAAATTTGGAGTAGCTATATATGCGTTGAGTAAAATACATTAGTTTTGTTTTGGTTAAATTTATCTTAAGATTGTTGTCATTCATCCACTGTATTAGTGATTCGATAGTTTTATTGATGTCGTCCTCATAAGAAGTGTTTTTTTTAGAGTCTATGGTAACTGTGCTATCATCGGCAAAAAGCGTTATTGGATATTTTGTGACTAACGGTAGATCATTAATGTGTATGATAAAAATCAATGGTCCTAATACACTGCCCTGAGGAACACCAAACATTACAGTACGATTGTTAGATTTATAGATTTCCTCACGTTTTTTATTTATATTTATTTTAGCGATCTCTGTGTATTGAATTCTATTTTTTAGATACGATTCCATTAATCATTAATTGAAGTATATTGCCCCTAATACCATAAGCCTCCAATTTATTTAGCAGTATGTCATGACTCACATAGTCAAAGGCTTTATTGTTTTGGTTCGCATAAGTTTAAAATAAAATGCATGCTGTGTGACGCACTACGAAAATCACCGGTATTACGAGTGACATAAAGCTCTCTCAAGGTCAAACTGCTATTTTTTTTATTCATCACGGGTGACTTTTTGCTTAATTATACCTGATGTTAAGTATTGATAAGGCTGAAGATGGTAGCGAGCCTCTCCCGGAATCCTCAACCACTGAGGAACTGGCTATCTTATCTCTAACTGCCGGTACACAACTATGCTGAAAACATTGTTGTTATGGCGTCAGTCTTAGATAAGATGGTGGTAGTTAGCCAGGCGGGCTTATAACAAGTCCTACCACCAACCAAACCGAATACAATATGTACTCCCATTGGGAATGGGCCCGAGAACCCTGGGTCTCATACCGGTGGATGTTATTAATAGACCACAGCACAACAAGTCTTACCACCAAACCACTAGACCACGGGTTGGACCAGAACTACCACTAGGCGGTGAACCAGAACAGCCCTCTAGCATGAACACTGCTATCTCATGCGATATGATATAACTCATGATTCTGTTGTAGGGATGATGGTGGTAGTATGGAAAAGAGTGGAAGATGGTGAATCACTAGTAGGAAGGTAAAATGTTGAGCTCCTCCTCTGGACTGGGTATTGGAAGTCCGACCGCGGCCCGACTTAAGTGCGTTGGACTTGGTATATATGTAAAGCGGCAGGTGAAACTTTGTAAGCGCGATGTAGGTTTCTATACATGTTGATTAATTTCACACTGAGTTGTTGTCAGCGCCATCTATTGTCACGGCAGGTAGGTTCTTTCTTGCACTGTGTGTTGTTATATGTAAGGCGTCAGGTAGTTTAAGATGTGAGCGGGATGGGGACAGAGACACGTTATCGCAATATAATTGTCGGTAGAAGCCAGTCTGAGAGCTAGTATTAAGAGAATTTGCTCGTTCCTGGTTGACTGAATATAAGTCTCATAGGCAGTCCACTCGTTCGTGATTGGGTAAAGATACTTTTAGCCAATCACGAACTTACTTTCAGCCGAACAAGGCATGAACACAGGCATGTTTATTCTATGCCAAAAAGAGTCCTCTCAACATGACTTACTTTCCGAGGTACAACTGTACCAATCACCGACGATCTCGACATTCTTGGCATGAGGTCGTTGTCAGATCTCAACATCAACTCGTGACAACATCGAGTTGAAAGCTCAAACTGCAGGAAAAAACTGGGTATCTTAAATAAATCAGTCAGTCGTCAGCCAGCTGTTGATTATACAGTCGACAGCAAATACGGCTATACATTTGCTCTACAAAAACCGCCGCTTAATATTACGAGCGACGTAAGCTCTCTCAAGGTAAAAGAGTAAAACCGTAGTTGTTGTTGACTGTACCAACTTCACTACATAGTATAAAGCAAAGTCGCTTCCCGCTGTCTGTCCCTATGTATGCTTAGATCTTTAAAACTACGCAACGGATTTTGATGCGGTTTTTTTTTATAGATAGAGTGATTCAAGAGGAAGTTTATATGTATAATAACCTTCAATATATAGTAGAGAAATACTGTAATTTTTGAGGTTTCTAATGTGATTACATTTTTTCCGCTTACATTGCAAACCTTACGAGATTTATCAAAATAATGTACTAAGTATTTGTACACCTTGACAAGGTCTACAGAAAAGTCCGCGGTGGTATATGTTTATCTCTTATGGATAACCCACAATAGCATAAGTCGTGTAGTCCACGCGGGCGAAGCCGCGGGCGTGAAGCTAGTACCAAATAAAATATAATAAATAATTAAACACTAAGTGACAAATAAGAAGGGTTTAATTACGACAGTTTATTAAATATGCCTGATAAAAAGCCGCGTGTTCCTGCGGGAACGTCCTTTGAGCCTGTACCCATCTCACTGGTATCCCGACGGCCAGCGGGAATCGTTGACGACCACATTAAATTAAAAGATAAATTAATTATGCGTCATAATTTTGTTGGGCCTAAACAAAAACCTCTTATACCTCTTTTTCATACAGGTAAAAGTACATTCAGGACAACGAGATGAGAGGAGATGATGAATTATGTAACAAAGGATCTTTACAATAATTCTGAATCTTCCACTTAATCATTTCGTGATGTTATTTAATTAGGACTCACGAGATTAGAAAATATAGCATTTTAAATAAGAAAATATTATTTCCGTTTATAAATTGAAATTGCATTAATACTTGCCAAAAAATATTGTACAAGGAAGTAGGTCGTGTTAAGGCTTAGATAAAAACATTGTGTGTAAATGTGTTAATACATTATTGTAATTACATCCTTCAGATTCCAAATAAATTAATAATAAACATATAAACATACTACACTACCTTATACTAACTATAACAAAACCCCGTCCAACTCGCAGCCGCGTGGCATAGTAATAAGAAAATTTGAATATAATAAAATTCATTTTATCATCACTATTACCTTGAACAATATACATTCCTAATAATGGATAACGATTTTTCTTATCTATTTTATCCTTTTCAAAATTTACTTTCTTGTCAAGTCTACGCCCTTGTTCATGGACTAATTTTCGCAAATCGCAGTCTGACATTGTTCCTGACACAGAACACAGAAAGTATTTTTTCTGTGTTCCTGAGATTATCGAGACAAAGTAAACAATTATTTTTCGTTTTATTTTTTGCATGTACAAATACATTTATTTGAAAATATTTTTATTTGTTAAAACTTATTCATTTTGCATTTTACAATACTATTTTTACGTGATAAATATTAAACAAGAAAATATACTAAAAAAGCAACTTGTATCATGTCACCCTGACGGGATTTTCATTTTTAGTATTTATCACATAAAAATAGTATTGTAAAATGCAAAATTAAAAAGTTACAATTAGACTTGGCTGTTTCATCTTAATCGATAGTCAAACATTTGTAAAAATGTTTCCTTCGAATGCGAGGATATTATCACTCTTTCATCCTCCACTATTTCATTCCTTCAATACAGTACCTTCTAAATGCCCATAAAAGTTTATAAACTTTAGGTTCAGCTATAAGTATTATAAAAAATACAATTTAAAAAATTACCATTTGTATCTTTTACAAAGGTCTTAAATGATTTAAACAGCAGCATACAAAACGGTCACCTCGGTAGTAGTAACCGAGGTGACACATGGGCCCGGGACTGACCTGTGGCAGGCAATTAGTGCAAAAGTAGCCTTATTATAAACCTCATATACTATACATTCCTATATTCAAAAGTTGTCTGGAAGAGATCACTCTTAGCGATAAAACCGCCTTTGTCCATATAGATATTTTTTTTCTTGTGTTCTGTAAGTACTGTATCTTTGTGTGTGCAATATAGCGTTTGATCTATATTTTCTGTCACCTTTCATACAAGGTTTATTGGCGCTGGAATATCTAATACATTTTTTCCACTTATTTATTGTCAGGGCATTCGTTACGCACAAACAATCGAACCTTATGGGACATATTCCGTTTATGAAAGTAACTAAGTATATAATAAACATATTTTTCTTTTCATTTTTTATTAAGTAACTTCAGAATACCTACACACAAACCCAATAGGCAACAATGTCTTTATTATGTCAAGGGCCCTGTTGCTTGTACCACAGGTTCAACCTACTACATGCAACAGTAGTCACCAATTTCAATTCCAAGTTATACAAGCCTTATTGTATCTTACAACATGTTATTGAAACAGTGTATGTAACTCTTTTCTTAAAATAAACATTATTTTATTTTTATTTTATTTTATCTTTATTTTATACTAGCTGTGCCCGCAACTTCGTTCGCGTGAGAACCGGAACATCGTTTGCAATACTTCCCGACGAAATTGTTGGTAAGGCGGTATTCCAGGGATCTTGTAAGTACTGGCGACGGCACATTAAGTTTCACTTGTTGGTCTTGAGTGTGTTCTTATAAAGGAAATGATATGAGTAATGTTTAGTATTTCAATTCTTTATTATAAAAATACACCAAAAAATTACAATTCATATATTTAACAAAAGTCTCAAATGGTTTAAAGACCAACATATAAAACGGACACCTCGGTAGTCGGTAACCGAGGTGACACATGGCGCGCAGACGGTCCTACCCTCGTCAGGGGTCCGGGACTGACCTGTGGCAGGCAATTGGTGGAAAAGTGGCCTTATTTCTCGAATTATTTCTAAATTTGCTAAATCCGGGGATCTTGTAGGTACTAGCAGCAGCACACTAAGTTTCACTTGTCGATCTTGAGTGTGTGTTTTTATAGAGGAAGTGATGAGAGCAGTGGTTTGAGCTTCAATTGTTACACGCTGTCAGGGTTTAAAAAATGACAAATTACTCCAATGTACTTTGTAGGTTACTATAATCATTTATTACGTTGTATGTACATCTTAAGTTTTGGCACACACTGTTCATTAAAATAAAATAACTTTTACGTATTACCAGCTGCCGTGGTCACGGGATGACTGTCATCCAGTCATCCCGTGACCACGGCAACTGAAAAGGTGCCGAAAAAAAAAAAGCCCTAAAAAACCTAAAAATACGGACAATTACAACTTGGTTCGTGAAATATATTTATTTCAATTATTACGTTGTATTCAAAATCAATTTAGTGTTTCAATTTTGCACACGTTGATGTAGTATTGATTGTATTTAAACACTTTTTAAACCAACTTTGTGGTCTAGACGTAAGACTGTCTCCATAAAAGCAATGTTTTCAGCATTGTTGTGGTCCCAGTGTTAGTTATGAGATAGCCAGTTTTTCCGTGGGTGAGGATTCCACCTTCAACGTTTTAATGGAAAAGCGTGATTCCAATTGCAGCTTTATAATAACATAACATCTAGAATGATGCTTTAGTTTTTTCCCGCTGTAGATAAAAAGGGGTGTATTAAAATAGGCTTTCCAAGATCAAGAAAGTTGCATTTTTTTACTTTTTGTACACTGATTCACACACAAACACGCACTATTTAGACGACACCGACAGTGCAAAGACTTTAATATCGGACATTTTGGTCGGACCCTTCTCATGAGCGCCAGGGGACAACGCCGGCGACGCGGCTAGGGAAACTGGCTGTGTAGATAAGTGTGCAAGTAGACATTTTTATATTTGTCTGGTTTAAATTTATATTGCACTGTATTATTTTTTATAAAATATGGAAAAGAATATGAGAAGACTATGAATCCAATGAAACTTGAAAAATGTGATAAGTATTTATCGAATAAAAAAAAGGACCAATCCTTTTTGTAATGCCACGATATAAACAGACGGATTGTCGGGTTTTACTATAAGCAAAAACAATTTCCCGATGTCTACCAAGGTGGATAACGCGAGACCATGGGCAATTAAGGTCTATTTTAGATTAAATTAAATAAATATCAGAAACATTCACCTAAGTAATTCCGAGTTAAGTACTGACCTTATTTTTGTAAAATAAAATTGTCTATTTTTTCACTTAGCCTACCTAAGTCAAAAAAATCAAAAAAAAATCAAAAATCTTTATTTACCTTAGAACTAAACTATAACAATATTTATCTGGAGTCCCCTTTTAAACATAAAAATGTCTGTAGTAAGGGACTCCGCTCCTCCTTATATAAAACAGGACTAAGGTGTGTACATGATCAATAAACTAAAAAAATATAACATCACAAAAAAGAAAGGCAAAGAAAAAGCAAAACAATTATATTATAACGATGACATAATTATGTAATTATATAAAATAGTCTATGTATATTAATAATGTAAGTGTGTATGTGTGTGTGTATGTGTGTGTGTATGTGTGTGTGTGTGTGTGTGTATGTGTGTGTGTTCGTGTGTGTGTGTGTGTGTGTGGTTGTATGTGTGTGCATATGTTTTTGTTTGTTCGTGTATATCTTTGTATTTATGCGTGGAAAGTGATAAGTAATAATTTGTACCTAACTAATAATTTGTACAAGAATAAAATGTTTCATAGGACTATTCTACATAGGTACGTTTTCCATATGCAGACTTAATTGCCAAGTAGGTACAATAATTATTTACGTATAGCAACAAATTGTTTTCATTGAAATAAAACTACTTTTAAGGATATCTAACGCGCTATTTTTCTCGAACGAAGTTGTAATTGTCCATATTTTTAGGTTTAGGAGCTTGGACCTTTACAACTGCCGTGGTCACTGACGTGGTCGCTGCTGTAAAGGTGCCGAAACGTCGGGAAAATCAATAACCCCTAAAAGACCTAAAAATACGGACAATTACAACTTAGTTCGTGAAAATATAGCGCGTTTGATATCCGTAAAAGTTGTTTTATTTCAATGAACAGTGCGCGCCTAAACATAAAATGTACGTATGTAAATTGTAAATTCAATTTAATCAAAAAACTTCGTAAAGCATTTCCAGCGAAAAGTATCGCCCCACCACTATTTTTCCGGGCGTAGGGTGTTAACAATTTGTGCACACGTTGTGATAATCTGTCCCAGCATGTGTCCGTAATTTATGGGCACCCTGTACGGTTAGCACGAAAACTTTTGAAATAGTATTGAGAAAGGGTTTGAATCGTCACGTCAGAAATGTATAGGGAAATGTAGTTCTGTTTACTTAGCCTCAATTCAACCAGCCCCCTAATTGTCTAATTTCTAAATCTATCGCAATCCCTTTCAATTCATCAATTGAAAGATATTTACATACTTCAAACCGCAGTAAATAAAAGTGCAGTAAATGTAAAATTGCAATAAAACACCTCTTAACACACCTCAAAAAACACCTCTTAGCATTGCAAAATACAGAATGGTCACGCATACCTTAGGTGTTTTCACTTCGCACTTAGCGTTACGGGGATCGCACCTGATGAGGCCGCAATAGTTTTTCCTGAGCATGGAGCATATCTTTACGAACTGGATGAACATTTGCTCAGTACTAAAAATCGCTGGACATAAACGCTTTGGTATTGCAACAACCACATGGCATTATTTATATTTTTACTTATATACAAAACGTGGCGCATTTGACGTGGAAGGAAGTGAGGTGGAGGCGATGACATTGACATATTATAAGTCTATCAATCTGTCCCGTCTGCCAACCAATCACCGACTGTCGTTTCTTCGAGTCATCGGCAAACAACAGTGCACATAATGCCATAATATTATATTTTTATTTATCTACCTGTATGACTTTTTATATTTATACATTTTATTGCTTTATATTTTTATTTATAAATTTTGTTATTTATCTATTATTATTTTACTTGTTTTTGACTGTCTGTGTCCTTTGTAAACCCCGTCAGAATAACAGCGCTACTGGGTCACTTTGCACATCTATTAGTGGCTCAGTAGCATTATGCTGAGACGGGGTATTTATTGGCCCTGCACGCTTAATTTGTTTTTCATCTATACGTTAATATTGTAGCTCCTTGTATTATTGTGTGTGTGTATCTTCTGTGTGTATGTGGCTAATAAATGTTTTATCTTTCTTTCTTTCTTTCTTTCTTTCAATAAGCTTGCAAAAATGAGCATAAAAGGTAATGGCAGCTGCTTCTCAAAAACATTTTGTTTTTTTTTCTTATATTTATGTTATTTTGTCTTTATAACTTTGTTGATGTAATATTAAGACATTTCTCAGAATTTACTTATATTTAACCTTAAATATAAGTAAAGTAAGATCTCAGAAAGTAAGTTCTGAAAATGTTAATAAAGCACCTGCTTTATTAAACGTTTTATCTGCGCTCCATATCGAACGACGTGGATTGTAATATCAAAATGAATTTAACGGTTATTCAAAAAGACTGGAGTCAGATAGGTGTACGCTTTCTCGGTAAAAATAGAAAATTAATATGTATTCAATAAGTATGCTTGATCTCGATCTCAATTCGGTGGATATTTATTTTATTTGTTCGTTCATATTTCATTAATTCCTCCTATTTGTACTTGTATTCTCGGAAATTGTTTTTTGCGTCTTTCACGGCCTGATTTTTATTTGTTCAGAAGTGCCTATTAGAGGTAAACTGGTATATTTTGCGTTAAATGTAACGTCTTCTAAGAAACATTACAAGTGTAGAAAAAAAACGTCTACATCTACTCAGACGGGACTCGAACCATAAGCTGTCTGAGCCACTGTTTTTTTTGCATTTTATTACCGAGACGTTTCAGGTTTTTTCACCATATCACCATAACCCGTAACAACATTTTATAAGCCAGCCTGTTTCATTATCGTATCAAATTCATAAATAGGGTTCAATTCGTCGAGTTTAAATAAGTTTATATTTTTTTTTAAGGTATGTTCACCGATTATTCGAAAATGGCTGGACAGATTGGAATGATTCAAACGCTATTACATCGTTCGTTCCCAAGTTGATCCCTTTTTGAAATTTTGAAATCGGTTCAGTAGTTTAGTTTATATGAAATAACTTATTCTAAATTAAAAAATTGTGAAACAAAACTTTAAAAGAAAAAACAATAACCGATTTTATTTATAAAAAGTTTATTTACAATTTTTTAATTTTTCAATGCTATTTTTATACTTAAGTTATATTGCAAATGGAAAAATATTGGAAAATATCAACTCGGCCACAAGTTTTACTCAGATGGGACTCGAACCCGAACTCGATGGAAATCCGGAAAGAGCATTGGACCGGATTTCCAAAGGTCGTGGATTCGAGTCACATCTGAGAATTCACTTGTGGCCAAATTGTTTTTTCCAATATTTTTCTTTTTAAAATTTATCATAAGTATAAAAATAGCATTGAAAAATGCAAAAATTCAAAAATCATTGAAAAAATGTTTAGTTTACTGATTTTTTCCTGTATTTGTAGTAAAAGACGATATCACTTGCATAGTTCTAGTGCAACAGGAAGTATCCTATGAATTATGATTCCCTCATGAGTGTCGAAATATTCGTTTTTGCAGCATAAATGGGCCCTACCTTTTTTGCGTTAATTTAGCATTTTTATTTTTTCACAGCTTTCAGAGATTCTTGACCTGAATATATGGTTTTAATTTCAACCTGATACCTCCACGCGTTCCCGAGTTTTTCCCGAAATTTAGTTACCAAAACTAAAAACTATATTATTATGATTTAATAACAAATGTGTAGTTTTCAGTTTTTTTCTTGTATTTATAGTAAATTATGATTTTACTTGCCAAATTTCATAGTTGCAGGTCAACGCGAAATACCCAATGAATTTTGATTCCCTTGAGAGTGTCGAAATATACGTTTTTTTGCGGCATAAACGGTCCAAGTTAATTGTGTATCATTGACTAGCCTTTCTGATTTAATACAAATGTTTTGTTACTTGATAATAACGACGCGCGCAGCCAATACTATGTGCCATCGACCAAAGACACGACCGACGGCAGGTCTGACTTACGGGTAGGTATATGTCCGAAGAATGTACTTCTTGAATATACTAATATTATAAAGAGGAAAGATTTGGTTGTTTTTGTTTGTTGGCATTGAATAGGCTCCGAAACTACTGGACGGATTTGGATAAAATTTGGTACAAAGATAGTAGATAAACTGGTTATGAAAATAGAATACTTTTAATCCCGATAATCCAACAGGAACGGAAACAACGCGGGTGAAACCGCGAGCGGCCGCTAGTTTTGAAATAAAACTATCGAATGGTTAGAAATGTTACAAATCTGTTACAAAAATATACATTTCTTCATACCTTTATCTAGATTTGTAATGTACCAGAAATAGATTTTATGATTTTGCCTCGACACTTTTTTTTTTTTTTTATGACCAACGGGAAGACTCTTAGCCTTCATAATACCTGATGTTAAGTATCGATAAGGCTGAAGATGGAAGCGAGCCTCTCCCGGAATCCTCAATCACTGAGGAACTGGCTATCTTATCTCAAACTGCCGGAACACAACAATGCTGAAAACATAGTTGTTATGGCGTGAGACTTAGATAAGATGGTGGTAGCTAGCCAGGCGGACCTACAACAAGTCCTACCACCAACCAAACCGAATACAATATGTACCCCCGCTGGGAATCGAACACGGGACCCCTGAGTCTGATACCGGTGGTTGTACCACTAGACCACAGAGGCGGTAAAAGGCGGTTTTCTTTTCGAACCGGCAATCAATTGGTTTAATTAGTGAACATCAATAATATTTAGCATCGTGTAGTTTATGTGTATTTTTCTGTTTTAATCGCTATAGTTATTTAACCGCCTCTGTGGTCTAGTGGTACAACCACCGGCATCAGACCCAGGGGCCCCGGGATCGATTCCCAGCGGGGCGTACATATTGTATTCGGTTTGGTTGGTGATAGGACTTGCTGTAAGTCTGCCTGGCTAGCTACCACCGTCTCATCTAAGCCTGACGCCATAACAACAATGTTTTCAGCATTGTTGTGTTCCGGCAATTCGAGATAAGATAGCCAGTTCCTCAGTGGCTGAGGATTCCATCTTTCAGTTTTATCAATACTTAACATCGTATGATGAAGGCTAAGAGTCTCCCCGTCAAAACAAAGAAGTGATTTCGTGGCTTTTTCGCCAAACCTGCAAAATCGGTCTCGCTCCCGCGTGCGTTTCATTTCTCATTTCTATCTCGCGTCAGTCGTATGGCGCCTTAACGGTTAGACCTAGAGAGTGCCCTTATGTTGATCATAATAGCGGCTGTTTTCGCAGTGCCAGTGTAGAACCTGTAGAATTTGTTGATCGTATCACGCTGCAGTACCGTGCAGTAAATTGCAGGCGCATACCTATTTATTCCCGATTCCCGACTTCAAGCAAGAAGGTTCCCGAACCATAATTTAGCTGGTAGTTTGGACCTGTCACGTATGCGGGAAGAATGCGCCTTCCCGGATGTTTTATTAAGGAAAAGTTTAATCACATCCCCCCTTAAACCTCCCTCCTCCCCCCTCTTTAGGGCGACATCCGGAACTTTAGGAATTCCGAGTTAACTCGCGAGCGTAATGAGACGAACTTGGCTGGAGCATAATATTGCATTGCTTCGGATGGTTTATGTATGACATTGAAAGTCTATTAGCTTTTGATGACTTTGCATTAAAAGACATGTTAAGCAAAGCTAACAAGGTAGATAATTATTTAAAAGACCACAATGCATGGATGTGATACTAACATAACAACATAACTATTGTCAATGTATAAAAGGAAAATATTCTAGCAAACTGAGTATGAGAAAATTTTCCTCCTATATTTAAATTTCAAGACTGTAGATTTGTGTTTGGCAACAACATGTTTCTTTGTAAATGTTGTTGCTTATGTTAAAGTTAATAAGTTTCTTGCGGCCGTTCTTCTTGTCAGTTAAAAGATGTCCTGAATGGCTGGCAAGGAAAATAAAATTGACGATTCGAATGCACTTATCCATAAGTCTATTTAAATAAAAATATTTGACTTTGAGAGACAAGCTTTCGCCCGTGACGTCGTTCGCGTGGAAATTAGACAAAAACCTTTAATCAGCTAGGCGATGCGTAAAATCAATCGTATTCATTTGACAGTTCATATTGTAGGTATCATAATAAATGTCATTCCATACAAATTGCAACCGAACGAATACGATATGAAATGAACACTACTCTCTAAGCACGAAACCCGTAGTTTCCGCCTAAGTTACGGACGTTTCCTACTCCGTATCACCTACGGACAGCTTATTAGTTCGGAGACCCGAACTAAGAATGAATGAGAATATGTTTTACCGCGCACTAGAACTACCGCGCGCGGACGCTCATCTCTCCAGAGCTCTCCTTAAACTCAGTAGACCGCTGTTACGTTTGATAACAGGGGCCATCACTGGCCACGGTAACTTTAACAAGCACCTTTTCAATATAGGTTTCACTGACAGCCCACTATGCAGAGGCTGCATGGAGGAAAAAGAGACAGCTGCTCACGTCCTGTTGGATTGTGACGGAGTAGCCCCTTACCGGGCGCAGTACCTCGGCTCACCAGGCAGTCTCCGGGAAGCCGTCTCTGACGTGAAGGCGCTGACACCCTCCGGACGCAAAATAGGCGCAAAAAGTCGTCGAGTTGCGGAAACCGCCCATATTGTATGAAGAAGAAGAAGAAATACGTTTTGACATTGTCCCTACTCCCAATGTGTTTGTCCCATTTGTCCAAAACTAGTACATCCGAAATCAATAGAGAGTAGGCTCCATCCGTAGTTTCGGGAAACTTACGGAAGGGGGCTAGTTTCTTAGTTGACGGGCTTAGAGAGTAGGTCTCCTGGGGGCCTACCGCCATCTCTTAACGCAATATTGTTTAATGTCAGTTTGTATCGGCGCAATGTTGTTATGTCATATCGTACCGCGAACCTCTTAAAACAAGCTTGTCTTTTGACGGAAGTTTTGTGGCGTCATCGCTCAATCATTCACTCAAACAAGATTTTTATCA
Source organism: Chrysoteuchia culmella (assembly GCA_910589605.1). Taxonomy (NCBI): domain Eukaryota; kingdom Metazoa; phylum Arthropoda; class Insecta; order Lepidoptera; family Crambidae; genus Chrysoteuchia; species Chrysoteuchia culmella. Next base: position 25,479,273 of record OU342643.1, on the reverse strand, counting down.
ATCAAACCTACTACGACGTCTTAGGTCAAATAAAGTCAAGTTTGCAATTTAAACAGTATTGAAACAAAAGGAAAACAAAACGTTCAGACATGACGGTTTCTAAAAGATGGCGGTAGGCCTGCTGGTTAGTAATTGTTAAAAAACTGAGGAAATGGTTAGATTTTTACTTCCAATTATGGCCAGTGGTAGCACCCTTCGGTGTCAGGTACAGAGTACATATTGTATTCGGTTTGGTTGGTTTCGCTTGTTTTAAGTCCGCCTGGCTTGCTATCATCATCTCATCTAAGAAACAATGCTTTTAGCGTTGTTGATTTCCGGCAGTTAAGACGCTATACGGTAAAAAAATGCTTTTTGTTATAAAACTGGACGACGGTTACAGATGTTACTTATCTGATATTACGAATTATATTTCTTCATACTTTTAACGGGATTTGTAGAGTTTCAGAAACATGATTTTATGATTTTGTCTCGACTCTTTTCCTTATTGAAAAGATCCCTTAAAAATACGAAAATTCAAGATTGTTCTCAGACATTCTACTACCGGGTAACATTATATGATATTAGAAATTGGTTTAATTAGTGGACACCAATAATTATTTAGCGTGCCGTGTGGTGACGGCCTAAGAATACGCGTGTCACCACTCCCTTACATGCCTGGGATGTCGTAAGAGTCGACTAAGAGGCTCGACGCATTGAACACCTGTGCGAGAGAAGGAAAACTTGAAACAAACCCTACCAACCCGTCTGGCCAGCGTGGTAGCAGTAGGCTAATAGCTCACGCCTTTTGTGGCGTTCATACGACAAAAAGGGTGAGCTAGGAGAGGCTTATGTCCAGCCGTGGACGTCCACAGGCTGATGATGGAATAATATTTAGCATCGTATAGCTTCATATCGCTTTAAACGCTAATAGGTATTTTTACTAAGAAGTGATTTTGTCGTTTTTTCGCCGAATCTGCAAAATCGGTCTCGCTTCCGCGCGTGTCGTTTTCTCATTGCTATCTCGCTTCAGTCGTAAAGCGCCTTAATAGATAGCTAGTTCCTCAGTGGTTGAGAATTCCACCTTCTGCTTTATCATTGTTCATTAACATCAGGACGAATGATGACGGGTAATAGGTGTTTCCCCGTTGTAGGATAAAACTTAAGAGATGAAATTTATCTATCTTGAATATAGAAAGGCGTGGTAATTATAATAAGCAATGACGCATACATATATTTTTTTTTCATCTACTTATATCTTTATTTATGTCATTTCACCAGCTGCCCCATTTATGTACACGCGTTATAGAATTTATATACCTAGCCGAAGTAATTATAATACACAAAGGACATTTAGTCGATGGCGCATTTCAACCTGCTACTGTCACGGTTAATAAACTTACTATGCTCAGCCTGCCTAACATGACCATCATTATATCACGCGATATGATATGATACGTCATGCTGTCTTGCTTACCCCACTAAGGTGTAAGCGAGATATAGGATCTTTATCATGCGTCAATAGTCGATAAAAGCCGCTCATGCTAGGCCGGCAGTAGTAGGAAAATAAAATCGTGAATGATGAAATCAAACGGATATTTATTTATTCAAATACAAAGACCAACAATAAAATAAATTTAAAAAAAAATTGCATTCAAACACACCAATTATCTAGCCCACGTTAAGTTTCATGAAGAACTTGTGTTATGGATACTAGATAACGGATAAACATGCTTATATACTTTTTTGTAAATACATACATAATATACATAGTAAACACCCAGACCAAGACAAATAGACATGTTCATACACACAAAATATTTGTCTTGTCCGGGGATCGAACCCGGGACCTCTGGCGCAGAAGGCGGGCTTATTTCCCCTGCGCCAAACAGGTCAACAATGTATTCTCTTATAATTATGAATGGAGAAACAATCTTTGACGCGAAGCGTTTTAATCTTCCAAAGCTATCGCGAAAGAAATCGGAATGCCTTTAATTATTTTCCATCGAAAATTTGAACCCCTTTTTCAACAAGGGGTTCAGTCATGTTCATTACGTTGGACCCCTAAATCAATGCCGTTTTTTGGAATCAAAATCCAATAAAACCTCGATATGGACATACATTTCGATTTTTAGATAATTTACCCCTTTTTACATTCTTTAGATGAGGATTGTTCATTTTTAATTTCTAACCATAAGCCTGATAAAATAAATAAGTGAGTTATACTATAAAATAAAAAAAAAATAGAAAATTGGAAAAACGAAAATAATATTTGCAATCGTTGCTGTTTTAAGCACTGGTAAACCCTTTATGTTTTTATGTCCTCGCGCTGTCCCGTCTGGCGTAGAGAAGCACCCCCGGTTGGCGGATGGGGGATGGATCGGTAGCACAGCTGAGATACGCTATCCGGCTTGGTCCGATGGACCCGCTGACCGACGACGGGTGGGGTCCTCTAGCATTTAGGGATTAACACCCTGCTCACGTAAAAATCTACTGTTACCAAACCGACGCACAAAGAGCGTCTTTTGGTGTCGGAGGAAAGATCCGCTTTGGGTCGCTGCGCCGTGGGAAGTAAGAAGCAAGTTAAAGTCAAAGTCAAAGATTTTTATTCAAATAGAGTTATAGATAACTACTTTCGAATAATCCAAAAAAATTTTTCCCTAACAGCCATTCAGAACATCTTTTAACTGATAAGAAGAACGGCCGCAAGAAACTTATCAGCTTTGACAGAAACAACAACATTTACAATGGAACATGTTGTTGCCAAACACAAATTTACAATTTTGAAATATATTTAATATATGAGGAAAATAAGTAAGTAAGTAAACCTTCAATGTGAGTTCATTCATCTCTCATGAAGAAGAAAGGGTTAATAATTACTTTCCTAATGTAAAATGACATTGTGGAAAAGCGATTAAGTATAGAAGCAATAATGTAATAACTTCGCGACAAAATGAGTGGAGCAAGCCCGAACATGATTAAAACTTTAAACTCTCGTGTACTTCGGTACGGGGACTGTTACGTACGGTCTACTTTCTTGCTAATGTAATATCAGTTATGACTTGTGCTAGGGTTATAGGGGCAGGGCTGACACTTTGGTTTTTTATTAAAATTATTTTAGTATTTTTTTTTTAATATTGATTGGTATTTTTTGTGATATTTTTAGTAGTGTGATTTTAGTAAAAAAATAAAACTCGTTACTTTGACTTGTTTGCGTGTATGCGTATGTTTCAACCCTTCTTTCAACCAATTTGAGATTTATTTTCGCAACATTTGCTTTAAAACTTATATTTTTCTACACCAAAATGAAATGCAGTTTCTGTGATTAAGTGGAGTAAGCCCGAACATGATTAAAACTTTAACACGAGGACTTTACGTACGCCGTATGGTCTACTTTCTTGCAAATGTAATATCAGTTGTGCAGGGTTGCCGCTTTAGGGTTATAGGGGCAGGGTTGTGATTTAGATATTTTTTGGGTTAGTTTGTAGCTATTTTATTTTTATATTAAAACTATCTACCGGTGGATTTTCAATGCGTGGATGATTTGCTTCACTGTAATTTAAACTGTCATCTTTTTTTACCCTCAAGCTTTATTTTAGCAACAAAAATACATTTAACCTCACCAATGTAGACCATATTTTTTTACACCAAAAATCTTTTTGTAATAATTTCTGTGTTAAGCGAAAAAACACAAGAACTAACAATACTTTTGTCCACAGTTGTTTAGTAAATACAGTTTTATCACCTACATCAAAGAAGAGTACCAATCCATGTCAATATTAATAATTAAAGGTTTCTTTAGGACTGAATAACTTGCATCAAAATTTAGTTTGAACACAGAAGAGATATATGATTTTTAAATTTTTCAATTTTTCCATTTTATACTTATGATAAATTTTAAATAGAAAAATATTGGAAAGAATCAATTCGGCCACAAGTGAATTTTCTCCAATATTTTTCTATTTAAAATGTATCATAAGTACAGAAGAAATCTGTTGGCTGTATTTTCAAATTCCTTTTTTGCAATATTAATTTGAAAGAATAATAATCGCTGACAGCCCTACCGGTTACCCCTGTGAGGTTATTACACTTTTCAATTGCTCTCCACGTCGGACGAAGATTTTAACTTCACGTACGAGATTATGAGGATAATACGGATTTAATGAGAACGCTTTCCCGTGTTAAAACTGTTTCTTATCCTGCATCTGTCCGTTCGTGTCTTCATCAGTATTTAGTAAGAAAATTTACGGTAGAAGTAACTAAATGCAGCAATGGTGGCACAGTCAGCATTTAAGTTCTTCTTTCTTTGCTCCTATGTTATTATCCGAATATTAGATTATATAGAAGGAGATGTAAAAAATTAGAATTATGGCCTGCGCAGACGACGGACATTGAAGGACTTTTTGTCCGCGACACGACCTTATTACTAAGAACATAAAGTTGAATAAATAACGAGGACTATCGCGTACTTTTCGCGGATATACGCGGTCTAAGTTGAATCTTATTTGGTTAACAATTAAGACGTGTCGCGGACAAAAAGTCCTCCGTTATCCGTCGTCTGCGCTAGCTATTAGAAGACATTAATAGATTAGAAGATAGTTAAGAGGTGTTTGTAATACCTCCGCTGTCGCGTCGAGTCCCGTTACTCTTGTTTATTATTATAATGGAACGCGAAAGTTTAATATCATATACCTTCGCTGGTTCTTATATCCGTAACTTAATGTCTAAGCTACTCGAATTGTGTACAATTGTGTTACTTCTAAGATTGGCAAAACAGGGTTTGGCAGATTTGATATTAATCTGTTGTGCAATTCTATATGTTTCCATAATGTTTAATAATAATGTTCTAATAATGTTGATATAAGTACTATATAATAATTATATTCTTCTTAATGTTTTGCATGCCAGCTCCTGGTGAATGTGATGTGACTTCCATAATTAAAGATCTTTTATGTACCGCATTCTAGCAAATAAATTCTTGATTCTTGATAAAACCGATACAGAAACCTTAAAAAGCAATAAGTAAGTATGTATAACATTTTATAATACTGTTTTGGAACTCGCAAATCAACGTTTTCCATCAACAAACGCCGACAAACAAAACAGCCCTCAAATAAAAAAACAGCCAAATCTGTATGAAGTCAGTATTAATCTGAACGCCCAAATTTCACTTTGATTGTCGACAAAAACCTTAATGGATACATACCAGATCGATCGGCGACGCCATTTATTTATTTTCAATTTCCACTGAGTGCCAACACAAAATAAAAAAGGTTGCCAGAGGCACCGGCTCCGCTATACTTCATAAACTTGCCTGACGCGCTTGGCACAGTTTAAACAACCTTTGATCTAACTACAAATAAATAAATCTTATCTTTTCTTATCTTACAAACGGCTGAAATGACGCACTCACACAGATATATGCCGCTAGCTACTGTTTTAAAATTAAAAAAATCATACGTACATCTTTTGGCGCGCACTGTTCATTGAAATAAAACAACTTTTACCACGAACTAAGTTGTACTACTATAATTCGTGGAAATATAGCGCGTTTGATATCCGTAAAAGTTGTTTTAAAAAAAATCAATTCAAAATTCAATATTATTTATTCAGTCCCGGCTATTACAAGCACTTTTGAACCATAGAAGCTACGCCATCGCTTTACAAACCCTACGGCGGGAGACCTTGTAACGAGAAGAACCGGCAAGAACCGTCAAGGGCTATTTTTTTCTCCCTGTTTTATATCATACAGAGTCGTCAAATTGTAAAGTGACCTCAAACACACGTGTAATATCAATTTTCATCACAAAAACAAATACTAAAATAATAGTACATTTTATGGTTATCCTAGCCGTACACAATTTTCAACTCGCAAGGAAAGGACGCAAGGACTTACCATACATTTCTCGCATTAAAAGATTACTATACTGCAAGTTGTGACGTCCATACAGGTCAATAGTAATTTAATTTAGATAAAAATATTTAAGCTCTAAGCACAACGTTAAGACAAGCAGACTGAAGTAGACCCCATTCCGCTGGCGGCGGACTACAGTGAAAACCAGTGAGACCGAGGGGCCGACCGTGTAGGCTGCTACTGTAATCTCTGTTCTCTGTCAATCTGTGTCTGTCTGTGCAGTGTCTGTTTTCTGTATCTGTAGGTGATATTTGTGACATTAAAGAATTTATTGATATCGGTAAAATTATTGTTTTGTTGCAAAAGTAAAAAATGGTAGTTTCACCCGAGTTCTTTTCGTAATAACAGGTGTTTTAGGAGTCAATTATAACTCAATCTACCGTACATTTTTTATAATTATTATTTGATAAAAAAACGGCCAAGTGCGAGTCGGACTCGCGCACTGAGGGTTCCGTAAAATATTTTTTATTATATGATGTAACTAAATATTTTTTCATTATGCATTTTACAATGCTATTTTATATGATAAATATTAAACAAGAAATTATACTAGAAAAAAGCAACTTGTCAGGGCAAGCAAAATGAGACAAGTTGCTTTTTTTAGTATATTTTCTTGTTTAATATTTATCACAATTAAATTAATTATTACGGAAATTCACTTAATAATATTACGTTTGCGCCCTTTCTAAACCCTCTGTACCGCTTGTTTTACTACTAAAATTAACTCTAAGATTAATCCCCATATTCTAAGTCGTTCCTCCAAAACCTTTTACACTCCACTGGGTAAAAATGGTAGTGTGCGCTAGACCTAACAGGGAGTGGCTACGTACTCTTTGGCTCCTCCAGGTCCTTACGGAGTTATGACTTGGAATACCGATTTCGAGGAGTATTTCGAAGAGGTGTTCAATGTGGTTTCGTTAAGTCGAGGACGAGTAAGTTTTGGAGGAACGACTTAGAATATGGGTATAAGACTATTTTACTGTATGTGTGTATTACCGAAATTTTTCTCGTAATAAAACAACTTTTACGGACATCAAACGCGCTATATTTCACGAGCTAAGTTGTAATTTTTTGTCCGTATTTTTTATTTTCCCGACGTTTCGGCACCTTTTTGGTGGTCACGGGATGACTGGCTACTTACAAATCTACCGTCGAAATGTTTTTTTCTTCGGATACGGTTAGACATTTACTATGGCAATAATTGTTATTGATTTGACATTTTGATTGAATTATTATTTTAAATATTTATTATTAACAAAAGAGAAATCTAGTGACTCTCCTAACACAGGCTGGTCTAGCTTAAAAGGAGATGCTGATCACTAGCTTAAGACACCTAAAATTGTTAGAGCAAATAAACATATTTATTTATTATGACTCTACTGGCAGTTCACAAATTGGGAGGATCTTCAAAGAAAGAAGCTGCCAAGAAAACTTCTTTATAAAGAAAATTAAGATATGGTTATCTCAACCTATACCTTTTGATATTTATCTACAAAAAGAGCTAACTCTTTGGGTCTTGCAGTTGAGGAGTTGATGCTACGCGTTTGATATCCGTAAAGTTGTTTTATATCAAAGAACAGTGCGCGCCAAAACATAAGATGTACTTACGAGTACGTATTTTTCTCGGAATTGTGTTTAAGAATGACTGGAAACGTAGCGTCGATGTATGTCTTCAAGAAATTCATCTAATTACTATAAACAATACAGTCATACAACAAACTTACAAAGAAAAATACCTTGGTTTGGCTAGATGACAAATTAACATGGACCTTTCACATCGATCATGTAAAATCAAAATTAATGTCATTGCTTGCTGCATTACGTAAGATAGTTAACTGCATCCGCACCAGAATACATCCTATCATATACAACTCGCTGGCTAAGTCACATCTCGATTACCTTATAGAAGTGTGGGGATCTGCGGCCGAAACAAATCTTAAACCGTTGCAAAGAACCCAAAACAAAATAATAAAAGTATTGCACTGTTTTAATTATTTAATGTTTACTAAAGAATTGTACGAAAGAGAAGGAAAACTAAAATACTTCTGTAAGAGAAGGAAAACTTGAAATAAACCCTCTACCAACCCGTCTGGCCCGCGTGGTAGCAGTAGGCTAATATCCTTCTATGAACGCCACAATAGGCGTAAGCTAGGAGAGGCCTATGTCCAGCAGTGGACGTCCACAGGCTGATAATGACGAAAGAATTGTACAAAAAAACTAAATAACTAAACCTTCGACAGAGAGATATATATATATATATATATATCTTATATCTTATATATATATATATATATATATCATAAATCTTATATATATATATATATATATATATATATATATATATATATATATATATATATATATCTTATATATAAAATTCTCGTGTCACAGTTTTCGTTCCCATACTCCTCCGATTCTCATGAAATTTTGTGAGCGTATTGAGTAGGTGTGAGAATCGGCTACTATCAATTTTTATCCCGAAACTCCACGGGAGCGAAGCCCCGGGGCACAGCTAGTATATATATATATATATATATATATATATTTATTGAGAGCTAAGTAGTGATATTTTTAATGAATAAATTGCTCTCGCCATCCATCTAGCTTGATGCATGGCACCTGGGGGCCGAATCTTGAATTTCTTCTCTGTATCTCCGCCAAGAAATATTATTGAAAGCTCTATTAATTCTCGATAGTCATCTCTAACAATTTCTTTAGTCAATTCAGTTCGATAAAATTGTAGCAGTGTGTCAATTTTTTTTTTTTTTTTTTTTTTTTTTTTTTTTTTTTTTTTTTTTTTTTTTTTTTATTTATTTATTTATTTATTTTTGGGAAACAAACAGCATACAATATTACCTTAATGCTATACTTAATGAGTAATACAAAAGCCAAGGACAGTTTCCACGATAAAAAAAAACAGTTTAATTGAGTGAACACAATAAAAAGTTATGTTTCTTATGTAGTAAACTTAAATTCATAAAATAAACTAATAATAAACTTTGATTTTTCTTATGTTTAACTATGAAACAAATGCATATAAAGTACTAATGAGGTGGGTTAAAAAATAACAATAATTTTGGCTAAATTTCATAAATTATTTATAAATTGCTTTCTTAAATATTCTAAAGGTAAGGCCAAATATGTCAACATGTTGGTAGGACTTATCATAATTACTACATGATCTAATAATGAAGCGGTTAGAGGCATAATTGGTGCGACAAAGAGGAGGTGCAAAAGTTTGAGTAGATCTAAGACTCATCCTTTTACATTTATAAAAAATTTTGCTAATCAGGTAGGGTGATTCCACTATGCCATTGATTAATTTATATAGAAAAATAATGTCACGTTGGTCCCTTCGCAGCTTCAAGGGTGTGATACTGTCAGCGTTAAAATTCGGAAACCTATACTTTAAGCGTCTAATGAATTTATTTTGAATATTCTCAATAGCTTCAATATGAGTAATGTATTGAGGATTCCAAGCAGTTGAGGCATATTCTAATACAGATCTAACAAAGGCGTTATAAAGTAAAATTAGTGTATTGGGATCTTTAAAGCAAACACTTTGACGAAAAATGAAACCGAGCATTTTATAAGCTTTAGAAATTATTTTATTAATGTGTGAGGTAAATAATAGTTCACTGTCCAAGAATACTCCCAGGTCTCTCAGCTCACCCACTCTAAGAAGATTTTTATTATTTAAACAATAGTCAAAGTGCAAAGGTTTTTTCTTTTTATTGAACGAAATTATATGACATTTATCTATATTCAAATGAAGATTGTTAACTGTGCAATAATGAGATAAACGATTTAAATCATCCTGCAATAGTTGACAGTCCGTGAGCGAATTAATAACACGAAATATTTTGGTATCATCGGCATAAAGTAGTATTTTTGAATTTTGTATAGAACTTACGACGTCATTTATAAAAATATTGAAGAGCAATGGGCCAAGATGCGATCCCTGGGGGACTCCCGAGGTAATGGGTACAAAAGTAGAAGTAAATCCTTTAACAGCTACAGCTTGAGACCTTTCACGAAGATAAGAGATAAGCCACCTCAGGAGGTCGCCGTGTATACCGATTAATTCCATTTTAGAAATTAGTAAATTATGTGAAATTTTATCAAAAGCTTTGGAATAATCAGTATACACGGCATCCACCTGAGATCCTTCCTCTATAGAAACCAGGACTTCATCTAAAAATTCATCAAGATTAGACTCGGTTGAGCGCTTGTTAATAAAGCCGTGCTGTTGCGCTATCAAATAAGGTCTTATTGCAGGAAAGAGAGTGTCAAAAATTATCTTCTCGAAAACTTTAGGTATTACTGAAAGTTTAGAAATTGCTCTATAATTTTTGATATCGTGCCTGTCACCTGACTTAAAAATAGGCAACACCAAGCACCGTTTCCAGTATTCAGGCATGATACCAAGCGACAAAGACAATGAAAACAATTTATAAATAGGAAAAGCTAATTCTTTAGCACAACGCAACAAGAATATTGGGGGCAAGTTGTCAGGCCCTCCACCTTTAGATACATCTAACCGAGAAAGATACTTCTCTATAAGTTCGGAATTCAGTTCCACATTGTTAATAATACAATTATTGCTACTGGTTGATGACAGGAACGACGACTTTGGAACAGCATTACTGATGTGAGATTCATTCTCAAAAACTGATTGGAAATATTGATTGAAAGCTCGAGAAATCTGTGAACCGACTGATAGAATCTCATCATTAAGATACAAAGAATCAGGAATACCACTGCTATTTTTTTTAGACTTGATGAATGCCCAGAATGCTTTGGAATTTCTGAAACATTTAGGAATGAAATCTTTTCTGTACAGCTCTGTATTTTTTTGGGATCGACATTTTTCCCGTTTTCTCTGAACTTTTTGAACAACGGAATGTCAGGGCTTGTAGTAATTTGACTAATTTTTACCTCAAACACAGCTTTTAATACCAATTCGTAGACGTGATGGCGACAAGCAAAAATAAGCATTTCTTGATTCAGTTTCTGTTCAAGAAGCACACAGGCACCATTAATACGACCTGTATTTGAAGCAGTAGTATCACAGCAGAGTATTTGCACTTTATCTTCAAGATTCCAGTCAATAATAGCGTTCCAAACTCCCTGTGCCTGTTCACTTCCAGATGAGTTGTCCAATTTTGGCACAGCGATGAGTTGTTCTTTATTATCATACGAAATAACTATCGGTAGACGTTCCTCTTTAGATTTGCGTGCATCCAAGGCCGGCAACAATTTGCCATCCCAGTGGACAGTTACAGTCTCCGGTACCTCGTTTTGGAAATCAACTTTTATAGCTTCTGCTCGCTCTTTTCGCTTTTCCGTACGAATTCTTTGAATGGAGGATTTGCTTATAGGAAATTCGTCAGTGTTATGTCCAAGTGCCTCAATAGTTGCTTCAATAATAAACACAGAATTTCTCATACTTAACTGACATCTATCTAATGCTGCCATTAATTTTGGAGTGATGAAATTTTTCCTCATAGAAGTTTTATTATTATCGGGCTGTATGCTCTCAGTTACGATATGCATATTTTCTTGTAAGCCCATTTTTTCAGAATCAGAAGACGAATTTTCTTGTAGTGGTTCAACTGGTTCATAAGACGATGTCGAAGGAGTTAGAGATGAAAGATATTTGGTACGCCGATTTTGCTCCTCGATGTTTCTAAGGCGCGCTTTTTCTTCTTTTTCGGTAAGCTTTATGTCTACTCCCGCTAAGTGACCAGGTCGCCCTGGCTCTCGCTGTCGCTGCAAGAAGATCCTATCTTCGTTAATTTTTATTAATTGGAGCGCATCGGCATGTGCAATGTCAAATAAATCGTCTAAATTTGTAACAAATTCTTGCCGACGCTGCTCAAACACGTCTTGTTTTTTGTTTGCATTTTTTTGCAAATTTCTCCAAGCTTGGTATAGGGTAACTAGCTTTTTAACACAGTTCTTTAAAGATTTTGTCGGAATACGCGCCTTTTCCCAATAAATAATACACTCACGAATAGCAAGGTTTGCACTTTCATTAACACTAAATTTCACTTCACGAATATTATAGAACAGGACTGCCAATACTTGTCCATTGGAAGGAAGTTTTGAGCCGGTAATTTGATGTTTTACGTCCCCTATCAAAAATATTCCCTTTTTAGAACTGCGTAATTCCACTGACATGTTGCCTAAACGAAAACAATGCGTTTACTGATAAAAAAACAAGCAATAACAGGCACATCAATATGTTAGCTCCCGTGCGCCTTAGTATGCAAGTACTGACATGTTTCGATGCAAGTCGGCACGGCTTACCGTGGTTCTAATTACATGACACTTTTTTTACAATGGTTTTGACATCATACAAACAAAATTAGAGGGTATGCGTTAAAAAAAAAGAACTTTTATTTTTTTGGGACACCCTAATGCACATTGTAACTCTTACTTATATTACGAATAATTTTATATTTTGTTTGATGCCGACGCGCCAGAGGCACGATGTTAGTAGCGCCAATTATGTTTGTATGAGAATAAATATCTTTAAACAGAAACAGAGAAATGGCGCTTTGTTCTTGGTACTCTCTGCTTGGTCTCTCGGCTCTCCCCGCCGTCGCCTTACCTACTTTGTGGTACGACCTCAACGTAATATTGGCACGTGATGAAAGAAAAACAGCCGTAGGTGTCTCTCAGTTTTATTCGAGATATAGCCATTTCTCTCATTCCTCTCAGTCAATATATAACTTCCATTAAATACAGTGTAATTGATCCATGTATGTTATATAATATAACCATCCATGTTATGTTAGATGTATGTATGTATGAGAGAAATGTTCTTCAATTTCCTATTTCTAGCATTGAATGAAAACAGACGAAATACGAAATCATGTAGGTACCAATTAATTTATATATAATTTCTAATTTAGTTAATGTTTCATGTGAGTTATTATAGCTTTTAAAATAGATTTCCATCAAATGAAATCTCTGTAAGGGCACTTTAATATTAAAATGAAACCCAATGAAATGAAATTATTACAATTATTTGTCATGCGAAATTAAATTACAATAAAAATATGTCGTGATGGGAAATAAAAAATTAGAAATCCGCCTCTGTGGTCTAGTGGTACAACCACCGGTATCAGACCCAGGGGTCCCGGGTTCGATTCCCAGCGGGGGTACATATTGTATACGGTTTGGTTGGTGGTAGGAATTGTTGTAAGCCCGCCTGGCTAGCTACCACAATCTTATCTAAGCCTGACGCCATAACGACAATGTTTTCAGCATTGTTGTATTCCGGCAGTTCGAGAGAAGATAGCCAGTTCCTCAGTGGCTAAGGATTCCGGGAAAGGCTCGCTTCCATCTTCAGCCTTATTAATACTTAACATCAGGTATGATGAAGGCTAAGACTTTAATAAAAATAAAAAAAATACACTTCATGACTGTTGGCTTACTAAATGAGCAACACAAAATATCAAACTTAAAATTAACTAAAGAAGTGTTGTAAAAACTCATCCTTAGTTATTTCTAGTTACGACAAATCAGAACACCAGTTTTACTGTTTGTTATCAATATCGTTGTGCTGCTGAAAGCCAGTAGGCTTAGCACAAAAAACTTTCGAGTAAATATCTAGGAAGTGAAGTAAAAAAAATTATGACATAAAGAGCAGCGTTCCTCCCGGATGTAAACGAAACGTACATTTTCCTATGCATTTTTTGGCATTACGTGCTCGAAACAGCTTACTCGATACTATTTCGATGGTTTTACGTGCTAGCAAAGGGACGCCCTTATTTTGTGTCGTATTTTTATGTTTTTTTTTTATGAACGACGGTGAGACTCTTACCCCCATATTCTAAGTCGTTCCTCCAAAACTTTTTACACTCCACTCAACCTCGTCGTGGGTAAAAATGTAGTGTGCGCTAGGCTTAACACGGAGTGGCTACGTACTCTTTGGCTCGTCCAGGTCCGTACGGAGTTTTGACTTAGAATACCGATTTCGAGGAGTATTTCGAAGAGGTTTTCAATGAGGTTTCGTTAAGTCGAGGACGAGTAAGTTTTGGAGGAACGACTTAAAATATGGGTGTTAGCCTTTATCATACCTGATGATAAGTATTGATAAAGCTGAAGATGGATCTCCCGGAATCCTCAGCCACTGACTGGCTATCTTATCTCAAACTGCCGGAACACAACAATGCTGAAAATATTGTTGTTATGGCGTCAGGCTTAGATAAGATGGTGATAGCTAGCCTGGCGGACTTACAAAGTCCTACCACTAACCAAACCGAATACAATATGTACCCCCGCTGGGAATCGAACCCGCGATCCCTGGGTCTGATACCGGTGGTTGTACCACTAGACACAGAGGTGGTTAACGTTAAGCCTGTGTTTTAATCCAGGCTATCTTCTATTTGAGTCCGTTCATTTGTTTTCGCGTGAAAGTGTAAGTAGGTATTGTTATTTTAACAAACTACATTGTCCGTAAAGTAATTATTAAAAGACTTAATTTAACAAAAGCATGACTACTAGTGACAGAAAGAGATTCCTCCGTAAAAAAAATAATAATAATAGGTTAGGTAAGTATTTTAAGGGTTTCAATATAATACATTTACTTATACTTGCATTATATTAAGGTTACAGTGTACAATAACAGTTTGATGCCTTCACCTATAAGATTACAATGACACGTAATTACGGCAGCGGTTATCTACCGTCAGCCTATCTCCCTAGAGTCCGTTGCAATTACTGGATCTAGCCGCAGCCGCTCGCAGTAAATCGCACGACGCGTTGATAGCTCAGCCACTGAGACACGGCTAAAGCACTACAGGGGCTTACAACCATTTGCACTAAACTTAAGAATCTCCTAAGGCTATTTTTATATTTAAACTCAAACTTAAACGTATATTTGCTCAACATTGTGCAGTACATTGGGGTCGTCAATGATATTCTACCCTAATTTCGTGGGCATGCCCACAAATGTAGTGATAATATTATATGAGAATGTAGGTACAAACTGAGTATCTCAATAAGAAAAATGATATTTTTTACCACAATGTTTAAACATACATTGAAATATTAAACAATTGTAAATGTTAGTAAAATCATTATCAGTCATACAATATATAATAATAATTACGTTTTTTTTATATATAAATTAGTAAATGGTCAGGTAAGCTCCATTTGTACTCGTAGTATGTTATTTTCTCAATCATTTGTGCTGTAGGAGCCATTGTCACAGTTTCTTTTTAAATATATTTTTATCGAGTGGTTCATCAGCCATGTCCAAAGGTAGCTTATATTATAATAACAATTCCTTTGAAATAGGCTTAAATTACATTTTGGTATGACTAATTTATTTTTCACCTCACACGCTCTGAAAAGGACGTTTTGTCAATCAGTTTAGGCATTATTAGTTCATTAAAACAACGAGAATAAGGTATATTTAGATGAAACTTTATGTTTAAAGAATTTTTTACCGGAAGTTGACCGCGGAAATAACCATTAAATGTTCCTCGCTGTTGTGAGGTGAAAAATTGTGTGTTGCGCTCGGCAGAAAAGTATTTAGCGTCTTGTACCTTTGAAATCCTCGCTTCGCTCAGGATTCAATCTTTGAACCACTCGCTATGCTCGTGGATCAATCTTAGAATCCTTCACTTGCTCAGATTTCAATAGAGGTAACTCGCCGCTAAATAACCAACTTTCCAGCTTTACATAACAAATAACTATTTCTAGAATTCCTAGATTTAAAACATTTTTATTCAGAATTAAGCCTTAAGCCTAAGCCAGAATACAGAACGGCCTCCATTATATTGCAGCCTTGCATAGTCTGTTAATGTCCAAGCTTCTTAGTACACGCACAAAAATCGGCATTTAATAGTCCGTAATAAGACCTATATTGATGTACGGATGTGAGGCCTGGACACTGACACTCAAAGATGAGACCAAGCTCTTGGTGGCGGAGAGGAAGATTCTGGGGCCGGTACGTACACAAGACGGATTCTTGAGGAGGAGGTTAAACACCGAGCTGGAGGATATGATGGCCGTGCCAAGCGTCATATGCGAAATAAATAAATTAAATAAATAAATAAATATTTTTCTTATCACAAACTTAAGTAAATTTACAAAACATTATTGCTGCTGCATATTTAGTTTGTGTGAGACTGATGCCTGAGCTAGATATAAAATATCTGTGTTACAGGTCATCAGGCTCCCACTACCTCGTACACTAACTAGAAGAATGACATGATGAGTAACAGCCAATATTGTCATTAACATTTTAATAGCACACAGACTTCGCTGGCTTGGTCATCTCGAGAGGATGGATCGGTCACCGGTCGGTTGGGCGTCCCAGATACCGCTGGGGAGACGAGGTTGAGAAGGATCTACACGAGCTCTACGCGGATGACTGGCAGGAGGTGGCGCAGGACAGACCCAGATGGAAGCTCTTATTATCGGAGGCCAAGACCCACTTTGGGTCGCTGCGCCATCCTAGTAAGTAAGCCTTAGGCGCTCGAATTTGGACCCGTTAGTTAAGAATTCTGATTTGTGATCAGAATCAGAAATGAGGAGATCCGTAGGAGAAGTAAAGTAAATGACATCGCTCGAAGGATTGCTCAGCTGAAGTGGCAGTGGGCGTTTCACATAACAAGAAGAACCGATGGCCGTTGGGGTGGAAAGGTTCTGAAATGGCGACCGCGCACAGGACGACGCTCCGTGGGTAGGCCCCCGACAAGGTGGACCGACGATCTAGTGAAGGTCACGGGAAGCCGCTGGATGCGGACTGCGCAGGACCGATCATTGTGGAGATCCTTGGGGGAGGCCTACACCCAGCAGTAGGTGTTATGTGACTTGACGACGATTTAGGAATAGCCTTGTGTATTTAACAACGTCTTAAAAGTTTAGTGCATAGCAAAATACTTAGATTTAGTGCAAATGGGTGTTATTCTGGTAACGTTTAGTAATAATCGTATTTTAGTCGTGTTTTAATGTAATGCTCTTTTACACAGTTCTTCTTAATAAACTACTGCACTACTATAACACACGATTGTGACCACAGACCTATATCGAGATAGACGATAAAAGTGCGTTGCATGTCAAAACTTTGATCCACGGTCAAAGTTTTGCCATGAAAACACACGTTACTCAGAAACGAGAATGGTTAATTGTGCAGTGTTTTCTTGCAAGAACTCGTCAATAACATTTCCCATTATTTTAATATCGCTCGTGACGTCATCGTAGGTGCGAAATATTCGCAAGCTAGTATCTCATACAGTTTGAAGCGCTCTTTTCGTCTATCTTGATATAAGTCTGTGATTGTGACGTCAGCTTTACCTCCCCAGAGAGGTCCAGTGCAATTACGGGGTCTAGTCACAGCCGTTCGCAGTAAATCGTACGACGCGTTGATAGCTCAGCCATTGAGACACGACTGAGGCTCTAGAGGAGCTAATTTTGCTATATTTTAGTCACAATCGTATTTATACAGTTCAAACTACGTTGTTACAGAGTAAAAAGAAACAAGAAACTCGATTGAATGGAGAAGTTTCCTGGTGTTGAAAACATTATTTTTCACTGAATCGGATTAAAATAAAGATTAAAACTAACAAGATCATTTTTGTTTTTAAATCCATCTTGAAATGGCTGATAACAAATTATTTAAATTACATATATTTACGCGCAGAATTGACTGTGGCTTCAAATATGGCGGTGACGCCATTTCCTCACGTTGGCGCACCGCTCTACAAATTACCAGCGGGCCAAAGTGGCGTGACGTCACACGCTGAGCTGTTAAGCGCAACTAAGGTCCATAACCTCTCTATTTTATGTTTAATTTTACTTACATTTTCAAATAAAATTTGCCTAATACAAAAAAATTGGAAACTTCTCCATTACGGCTTTATCGCTAGCAGAATCGACCGCCAGGGGCCAAGCATGAACACTGCTAAGTATGTCACGCTATATGATAATGGCCCATCCCATGATACTTGCTTACCCCTGTAAAATGTGAGCGAGAAGTGATTCGTTAAAAGCTACAAGAGTCGATATAAGCCGCCCACTCTAGGGCTATAAGACAACTAAGTCGAAATTATCTTACAAACGTGTCAAGCGCTCGCAGTTGTGGTAAAATACCGGGTGGTGCCGCAGCCACTCGCAGCGAATCGCACGACGCGTTGATAGCTCGGCCGCTGAAACACTGTAATACTCTTTATATTACAGTAGGTACAAACAACAGTCTGCATCGCATGCCAACGGCCGTCGCGTGTGCCGCAACAAAAGGAAACACAGCACAATATACCCCCCATTCATCCACATTTGGAAAAGGAAACCTCAACCTTCGGTTGTCGCAACCGCTCGCAGTAAATCGCACAACGCGTTGATAGCTCGGCCCCTGAGAAGATTACGGGGGGTCTACCTACATCTCTTAGCACAGTATTGTTTCAATTTTACCGTGCCACCTCAGTGATTGAGGATTCCGGGAGAGGCTCGCTTCCATCTTCAGCCTTATCAATACTTAACATCAGGTATGATGAAGGCTAAGAGACTCCCCTTCGTTCATAAAAAAATGCTGTTTAGTACTACGAATCTCTTCTAGTAAGCTGGTTTCTTGACGGAAGTTTTGTGGTGTCTTCCCCCAATCATCGCCTCCAACGTGTGAAGTGTATTAAAATGTGACAACTTTAATAAATACAAAATGGAAACAAAACGTTCTTATGACATGATGGTTTCTAATAGATGATGGTAGGCCCGCAGCACAGTCTAATCAACGGACTGCATCGCATGCCGCCAGTCACACGCGCCGTAGTTAATGGCGGGAAGAGATGGTTGGCGCAAATGCCACAGACTAGGGAAATATTATTTAATTTAGTGGTAGATAAAGTGGTCAGTTTATAGTACACACCCTTTAAGATTTGCCTATTCCTCTAGTCTGTGCCGCACAATCCAGCCAAGACGCATTTTCGAGCACACATCCGAGATGCCATTCCCGACCACATAACTCGGGCGTGCGTACATCCCGAGTGCATCGACTGCGGTCGCTTGTACGTGGGAATCTCATCGAGTGCTAATTAGACGGGTTCTTCATGTATTAGTTGTTGGGCTTATTAATTTGAATTAACTGCAGATTTTTTGTTGGTGTTTTTATATTTATCATTATGTTTTTAAACGTATCCACGTTTTTAAATACGCAAAGTAAAGTCTATCTGTAACTTTTTCGCGTGAAAACCACAAGACCTATTAAATGAATTTTGCTATAATGATGGATAAAGGCGAATTTTCTGTAATGCTCCTGGGATTTTTACAAAATTCTGAAAAAAAATCTAATTCCACGCGGGCGCTAATGCCTTACTGAAATAATCAATGCTCGGCGCAGGTTACAAACAGGCCCCACAACTTTCGAGATCTAGGCTAGTACTCAGATCTTCCACTATGTAAGGAGTAGACTCGCAACATCAAATGCTGAAATACTCCTTCTGAATGCAAACATAATGAAAACGGGTATCAATCAACCATATTTTACTTATTAAAGTACGTGTCTGCTTAATTTAGAATTTAATAATATTAGCTTACTTTGTGTTTAAGAGAACGCAATTGAGAATAAAATGTTCTATTAAATTTTTCTACTATCTGCGGCTTTGTTAAATCTCCAACTCAGATTACGTAACATTTCGTCGTATTTTGTTTGTATACTTTTGACAGTGTACAGGGACTGGAGCTCTATTTTTGATTCACTCGTCTCGAGGATTCTACTGATTTTCGTGCGACGTTTGATTTTCCGTATTCGGTAAAAGCGACCTTGCCTGAATATACATAGCTTCGCTTTTCACCTGTAGTACTATCTCCCAACGCGAGCGCGCTAGGGGCAAAGCGAAAAGCGTGCTACGTCCACGCATGCAAGGTCGTTAATCGCGCGACGAGTGATTCAAAAATAGGCCCCTGTTTGCCTCTCCCAACTTTACTCTTTGCTCTCTCCTGCTATTTAGTATCAAATTAAACAACGTGAAATCAGACTAAAACTAGAAAAGTTAAAATTACAGTTGCAACTTGCAGCGTATAATGAGTACTGCACAAATACGGGTTGTAATCAAATAGTTTAATTCAGCTATGAAAAATATGTTTGTAACTCGATAGAGTCAATTTATAGAACAATTTTCGTAACTCAAACGGTCGTCGTAACTTTTTTGGAGTTTGGAATATCCCTCGCCTTTACTTAAGACGCTATACGGAAAAAGAGTGTAGGTACTTTTTGATATAAAACTATAGAATGGTTAGAGATGTTACAAATCTGGTAATAAGATATATATTTCTTCATACCTTTATCTAGATTTGCAATGTACTAGAAACACGATTTTATGTGGAAAAATATTAAACAAGAAAATATACTATATTGGGCCGGATTCCCAGGGATGCGGGTTCGAATCCCGTCAGGGCGACATAAGACTAGTTTTTCTATTATATTTTCTTGTTTCATATTTTTCACATAAAAATAGCATTCCAAAATGCAAAATTAAAAAGTTATAACACAATTTTATGCTTTTTTATGATCGACGGGGAGACACTTAGCCTTCATCATACCTGATGTTAAGTATTGATAAGGCTAAAGATGAAAGCGAGCCTCTCCCGGAATCCTCAATTACTGAGGAACTGGCTATCTTATCTCCAACTGCCGGAACACAACAATGCTGAAAACATTGTTGTTATGGCGTCAGACTTAGATAAGAAGGTGGTAGCCAGCCAGGCGGACTAACAACAAGTCCTACCACCAACCAAACCGAATACAATATGTCCCCCCGCTGAATCGAACCCGGGACCCCTGGGTCTGATACCGGTGATTGTACCACTAGCCCACAAAGGCGGTTTTTGCCGACAGTATTTCTTTTCGAAATGACATCCTTAAAATACGTAAGATTATTCTCGAAAGAGGTTACATTGATAAATACTAATCAAGAAAATATACTATAAAAAAGCAACTAGTCGCATGTCGCACTGACGGGATCCGAACCCGCATCCTTGGGAATCCGGCCCAATGCACTCCCGTCCTGTCAGTGCGACATGAGACTAGTTGCTTTTTTCTAGTATATTTTTTGTTTAATATTTATCACATAAAATAGCATTGTAAAATGCAAAATTAAAAAGTTATAATAAGAATTTATGATTTTGTAATCCTTGCATTCTTCAATACTATTTTTATACTTATGGTAAATTTTAAATATAAAAATATTGGAAAAAATTAACTCGGCCACAAGTGAATTCTCAGACGGGAATCGAACCCGCGACCTTTGGAAATCCGGTCCAATGATTCCCGTCTGAGAATTCACTTGTGGCCGAGTTAATTTTTTCCAATATTTTTCTATTTAAAATATACCATGATTATAATAAGAAGTTACAATGGTTGCATATACTATTGGAAAGTGGTTTAATTATCGAACACCAATATTTTTTGGCATCGCGTAGTTTCATTTCTCTTTAATAGCTATAGTTATTTACTACGAATTGATTTCATGGTATTATCGCCTAATCTGCAAAATTTGTCTCGCTCCCGCGCGTGTCCTTTTCTCATTAATATGTCGATTCAGTCGTATAGCGTCTTAAGAAGTGATTCAAACATCGCCGTCAATCGGTTTTTAGAGTAGCCCCTGCAGTGCACAGTTGCCACATTATTTGGATAAAATGTCTATGTTAATGCAACAACTTTTAAATTGCATCTGGCTGTGTTAATTATGGCTCAGTGCAC
The DNA here is from genome assembly GCA_910589605.1 of Chrysoteuchia culmella. NCBI lineage: Eukaryota > Metazoa > Arthropoda > Insecta > Lepidoptera > Crambidae > Chrysoteuchia > Chrysoteuchia culmella. The sequence continues at coordinate 25,457,668 of OU342643.1, read as the reverse complement.
GGCAGATGCGATGCAGTTTAATATTCATTTGCAACTCGCATTTCTCTGTTGACATTACCGAGTTGTTAGTAGGTTTAATTTTATTTTATTCTGAACAGTTTTTGCAATTTGAAAGTGCAAATTAACCCACGTTTCAAATGATGGTAATAAAATGCAGTTATCCTGCTTCAGGTGAATTATTTGTTACTTTAGTCCAAATGGTAACCTATTTAAAAATGTGATCAGGAAAGCTTTATAAAGGAAAAACGTAGGACATTTGCTGTATTGCGAACGAAATAAATTATCTGTTTGAATCAAATAGGTATTAAGATAAATGTTAAAACTAGAAAAGAATAATAATTATCTATCTGTACATATATTTTACCTTTTTTAGTTAGTATTACATATTAAAATTATAATAATTAAATTGTTTTGTGCTGAATAAACGATTTGTCTTTCTTTCTTAATAAATATAGAGATAAGCTTTTTTTTTAAGACCGACGGGAAGACTCTTAGCCTTCATCATACCTGATGTTTAGTATTGAATAAGGCTGAAAGATGGAAGCGAGCTTCTCCCGGAATCCTCAGCCACTGAGGATGATGAGATAGACGCCAAGCCAAAAGTGCATGTCTTTTTTTAACAACAAGCGGTAAATAGCTTATTGTCATTGACCTTTTCTATGCAATCAAATACTTTGAGAACTAAAGTATTGTTAATAAAGAAGGTTACCTAAAGAATATTACATTTTAAATAGAAAAATATTGGAAAAAAAATCAATTCGGCCACAAGTAAATTCTGGGGAATCGATTCCCGTCTGAGAATGCACTTGTGGCCGAGTAAAATTTAACCTTACTTAGGTTAAATTTTACTAAGATTTTACTAGAAATGGCATTGGAAAATGCAAAAAAATCAAAATTATATTTATTCATATTTCAGATTGTTCGATTTATTGTAAAAATAATACCATACGGGTTTTAAAGAACTTTCAATTGTAAAGATTACTTACGGACTCATTTAAGGTAGATAGTTACACAATTCACTTTAAGCCTTAAAAAGGCTTATAAAGCCTTTTCTAAAACTTGAAAAGTGAAAAATAATTCTTGCTCATATCACAATTGGCACTGAGTGGCGCTCGACGGTTCAAATCAAGAAGGAATTGAATCATTCTTTTATCATAAAATTGAATCTCTTCGCATCGGGCGGATTGACCGGTCCGAAGACTTGATCGAATTGCACACGATCGCTGTAGATAATGATATAGGTTTATGATTTTGTAATTTTTGCATTTTTCAATGCTATTTTTATACTTATGGTAAATTTTAAATAGAAAAATATTGGAAAAAATTAACTCGAACCCGCGACCTTTGGAAATCCGGTCCAATGCTCTAACCGCTGAACTACCGAGACTTGCGAACCACCGTCGAAATTCTCCAATGCTTTTATATTTTTAATACGCTGCAGGCCAGCGTTGTTACATCAATGCTAGGAATATCCTTGCATTCGTAAGAAACATCTTTTCAGGTGTTTAACGATCGATTAAGATGCAACTGCCAATAATTTATGATTTTGTAATTTTTGCATTTTTCAATGCTATTTTTATACTTATGGTAAATTTTAAATAGAAAAATATTGGAAAAAATTAACTCGGTCACAAGTGAATTCTCAGACGGGAATCGAATCCTTCCTTGTCTCATACCCTAATCCTAATATTATAAATAATAATTAATAAAAGTACAACATTTAGAAAAGTGAGTGCATGGTTGTCGCCGCGGGAAACAGCCTTCCACATGAAGTCCCTCCAAACTTTACGGAACAATATTAACTAGACTCAAGCAGTTCAAATACCTAGGCCACATTTTAACAGAAGCCCTGAAAGATGACCAAGATATTGAACGTGAACGTAGAGCGTTGGCGGTCAGAAGTAATATGATCGCTCATAGGTTTGCTCGATCTTCACATCAAGTAAAAATAAGTATTTTTAAAGCTTTCTGCCAATCTTTTTAGTCCGGCAGTCTATGGGTGAGTTATACGCAGAAGACCTACAACGCTCTGCGTGTTTAATATGACAATGCATTCAGGATGCTGTTGGGGCTGCCGTGGCGCTGCAGCGCGTCCAGTATGTTTGCTGAGGCGCGGACTAATGACCTTTTTTATACTATTACTAGCTGAGCCCCGGGGCTTCGCTCCCGTGGAATTTCGGGATAAAAAATAGATAGTAGCTGATTCTCAGACCTACTCAATACGCTCACAAAATTTCATGAGAATCGGTCAAGCCGTTACGGAGGAGTATGGGAACGAAAACTGTGACACGAGAATTTTATATATAAGATTAGTAGCGGGGAGGTGCGAGTGCCCTATGAGCCATCACTGGACTTAAGTGCTTGTTGGGTGATGCCCAGGTGTAAAATTTTAATGTACTTAATTTTTGTGACATGTTTTTGTAATTTAATTTATTTTGTATTAATTTTAAATTTATTATTTTATTTCTATTTTGACATGTCTATTAATTAGTACCTATAGAAAATGTATGTGAACTATGGAACTTGTTTTCTGAAATAAATGATAATAATAATAAATGTGATAGTGTGTTTGTTTGTCCTTCATTCACGCCCTAACTAACCAACCAATCGACTTGATTTTTGGCATAGAGTTAGTTGAAAAGACGGAGAGTAACTAGGCTACATTTTATCCCGATATTCCCTCGGGAACGGGAACCACGCGGGCGGAAGCTAGTTACAAATATGATTTGTAATTTTGGCCCTCATTTTACTTACATACATTCGTCTAATTCCGAATAAGAACTTGATTTACATATATTATTGAAACCAATACATATTAACACCCAGACACAAGAAAAACATCGAAGCTACGAACCCCGGCACGGTATCATTGTGCCTTAAGACCCGTAAAATTTTATGAACTAACTTGTAAGTTGCATTTTTTATATTTTGGATCGCAGACAAAGTTTAAACGGAACGCTTACTTAAAACTAGCGTCCGCTCGCGGTTTCACCCGCGTGGTTCTCGTTCCCGTGGGAATATCGGGATAAAAAGTATCTATGTTCATAACCAGGCTATCTACTATCTGTGTACCAAATGTCATCCAAATCCATCCAGTAGTTTTTGAGTTTATTCGTTGCAAACAAACAAACAAATAAACTAACAATCAAATCTTTCCTTCCTATAAAAGATTTTAAACTTTCGCGTTCCATTATAATTACATATTAAAACAATGGGACTAAAACAGTCAGTCAGTCAGTCTGCTTGTGACCACGGCTATTGCAACACAGCCGAATCGTCAAGCTGTAAGTACATAGTTGTTGTCAAAGGTAACAAGCCAGGAATAAGGTAAATATTAAAACCAAATTCCGGAACGTATAGACAACTGTATTTAAAACAATAATATACTTAAGTTTCTCCAAAGGTAAACCTCTACCGCGAGGCAAAAATGCACAGCGCCATCTATTGATGCCTTAACCAACTAAATCTAACATAAACAAAGTATTGAAATTGGACAGTTGTACTACATAAGAAATGTCGCGTTTTAGTCCCGTTGTTTTAATATAGAATAGAATAGAATAGAAAATTGTTTATTTTGTTGCAACACACATAGATACATCTGGTATTTTAGACATCATAATTATAAATAGGTAACATATTTCTATAATCACTTCGTCAGACGTAGTGCGCATGCCTCTATGTGCAGCAGCAAAACAGGGTCTAGGCTCGATGTGGTATTTTCGCTCGTGGGATGAGCGAAACATCGATTTTCAGCCCTCACCCTATTGATGGGTGGGCGGGAAATGGTGCAAATGACGCACTAAAAAAAATATATATAAAGTCTTAAATATATATATATATATTGGGAGGGAAAGGATTGCGCGGAAGACTTATAAACCAGTAGGATTATGAATGACTTACAAGATTAAATAAAATATAAATAGTTTAGTAACAAGTTAATATCATATCTTTCCTCTTTTTCTAGTGGTACAACCACCGGTATCAGACCCAGGGGTCCTGGGTTCGATTCCCAGCGGGGGTACATATTGTATTCGGTTTGGTTGGTGGTAGGACTTGTTGTCAGTCCATCTGGCTAGCTACCACCATCTTATTTAAGCCTGACGCCATAACAACAATGTTTTCATCATTATTGTGTTCCGGCAGTTTGAGATAAGATAGCCAGTTCAGTGGCTGAGGATTCCGGAAGAGGCTCGCGTCCATCTTCAGCCTTATCAATACTTAACATCAGGTATGATGAAGGCTAAGAGTCTCACTGTCGTTCATAAAAAAAAGTAAAAAAAATATTTTGTATACGTAGACAAAGCCTTTCAACATAAAGACTATTCCATTCCAATTCACGTACATGTCAAAAACAATCGTATCGCAATCAGTTGAGAATTCAAATGTCAAGTGAAACATTGGAATCCAAGATTGCTATGCAGCCTGCATGCTACGGCTCCGTAGCTCGTAGCAACGAGTCGTAGTCTGTTTATCGTAGCAGCTACGAAGATTTTATACTTTTTGCTTATACGCCCGTAATCTTAGGGTGCTTGTACACGGTGCATGTAGCTGGAGCAAGTAAAGATGCGGGTTACACGCGTGAGTAATATGCGCAAGCTATTTGTTCGAGTTACTCGCTTTGTACTTATACATGGTGCATATAACTGGAGCAAGTAAAGACACAGGCCACTTGCGCAAGTAGTCGTGGTCAAGAGCTACATGTGCATGCTATTCGCACGGTAGCTTTATGAGTTAAATCGCGTCAAAATGTCTCGACGAACGAAAATTCTTTTAAAATTATTTGTTAAAAATGTAATATTACCAGTATTATTAAATATGCTAGAAGACGAATTAATACAATTACGAAGCAAAAAGTTATGGCGAGTGACCAGCGCGCGTCGCAGAGCACGCGGGTTATTTGCTCGGGTGGCTCGCTTTGGTACATGCTCGAGTCACTAGACCCGCACATGTTTTTTACGATGTATGTTTACGATGCATATAACCCGCGCAAGTGCCTCAACATGCGCAAGCTACTTGCACCGTGTACAAGCACCCTTACATCCATTTGTATTAAATTACATCGTGTTAGACTATTCTTATCCATCTTAAGACATTCATATAATATACGATAAAAATTGATATAGCACTAATGAATATTTATGTAGCAAGTGATAAAGCATAATGTGAATTAATAATTGTGATTGTTCTACTATTGTTTTGTATGCTCGTGTTGTCTAATTTAAATCTAGATTGACATTTATTTTATTTATAATTAATTGCCTTGACATTAAATTGAATCGAATTTTAATACTGTTGTTTTGTATGTTCGTGTTGTCTAATTTTAATTTAGATTGATGTATACATTTATCATATTTGTAATAAATTGTTTTGACATTATATTAAATGAATTGTAATTAGATAAATCAAATTGTATTCGACATCCAAAATAATAACTGATAAAGAAATTAAGTACCTACTTACATTATGATTGTTAATTTTATAGATAAATTTGCATGCTATTATGATAATGGTTGAATAGGCAGAACTTTTAAATATTTTAAGAACTCCAATGTAACTTAATCAAATGCAAATAAATAAATTTCAATTTCAATTAGGAATAGCTTCATCATTGGCCTCGACATCTTGACAGATGATTGTTGCAGTGTCATCATTTCCAACGGTCTAAGTAGCGCGGCAACGTCTTTGGTGGCTCAGTAGTCCGATTGCAGCACGACATTTTTTGCCACAACTGCTACAGGTAAAACGCGAATCCGGAGAAGAAGCAGCATTGCGTCGAAGCCTTTTCTGCTTTAGGTTGTCAAGCCAGGCTTTGTCATGTTCTGACACTCCTTCGGATATATCACGTCACCATTCTGGTCTCATTTCGGCGCGTGCTTCCCAGCAGCTCGTGTCCATACGGAATGCCTCCATGTCTCGCTTACAAGAATCCTTAAATCTCAGCATAGGACGTCCTACGGGTCTTTTGGCGTCAGCAATTTGCCCAAGCATGACTTCACGCGGCAATCTCTCGGGTGTTTTAATAAATTAGTGCAAAGCATTTTTTTATTATGTACTAGCGGACCCGGCGAACTTCATACCGCCTCAGAATTATTTAATGTTGTCTATATTCGTATCTCTTATACCTTAGATTGGCTGCTAGGTTTAGGCTCCACATCAGATCTTTAATTTTTGTTATCATCATCATATCAGCCGCACGACGCTCACTGCATCCTGGGTATAGCCCCCACCCAAAGAACTGCACAATGATCGGTTCTGCGCTGCTGGCATCTGGCGGCTACCTTCACCAGATCGTCGATCCACCTTGACGGGGGCCTACCCACAGAGCCTCGCCCGGTGCGCGTTCACCATTCCGAAACCAATCTGCCCCAACTGCCATCAATTCTTATACCTAAACAGAAAGTGCTCATACGCTGGAGACCCTTACCCAAGGCGCTATATTCGAATCTGTTATACTTAAGCTGGGCTGCCGGATTCTACATCAGGTGTGCCAGATTTTAGTATTATATACGTCAATTGAAAATACTTATCACGCTAAACAACTTATCCCGAGGTGCTATGTACGTGTTTTTTATAGTTTAGATTAACTGCTAGCGTTCCATATCAGGTGTACTAGACTTTCGATATTTGTACGTCAATAGAAAATGCTCATTACGCTCAACAACTTTTCCTATTTCCATATCTCTCATAGTTTGGTTGGACTGCTCTGGTTTCACATCAGGTATTTCGTTCTTCAATTTTTTCTTACATAAGAACCTTCTCCTGACAATAGTAAGCACAAGAAATAGTTTTCTGTCTCTTATAAGTATATGTAAAGGTTGTCTCTGCATAACGGATTGCTGAACTGCTTTGTGAATTTAATCATACTGTAATGTTGCAATTAACCTTTCTGTTATACAGTTAATGGAAAAGCCCTGCAAATAAACAAAAAAAAACTTAGGAATGTTGTTTGCATTTTTGGTTGTATCGAACAAAGTATGATGATGATAAGTTACTCACCGTTACGTACCTACTATTGTAATGGCTAGTTTTCTGCTACTTTGGTGTTACTTTATCAGCTTGTGATCTTGGCGGACACAATTTTTCTGTTTTCATTCACTTTTGTAATGTTAAGTAGATTGTATGTAAGTTATTTGTTAAATTGTATATAAATGTATTTTTTTCTTCTCTCGTGATGATATGTTGTTGTTTTGTTTTGCATGTACTTTGTTTTTTATTTTATTTATTTAAAGGCAATTCCGTACCTTCATCGGAGTTATTCATTTTGCGCGGGTATTATGGACAGATATTTCAGAAATAACAGTCAAATATCACAAATTACAATGTTTTAATCACTAATGCAATCACAAAAATCAATTGGAGTACAAATTAAACGAGATTAAATTGGATTGAAAACGGACGTCGACGATCCGTCCCTTACGTATTGCACGTGGCGCGTTTTCTCTCTAACTGACATTAAAAACTGCCCACCGCCATCTTGGCTTGCCACTGTCAAAACGTAAGTGACGTTCCGTCAGAGTGACATCTACTCTCGTCCGTGCAATGAAAGCCTCAACTGTCAATGCCATGTATAATTTCACTGATAGAAACTAGATGGCGCAACGTTTGCGCCGTCACGGCCGGACTGACAGTCGCCCGTCCTCGGGCGAACATAATTATCTGAAACAACGGACAACTTTACGTAAGTTTAGTACCACGTTCGTCCACCCTGACCAGAACGTTCCTCCAACTACAAAACAGTAAGTGCAATTATCTTACTTAAACTTACACTACCTCATGCGTCCCTCCGACCAGCTTAGAAAGCCTGGACCGGACAACATCTGGGTAATAAAACCATCCGGATACATGCGTCCTTTCGACCAGCCGTGCAACAGGCATGGCCCGGTACAACATTATCCTGGTTACTGAAACGAGAAGAGTGCGTCCTTTCGACCAGTCACCCTGACATGGACCGGACAACACGAATCCCATTGACTACATCTCACTTCATCATGAATCCAGGGTAAGTGCGTCCCTTCGACCAATCATACCGATGGACCGGACAACACTAACCCGTCAACCATCTTGAGCCCGGACAAGTGCGTCCCTTCGACTACTAAGGACCGGACAACACCGTCCTTCCGACTTAAGATCATAGGGCCCGGACAAGTGCGTCCCTTCGACCTCCAGGGACCGGACAACACCGTCCCTTCGACCAATACCAACATATCAGACATGCGTCCCTGCGACCACACTTGGACCGGACAACATTCTGACATCAGATAAGTGTACATTGTAGCAACATACCTTATTATCTTAGTAACGATGAACATCCACTTCAACATCAAAGTTGACTTGGGCATTTGCACCAGCATCAGAGTCGGTCGTCGATGTATTAGATCGGATTGAAGCTGCACGAGGTGAGGCTGATAGTGTCTCAGTATCTGCTGTAACTGTATCTGATCGTAAAGAAGCTGCGAGAGGAGAGGCAGTGATCGTAACAGAGTCTGCAGAACAGGTATCAGATCGGTGTGGTGATAGCTGTCCTAAGATATCATCCTGATCTGTCTCCGACTGTTCATCTTCTGACGCCGTCACGGCATCTATTCCCTCTCCTTCCATAATGCCCGTGGCTATCTCAACAAGACCTTCGTGCCCCTGGGGCACCAGGCGCAAATTTTCATGGGCATACTTGAATAAACGCTTAGATCCGTTTACTGTTTTTAATTCGTACCTATCGTTTTCAAGAACGTTGGTTATGACAAAGGGGCCTCTAAATTTTCTAGATAATTTGGTTTGATTGCGTTCAGAATTTTTAACAAAGACATAATCACCTTTCAAGTATGGTCTAATTAAAGCGCGACCGCGATTAAAACGTTCAGTGTTCGATCTAGCAGACTTCTGAATATTATTAGATGCGTCAGTGCGAATAGATTCTAGATCTAATCTAGCTGCTGAACTATTATCTGATATTTTGGCAATTCCCAGCGAGTCAGCTCGAATTCCAAACATGAGTTCAGTCGGGGTATATTTAGTTACACTCGACCTAGTGCTATTTAAGGCAAGCTGCACATTGCCCAATTCTTCACGCCATGATTTTTGAGGATCATTTTCGATAATGGTCAACAAGCTTTTGAGCGTACGCATTACTCTCTCGACTTGGCCATTAGCTCTGCTAGAGCCCGTAGCAATAAAGTGTAGTTCAATATTGTGATCAGAGCAGAATCGTTTAAAGTCGTTGCTTATATAGCAGCGGCCTTGGTCTGAGATTATACGCTTAGGTGACCCGAACAGACAAACTGCTTTTTTAAGTGCAGTGACGGCACTGACAGCATCGAGAGACGTTGTATGTTCAAGCAAGACGTATTTTGTGAACGCGTCTATAATGACCGAACAATACTCTTTTTGGTCGCTTTTCCCACTAAGTTTCCCTGTAAAATCTATGTGTAACGTATGCCACGGCGTGGTAACCTTGGGGATAGGATGAAGCCGAATAGGCTGAGCGCCGGAAGGACCTTTCGAGGCGCGACATACTATACAGGAGTCTACAAATTTTCGGACACATTTAGCCATCTCAGGGAACCAGAATTGTTCATAAACCTTGTCTAGTGTTTTATCGCTACCAAGGTGCTGAATTTCACAATGAATGTGATTAATAAGCGTCCAGACCAATGACCTCGGTACTATGGGGAGCCAGGAAGTAGTTTTATTACGATTAATTTTTCGGAATAAAATACCATTCCTGACATCATACGTTTGCGCCACAGTTTCTGGGAGATCTTCATTAAGAAATTTTGCGATAAGATCTTGGATCTCATTGTCGCGCTTTTGTTCGACTGAAAGCCATCCTTCATGTAGTTCGACGTATTGCACAGTCTCACGAACTGACGTAGGCTTTACAGCGTTAGGGTCTGATGCGGATTTTGTATTGATATGCTGATGGTTTCTTGACAGATAATCAGCGTGCTCCATTCCACGCCCTTCACGATATACAATATCAAAGTCGTAAGCCTGTAAAATGGCCCACAAACGATGGACCCGTGGTGTAAGATCAGTTTTCGACTTTGACGCCTTGAGAGAGTTACAGTCGGTAAAGACCGTGAATTTTATACCATACAGGTAGTGTCGAAAGTGTTCAACCGCTCGTACGACCGCCAGTGTCTCGAGTTCGTATGAGTGATAACGAGACTCGACCTCGGTCGTGCGGCGGCTAAAGTACGCTACCACATGAGGCATTGCATTAACCTTCTGAATTAGAATAGCTCCGTACCCTTCAGAGCTGGCATCACAATGGAGTTCAACTGGCAACTCCGGATTAAAAATAGTCAATACCGGTTCGGATGTTAAAATTGAAATAATAGTTTGTCTTATTTGTTCGTGTTTGTCAGTCCATTTAATGCTACCTTTCAATTTGGTGAGTGGGTAAAGAGGACCTACGATCCGTGTAAAATTGAGAACAAATTTTCTAAAGTAGGAGGCTAGGCCTAGGAACTGGCGTACCTGTGTAGCTGTTCTAGGTGGAGGTGATTGGGATAAGGCTTGTATCTTTAATGAATTAGGTCTAACCTCACCAGATTTAATCTCATAACCAAGATAATTTACTCCAGTCTTCATAAATTCGCATTTACGTAGGTTTAAGGAAAAGCCCGCAATCGACAAGGCGTTTAAGACTTCGTCCAGTCTTTGTAAACCTGTAAGAACATCAGGTGAATGACAAAGGACATCATCCATGTAAACTAGGGGCTTATTCCTCAGATGTTTTAGGGCGTTGTTAATACACCTTTGATAAACAGAAGGAGCGTTCCTCAGACCGAATGGCATTGCGAGATATTCGTACTGCCCCTCGGGAGTAACAAACGCTGTCTTCTCTACCGAATTAGGATGAATCAAGATTTGATGAAATCCAGCCGCCATATCTAAAGAGGAAAAGAAATAAGCCCCAGAAAGCTGATCTATCTGCTCATCAATTAAGGGCAAAGGATAATGCTCCGGACGAGTATTCGAATTAAGTTCTCGATAGTCTACACAAAGCCTATCTGTGCCGTCTTTCTTTTTTACGAGTAGGATTGGGCTAGCGAAAGGTGATGAGCTCTCTCTAATTATACCAGCATTTAAAAGATCCCGTATCTTATCCCTCACAATCTGTTTTTCTGATGGCGCCAACCTATACGGGCTTCTTTGGACAACTTTATTAGGGTCAGTCAAATTAATTTCCATAAGTCCAGTAGATACTCGTTGAGTTGGAATGCCGTCTATGAAATGGTCCGAATACTTTTTTAAAATCATTATTAAATCATCTCTATCCCTGCCAGTCAAGTCAGTGTCAATAGTAGCAAAATCAATTTTATTTCTCTTTTCACAAAAGTTAGCTTGTACAATAGACGTAATTGTTAAATTATGGACATCAATCGAAATTCGCACACCGTTATCTAAAATATCTCTACCAATAATAACTTGTTCAGAAATAAAATCATCCGGCACTATGTGAAACAACAATTTTAACATTAAATCTCCAATTTTAATTTTAGAAGAAACCTGCGACTTACTCTCAACATAGTCCCCCCCTATACCCTTTAAATACACTTTGCATTCACGCTTGGTGCCCAAAAAGCATGGGGAAGCACTTTCTTTTACTAAAGAACATGACGAGCCACTATCAAAAAGGAAAGAGACATTCTCACCGGACGACGTCAGCAGAGTACCTCGCGAAGCTCGGCTCTCGCAAATGTTGACCTCCTGCACAGTCACCCCACTGTTCTTATTTGGGCACGTGGTGGATACGTGCCCCGGCTTCCCGCACGTGTAGCAGGTCACTTCCAGCGTCTTGTCAATCATGCGAGCAGGCCCTCCTATATCCCTTTTCGTTGAGGTTCCAGGATCATCACGGCGGCGTCGTCTGCATTCTGATTGTTTATGCCCAGGTACTCCACACGTATGGCATTTACCAGTAAACTTCGAATCAGACATACGAGGTATTTTTGGTTCATATTCCCTATCATTTTCTTCACCTCGTCGTTTAAAAGAGATCCCACCGAGGGCGCGGAACAACTGAGTTCTGGTGGTTATTACATGCGAGTTCAATTCTCGTCTGATGAGTCCATCCTTGTGAGACAAAACAGAAATCACGAATCCGGTTATCACTTCTTCGGACATGACAACTTTAGGGATCCTCTCAATCAAGCCCCAAAGGCGTACAGCAGCTTCACTGGCGGTATCCTTCCACCCGATTTGAAATCTCCAAATATCATCGAAATAATCTTGTATCAGTTTGGGTTTAGAAAACTTGGCTATAAGTGTTGCTTTCACGACATTCCAGGTTAAATCATCAATGCGCAGCTGTGTAAGGCAGGAAGCCGCACGCCCTTTCAAAGAATTAGTCAAAGCCACTAGTAAATCTACTCCAGATATATTTTTGTTTTTAATTATTAACTCAGTGACGCGGCACCAGCCCTCAATATCGGCGTCACTATCATCTGGGTTAAACTGCATTAATTGTACAGCACTTACATTTGGGGTCGAAGCTGGTTGCGAAGTAGCCAATATTCGGGATAATAAGGCCTCCATCCGGGTTAATAACCGAGTCCCGTCTTCGTCAGGTGGTCGACTTGCATGCCCATTCGATCCCACTTCTGATAAAGGCAATTCCGTACCTTCATCGGAGTTATTCATTTTGCGCGGGTATTATGGACAGATATTTCAGAAATAACAGTCAAATATCACAAATTACAATGTTTTAATCACTAATGCAATCACAAAAATCAATTGGAGTACAAATTAAACGAGATTAAATTGGATTGAAAACGGACGTCGACGATACGTCCCTTACGTATTGCACGTGGCGCGTTTTCTCTCTAACTGACATTAAAAACTGCCCACCGCCATCTTGGCTTGCCACTGTCAAAACGTAAGTGACGTTCCGTCAGAGTGACATCTACTCTCGTCCGTGCAATGAAAGCCTCAACTGTCAATGCCATGTATAATTTCACTGATAGAAACTAGATGGCGCAACGTTTGCGCCGTCATATTTATTAATTTATCGTTTTTGGATAGCTAACAGCTTATAAACATACAGATAACAACAAACATATAAAACTAAAAGCTATTGACAAGCTACCACATGTAGTATTCAAAAGAATTTGATCTTAAAGTAAACGTAGCCCAGAAGGGACAGGTGCGCAACAATATTAAACTTAACAATAAACATTAAACTTAATTTTAAACAATAACCTAATAACAGTCGTGATGCTGTTGAAAAATAAATCAATATTGGCGTCAGCGTTATTGATGGCGGAACAAGCTCTAATAAGGAAACTGTTATGCCTGTAGTTATGGGTCTATATGAATTTAGTTACACCAAGTCTGATTTTGTTGTGTTTGTTTCGTTTGGCTTCACAAATTTTAAAGTTATTGTTTGTTTGGTTTGCTTGTTGTTGTGACACAGATGATTGACAATATTGTTACCATTATCAATTACCATAGACCGATCACACAGACTAGAATACTTTCATATATTGTATCATGTTGGTGCCCCTGTGTAATCTGTCAAAAAGGCTGATATGTTGATTTTAATTTTATAATTTCTAAACTAGTTAAATTATACTTATGATAAATTTTAAATAGAAAAATATTGGAAAAAATTAACTCGGCCACAAGTGAATTCTCAGATGGGAATCGAACCCACGACCTTTGGAAATCCGGTCCAATGCTCTAACCGCTGAGCTACCGAGACGAGTCAGGTCTCGGTAGCTCAGCGGTTCCAATATTTTTCTATTTAAAAATCATAAGTATAAAAAAAGCATTGAAAAATGCAAAAATTCAAAAATCATAGTTAAATAACTATAATAACTTTGTTCTTTTTTTTGCTGTGCCGGGTAACATGGCTCTCAGCCTGGTGGGGCTCTAAACGGTACTGACGGAAGACCAGCGCTGGCCAAAAAGGCAAGCATTATGCTGAGTCGGTACCGTTTTGGGACAAACCTGTGCCTTTTTTGTGTTATTTTTATGTACCATTATCGTGTTTGTCTCAAATAAATATAACTTTCTTTCTTTCTTTCAAATTAAGAATTAGCGAAATCGGTTCTGCTGCTCTGGAGACTTGCACTTGTTACTCTTTGCTGTTACTGATATTACTAGTAGCAGCCCGCAGTTTAATTAGTGTTGTGCCAGTTCCCGTCGGAATATAGGGATAGAACAAACAGTTTTTATGCTGCAAAAAACGGCCAAGCCTCAGCGTGAATTTGCCAGAAGCAAAAAAACACCAATTTACAGCCGTCACCCTGGAGCTATGCACGTTTTACAAATTTAATATTGACAAGTAACTAAAATGGAAGAGAATTAAAATATTTATCGATTACATCGATGTTTTTTATAATTTTACAGGTATTTAAGCGTGCGTTTTCTATATATATATATTTTTTATGACCGACGCACGAGGAGACTTAGCCCTCATCATACCTGGGCCCTTATTCACTATGACCACTTAGATTCCACACTTAAACCTCACCACGCATAAACTCCGTCAATATCGTGTCTTGTCACGGTAAGGAATCTGGTCAACTCTATTCTGGGCCCTTATTCACTATGACCACTTAGATTCCACACTTAAACCTTACCACGCATAAACCCCGTGAATATCGTATCTTGTCACGGTAAGGAATCTGGTCAACTCTATTCTGTAAGTCCCACCGCGCTCCAAGACACCTCCAAGACAAATTGTCTTTGGTACGTTATGAAGTCACGAGTGCGTTCGAAAACTAACTTAAAACTTTTAAGATTTTAAATTTATTACTTGCAAAATTTAATTTCACTAACAATTAACCGTGATTTATTATGTTTATATTAATATATAATCGTTTATATCATAACAATGCAATTTTCGCAATAACAAAGAAAAAATATTACTCAATAATTTAAACAAACACGCAGCAAAACCAAAACGTTCGAACGTTTTTGAACGTTCCTTTTTACTTTTTTATTTCTTGTTATCGATTTTTACAATGAAAATTAATTGATTCAATTTTGTCTGTTTATTATATGTTTATTACAAGAAAGAAATAATAATACTTAGTATTTCAATGGAAATATATACATACACTTCAAAACATTAATATTGTGCCTACGAGTATATTTTGTTTGAAGAATTATGATGTACCTACTTGGCGGTATTTTATTTGAAGCGATTTGTTATTGTAAGTACCTAATCGTTTGTTACTCCCAAAAATGTTACAAGTTACTTGCCTTATAATATCTAATTTTATTTTTATTTTATTTTATTTTATATTCACAGGTGAATCAACAGTTATTCTAAGCACTATAACAATTTAAATATGACACAGAAAACCATTAACAGATTCACACTTATAAAAACAACATAAATAGAATAAAGACACCGTTGAGCTACAAGTTCCGACGACCATCACTTATAGCTAGGTTACATAATTAGCCACCAGAAAAAAGAATAGGTAAAACTAAAGACACATTTTTATAATCATACAAAAGAGAGCAATATAGAATAGATGATTCAGAAAACACAGCAATATTAGTCTGCACAATTTAAATAATACCTATCGTACATCAATACTCAGACAGTATATAACAGAGCCAGATTACGCCTCACCGCTTCGCAACCAGTGTTAAACAAATCAACATCAATTTTGCCACATAACTCATTAAAGCACTTGCCTGCACGATTTTATAATTACAGGATCCTTGCCGATTCCACGTTGATTCCACGCGTTTCTCAAACGTGGAATTTTTGACAGTTCAAACCACGCGCAAGTCACGTTCATATCACACGGTTTCATTTAAGTGTCATAGTGAATACGATTTTTAAAAATGTCGTACCCATGTACGATATTGGCGTGGTTTTGAAGCAAGGAATCGCAAAGTGATCATAGAGAATAAGGGCCCTGATGTTAAGTATCGAAAAGGCTGAAGATGGAAGCGGGCCTGTCCCGGAATCCTCAATCACTGAGGAACTGGCTATCTTATCTCTAACTGCCAGAACACAGCAATGGTGAAAACATTGTTGTTATGGCGTTAAACTTAGATAAGATGGTGACCACCAACCAAACCGAATACAATATGTACCCCCGCTGGGAATCGAACCCGGGAACCCTGGGTTTGTTACCGGTGGATGTTACCACTAGACCTCTGTGGTCTAAAAAGAAATATATTTTTTTCAGCTAATTAACTAACATTTGCTTTTTACAGCGTTTTGGTGCTTTTGCAGGGTGTGTTCTTAGCCCTTATATTTCCGTAAAGTTTTTTTCACTTATCTAAAAAAAAAGTATGATTTGGTATTGCAGTCTTTGCGTCAAATTTTTTATTGTTCGACGAGGATGAAACCACACAATCAGACCCGTGACGTTTCGCAAGCCCTAGCCAACGCCGTCGCCGGCAACTTGCCCCTAATTTAAATAGTTGAGATTTACTGGAAAACGTTCACACCACAAAATAGAAATTAATTAGAAATTAATTTGACGACCTGTTTGGCGCAGGGGTACTAACTAAACCCGCCTTCTGCGCGCGTCCCGGGTTCGATCCCCGGACAACACAAATATTTGTGTGCATGAACATGTCTATTGTCTTGGTCTGGGTGTTTAATATCTATATATTAGGCTATATTATATATGTATTTATAAAAAAAAAGTATATAAGTATGTTTATCCGTTATCTTGTATCCCACAAGTTCTTCATAAAACATAACATGGGCTAGATAATTGGTGTGATTAAAAATCATAATAATAAATGCATACACATTTATTATTATGATTATTAATTATTATCCTACTAAAAACTATAAATGCGAAAGAATGTCAGTTTGTTTGTTTATTCCTCTTTCACGTCTGAATGCTTGAATATATTTGGATGAAATTTGGTATATAGGGACATCAAGTAGTAGATTCGAGTCTTTTGACGACCTGTTTGGCGCAGGGGTACTAAGCCCACCTTCTACGCCAGAGGTCCCGGGTTCGATCCCCGGACAAGACAAATATTTGTGTGCATGAACATGTCTATTTGTCTTGGTCTGGGTGTTTAATATGTATATTATGTATGTATTTACAAAAAAAAAAGTATATAAGTATGTTTATCCGTTATCTAGTATCCATAACACAAGTTCTTCATGAAACTTAACGTGGGCTAGATAATTGGTGTGATTGTATGAAATTTATTATTATTATTATTATTATTATTATTTTGATCCCTATATTCAACGGGAACCACTGGGGTGAAACAGCGTGCGGCCGGTAGTTATTTCATAAAAATTGCTAAGTATCGGAACTCATTTTGATGCTGATAAAGACTCAAAACTAAATAAACGTTCGTCCAAGTGTCGTCTATGGTATTTAGATCTATCGTTAGAATGTGTCGTACATATAATGAAATAAGCCGTGGTAATAGACATCTTGATGTCTTTAATAACAAATTCTCTCTTTATAAGAAAACTGTGTCCGAGCTTCTTGAAGCAGGAACATCATAGATTGAAATTGTATAGATTGAAAGTAAAAAAAAAAAAGACAAAGTTAGTTTTGTAATCCAATTATTATTGTTTTGGTTCGCATAAGTTTCAAATAATTGTGCATGCTGTGTACGCTATTATTGGATTAAAGTCTTGGCTCATATATTTAGCATAGATTATAAGTTTTGTAATGACTTTAATCTGCAAGTGTACCTATAACAAATAAATAAATAAATAAATTTAGATATTGCTGGGGTCAAGAACAGTAGTTCCCATTACTACTGCGTTTTTATGTGAGCAACAGCCTTAGCAGCGGATGCATTGTAAATAGCTCACCGATGAGCCATTTTCAATGCTTAGTATTTGACAGTTGATGTGACTTCTTTCATGAAAACAGCGTCCATAAGTTGCTTAAAGAAAAATATTGAATTCGTCGTACCATGCAATGTTTTCTTATTCGCGCCGCGTGCAGCAGTGTTAAAGCCGCTAAGCCGTCGTCCCACGTTCAACACTTGAGCCGCAATTGAGCCCAAAACCTTACGTGAGATAAAGGAAAACGCGCTACAAATGTACGTTTGTAAAAAGGTACTGTTCTTAGTGAAACCTTATCATCGTCGTACCACAGTAGAACAATTTAATGTTAGTAGCGACAGTCTATAACTCCGTCTGCAACATAAATAAACTTGAATACATTACCTTCAAGCTTTTTATCCATTACTTACTGGGTTGGTAGATCATCAAAATGTGCGTCCAGATATGTTATTTTGTCCGTACCGTGCCTCCGACCAACGCGCTTTTATTTCCTTTTAAAAACCGACTTGCGATGAATCGGAGTGAAGAATCGGGGAACTTCCCGGTTGACCAGTAGAGTTTTTTGGGGAACGTTTACTCAGAAAGTACTAAGGTTAAAGAAATAACTTATTATTCAAATGAATTACCTGTTAATGTTCTATTATTTGTAATAAAGCTTCTTTAAACAAACTCTACTGGTCTACCGGGAAGTTCCCCGACTGTACCTGTATCCGTTACGAGCGAGACGCCGCCGCCGCCGAACAGCCTTGCCGTACCGAACGGGCGTCCAAACTAGCGTTTTTATCGCGACGCTCTAATACGCAACGGAGGTACGATATGGACAAAAGAACATAATCTGAACGCAATCATGGTGCTTTTGAATATACAAAAGAACTACATAACAAATGATTAACAATAAAATCATGATTAGAAATAAGCCCTACAGTATACTCTTTATACACTTTATCAGTACTCAGTATACACTTTATCTCAAAAACAAGGAGATAGAAGACTGAAGAGTGAGTCAGTATATGCCTGACACACTCCACTTAAATTAGAAAGGGGGTAGAGCTAATACCTATTTGACAACCCTAGTGCCCTAACAGCCCTAACCCTAACCATAAGTTTAATATATACACATATAAATAGTAAAGGATACTTGTACCAGTCGACCTAAGGTAACAAGTGGAAGTTGGAAGGAATCAGGTATAAGGATTGGATTTTCTCACTGCCAGTCAAGCAGGCTCACAAGACTGATCAGATATCTGACGGCTAAAGGAGTCTTGGCCGCAGTGAGAGGATTTGTCGATGGTCGATCTGTCAACTGACAGAGTAACAACGTCTGTAGTCCAGTTACTTAATGTCTGTTTATTCTTAACTTACAATCTATTTTATACAAATTTATTTACATATGTGTGCATAAGTTTAGTTACATGAGTGTGTACTTAAGATGAGATGCGACGTGATTATTTTTACCACCCAGCAATATTATTTAATGTCAGGTAAATGCTGTAGCTGCATGTTTACGGCACGTGAACATTTTGGCGCTTCTCAGAATTGGAGTTCAGTTGATAGAATTCCAGTACAGTCCCTGATGTTTGTTTGCGGGAGAAAGGCCGCGCGGAGACTGGTGTCGAAGGCTGTCTTTGAAGTGCGGGCTGATGGTTGGATTGTTGCTCTTCAGTTGGGCTGGTGCTGGCTGCTACTTCTGCCCGCCGTTTTGCCACCCAACTTCGTAATCGTTTTCTTAGCTGTGGACCGTAACAACATGTTACTATTATTATAAAAGAGCAAATTAATAATATCGATAAGCTAGCTACGCATGTAGTAATGCTACTCCATACTGTATTGTCTAGGGTTGTCTGTAACGTATTTTCTTCGTTTTTTAAATGATTAAAAATATCTTTAGAGCTATCTATTATTTGTTGTATTACTTGTGTCTCAACATCATCGGAGAGATTAAATGCTTGGGCGACCGAGTGGCAAACGCTCGGTCGGAGGACCCAGGTGTCGATGGATCGACGAAGTCCGGAAGGATCTGAGCAATCTTCAAATAACCAAATGGGAACAAGTCGCTCAGAATAGGGACTTCTTCTTATTCTTCTTCATTCAATACGTGCGGTTTCCGCAAGTCGACGACTTTTTGCGTCCAGAGGGTGTCAGACCGGATCACTCCAGCCAACCCAGCTCCACCAGAATTGCTCCCAGCGCCTTCATGTCAGTGACGTCTTCCCGGAAACTGCCTGGTGAGCCGAGGTACTTCGCCCGGTAAGGGGCTACTCCGTCACAATCCAACAGTACGTGAGCAGCTGTTTCTTCTTCCTCCATGCAGCCTCTGCATAGTGGGCTGTCAGTGACACCTAAATTGAAAAGGTGCTTGTTAAAGTTACCGTGGCCAGTGATGAATAGGGACAAGTGGCGCAGCTTAGTGTCGGAGGCCAAGATTCACTTCGGGTTGCTGAGCCAGCGAAGTAAGCAAATAAGTATACTTTATCCATCTATCTAAGTCTGACGACATAGCAACAATGTTTTCAGCGTTGATATGTTACGGCAGCTAAGAGATAGGATAAAAAAAAATTACGTATTTCCGTGCACACTGTTTATTACCCGATATTAAACAGAGTGCACTGAAATCCGTAGAAGTTCTTTTTTTTTTTTATTTCAATTATGAGTGTGCGAAGAAACTTAAGAGATTAATTAGCCAATTCCTAAGTTGTTGAGGATTCCGGGTGAAGTGCGATTTCACAGCCATAATATCACTTAATATCAGGAATGATGAAGGCTAGGCGTTGTATGTAAAACAAATCTAACTATAGGCAATAATAAAACTCCTCAAAATCTTCACAAATTGACTACTTATAGTATTAGTAAACTCTGTGATTAGATTGTCTATGGTAGAACCACGAGAAATGTGTACGAGTCAGCTCTTTCGTTGTTTGCCGCCGATTCACAAAAACTAGGCGAAAAACTTGGATAACCTTCAGATATAAATCTGAAGAGAACTCTTTTATAGTTCTGCTATCACGTAATTAATCGTTGCCGAAAATAGACTTGAAGAATAAACATCTATGTTTTGCCAACACAAATGATTTATGTTAAAATAGTACATTCCTGCAGCGGCCAGCAAAAGAGCCATTGATGGACGAACGTGTAAATACACATACGTTAGTCCATCAATGCCTAGTTGTGGCCGAGGCTTAGTACTTACGAGGGTAGTACTTTTCTCATATAATGCGCGGAAAATAAAACTACTTCTCGAAATCAGACGAACAACGTACAACATATTTTTTACCCGCGTTATAGTGCCCATTTCTTGTTTTTTTTTTTCTGTCAGCTTTCTATTAGCAAGTCCGTTCGAAATTTAAATAAAACCTTTGATAAGTTACCTCCTTGGTTGCCATATTTCAGAGTAAAAGATCGTTCCATTTTTTAATTACACGACAGATACGAGTTTTCACTATGTAATTTATTTGGCCGCTAAACACGACAGATATGGATTTTCATACAACTTTTTCTGGCCGCTGCTCGCATGTATGTGGCCAGTATAGCAATATCGATTTATCTCCAAGAAGGTTGTCAAAATAATGCTCATATTTCCAAGCATTTTTTAGAAAATAATATTAGTTTAATAAATGATAAGCATTGAACTTTTCGGGGTACTTTCACTACCGTCAACTCTTTCGAAGACGGTAAACGATTAACGTAATAACAATCAAAAATCTATTGAGTTCCGTGCATTATCCGCGATTGACGTCTGAATTAAATACGGTATCTGATGGCTTCTAGTATTGCATGAAAACATAAATATTTATTTATTTATTTATTTATTTAAGGACAACCAACATAACAAACGATATTCACATTTACAATAATGCACATTCTATAAGCATTTCAAATCGTTGTCATACTTAAAGGCTGCCACAACATGCGCCAATTTTTACTATTAGAAAGCAGACAAAAAACAACTTAATTTAAACACTTTCCTATTTAAAAATTATCAAAAAGAAAAAAATAATAATAATTATACAAGAGATGCGTTCATACCTACGATTCCGACACAACGACCTACGATTTCGGCACTATTATATCTAACAACAATGATTTAAACTTGCGTGGTGAAAAGGACATGTCAATATTAACTGGGGCTGTTATAGACAAGCGTGACAAGCGACTATATTGTGATTGTATTCTGTTAATAGCAGAAAAATGACCAAGCTTGGTCTTTGAGCTTCTCGCTTTAAATGGTAAGTACCTCGATAGACGAGCCAGTTTATATGGTACATTGAAATTTACTCGCTGCAATAAATCCGAACTATCTAGATGACCATTAAGCAATTTATATAAAAATACGTGATCAAGCATCTGTCTTCTGGTGTCTAGGCTGTGAAGCTTAAAATGTTTCAAACGTGAATTATAAGAGGGAAGTTGTTTAGCCATTCCACATTGAAACGATAGGTGCCACAAAAATCTTTTTTGAATTGACTCAAGGCGACGTTTGTGAACATCATAGTAAGGAGTCCAGACTACGCTACAGTACTCTAAACTTGATCTCACCAATGAATTGAACAATGTAATTTTACTTGAAGCTTTCCTGAACTCCTTACAATTCCGTATTATAAAACCTAGTAATTTAAAACATTTTTTTGCTAATTTATCAACATGCTTATGAAACTGAAGCTTTTTGTCTAAGGTAACACCGAGATCTCGTATCTCATCCACTTCTTGTATCACTTGACCATTTATTCTGTAAGATTGCAAGTAGGATCCTTTTTTACGAGAAAAATGTATAAAATGGCATTTGTCTGTATTTAAAATCATTCGATTAGTATGACACCATTGTGTGAATCTATCCAAATCAGCTTGAAGCAGACTACAGTCACTATTCACTTCAATTTTTTTAACTATCTTGAGATCGTCCGCGTATAGGTATATCTTTGAGTGAAGGAAACAAGACGTTACGTCATTGATGTAAATATTAAAAAATAATGGTCCTAAATGCGATCCTTGTGGGACTCCGGACGATGCCATAAACGGACCAGACTCAAAGCCGTTAACCACAACCTTTGAAGAGCGACCACCAAGATACGATGCACACCAACTCAAGAGATTACCCGTGATTCCACAGTGACAAAGCTTTTTAATTAATGTTGTGTGATCGCACCTGTCAAACGCCTTGCTGAAGTCCGTATATATGACATCCACCGGTGTCCCACGATCCACAGAATCGACCACATCTGACACAAAGCCTACGAGATTTGTTGCTGAAGATCTAGATTTAATAAATCCGTGTTGCTGTGGTATTATAATATGTTTAACATGCCAAGATAAGATTGGATAAATAAGGGCCTCAAACACCTTCCCGAAAACGTTCAAGATGGATACCGGTCGGTAATTTGCTACAGCAGACTTGTCTCCCGATTTGTAAATAGGTACAATCAATGCTTCTTTCCATAAAGTTGGGAAGGAACCTGTTGTGAGTGACTTATTGTAAATTATGGAAAGAGGCTCCGCTAGGGCTTCACAACATTTTATAACAAAAAACGAAGGAAGTCCATCGGGCCCAGCACCCTTACCAGGGTCAAGTCTTTTTAAAGCATTTTCAATAGCATCCCTTTTAATAGAAATGTTACTAAGTGTTTGTGAACAATTGTAGTAGCGAGGTGTAAGGCAAACCGTTTGTTGTGAAGCAATACTATTATTCGCCTCATAAACCGAAGAGAAACAAGAACTAAAGAGATTACAAACCTCTGTCCCTGTACATACTGAGGTGTTACCATAATGCATTCTACATGGATACGAGCTGGTGCTATTGCGTTTATGCTTTACAAATGACCAAAAAAGTTTTGGGTTCGAAGTAATAGATGATTCGATAGAGGCTATGTAACTTTTATAATTATTATGTGTGGTTTTTAAACATCTTTCTTTCAAAATACGATACGAAATGTTATCTAAAGGATTCTTATACTTCAAGTAAAGTTTACGATACTTATTTTTCTCCCGCAACAAACGAATTAGATTATTGCTATACCATGTTGGGTATTTGTGTGTAAAATGTTTAGATTTTGGTACATATTTTTCGATGGTCGCATATATAACGCTGTAGAACGCATCGACCATTGCATCAACATTATGACATTCAGCGAATTTTTTATCCCATGAAATTGATTTTAATTCTTCAATAATTTTACAGTAATCCGCTTTGTAAAACTTATACCTAGGCTTTTGGTTATTATGTAAATCATTCTGATCAGAGTCAGAATTCAAATCAAATTCCAATGGTGGGTGATGGCCGTCAACATTGGTTAGTGGTGAAACACAAAGTCTCAGGTTATGAACCGAAATATTTGACATTACGAGATCAAGAATTCTGTTGTTATTATTTTTAATACCATTATACTGATGCAAGCTATTTAATGACATGAAATCTATGAGCTTCTGCTCGAACAAACTATGTTTATTATTTTTTGAGTCTAGCGTTGAACCGACTGACGCAGTCCATTCAATGCCGCCCAAATTAAAATCGCCCACTATTAATATGTTATCAACCTGTTCTAGGAGGACCCGATTTGCATTATCTAGAAAGTGATCCAGAATGTGACCTTGTATAGGCGACGGAAGGTAAACGCCGCATATTATGAGCTTTTCTAACCTATTGTTCATCCTAGTTTCTACGCAAACCCAGATCTCTTCACATTTACCTTCATAACTCGAAAGCCTAAAGGAAGACAAACGCTTGGACACCGCTATTATAACTCCTCCACCCGATTTACCGCAGTGGAAACCACTACTTTCGCGGTCGCGCCTGTACACAAAATATTTATCAGTGAATAATTCCGAATCCAATATGTCGTCAGCCAGCCATGTCTCACATAATACGAGTATGTCATATTCACAAGTTATAACATTTAAATAAAAATTTACTGTTTTAGTTCTAAGGCCCCTTACATTTTGAAAATAGATATTTATTTTATCAGAGAATCTTACAAAGTATTACAGGTTATCGCGTGATATAAATTTTAGAAACAGTTAAAGAAAATCACTTAAGTCCATTAACAACATCAATGTTACGTATAAAAACAGCTTCCGTAGTGTCTGATTTACGCACATACACACGCCCGCCGCGAACCCACACATATTTATAATTCAACTGCTTGGCACGTATGCGCGCCGCAGCGTGTAAGCTTTTGTTTTCAATTGTCAAATTCTCAGTAACAAATACCGCTGTCTTCTTGTCATCTAGGCCCAATACGCTAGTGTCCAGTTTATCTTTCGGGTGATCCTTGTTGTACTGAATTACAGCAGCTAATAAGGAGTCTCTGGTACGTGGAGTGTTGAACTTCACTAGTATAGAACGAGGGCGCTGAGTATTCGGATTAGACTTGGCTATTCGAGAACAGTAAAATATATCACAGTCGTTAATCGGGTATTTGACGACACTACCAAGCTGTCTAACGATGGCTATAACATTTTCAGACTTGCGCTCAGGAACACATTGTATTTCTAAGTTAGTAGCCCTAGACATTTGGTCCATTTGACGAACTCGACCCGAAAGCGCAACAACCTCTGATCTAAGGGACTCATTCTCTGATTTCAGATGTTTTATTTCCGAGTTCTGTTTGTCCATATCCAATTTTAAAGAATCAAACTGCTCGCTCAAAAATGATAAGGATTCCTGAAATCCACTGAGCTGGTCGTTAATTTCCCTAAATCTGACATTAATCGTATTTTTTAAGTCATTTGTAAATTCGCTCATTAAGGAACGTAACTCATCACGCATTATTGTTTGAATATCGGAGCGAGTTACATAATCTGGGGTCGCACTAGTATAACTTTGCACTGGGTCTAACTTGGATTGGACCTTACGGCGAGTAACATTGAAAGTTATATCTGCCATGCCAGTAGGTGTGGAGGGACGAACTAATTCGTTAGAATTATCGCCTTTAGGCTGCTTGTTTCTGCAGTTGGGGCACATCCATTTAAATTTAGTATCATTTTTAATGCGTGTTGCTTCTTCTGATGGCAAATTCAAGCACAGATAGTGAAAAACATCGACGCACCGCACGCATTCCAAATAATCACCATTTTTAATATTGCTATTACAAGCGGCGCAGTTCTTCATTGTATTCGATGTATCGCAGCGCAGGCAGGTATATGCACATAGAACGCACGACAGCGGCCAGCCGCTGCAAGCGACAGAGACAGTGCGCTGCAAGCGACAGAGACAGTGCGCTGTGAACGACAGGAAAGCGGCCTACACAGAAGCGACGATCACACCGATCGCAACCGATAATACACGAGTCCGAGGACACCACACGCACTTCTATTAATTTATAAATTCACTGGTCACTGGATAATGAGCTATGTTTCGTATACCGAAAAGCTGTTATTGAGATGCACAACAGAGAGAAAATTAAAAGATAACAAGCGACACGTCTGCTTCGAATAGCCACGGACGGGTGATATTGCATATGCAGTGATATTGCACTAATATTGTCACCAATATTAGTGCAATTGGTGATTGGGTGCTAACTGGTTACAATTAGTGTCAACATTATTTAAAATCTCTGAAAATGAAAATGAAAAAAAAAAAAAATATATATATAATAAAACTACAGTTTTGTTGCTGGAGCCCCTTTAAGATCTCTTTCCATCATCATCATCATAATATGATATTATGAGCCGATATTATTATTTATCAACTTTTTCATTTTATGAAATATTATATAGAAGTATCTTTAAATCAGAGCAAGACCTAACTTGTTGTATTATTAAGCGTTAATATTCTGTATGTAGAACACCATAAACTACCCAATTCTGCTATTTTTTTAATCCAACTCAACGTTATGGTTGCCTGGAAGAAATTTATTTTTAGCGAGAAGGCCGCCATTTGTTCTTCTTAAAAAAAATACTTTAGGAACTATCATGGTGTACATTAAAGAATATTTTATCTTTTATCTTATCTGAATTTAGACCTAGGTTATATTTTGAGTTCCTATTTACATTTAGGTATTAATTTACATGCTTAAATGATAAATTACAATTGAGTAAATTAGAAAAAGTGACCAAACTCGATCCATCATGGTTATAATTGACATTATTGATTATAGCCACACAATCCTTCACTCATGAAGGCTGCGTAGGTGTCAACATACGACCATTTCTCATGTGCTGCTGAAACTTTAGGATAAGGGTGTGAAGTCAGTGGCGGGCGGAGAGGGTAGCGCAGCGGTATGTTGTTCTTGGATTTGCGATTTGCGCGACTTAGGAGGCAACTCAAGATAAATATACTTGTCCGAGATTCCTACATTGAAATTTGGAAATAGACCGAGTTTATTTTTGTCCGAGTGGCCCCCTAAGTCGATTGTTGCGCTATACCTAAATGTAGTGTTGAATTTTTGTTTACCAACTTTTTAAAACACGGTTTAACAATCTTAATTTATAAGTATTTTTTTTAAGTTTTGATTACGTACAATCGGGGAATTTTCCGGTCAACCAGTAGAGATTTTTTGAGATTGTTTTTCAGGTCAGTAATGAAGTTTATGAAATCATTAATTGTTCAAATGAAATACTTATAATAATGTTCTTTTATTTGTGATTTAAACGTTTTCATTTTCGAAATAACTCAACTAGCCGGCCGGGAACCACTTAGTATATTGCCACTTAGTATACTTATAAATCAATCTTTTGATGAAGGTATTTTTCCTGACCTACTAAAAAAAGCCATAGTAAAACCACTATATAAAAAAAACGAAAAAGATGACCCCAATAACTACCGCCCAATAGCCTTATTACCTTCACCTTCTAAAGTTTTCGAAAAAATTATGTGCGATCGTGTCTACAGTTTTTGCGAAAAATATAATATTTTTGATAACTGTCAAAATGGTTTCCGCAAAAAACGATCGACTACATTAGCAGTGTATAAATACATCCAGGAAGTTCTTAATATAATCAACGACAAAAAATACGCAATAGGTATCCTACTAGACATGTCGAAAGCCTATGACAAAGTTCAATTTAAAATACTCCTGAATAAGTTATATGGAATAGGGATCCGGGGAAAATCTTATAAATGGTTTGAATCGTATCTGAAAGATCGGGAACAGTTCGTAGAAATTGAGCACTTTGATCATAACACTAAAGAAATCAGAACTATAAGATCAGACGGAAAATTTTGTAATGCATCTATTCCACAAGGAAGTGTAATTGGATGTTTGCTTTTCATTATTTATATTAACGACCTTCCCAAAATTATTGAAGACCCATGCGTGTTGTTTGCCGATGACATGTCCTTGCTTACTTCGAGCAATAATAATAGTAATTCACAAATTAAGTGTAAATTACAGTCAATAATAGACAAGGCTTCTGTTTGGATGGCTGAACACAATCTAGAAATTAACTATTCCAAAACAAAAATAATTAGCTTTCACCCATATCAAAAAAAACCCCTTAATATAAAATTATCTTATAACAACATTAAATTAGAGCAAGTAAATGAATTTTCCCTACTCGGCTTAATTATAGATACTAACATAAATTGGAAATCCCACATACAGAAAATCAGAAGTAAATTAGCCAGTTTTAGTTATGCTCTCCGAGAAGTAAAAAAAACCACTGACATACCTACAGCACTCAGTTCATATTATGCTTATGCGTATTCGTGGCTCAGCTATGGAGTTATTATGTGGGGAAACAGTACGAATGCCCCCGATCTCTTAATCCTACAAAAAAAATTAGTTCGAATAATATTTAATATACAAAATACCGATAGTTGCAAACCATACTTTGTCGAACATAACATACTAACCCTGCCATGTATATATATCTTGGAAACCTGTAAATTTGTCAAAAAATACCCGGAATTTTATAAGAAACGAGGAGATATTAATGTTAAATACAAATTACGTCATCGACAGAAACTCCTTATGCCTACTTCCCACCTTGAGCTATTTTCATCAGGTCCCCTTTCCATGTCCATAAAAATCTTTAACAAACTCCCAGATTCGATAAAATGTATAAAAAAAGAAAAACCATTCATTAACAAATTAAAAGAATTTTTGATATCCAAACACTATTACACCTTAAGTGAATACTTCAATGATAAATCATAAAATTAAATACATAAATACTTACTCTTATTCCACAATGATCCTCCCCTCTTCATATTTTGCCCATGATGTAATTTTATTTTAAACTGTATATTACATTATAAATAAATTGTGTGTACAAATTGTGACTATACATACTGATTTTTTTAATGAATTGTTTGTTTTATGGTATATTTATATGCTTTAATGTGCTTTGTTTTTAATAAGTTATCAATTTAAATTTTAGATTTTATAATGTACATTATGAATTTGTTTTATTTCAATTATGAGTGCGCGAAGAAGCTTATGATGTGCTTATTGTTTATTTTAATAATTTCGGTAAATGATTTTTCAAATGTTAATTTTATTGTATTTGCGATACCTTTTCAAGGTAACTAAGTTTTAAGTACGAGCAATATGTAACACCTATGTAACACTTAGTTTGCAAATAAACAGTTTGAGTTTGAGTTTGAGTTTGAAGTTCCCGATTGCACTTGCTATACCTTCTAAAATAAATTGTGTTATTTTTTAAATACTCAGCTGAATTACAAATTAGGAAAACTTAAATAGTTACAAAAGTCAATCAATCAATATAATGAAGCTATATTTATATAGTCATAAGCGTAGGTGTTGAAATAAAATAGTCAGTACCTACTTCTTATTATTGTATTTGTTTGTAAAAGTTTAATGATTATTATCATAGCCTTATTGCTTAAAAATGCATCTTTTTTCAGTCTCAGTATTGCGTGACTCAATATTATTATTTGTTTAAAAAGGCTCAAGTAAATACATAAGTTGCCACCGCTTCGCTCATGCGTATAACCGCATCCCTGCCTACTAAATTACTTACTCTGCTGAGTTAGATTCCAACGCTGATAGGGTGCGCCACAAATGGTTTTTGTAAAGTTATGAAGTAATAAAATACTTTTTCTATTCAGATATCATTTTAGATAGCGTCGGTCGGACTTGCGTAAATATGTGAGGCTTATTGGCGAACGAACGACTTTGAATTGAATAATAGTTACTGATTGATTGTGGTAAATGAATTATTTATCGGTTAGTTTTTTTCAGTAGGATTGAGAAATGACAACACCGTTGTCAAATTACCCGTATTTTCGCAATATCCCTAGGACTTTCGCAAAAAATCGATTAATCTAATTATCCTGCGACATATATAAACAGACAATAACTATTTACGACCTGTTTGGCGCAAGGGTACTAAGCCTGCCATTTGCGCCAGAGGTCCCGGGTTCGTTCCCCGGACAAGACACAAACATGTCTATTTGTGATATTTTTTTAATAGAATAATATTGGAAAAAATCAACTCGGCCAAAAGTACGCCCCGGTAGCTCAGTGGTTAACCGGATTTCCAAAGGTCGTGGGTTCGAGTCCCATCTGAGAATTAACTTGTGGCTGAGTTGATGTTTTCCTGTATTTTTCTATTTAAAATTAATAGTAGTAGTGGGCTAGATAATTGGTGTGTTTGTATGTAATTATTTATTTATTTGTTATTATTTACTACTTTACTGGTTCAGCGACCCAAAGTGATGCTTCCGACATTTATCAATAAATTGGTACTGTTGAAATATTAATATTATATATTTTAATAAATGAAATAAACTTTAATTAATGCGCAATGTATCGAGTGGGTTCCATAATTTTCGTGCTTCATTTGCCAACAAAAGTTGGAGTCGGTTTCGGATCGAGTTGTAATCATAATTGGTTTTTTGTTTCGTTCGGAGATAATGTGCTTCCCTTGTCCGAAGTTCTGCGGAATACAGTTATTTATATTCCGGTATTAATTTGTATTCCGAATCCGATGTTTTTCGGGTATTGTCTGAGAGGTAATACTCGAAAAACATCGTTTCCTACTTGCACAGTAGGAAATATTTGTGTTTTAATGCAACATTTTTACTTATATTATTAACTATGTGACCGCCTGCGGTTTCACCTGCGGGGCCTGTGAGAATATCAGGATAAAATATACTTTTTGTTTTAATTCAGGCTTTAAGCTATCTGCCTGCCAAATTTCATAAAAAATCGTTAAGTCGTTTTTGCGTGATTGAGTAACAAACATACACATATTCAAACCTTCAAATTAGTAGGATGCGACAGTAAGTTTCTTAATTTTTGTTTGTGTTTTATTTATTGGAATAAATATTTATCATAAGCACATTTTAAGTTTCTTCGCGCACTCTTAATTGAAATAAAACAACTTTTGCGGAATATTTAGTGCGATTTATTTACCCGAAATATGACAACCCGTGACCACGGCAACTGAAAACGGTGCCGAACTGTCGGGAAACCAAAAAACCTCAAATAAACCGAAAAATTATAGTACCAAATATATATTTCGGGTAAATAAATCACAATAAATATTCCGCAAAAGTTGTTTTATTCAATGAACTGTCACAAATAGGTACTTTGAAATAAAACAACTTTTACGGATATCAAACGCGCTATATTTCCACGAACTAAGTTGTAATTGTCCGTATTTTTAGGTTTTTTTAGGGGTTTTTTTGATTTTCCCGACGTTTCGGCACCTTTACAGCTGCCGTGGTCACGGGATGACTGGCTACTTATAAGTCTACCCTCGAAAAGTTAATTTATTTTCTTTCGGATACGGTTAGACATTTACTATGGCACAAATTATTATTGATTTGATATTTTGATTTAATTGTTATTTTAATTCTTTATTATTAAGAAAAGAGAAAACTAAAGACTACTGGCAGTTCACAAATTGGGAGGACCTTCGAAGAAAGAAGCTGCCAAGAAAACTTCGAAAGCGGGCCGACCTCCACCTTTATAAAGAAATTAAGAATGTTGTCTCCACCTTTACTTTTTTATATTTATTTATCTACAAAAAGAGCTAACCGTATCTTTGGGTCTTGCAGTGCGTGATTTGGGTTGAGACTTTAATTTATGGATAATAGGGTCCCAAGCTGGTGGAATCTTCCACCCATCATCTCTATACAAATAGGTACGTTAAGTTAGAGTGCTACATAAAGTAGCGGTGCAAACATTACAATCACCGTATTTAATGTTATGTTCGGATAATTTGAATAGCCTAACTCCCGAAACAAATGATCTAAGTGACAGCCGGGTAAACTATCCTCGTTCCTCGTGTTAGAGCGCGACCTTCAGCCGGATATTAAACATGACCCGGGCACCCGGACACTCGGCCTGATTAATGTCCACATTATCATGGGCCAGCCTGCTCCGCGGCTGAGGAATGAATAAAGCCATTTGCGCTGCATTGTTTGTTAGGACCATAGAGTTGGTGAACTTTAGAAATACCGACCAGATATTTTACTTTCGAACTTGTTGATTTTCAGTGTTATACCGTAAAAAAAGGATCGGCTCGGCTACTTACGAACTTTATTTTAAAAATATCAAAATGTTTCAATCAAGACTAAGCTCTTTAATAATTTTGACTATAAGAAAACAGATTCCGACAATTGAGCCTTCCCCTCTTATAAAGATTACAATTAACTTATCTAATTATTATATATTATATGTAGATTAGCGGACCACAAGTAAAACACGTCAAAGTCAAAGTCAGTATCATTTATTCAGTCTAGGCTGTTATAAGCACCTATGAACGTCAAAGAGCTACGCCATCGGTTCACAAACCCTACGGCGGGCGACCTTGTAACGAGAAGAACCGGCAAGAAACTCGTCAAGGGCTGTTTTTTTTCTCCCTGTTTTATTTCATACAGAGTCGTCAAATTGAAAAGTGACCTTAACATATAAGTAAGGTCAATTTCCATTACAAAAGGAAAATACTAATTAAAATATTACATTTTACGGTTATTGTAACCGTAAACAATTTTTAACTAGCACCCGTTCATGAGCATAACGCATGAACCAGCCATCGCTTCGCTCAACCATATTTTAGGGAACGTAACGACCCGCCTCACACGACACCGCCGAAGAATCGTTTGAGTGAGCATGACGTACTTCATGTACTTATGTTAAGCTGTATAAATATAAAAAAATACAATGGCAACAGCAAAAAAAGAAAGATAAAAGTGCGTTAATGTAAGATACAACACAACCTACAATGTCACTAGAAGACGCATCAGCTGGGTCACAATCTCAAAGTGTAAAAAATAAATAAAGAAAGCTTTTATATATTTGGAATAATTGAAAACATTATTTACCTTTATTTACTCTGATCAAGCAGTGCCACGCATCTCAACTCAAAACATCATAAATAACATAAAATCAAAACAACATATATCTCTACACATTTTAACACAAGCAAACATGAGCAGACCCATCCCGCTGGCAGCACCCGTTCACGAGCATGACGCATGAACCAGCCATCGCTTCGCTCAACCATATTTTAGGGAACGTAGCGACCCGCCTCACACGTCAGTCTCGAACAACGGTTTAATTGAGAAGAAGTAAGTACCATACAATGGAAAATACGAAAAATAACACGGATACCTTCACCATACAATAATTATAATTACATCTATAGTGAACCAACAAAGACGCTCAATGCTTTTGTAATAAGGTTGAATATGGTTTACCATACCCATAAATTATACCTACCACCCTTACTTTCTGTTGACACCTAACTCTATGATCGGAGGTGCCGCTAAGTGGCGCTGCAGGTAACCTAATAACAGCGTGGTAACGCTGTTAGCGTATTACGCTGCAAATATTCGCATTGCAGCGCGTCAGCCAGATTAATATGTCCGCGCTGCATTTATATTTAGGTACAGCTTATGGTTTTCTGTGCCACTACTAAAGGTGGAACCCGTAATCCTGTTAATGAGATTTCATTGTTGGGATGTCCAATTACCTACTTAGCTTGTAGATGTGTCGTGGTAAAACCTTTGAAATTGGTCACATCATGATGTGGCCGAGCATTTCGATTTTATGAAATGAAAGATATTCGATGCCCACATCATTATATATGGTCTGGAGAGATCAATGAATAGTCAGAGTGTAACAAAAAAAAAACAAAGGAGTGCCGGCAGAAGTGAAAACCGCTTAAACGTAACAGCAGGAGCAGATACATTTTCACCGCGCGGTAGAAAGAGAGGGGGATATTACTTCCTTCTCTACGCGTTCACGTGATCAGGGTCACGTGTCCCGACGCGACTTTGACATTTTTTCATCCATCATCCATCCATCCATCGTCAGCCTGTGGACGTCCACTGCTGGACATAGGCCTCTCCTAGCTCACGCCTATTGTAGCCTCCTGCTACCATGCTGGCCATGCTGCTGCTGGGTTGGTAGAGGGTTTGTTTCAAGTTTTCCTTCTCTCGCACTCAATGCTCAATGCGTCGAGCCTCTTAGTCGACTCTTACGACATCCCAGGCATGTAAGGGAGTGGTGACACTTGTATTCTTAGGCCGTCACCAAACGGCAACATTTTTTACCCATCCCAAAAATTTTAAACTCTGATGTGCACAACGCCGCAGAAGTTTTCACTTATACAAAATAAACAAATGCCATTGGGCAATCAAAATAAAATATCTTTGCGTGTTCAAAACCAGTTCCCAAGAGTATAGGAGTTTTAATAAATATTTTTAACAAAATAGTTAAGAGAACTAATCAATCATTCCCAAAAGGTAAAGTTATATTACTTTGTAGAACTAAATTAAATATTTTTTCAACGAAACACTCTTGACTTTTACTTGCAACAAAGGTTTATTTCTCTGAAAAGAGCAATTATTTTCTTTCTAGCTAAACAACTTTAAGCCGAGTATAATTAAATGAGTTAGCGGACGCTGCAGTTATCGCCTAACTGCCGTCTGGAACGGACGCTTTGTCTGAAAATAATTAAATAAACACAAAGACACTTGTTTACTTGTTATAACAGGTTAGCGGTCGAGGTACCTTCGTCTAGGTCGGAGCGTGCAATTCTTGAGGGTCAATCAGGACTTTCATTTGCAATAGGTACCTACGGATTTTGACACGACGAAAGCTTTCACATATTGAATTGAAGGCGATGCTAAGTACACAAAATTAAGTAAAAATTCTACCATCACACATTGATGTGATAGGTATCTATCTTTTTTAGAGTTTCGTAGCCTAATGGCAAAAAACGAAACCCTTATAGATTCGTCATGTCCGATGTATGTCACAGCCACTTTTTTCCAAAACTATGAAGATTACACAGTTGAAACTTGTTAGGTAGATGTATTCTGTAAACCGCTTTACGGTTTTTAGACAAAAATAAAAAAATATATATATTTAGGGCTCCCCATATAGGTATGGAACTGAAACTGTAAAAATTTGTTTTTCATCAAACCTATGTATCTATAGGTCTTTAAAAATCACATAAAGTTTTTTAAAACAGTTTACTCAAAGTCAACCGTTTGAATGATCTACACCTTCAAAGTGAAAAAATGTATGTCCCCCCCCCCCCATCTAACTTTTGAAATAAGAAAGTGAAAAATCTAAAAAAATATGTGCTATAGACCTTTAAAAAAACTTTTAACGAAAATTAGTTTGAACGAAATATATTATGCAGTTTCAGAGCTATAGCATATTTGCAAAAACCGCAAATATAACTTTGTCATTCATACAGACATTATGAAAAATAAAGTTATTTTTGCAGGCGAAAAATTATAGTGGCATTTTGGCAATAATAGTAATAGAAACTTTATTGCACACGATACAAAAACAAACACATACAGAGAAAATGACAAAAAAGAAGAACACACAATAGGCGGTCTTATTGCTACAAAGCAATCTCTTCCAGGCAACCTTGGGTGAGAGACGAAACCCTTCATGTGCGAGTTCGACTTGCACTTGGCCGATTTTTTAAGCTATTGCATAGCTTTTATCGCCCGCTTTGAGCGCGGCGACCGAATCAAGAAATTCCGTAACGAAAATAAAACCTAACACCCCCCACACCGTGAAAAATTAAATAATAGCGCATTTTTCCAGATGCGGTACCAGATTTTAAAAAGAAATTATATTTTCAACCAAATTTTCATACAGTTTTTTTCATCATCGACAATTTTTATCCGACTTCAAGAAAAAAGGAGGGAGGTACTCAATTCAACGCGTATTTTTTATTTTTTATTTTTTTGTCTGATGTATGTATACCGATTACTCCGGTGTTGGTGATCCGATTTTAATAGTTGTTTTTTTGTTCGATCGGGTACACTGTCAATTTGGTCCCATATAATTTTTACGAAGATCTGGCTAGTAGTTTTTTCATAATCTTGAAAAATATCAATCACCTTTTGGCAAGTAGTCGTTTACCTAGATGACATTGTTGTGTATGGGCTGATTTTTAGTGTAAGTATAACGGCACATGATGTAACTAAAAAATCTGAAAAAAACATTTTATAAAAAAAAATCAAACCGACTTCAAAAAGTAAAAAATAAAACTTTTGGAGTCGGTGCTAGCTAGCTAAGGCCAAAAAAATATATAGTTAATAGAAGTGCAATGTAGAATGCCCTGGCTGGCACCGACTATTTCACAATCGTAACTAAGCAACCAAAATCTATGATAAAAAATGTACGCTAGTAATATATAAGTCAATGGCAATATGCAATAGCTTTACTGCGGCAGTCGCCAAGTGCCACACGTATTTTTTTTAATGTTTAACGACTGCAAATGATGTTTAATTTTTATGAAAACAACACAAATAGGTCGAGCGTGCGTCCCGTGCGTGGTGGACTTTATTCATTCATCTTTTGAAAACAATTAAATAGCTTACCACCATCTTATCTAAGTCTTATGCTATAATAACAATGCTTTAAGCATTGTTGTGTTGAAGCACAAATCTTTGCGGTAATGACATCGGAAGTTTGTGCTAATTCATGCAAAGATCAAGTTAAACACAGCTTGCCGGAAATGGCGACGGGGTTGGAAGCTGCGTCTACTAATAAGTAGCTCGTAGCTAGTAGTCTGCGTTCATGCCCGCGCTTGACAGACAGATCGTAGGTATTCGATCACGTCCGTTAAGTTCTGCCCGGTCTGTTGTCGGATGGGTGACCGTAAAGTGGCATTATAACTGAGCGCTTCCGTGCTTCGTAGGGCACGTTAAACCGTCGGTTCCGGCTGTGGTCATTTGATTACAGTCGTTAAGCCAAGTCGGAGGCCTTATAGGCGGCTTGTTAAACTCTGACACCAGAGGTGGCCACTTATCCTCACTCGATAAGAAGAAGAAGTAAGTCAAAGTCAATATCATTTATTCAGTCTAGGCTGTTACAAGCACTTATGAACGTCAAAGAAGCTACGCCATCGGTTCACAAACCCTACGGCGGGAGACCTTGTAACGAGAAGAACCGGCAAGAAACTCGTCAAGGGCTGTTTTTTTCTCCCTGTTTTATTTCATACAGAGTCGTCAAATTGAAAAGTGACCTTAACATATCAGTAAGGTCAATTTCCATCACAAAAGGAAAATACTAATTAAAATATTATATTTTATGGTTATTGTAACCGTAAACAATTTTTAACTGGCAAAGAAAGACTTGTCTATCATACATTATAACTTCTCGCATTACAAGATAACTATACTGCAAGTTGTGAGGTACATACAGGTCAGTATCAATTTATTTTAGATAATAATATTTTGGCTTTATGCACAGCATTAAAATAAGCAGACTGAGGTAGACCCATTTCCGCTGGCGGCACCCGTTCACGAGCATGACGCATGAACCAGCCATCGCTTCGCTCAACCATATTTTAGGGAACGTAACGACCCGCCTCATACGACACCGTCGAAGAAACGTTTGAGTAAGTAGCTTGGGGTTTGAGGACTATACCTTTGGAGCATTATGCCACAGACTATACAATTATTACACTTCACGCTAGGCAGTAAAACTGCATAAGAGGCTGGTCCCTTGTTAGGTAGTATTCACCGCTCGAGTGATTGAGGAATGTAACGTGGCGGATTAGTTGGTGGGACTGGTTGTAAGTCTGCCTGGCTAGCTACCACCATCAAGTCTTATGCTATAACAACAATGCTTTAAGCATTGTTGTGTTAAAGTGCTCGTGACCGTGCATGACAGACTGATCGTAATCGATCACTTTTGTTAAGCAACGTTCGGTCCGGTCAGGTGTCCGATGGGTGACCATAAAGTGACATTACAGCTGAGCGCTTCCGTGCTTCGGAGGGCACGTTAAACCGTCGGTCCCGGTTGTTGTCATCTGATAACAGTCGTTAATACAAGTCAGAGGACTTTTAGGCGGCTTGATAAACTCTGACACCAGAGGTAGCCACTAATCCTCATACGATAAGAAGATAATTGTTGTGTCCCGGCGGTCACAAATAAGATAGCCGGTTTCTTAATGGTTGAGGATGAAAAGCCGACTCAGCTTCGTAAGGTGCGTCGAATCGTTGTCCATCGAACCCAAACATGCGAGGTGCAACCTATGGCGTGAAAAAGTGACCATACCTACTCCTTACGTCCCCATTACTGAAAGCCTTCCACCTGGCCATGATCTATCATGGCCGATCTGGAAGTCTTTAAATAGGCTTCGGACTTAGAGCAGCCGCAGCAAAGAAAACATGGTCAGGTGGGGTTTTATCAGGCTTTTCGGCTGGTTCCGGCAGAATATCTTTGCGGTGCAATCCAAACGATGGCCCAACCAACATCGTTCCCTGCGTGTTCCGACACCTGCGCACAGGAGGATCTCATGACAGCATCCGACAAGGCTGTCAAAGTGGCTGAATTCTGGGTCTCAATACTTTAGTGTCTGCATCGACACGCTAAGAAGAATGATTGAGGGTGTGACGCGCTTCCTCCTTCAGCTTTATAATAGTTAGTATCAGGTATGATGAAGGCTAACGGTCTCCATGTTGTTAATTAAATAAAGTTTATTTATCACGGTATGGCACAGACCACACTAAAGTTAGGCAATATATAAGATCGTTAAGATTAGGCGGTGACACTGCATAAGAACTCTTCTCCTATTCCTTTCTCATTTAATCGGTTCAAGACTGATGATAAAAGATAAATAAATAACTATTCGCATACAATCACGACATAGCCCACCGGATTAGCAAGCTGAAGTGGCAGTGGGCTGGCCATATTAGCCGTACAACCGATAACCGTTGGGGTAAACGAGTTCTAGAGTGGAGACCACGTCTCGGCAAACGTAGTATAGAACGTCCTCAGGCACGGTGGAGTGATGATTTGCGCAAGACGGCTGGTAGGAGCTGGATGAGAGAAGCCGAAATCAGATCTCAGTGGCGTGCACTTGGAGAGGCCTATGTCCAGCAGTGGACTGCGATAGGCTGATGATGATGATGATGATGATACAATCACACCAATTATCTAGTCCCACGTTAAGTTTCATGAAGAACTTGTGTTATGGATACTAGATAACGGATAAACATACTTATATACTTTTTTTTGTAAATACATACTTAATATACATATTTACACCCAGACCAAGACAAATAGACATGTTCATGCACACAAATATTTGTCTTGTCCGGGCATCGAACCCGGGACCTCTGACGCAGAAGGCGGGGTCTCTGCGCCAAACAGGTCGTCAAATCGAAGTCGTCAAGATGAATAGAACACTCTTAAATAAACATTTCTCTAGCTAGAAACATAACTTGCTACTCGGTTATTTTAACAGATTTCATTCCCTAAGCTAAGACACAAACTCTAGAAAAAATATGTAAAAAAAAACGCAAAACAAAACTGAAATTCAATCAGTATAATCTAAATATAAAGGAGAAGATGCAGTATTTGCTGAAGCGGGTTCGCTCAAGTGTAACATTAAGAAAACATTGAACATCCTGTATTCATAACACACCCCCTAAAATAACACAATCCAGCGACTCGCGTGAAGGGGAAAAATACTTGCAGCGTTTTGTTCCCTCCATATTGTGACTTATTTCGGGTACGTGATATAAACCTACATAAAATAACCGTAAACCGACAAGTGTTGTGTAAAATATCGTAAAAATATTTATTAAAACATCTTTAAATAAAACACATGGCTATTTTTTATCTATTTGCGGAAAATTCGACTAGAACAATTCGTCTAAAACAATTCAACTAAAACAATTCGTCCTAGAAACAATTAATCTAACCTAACCTATCTAACCTAAACTGCTTTTGCCGAACTGTTTTTAGACAAATTTATTTATTTTTATTTATTTATTTAATTATTTATTTCATCACAGCAATACATAGTGAAAACATTAAATAGTGAATTCCCTGTAGCCTGTGATAGTTAAAACTGTGTTACAGGCCACAGTGTCTTCCATAAATTTTGTTACAAACATTGCTATGGTGATAAATAAGTTAACAAAAATATATACTATTACTACCTAACTTGAGTGATCATGTCTGAGAATGATTACAGAATTTGTTTGTTAATTGTGTTAGTCGAATTGTTTTAGACGAATTGTTTTAGTCGAATTTTCCGTAGACGTTTTGTTAAGATGCTATATGGAAAAAGTTTGAACTATGTATAAAACTATAGAATGGTTAGAGATGTTACAAATCTGGTAAGTAATAAGATATATTT
Source organism: Chrysoteuchia culmella (assembly GCA_910589605.1). Classification (NCBI taxonomy): domain Eukaryota; kingdom Metazoa; phylum Arthropoda; class Insecta; order Lepidoptera; family Crambidae; genus Chrysoteuchia; species Chrysoteuchia culmella. The sequence continues at coordinate 25,417,386 of OU342643.1, read as the reverse complement.
CTTCATCTAGATTTATAATGTACCAGAAACACGATTTTATGATTATGCCTTGACACTTTTTCTTTTCGAAATGGCCTCCTAAAAATACGAAAATTCATGTTTATTCTCAAATGTGGTTACAATGGTAAATTGATGATAAATTGGTTTAGGTAATTATTGGACACCAATTATACTTTGCATCGTGTAATTCCATTTTCTCTTTAATCGCTATAGTTGTTTACTGATTTCGTGTCTGTTTCGCGTAATCAGCAAAATCGGTATCGCTCCATCTTTTTAACCGACTTCAAAAAAGGAGAAGGTTCTCAATTCGGTTGTGTCAAGACTATTTCCCGGCCCGGCTAAGGAACGGGGAACAGAGTGAGCAGGTTACAAATGAAGATAAAATAAAACTGAGTTTAAGAACAAGCGTATAATAAAAAAAAAATGAAAAACATTTACAGGAAGATGTATGTAATTAAATATATAAACCTAAAATTTGTTAAAAACAATTATATACGTGGGGGTGGTTACCATAATCTTTTGCTCTCTTAAAATGAAAATTACTTATAACTAAACTATTTATACTAAATCGTAGTTTATGGAAAACAGTGATCGCTGCCCGAAGTCGCGTCGGTCGTAGGGAATGGTGGAAAATAGAGATAGCCGCCCAAAGTCGCGTCTCCTCGCTACATAAGGTATAAAACAGGAACGCCCTTACTTGTCAGGTCCTAAGGATCAGGACCGGTACTTAGAACTTCGCAGACTGTTTTCAGACTCAGCTTGGGAAATGGGGCAACTTGTTTTATAGATATTGATCTATTATATATGAAAATATGGATCTCGATAAACGAGTTTGTGGGTTGGTTGGTTGGTTGGTTGGTCCCTCCTCTTCCCTCCTGAAAAGTACGGGAAAAAAGAAGGCGTTAGTTAAAGTAACTACTTAAGTAAAAACATCTTGAATATACATAGGTACTACGTATTACCTAATAATATACGTAACTACCTAAGAGATTAATTAAAAGAAAGAAAATAATACGTACCCTTTAATTTATCAATATTCTTTTAATTAAAATGAAAGTTCCTCCAAGATATCTCCAAGTCCAAGTAACTTAACGTGTATGAAGATGAAGCTAAGAGATATCAAACCTATGTAAATTTTGTGAAAACTTCAATAATGATAGTATTTATACTTTTCAAATACTTACCAATAAAATGTGTTAGATATTTAAAAAGAAATGACAAATTTTTTTATTCTTAATTGCAAAAGCAAAATCTGGCTTCGTCCCGTAAAAAAGTGAAAAATCTTTTCAAAGAGCGGCACGAAACGCGGGAAAACGACGAAGAAACCCCATCGTCAAAAAAAAGAAATGAGTAAAAAGGATGAATGATAATAAGAGTGTGTGTGAAAAGTATAGGTAGAATACTTGAATATTTTTAAATGAGGTCGAACATGATTTAAAACTTATTTCAAATATTACATAGATACCAAGGAGTTTTATACAATGAGGTTGATAGTTTGAAAAAAGAGTATGGATGAAATGAGGTCGCATGTACGAAATAAATATAAATTAAGGAAAATTATTGAAATATAATAATAAATGATTGTGATTAAATAAATAAGATGCAATATAAATAAATATTAAAATGAAATATTAAAATAAAAAACACAACGTTACAATACCCCACTTCCCATAAAAGTTTCGAACGCGAGGGAGAAACGAAACGCTGCCCTCAGCGTTGTACTAAGATAAAAAAATGAATAAATAATTTATTTTTTTTATATTTGTTTATGTATGTACACCGATTACGCCGAGATTTCTGAACCGATTTCCATGATTCTTTTCTTGTTCGATGCAGAATAGTTGCCAATTGGTCCCATAAAAATTTGGTTTCGTTTGACCCAGTACTTTTTATGTTATGAGCATTTTTATATATTTCATTTCATTGTTAACTTAGTACTTACGATAATTTTGTTTATAATGTACATAAAACCGTATCTAATCTAGAATAACCCTGCTGTAGTTTACAAAACAGCCTATTACAGACACTAAAAAGTAAAAAAAAAAAACTGCGTTAAAAAAAACCGACTTCAAAAACTAAAAAGCAAAAAATAAGCCTTTTGGAGTCGGTGCCAGCCAGGGCAAGAAGAATGTCTTGGCTGCCCTGCCACCGACTCCAAAAGGCTTATTTTTTGCTTTTTAGTTTTTGAAGTCGGTTTTTTTAACGCTGTTTTTTTTAATTCTCATTGATATCTCGCTCCATTCGTATTCGTATTCGTATTGCATCACAAGTAATAAGGCTGAAGATCGAACTACACTTCTCTGAGCCACTAAGTGTACCTACTGGTGTTCTTATTTCTGAACTGCAACACAACTACGCTAAAAAAAGCTACGCTGAAAAAAATGTTGTTATGGATGTTTTTTTTGTTTCTAATGAACGATGTGGAAACTTCTTTCTATGCGCACCTTACTTAGTTGAGTGACGCTCGCGCCGTATTCCGTCCCAGGGGTTGCTTCCGATGTAGGCTACTGTCCCGTTTCGGGGAATCCAGCCATTAGGTGGTGTTTAGTCAGTAAGAGTCTGACACAGCCGGCTGTGGGGTATCCAATGCAGGATTCACCACCTCCCTCCCCCGCGTCCGGAGGGTTGCCTTTAACTCGGGAAAGGCACAAAAAAAATCTACGCTGAAAAATAGGTTGTTATGGATGTTTTTTGTTTTTAATGAACGACGTGGAAACGACTTCATCATACCTGATGTTAAGTATTGATAAGGCTGAAGATGGAAGCGAGCCTCTCCCGGAATTCTCAGCCACTGAGAAAAGGGCTATCTTATCTCTAACTGCCGGAACACAACAATGCTGAAAACATTGTTGTTATGGCGTCACACTTAGATAAGATGGTGGTATCTAGCCAGGCTTACAACAAGCCGATTACAATATGTACCCCCGCTGGAAATCGAACTCGGGACCCCTGGGTCTGATACCGGTGGTTGTACCACTAGACCACAGACGCGGTCAAGAGAGTATTGAACAAGTTCAACCACCAAGCTTTACTGTGAGCGACAATTATCTTCCACACATAACATGAAGCCTGCTGAAGTGCGTCGCTTGATTACCACCTCGTTTTTCGGTTTTCAATTTGTGTTTGTAGTTTGTATTGTAGTTGTTAGCTGATCGCACTTCGCTCCTAATCAATTATTAGACATCTGTTCTTAACTACCCAATATACTCCACAATGTCCAGTTACCTATAAGTGAAAACCTGTAAATGGCTCATTAGTCACCTAATAATATTTAGCTGTAAGTTTTCCTAACGAATAATATAAATAAATTAATATTATTATTATTTATGTAACAAAAACTAAATTTGTACCGCAACCCAACAGCTTTTATACAACATCGATACTGGTATTAATGATGTTAAATTGATGATCGAGTAGCTCATAAGTTGCAATTTTAATGAAGTTATAAATAGTTATAAGATGAGAGGCGAGAGTTGCCGGCGCAAGTAATCAGTCTCGGTTAAGGGCATAGCAAACTAATCTCAATCTTCTAGTCAGAAGTTCTTAATACCGTTCGGAATCCATCGTTAGTGCATCGCTCCGACATTGCAGTTTAAGATCCCTTATTGTCTAATTTCAAAATCCGTCACAATCACAAGGTATTGTGATTGTGACAGTGACTTATGGAATTGTCTAACTTATAGTCGCAGTCACTTTCGGAACGAATGATGTTTTAAATGACACTTCATTTGATACTTCTCCTTACATTTGAAAGGTATTTTCGTATGCCACTTTGCTTAGACAGTTCAATTTCGTTCATTCAATACCTTTCAAAACGCGTCCCGATCACAACCCCTATAAAATAGTAACGGCCTGAAGTATGTAAATATCTGTCAAATGACCAATTGAAAGGGATTGCGATAGATTTTAAAATTAGACAATTAACCCCCTGATCGGTAAAGTGGACTTATTAATAATTTAAGTTTTTTATATACAATTTAAACTGGCCAGCGTGGTAGCAGTAGGCTAATAACCTCTTATGAACGCCACAAAAGGCGTGAGCTAGGAGAGGCTTATGTCCAGCAGTGGACGTCCACAGGCTGATGATGATGATGATGATGACATGCAATATAACAACATTTATTTATACATACTCATGATAATTTTAGTTTGAAAGTATTCTCTAATTTTGTAAGTAATACCTGCACAAGAAAAACGACTCGTCTCTCCTTAATACAGCCTCCTTCCTCTTGACGTGATCGAGATTGAATGAATGTCAAACGTCAGCAATAATGACTTAAAATAAATAATAAGACTACAATTTTATACTTGAAGTTACTGAATAAAGTATTTTTGTAAACTAGTAATCGATTTTAGCAGCAATTAAAATAGAATAAACTTCGAAAATCAATAATAATTATTGACATACAATCTCGATCTCAACGCGACCTCGTCAAGAATAACCCCCGTGACGGGACTTGAACTTGTTTAACCATTAGCTGTGCGGAGAAAATAATTTGGTAAAATAACATTGTCTCAACCATTAATGTACTTAGGCCCCGTTTGTGCAGTACCTTCAACATTTATCAGAGTTTAGTCTTAAGTTTCATCATTAAATATCTTAATCTTCTCCTTGTAGAAATGTTTCATTAAATTTTTATGTTTTTTTTAACCGCTTCAGTGGTCTAGTGGTACAACCACCGGTATCAGACCAAGGGCTTCTGGGTTCGATATCCCAGCGGGGGTACATATTGTATTCGGTTTGGTTGGTGGTAGGACTTGTTGTAAGTTCCCCTTTTTCCAGTATTTTTAACATCAGGTATGATGTAGGCTAAGAGTCTCACCGTCGTCGTCCTTAAAAAAATTCTAGTGCGAAGCGCTCTTAGCCTTGACAGAGTAATCGATCACGTTTGTTAAGCAACGTTCGGTCCGGTCAGGTGTCGGATGGGTGACTGTAAAGTGACATTACAGCTGAGCGCTTCGGCGGGCACGTTAAACTGTCGGTCCCGACTGTTGTCATCTGATAACAGTCGTTAAGACAAGTCAGAGGCCTTCTAGGCGGCTTGATAAACTCTGACACCAGAGGTGGCCACTAATCCTCATACGATAAGAAGAAGAAGAAGATTAAATTATCATGAGTTATTATGGACAAACAATAGAAGTAACAATATTATACCGGGACAAGCTGAACCCTCATCGTACCATCTGTAGCCACTGAGGAATGTCTATAATCATAACTCAACTGCCGGAGCACAATAATACTGAAAACATACGCAATGTCGTATAATCAATCGTAAAAGCATACTTCAACATTAATTTTAGTTTGCGAACAAAGTAGACACTTAATAATAGATTGAGTTGTGTCCAGGGAGCATGGGCTAATCAAAGTAGTTGAACCTACAGAAACGGAGTCTGATAGTGGCTTAGTTTGTATAAAATAATATTATACAAACGAGCGATCGAACAGAGACGACACTATGACATGCACAAGCACACAAAACATAGCATTCTAGAACGAAGAGGGAAAGGTAGACCCATTGCTGCCTGTATGACGAATGTCAAGCGCGACATGAAGGAATTGGGTCTAACCGATCACGACGCTTACTCAAGAAGCAGATGGCGTCTCAGCATTAAGAAAGCCGACCCCGTATACGGGGAAATGCCGAGGGCAAAGAAGAAGGTTTTCATTTTTCTGACAATATACAACCTATACCCTAGTCTAGGAGACAAGACATATTTACTTGTGATCATTCTTTACTGGACATAATCTCTGTCCCCTAACCGTCTGCTATAGTATGCGCTTGTATTGTGCCGGGAACCAATTAGCAGCCTCGCCGGCCGGGAGACATCCGGTTACAAAGGGACGTCTTGTCTCACAGTTTGAACCAGCTATTCTCATAGTTTATACGACTATAAGGAATTCTCTAGAAGCTATTATTCATTGAAATTTAACTTATTAACCCCCGACGCAGCGCAAAGAGGGGTGTTATAATTTTGAAGCCTATGTCTGTCTGTCTGTCTGTACGTATATTCGTAGAGCCGTCTTTCGTCTAATCGATATAGTTCCTTGCACTGCACCATCAACGGGCCTGATGGTGGACTTCGATTAAATATTCATAAACATTTATTGCAATACAATAATAATACAGCAAATGGCGGACTTAATTGTCATGGCGCATTGTATACCAGTGAGCACTATACGATGTTTGTCCTGTTTCTGGGGGTTATCTATATTAAGTAATAGTTTTTTTTTGTAATATAACCGTTGCACAAGTCGGAAATGTTTGTGATGTTGTCTGATATTTATTCTATACTAATATTATATAGAGGAAAGATTTGATTGTTTGTTTATTTGCATTGCATAGGGTCCGAAACTGCTAAACGGATTTGGATGAAATTAGGTACACAGATAGTAGATAGCCTGGTTATGAACATAGGATACTCTTTATCCCGATATTCCCACGGGAACTTGAACCACGCGGGTGAAACCGCGAGCGGCCGCTAGTATTTCATATAAGAACAGTTGAAAACAGCAAAAATTAGGATCATACAATAATGGTTACTTGCTGTTAGTACCTATATTTTGACATGCAATCCTCATTTTCGTTGCATTCAATATCATGCAATACCCATGTCATTATTGAAAGATAGAAAACATACGTACATCTTAAGATTTGGGCGCACTATTCATTGAAATAAAACAACTTTTCCGGATATTTAACGCGCTATATTTCACAAACTAAGATCTAACTGTCCGTATTTTTAGGGGTTTTTTGATTTTCCAGACGCTTCGGCACCTTTTTAGCTGCCGTGATAACCTCTTAGTTCGTGAAATATAGCGCGTTTAATATCCAGAAAAGTTGTTTTATTTCAAGAAAGAAAACATTTATTGGCTACACAGTCCTATTGCTGTGTCAAAACCCTACTCTTCAGAAATAAAGCCTTTTTTCAACAACATGATCGATCGGCCGCTTCAACCGCGTCATCTCCGGACGGCTGCCGCGCGGTTCACGCACGGCCAGACAGCGGCGCCGTCGGAATATTTCCCGGAATATACCGAGAATTGAACGAACGCTTCTTCTCAAGACGTGCATTGAAGAATATTGTACGAGACATTCTATTTTCTCGGTGCATTCGACGAAATGTACTTTAGTGAGGAATTGCAGTTTGCAGTGTATTGTGTTTTCAAGTCCTCCTTTACTTAAAACATTCCTTCGTTAATGTTTTAAGCCAAGATACTGATGGATGTATCAAGTACCTATCATATTCTAGTAAAGTCAGTAGTGTAATTTTAAGTGCTGTGAATACATAAGTCGCCTGATACAGGCATTTCTTTGCTCAGCCATTTTAACAACTACATAATTGATTACAAGGAGTGGATCTGCACTGGATCACGCCTAGTGATCCAGTGCAGATCTCTCTGATGATGCAGATATCTCGCTTATCGCTGACCATTCATCAGTGCTGCCCGCCGCCGATAAAATAGTCCTTGATTTCCAGGTCATCCGGTGCAGATATCCTGCTCATAGCTGAACATGTAGTTCCTATCAGGATGAAGTATATCCTATGTTTCCATCCATTCTATCAATGATTATCTGTGTGACTTCCCAAAACTGAATCGGTTCAGCCATTTCGTGACACAGTGCCAGAAATCAGTCGACCAGTGCGTTATTTCACCATCTTCCTCACTCATTCATCTCTCAGAGTGATTCCAAGGAGTGGAGGATGTATGAGGTCCATCACTCGGCGTGATCCAGTGCAGATATCTCGCTCATCACTGACCATCCATCAGTGCTGCCCGTCGCCGATAAAACAGAATTAATTGCTCACACATTTGTCTCGTAGACCCGGGGTAATAAAGATGATGGGTGAAAATGGGATCTTTATGCACTGAGAATTGTTTGAAATATGAGAAACAATGATACACCATTAGAGATAAGAAATTTAACGGATACCTCATAGCCCATAATCACAATTGTCTTTATAAAAATTAAAACGAGCCAACTGTCCTGCGACTGCTTACCGATTCAAACTGTAGACTCTCACGTATACCTCGGGTTACTTATTGACAATTCTTTTAACTGGGGTCCTCAGGTTGAAAAAATATGTGATAAGCTCCGAGCATTTCTTGCAAACCTAATAATCATAAAAAATCGAATAACTTATAGCACTAGATTAGCGTTATATAACGCCTTTGCTAACTCTATAGTAAGCTATGGCCTTTCAAGTTACGGCAGTACTTATAAAACGTACTTAGACAAGATTTATAAACTTCAAATCCGTATCTTAAAACATGTTGTATCACCAACGGTCCGGCAGGAACTATCCTCTAACGAGCTTCTGCTTTTTAAACACTGTAATGTATTGCCAGTCCAGGATCAATTCATATTACAGCTTTTTAAGGAAGATTTTTTTAACAATTCTATGAAAAAAATTGTCGATCATAACAAAGCGACGCGAGCGTCTGCCCGCGGTAGGCTTGTTACGAAAGTTGCGAAAAATACGTACGGCACCCGTACTTCTGGTTACCTAATACCACGATTTACAAATAAACTAGAACCTGAGTTTCGTGATTCTCTCAATGAACAAAATATAAAGAATAAACTAAAGTTGTTACTTTTGAGCAAATTGGATGGCAGCGATCGCATTATACTGTAAATTTTTAATAAATCGTAGTATGTACTTAGAAAATTATAAATTGTTAAATGTAAAAGCGAACGAAGCACATGCATTAAACCTAAGTGGTTTCTATGTGCTGTTTATGTAAATTTATTTGATAATAAATGAAAAAAAAAAACCTGAATAAAATGTATAGTAAACAATTGTGTAAGTATATTCACCGCAGAACACAATAGTAAGTTGGCGGTCATACGTCACCACTTTGTTAGATTTTATAATATTTCACGTTCTCATGCTTGCAAGGAAAACTTCTTTCTGTACTAAATTAAAATTAAATAATCCTTCCAAGTCCTGTGAACTATGTTTTGGCAGGCATGTCTCACTTCCATACAAGCGGCGCAAAATCCCCGAGATATTTACCTACTATTCTGGGAAACAACCTAATTTCAACCTTTTGCATTGCGTATAGCGTTCATAGTACAATAACTGTCTGCCGTCTCGCTTCAATCTGCTAGGGCTGTTAATTGAGACTAGTCCGGTGATCGGACGCTTGCGTTTATCATACCTAAACTCGGGAGTGAAATTTCTGTACCGTAAGGTACTAATATATATTCTGTGGTTTCGGTTACTATAATTAAATATGTTTGTTTCAAACGTCCTCCGTGGTAGAGTGGTACGTACACCGGTTTCAAGGTCGCCTAGTATGTGGTCCTGGGTTCGAATACCGGTAGGGGCAAACATTTGTATGATGAATAAGAGCATTTGTACCTGAGTCATGGACGTTTATATATATATTTTCTACACTTGTATAATTATATAATTGTATACCACCACTCATACCGATGAACCTAGCACCAAAGTAATTTGGGGCTGGGTTATTAGGTGTGAGTGTTAAAAAAAATCACTACAGAGAAATCTTTAATTTAGTACCGAAAGCACGACTACAACGATAGAATAGAAAAGATTTGGTTTGGTACAGGTACAGCGATAGATTGGATTAAAATCTGTTATTTTTAGCACTACGAGAGCAAATCACAAATAACCTACTTTCAGAAATGTCAAGTGTGGGCGTAAGTAAAAGAAATCAGCATTTTCACGAAACAGTGCTTCAATGGAGCCATTATCAAAATAACTCTCCAATTCACAGGTAGATCGCGAGCAGCAAACGTTTTACATTTAATTTCTTTTCGCTTAAGTGAAACAAATGAATACTGACAGGCGGCGCAAACGCCCCTTCCAAGAAATTATACAAAATTTAATAATTCATACCGAAGCTTTTTACGCCCCAAAACAATAAACAAAAGTTGTTACACAAAACATAAACTAAAGTTTTGTCAGGAACAATAAACAATGGTTTTGGGCAACTTTTGTGCTTTTTGGTTTTTTCCCGTGTCCTGTTTTCAAGAAAAACATTTGGAAATACGGGCTTCAGATATTTCCTAATTTTCGGATACAAAATCTATGCCAAAATACGGAGAAGGAAATATTTCTAAGCGTGACAGACAAGTGAAGTGAGAACTGTCAATAATGTGTTTCCTTATGACATAAGAGTCTTAACTTGATTTCAAGCACGAGTACTTTCTATAAGGAAGTTTATTTATAAAGTTATCATCCAAAGACCTTAGATGGTGTAAATTTGCCTTTGACATGGCTTAAAACTTCATGTTTTTCTAACAAATTACTAAGGATACGCATATGGCAAAACAGTTCCACGGTTTTAATCCGAACTGCAAACAGGGCCGCATCTGGTGATAACTTCACTTAAAATAAACAAGCTGATACTTGGACCCACAAGTTCAAAAGTGGCCATGTTTACGCAGAGAACGCGACCGCGCCCGGAACCCGGTTACTGGCCGGTAATCCGGTTATGCCCGTGTGATTACTGGATAGTGACGTCACAGTTTACGATGAAACCGGTTTTAATTTTTTTTTTCCTTTTATTGACCAAAAGTATTACCAAATACATGATATTTAATTTACACACCGCTACAAAAGCCGTTTCGGCTTTAACTGTGGCGGAGGAGTTCAGCAAATAGAAACTACTATACTATAGAAACTACTATAGAATAGATACTATAGAAACTAATAGATTTCATACGGGACTATTCTTTGAGATATGCATAATGTGAGTGTGGTGATTCTTTCATCTTATCACATCGGGATAGTTAGCGTTCTATTATTGAATAAAATAAGAATATAATAACATTGTAAGAATAAAATCTCATTAATATGTTTTCCAAACGTTTACGTTTCTTGCATTTGCAATACTATTTACTCACGACGGATGAAACGGAACGGAGGCTGCGTTTGAGGTTAGAGGTTGTTTGTGTGTGTGTGCGTATGTATGTCTGTTGCCATTTTTCTCGGAAACTACCGGGCCGATTTCGATGCGGTTTGTTGCATTCGAAAGGTGTTATATGTTTCATGGTGGTAGACCACCAGGGTCGCTGCAGCAACCAGAAAACAGATCAAAAACTACTGAAACCATTTTAATGTCGCTTTTTCCATTCAACAGGTATTATTTCAAACTTGGTTTTACAGGACAGCTGCAGATCACCACGTGGCACTGCAGCAGCAAGGATTCTTGGCGCTTGAGGGCTTCTCAGAATCTATTTAACCGATTCCGTTATAGTACCTACATCACTTTTAGTCGGGGTATTTTCGTAAAATTATTTAACTCTTTTTATTTTTGTCTATGACGTTTTTTATATACGGCTTGGGTTTTTTTTTCAACATTTATTTTTTTGTAAATAAGTTTTAACTAGAAATATTATTCGAGTAAAAAAATTCTTGATTCTTAAAATTACACAGTAGTTTCGGTCATTAGCTTCTACCCTACATTTTAAAACTTGTGCTAATCAACTCCTTATTTGATTACGACTTTGTACAAACTAAGGTTTTCGGTGTCACTCGTAATTATGAACCGGTATTATTAAATTATATCCGGTGAATCTATTGTGGCTAGTGACGTACAAATTGGTGTGATACCGGTTCATATACTACTTTTGGTTGGTAGCAGGACTTGTTTGTAGCTAAGTAGCTAGTATCGACAGACTAATGTTGTGGTGGCCATAATATCTTAGCCTGTCGACAGAAAACAGCAATATTTTCGGCATTATTATTTTCCGGTAGTTAGAGATAAGATAGCCAGTCCCTTAGTGCTTGAGGGTTCCGGAAGAAATGCGATTCCATCCATTGCCTATGATTACTTAACATGAGGAATGATGATGGCTAATTGTTCACAGTTGAGGAAGAAAAAAGGAAATTCAGTATTCAACCAGGCTGACCGGGAAGTTATTAAATTGTGGTTAGGTTAGTCATATTCGTAGCGTAGTCCGGGTATAAACCGGACTACGGCAGTAAACCGGTCATAAACCGGTGTAATAGATAACTTTTATAATAAAAGGACATTTCTGATTTGTCACGTTCTGTTTTCCAATGTTTTAGTGGAAAACTTCTGAGTGTGAATAGTCTAGTTGGTTTTAACATACCTAAGTAGGTACTTTAGCAGTACGTTTGGTCGGTTTTAAATTTTTTTACGATAACTAATTATTATTTATTTATTATTATTATTATTATAGCCTTTATTTCCCAAATTATACAATAAATTAAAATCTTACAATAGACATGCAATCATTTTCAACTTAAAAATAAACATGTAATAAAACTTATGAATGAGTAACATAATTATTATTCTTAGATAACAATAACAAGTAAATCATCATATTTATCATTATTTATAACACCATTACATTTTTAATATTTAATTTCAATTTATTTATTGTAAGAATTTACATTTCATTTAATTCCATAACTTATAACTAGTTCATTCATTCATTTTACTTTCATTTCCTTTACATTTATGTGACACTAAGTATAATATTGTAAACTATCTATGATACTAAACCCCCGGCTGCCGGCGCCCGTCCCTCGGATACCAGTGCAGCATTTTATAGCTCCATCGATCGTCTGTCGTTCGGGCTATTGTGGCCAGCCCACCTCCATTTTAAGTAGCATAACATCTTAGCAGCATCCATAATTTTAGTATTTTTCCTTATTTCTGAATTTCTCTTTCTGTCACTAATCCTGAAACCTAATAAACTTTTCTCTATTGCTCTCTGAAATACTTGTATTTTCTTTATGATTTCTTTTGTTATGGACCATGTTTGACAACCATATAACAGAGTTGGAGTTACAAATGTATCAACAGCTATCTTTTTCAATTTGATATCTTAGGGTTATTGATATTTTAGGGACCAGTATGCGCTCTATGCTTTTTTTATTCTTCTTTCTACTTCTAAGGTACATTGGCCAGCGAAACTAATGCTTTGACCTAAATATATATAATCATCTACATAGTCAATTTCCTTATTTTGAATAAAAATCTTTTTTTCTTTCACCGTTAGTCATGACGCAAGTTTTTTCTGAATTCATTTCCAAGCCACTGTCTCTACTTCTGAGATCTAGAGTATGAAGCATATATTGAAGGTGATCATGACTCTCTGTTATTATTATTATATCATCGGCAAACCTAAGATGATTCAGATACTCTCCGTTAATATTTATTCCCATTCCTGACCAATCCAAGCTTCGGAATATATGTTCTAAAAGTGCATTGAATAAGTTAGGTGATATGGGGTCGCCTTGCCTAACTCCTCTTTCAAGTTTAAAAGCTTTTCCTTTCTTCTCTAATCTTACTTTCGCTTTTCCTTCTAAATACAATTTTTGAAGTATGTTTATGTATTTTCCTTGTACTCCTTGTTCTTTCAAAGCTGTCCATAGCTTATCATGAAATATTGAATCGAATGCCTTAGTGTAATCGATAAAAGCAATATAAAGCGTTTTACCGTATTCTAAGTACCTCTCAATAATCTGTCGTAAAGTAAAAATATGATCCAAAGTTGAGTAATTTGCTCTGAAACCCGCCTGCTCTTTGGGTTGTTGAGATTCAAGACCGTTCTTAATTCTTGCCATAATGATTTTAGTAAATATTTTGTATAGCGATTGTAACAGGCTTATTGGCCGGAAGTTATTTATGTTATGTGGATCGCCTTTTTTATATAGCAGTGTTATAATTGATGTTTCCCATTGTTCAGGTATACTTTCATGAAGCAAGATATTATTAAAGAGTTTAGTTCAGATAGGAGTTAATGGCTCTACAAGTGATTTAATGATGTCATTTGTTATTTTGTCTTCACCTGGACTTTTCATTGTCTTTAATGCTTGAATTGTATCTCTTACTTCGCTTTCAAGAATTGGGGGGACCTCATAATTTTGAGTAGATGGTGCTTGAAGAGTTTGGGATGTTTCGTCTGTATTTTTTCTACTATATAAATTTTTATTGAAATCTGTAGCAATACTCATCAGCTTTTGTCTGTTTGTAGCAATTTCACCAGTGTTAGATTTAAGATTAGATACCCAGTGCTTATTATCATTTATACGTTTCTGCCCTCTTTTTACAGATCTTCGGCTTTCTAATTCTTCTTCTAATATTTTTAACTTGTAATTTTTTAAATTTCTTTTCAGATGATATTGTATTTTTCTATATATTTTTTTAATTTTTAATTTTCTGAGTCTGCCTTTATCCTTATTTCTTTAAGTTTAGTTCTTTCATTTATTAAGTTTCGTACCTTTTCTGTCATAATATACTACGATAACTAATTAGTTGTATTCAAATAATTTGTGAACTCGGAAAATAATCAGCTTTATAAATAAAAAAACCGGTCAAGACCGAGGCGGGCTGGAGCACCGAGGGTTCCGTACTATCAAATATTGTCCCCATAATTTTCATTTTTTCATAATTTTCAAGTTTTTCAAGTTGATAGCGTTAGAAGTTCTTGAGATATCCAGCTGTGACAGACAGACAGACTGAGTCGCACCATAAGGGTGATTCAAACCATTTTACCGTTTTGGTACGGAACCCTAAAAATATATCATTTTTGAGTAACCCTAAAAATAAATGTTATAATAACTGCCGCAACACAACAATGCTGAAAACATTGTTGTTATGGCGTCAGACTTAGATTAGATGGTGGTAGCTAGCCAGGCGGACTAACAACAAGTCCTACCACCAACCAAACCGAATACAATATGTACCCCCGCTGGGAACCGAACCCGAGACCCGTGGGTCTGATGCCGGTGGTTGTACCACTAGACTCCAGAGGCGGTTTAAAGGCGGTTTATTTGCAGGTCGTCAGCAGTAAAGTGTCAGTAAATGTTATGTTACTAACATAGGTAAAAAGTTATGTATACTAGCTATTCTATGAATCTTGTTAATCTGAAATAAATGAATTGGTTGTTTTGCGCAGGGGTACCAAACCCGCCTTCTACGCCAGAGGTCCCGGGTTCGATCCCCGGACAAGACAAATATTTGTGTGAATGAACATGTCTAGTGGTCTTGGTCTGGGTGTTCAAATATGTATTTAAAAAAAAAGTATATAAGTATGTTTATCCGTTTTCTAGTATCCATAACACAAGTTCTTTATGAAATTTTATGTGGGCTAGATAATTGGTGGGATTGTTTGAAATTTATTTATTTATTCAATTGCTAGTACTAAACATCAATACGATGAAGGCGACGCGCTTCCAGTTGTAGTTAAAAGGAAAAAATGGCAACACACTTCTCTTTCTGCACCCTTCAGTTCTTACGTAGTTATTGTAACGGGGGCGTGCTCTTTAGAATTAAAACGATGTTTAACACGATACAGTTTTTATATTCAGTAATTATATTAGTATTTTTAACAATTTTATCAATATTTTATTAGACAAGGCGACCGTCCATATCTACGCATGACGGGCGTCCCTTTCTTAATTTTATTATAAACAAAATCAGCCAGCAATTTTTTTTTTTTTTTTTTCTTTATTTTATTAAAGGGCTTTTATCTTAAATAGACATGTCAGTCCTATCATAAACCTTATTCTATAAAATTAACATATTATCTCTTAACATTTTATTACTTAACTAAGTTACAAAGCATTTTGGCTGCATCCGACAGAGGTTCAGCCAAGATGACATGGAAGGTTCCTACGTCTAAACGATTTATACCTAAGGAGCGAATCAGTATGCGGCGTTCATCTTCGTTCCGGGCACACTCCGACAGCAAATGGTGTACATATACGATCTCCACAGTACCATGCTCCTTTCAATCTCTTCCTTTTGTTCTGTGCTGCTTTGGAAATAACATAGAGAAGAGAAGAACAGAAGAAGAAGAAGAAGAGACACTATGTTTGTCCTTTCATGACGCCCTAACTAAGCAACCAAATCGACTAGATTTTTGGCATAGAGTTAGTTTAAAAGACAGAGAACATCGAGACAATACATCTATGATAATTTAGTATATGTAAGGAAACATAATGATTTATTTATAAAGCATAGCGATGTTCATAATTTTAATACTAGAAACAAGAATAAGCTTGCCGCTCCAAAATATCGGCGTGAAAAATGTAGACGCTCGTTTTTGGGGAAAGGCATAGCCTTTTTTAATAAAGTTCCACAACAAGTGATTGAGCTGCCTTTGCATAAATTTAAAATATATGTTAAAAAAACGCTCTTAAGCAAAGGTTATTATATTACTGTATTACAAGGTAGATGACTATTTAAAAGACCAAAATGCATGGATGTGATACCAACATTAAACATAACTATTGTAAATAGTGTAAGAGGAAAATATTCTAATATGGTATGAGAAAATTTTCTTCTTTTCTTAAATATATTTCAAGATTGTAGATTTGTGTTTGGCAACAACTGTTCCATTGTAAATGTTGTTGTTTCTGCTAAGGCTGAAAAGTTTCTTGCGGCCGTTCTTCTTATCAGTTAAAAGATGTCCTGAATGGCTGGTGGGGAAAAAAATGTTGGACTATTCGAAAGTACTTATCTATAAGTATATTTGAATAAAAATCTTTGACTTTGACTTTGACTTTAGAACAACATTAGGCTGTTTTCATTTCGATATTCCCACGGGAACGGGAACTACGCGGGAAGCTAGTATAACAGAAGCCTAAGGACCGCGAAGAAAACATGCAAGATTGCACGCGTTGCATAAGCTGTACAAGTGGCTCGAACCTGCATAAACCCGTCGGAAGTTGTTCGCTTAACTTCGCTTAACTTATGTTATGGGTCTGCATTTGGCGGGTTTTGGTTATATTTAAGTATTGCCATGCTTGTTTGTAATATACACGGCTTTGAGGTCGCAGTCGACGTGAGAACGAAGTTTGAAACAACGGTGATGTTAAATTAATACCGGCATTGAATAAACGTCATTAAAATGGAAATGTCGCAGGATAATTAGATAAATCGATTTTTTTGCGAAAATCCTAGGGATATTGCGAAAATACGGATAATTAGACAATGGTGTTGTCATTTCTCAATTTTACTAGGATTTTTGAGAAAATTCTATTTACCAAATCCTCATACGACAGATATATTGTCGCTGAAGGAAGCGAGAGCGGCGAAACGCTTTATTCAGTTTGTAGCCAATTCGTTTTAAATGCGTAGGTATTTTAAATTATACATTAACTAACTAAGTCGAAACTTTTAATGCTCGTCATAAAATTGTAAGAAAGAAAAGTCTCTTCCATAAAACAAAACAAAAAAAACAACGGGTTGCACTCGGGGAGTGCCGGCAGAAGTGAAACCCGCTTAAGGTGGAACGATTTTCATACAAAAAACAGTCGAGATAATCTTGGTAGATTAACAGAATTAATACTTAAATATATGTGCAACTATTTATTCTCGGGTATTCATTTGCGCTTAATTAATAAACAAACATTGTTTCATTCAGAAATCACCTATAAATGAACACTAAATTATTGCAAAAATTACGACTGTGTATGTGACAAATGTCGTGTACGTATACAAAAATCGCGACGTTGCCATTCCATGCGGCTAAGACGCGCAACGCGCGAAGTTGCCGCTCTTACGTTTGTCTCGATTTAATAATTGTTTAAATTTCTCTTTACTAGATTTTTCAGCTGTGTTGCCGTTGCGTCCCAAAAGAGATGAGTTTCGTCAGTAATAATTTACTTTGGGATTATGATATAAAGTTGTGATTTGTAGGATTTATCTTGACTCCGATTTTAAAAAATGCTAAACACGACTTATATTTTGTTTTTTATGCGTAAATCTTTTTTTCTCTCATCACTGTAAAAAAATAGAAAATAAGATTTTATAAAGGAAAAAAAAGAAACGAAAATTGTATCTGCTTCGTGCAAATAAAATTTACTTGTATTATGTAACGTACTTACTTAATATTTTTTTTTTTTTATTTAGACAAATGTCATGTGGTCCCTTTTCAAATATTAAACTGTCCGCAATCACATCTACGTACTGACAACACCGTTCCGTATTTGTCATTTGTTTGTAGTGTTTTTTCATTGTGACTAGGGAATGGGTCCAGTAAAAATTTCACTGAAATGAAAATTAAATATAAACGAAATTTATGAAATCTTTCAAAACGGGTGGAAATATTTCAGTTTTGAGTGAAATTTATTTTCTGACTAGAAATGATTTATTTTACGTAAATCTTAATGATTTAACGATCTTAATGATTTATTTTATTTTTAATTTTACAATTTTAACGTATTAAATGTTCACTTAGCTATTCAAAACATCATAAGAATTATGATAGCATAGAGATAAACATAGACTAAGCCAAATACAAAACATGAATTTGACGTCACATATCACTTGACTATTGTTGTTTCGACTATGAATCAGGACATTTGCGCGAAAAGCTAATAACGCGAAAGACTCTTACACGAAAAGCCGTTTGCTCGAATAAACATTTGCGCGAATAGTGCACAAATGTAATTAAATTTGCCTCAATTCTTGGTCAGTTAGCTTTCAAAAACATTTTCACCGTATAGCGCATGAATGAATGTTAGCGCTATCTCAGCACTTTTTTTTCTAGATTGTACTTAACATTACATAATACATATTTAAGATACACAAGAGGTTAGCACTTTTTATTTTATAACCTCTCAGGCATCGGAAAACGAAACACAATAGATATTTAATTGTTTCCAACCCCGGTGTTCGCTGCGCTGCTTTACGAATTAAGTATTTGTTGAATAATACAATTTCATTTTGAGGTAAGTACTTAATAGTAATTTTTTTTGGGGAATTTTTGCTTACTTACATGTTTTATGTATTAATATTTTATAATATCAGTATCTTTATAAATTAAAACACGAAATTAGTTATATGCACATAAGTGCCTTTAAAGACTCAATGCTCAGAAACACGTGAAGTATCAAATTGATATTAATAAAGATTAAAGTCTATGGTTCCCCCGAACTGTAAAAATCAAGCTTCTAAGTTTTTACATCACCATAATAAATTATCGCAGTAAATTAAAGCTTTAAAGGTAGAATTTAACAAGATTTACAAGATGTAAAATTTCACCACATAAGTAAACAAAAAGAGTAAGTATAAAAATGGCGTCTCGAGCTTGATTCCAAAACTATTATAATATAAAATGGAGATTGTAACTAACAAACAAGTAGACAAAATATGATCATTTGCGCAAATTTATATACGCGCCAATATACCGAAAGGAGCTAAATGTATTGATTTTAAATAAAACTAATATAATAGTATTGTAGTATTGTACTAGCGGATCCTCGCGGTTTTACACGCGTGGTACCTGTTCCCGTGGGAATATCGGGATAAAATATAGCCTATGTTAATCAGGGATAGTGTAGCATCCTAAAAGAATTTTTGAAATCAGTCCAGTAGTTTTTGAGTTTATTCATTACATACATACATACACATCTTTCCTCTTTATCACTACATAGTATAAAGCAAAGTCGCTTCCCGCTGTCTGTCCCTATGTATGCTTAGATCTTTAAAACTACGCAACGGATTTTGATGCGGTTTTTTTAATAGATAGAGTGATTCAAGAGGAAGGTAAAATAACCTTCAATATATAGTAGAGAAATACTGTAAGTTTTAAGGTTTCTAATGTGATGTCGTAAATGATTACATTTTTTCCGCTTACATTGCAAACGCAGGCTGAACCCTACGAGATTTATCAATATAAGGTAATAAGTATTTGTACACCTTGAAAATGTCTACAGAAAACTCCGCGGTGGTTTATGTTTATCTCTTATGGATAACCCACAATAGCATAAGTCGTGTAGTCCACGCGGGCGAAGCCGCGGGCGGGAAGCTAGTAATATTATATAGTATAGAAGTATAGAAAACGGTAACATGATGATCCAACAACCACCACCACTTTTTTTTTGATTGAGGAAACACTGCAATTTTAATCAAAATCTGTTCAGCAGTGGTTTAAAAAAAAGATATTATAAATGGGCAAACACACTAAGAAATCTTAAAATTTAGAGTATCAATTACATTCTTGTCACTTGTGCAATTTAAAAAAGTTGCAATTGCATTTGTTGCAATTTATACATCAAAATTAATATTGTGATGTTATTTAAATAAACAATAATATAAAATAAATAATAAAAAAAAATCTACCATCAGAAGTCTCGAACCTTAACTCTTTGATATCTAAGCCGAGTACGTAGACCGCTGGGCTACTTTATCATTTTCAGCTGGGTCGAAATATTCTACTACAAGAAACTCAGAAATAAGGTATGCATGTAAAATTAGGAGACAGAAACACTCTCTCGAGATATTTGGATGATTTATGTACTACAAAAAGATAAATGTTGGTTTCGAAAATTCAATATTTATTTATAGAATGCGCTAATAGTATTTTGAGTTAAAAAGATACAAAGAAAAATTAACAAATAAATAAAAACTACTAAATAGCGAAAGTAGCGCCATCTAACGACCGTTCAGCTTTTTGTAACTTAATCGTTCCAACTTAAACGAAACAGCAGGAGCAGGCATACATTTTCGCCACGCGGTAGAAAGAGAGGGGGATATTACTTCCTCTCCTACGCCGCGCCGGGCGGTCTAATTTTCGATCAGGGTCACGTGTCCTGACGCGACTTTAAAATTTTTTACCCATCCCAAAAATTTTAAACTCTGATGTGCACAACACCGCTAAAGAAGATTTCACTTCAAAAAAACAAACCTGTTTACCCAATAATATTATTAACTAAAATGTAATTACATATTATCATTATTGCATCGCCCGCAGCTCCCACTGTAATAGATAAATCTCATCAAATAATAATAACTAGCTTGTATCTGCTCCTGTTATCGGCGAACTAATATAACATCCTGAAATTAACTCATTTGATTTATAATTAACGGTTTCAAGTTAATCTACACAAATAAGGCTACCAACAGACGGGTCACGCCACAAATGCCAGCGGTCACTATTATTATCGAGCTGCATTTATTTACTATCCTACTAATAAATAAATATTTCCATACAATCACAACAATTATCTAGCACACATAATATACATATTAAACACCTAGACAAATAGAAAGAAAGAAAGAAAGAAAGAAAGAAGAAAGAAAAAACATTTATTGGCACACACACACACTATAGAATAAAAAATATTCAGATGTGGGGCCAATAAATATCCTGGCTCAGCATTTTGCTTCTGTGCCATTCTCAGATGGGAGGAATGAAACACAGAAGCGCTGTTATTCTGCCAGGATGCTACGTCTGACGTTATAAAAATAGAGAAAAAAATAATAATAAATAACTACATATACATACACAAAATTAAAAAATATAAATAATATACATTAGATATTAATATACAACATATAATAATATAACCATATAAATAAACAAATGAAAGGCAGAGTGTTCCACTTCTTTGCCACTCTCAAGGCACGGAAACGGGACGTTTTAGAAAAAAAAAAAAAAAAACTTTTGACAGCCAATTGCGCGTAAAAGTGGCATCACTTTTAAACTTTGTGTCTTGCATTTGTTTGGGGTAAATAGGTATGTTCATGCACACAAATATTTGTCTTGTCCGGGGATCGATCCCGGGACCTCTGGCGCAGAAGGCGGGGTTAGTACCCCTGCGCTAAACAGGTCGTCGTTTGTTCCTCTATCACACAAAAACTACTAAACGGATTTGCATGAAATTTGGTATGCAGGTACTTCAAGTAGTGGACTAACACATAGGCTACTTTTTATCCCGATATTCCCACGGGAGCGGGAACCACGCGGGTGAAACCGCAGACGGCCGCTAGTACAGAATTATTGTACAGGCCAGCATAACTTTATTAAGTCGGGGTTCTTTTTAAAATTATTTTATGCGTTTTGAATTTAGGTTTTAAATGTCGTGAGTATTTCAAAATATCTAATTTTGTTTTTTTCTCATTGTCTTTTCACGCAAGAACTGAAGCATGGATTTTAAAAAAAATATAGTGATAGCAACATTTAGGAGACTTTTTACTGCGGTGAATCTCCTAAACGAAAGTTTTACAATTACAATTAAACTGGGTAAGCATTTGACCACAACCATTGGCCTGATGAAGCGAGTATGGCCGAAGATGTAGCAAATTTGCCCAAAAAGTACCTTTTCACTCTGCTTGTAAAGAGGTCCAAATTGTAGTATTCAGGGAATACATCAGCAGGTAATTATTTCAAGTCCTTGGTTGTTCACACCTGGAAAGAGGATGCTAACGCTTCGTGAGGATTGCTGAAATGTCTAAGATGTAAGGGCTGTGAAAGTGCAATCTGGACTCTGGAATCTGTCTGTCTACTGCAAGAAATACATACAATTATTTTGTGTAAGTAAATCATGGTATTATTTGACATTGCAACTGTTGTTAGAATAGAAACGGGTCGAGTAGATTTGGCGGTTTGCTAACAATACTATTCCGGGTTCGATTACCGCAATGGGCAAATGTAAGCACAATTAATTTCAAGAAAGTGATGAATGATTTCAGTGCTAAGTTTTAAAACTAACTTAGTTACTAGACGCTGTCTGTTACTTTACCCTAAGGACCACACAGAACAGCGCTATTGTATTTTCTTGCATGCATCAGTCTGAATATTATTTATATTTTGTTTGTTGTGGTATCTATATTTTTATTATGCCTGATACAGACACGAAATAACATACTTTTTGAAGTACATACGTTACCTTTAATAGGACAACAACCTTTAGAACACATTTGACTGGGGAATATTTTTCAACCCCGTCGCGTACATTTGTTTTTAATATAAGTGCACTAGGGCGGTTACAACCCGATACTCGGGTTCGTCGATCGACGAAAAATTCCAAATTATGCGAAAATCTTTAATTGCAGTTTGTGATCATCACGTTTAACATTTTGTATATTTTATAGTTTTCGGAACAAATAGACTCGAGTACCTTTAATTTGATACCTTAATCGGCCGCGTACTACGCGCCAAAGTCCCTATCGAGTCGTCACAAATTTTGCGAACCTGAATTAAGTATATAGATTGTCCTTTGATAGCTTTTGCTATCTGTACTGAGAAGCTAGGTGCTGGAAGTTCCATATTTACCTTCCACTCTCAGTCCAGTATGGGAGCAATAAAATATGCTTTTAAACATAAAACAGTTACACTTATGCCAATCTTAGCTTAAAAACATGGGGAGCGCTTGTCTGTGTGGTATTTCTCCCCTTCTCTCTCGGTAGCTTAATTCTGGTCCTCACAAATCTAAGCCAGAGTCAATATTAATCGGTAATTATAATTACTAAACGTCACTTAACAACCGGAATTCCCGAACCACTGGCAACACTAGCTTCTCGAAGACGCAACATTTGTTCCGTTAACGACCGGTCGGGGTCCATCCGTCATATTACCGGATCAAACAAACATTGGTACAACCCGACCCTGGTGGGTCCAGGAACTCGATTTGTCGTAGACGGACGCTTAGTCGCACAACTGACACTCAGTAAATGCTGGCTGGAAAAATACCACTACGTCCGATGATACGCTGAAAAACCGCCGATCAGTCTAAATAAATGATTAATTATTATTTGACGACGTTTATTGAATAAATAAAATAAAGCACTTTAACAAAACAACACTTTAAACAATGTCACTTCAATTATAAAATTATAAATCGGCTAAATCAGCGACCACAAATTAATATTCACTTTAAATAAACTTTAAATATAATATTCGTTAAAACACTTTACCCTCGACACTTAATAATACGCTGCACTCTTCGTGTTACTCTTCAGAACACTTCCCGCTTTACTATTCAAAACACTTAATCGTATTATCGTATATATTTCAAAATCTTTATGCGTACGCTGCGCTGCGTGCCGCTTTTATACCGCCCGCGGAAAGTCGAAAATCGCATGGAAAGTTCGCGACGCGTGCGCACCGAACTTTCCTGACGATCCACGGGATCCGAGTGCTGCCGAGAGTGAGACACACTATCTTGTCTCGCTCACTCACTTCCGCGGGAGAATATTCTCGCAATCTTCGTTCTTATTTAATGCATCGCGACTTTTTTACCAACTTTTTGTCTCTCATGCCTGTAGCACACCTCCGCTGCAAAACAACAACTGCAAAACCGCTGCGCGAGTTTCGCTGTGCAACAGTACTTCACTATTAGCGTAACCTCAGTTGAGAAATAACAATCGAAAGAAAATGTCGTCGCTTTCGGAGTCAGAGGAGGAACTAATCTTACTGTGGTCAACAACTTTAAAAAGGCGTAGTACCTGGGTGCATGACATCAATAAAAAAAGAAAGAAGTTCGGAGAAAATAGGTTATGTAAAGAGTCACACGAAGACCGTTTTTATTCTTACTTCAGAATGACACCAGACAGTTTTGAAGAGTTACAATATACGACTAATATACGACTAATGAACACGAAATTGACATTAATCACACAATTCATAATTTAATTAACTACCTTGACATGCATAATTTAAAAATCAATCTGACAAAAACTAACTATATTCAATTTAATAATCATAAATCTATTAACCTTAATATTCAGTATAAAGATGTAAAAATAGAAGAAGTTAAACAAACAAAATTTCTAGGGTTAACAGTAGACCGTGATATAAATTGGAAAACTCATGTAGATAATGTTTGTATTAGAATCAATAAGTTCTTGTATGCTTTAAAACAAGTCAAGAATGTGACAAATGTTAATACAGCTATATCTACTTACCATGCCTATGTGATGTCTTTATTACGATATGGCTTAATAATTTGGGGTAATAGTACAAATGTCAACAGAGCTTTCATTGCTCAGAAAAAATGCATACGAGCCATGTGTGGTGTTCCTCCACTCACATCATGTCGTACTTTATTTCCGCGTCTGGGCTTACTGACTCTGCCATCACTTTACATATTTGAGGTATGCGTATTTGTAAGACAAAATATTAAACTATTTAAGAAAGCTTGTGATATTTATCCCCGCAATACTAGAAATCCAGATAGACTTGTACTGCAAGAAAAACCTCAAACATTACAGTATTTTAAGAGCTGTCTTACTATGTGTGTTAAGTTGTTTAATAATATACCTGATTATATGAAATGTTTAAATATCATTCATTTTAAAAACAGTTTGTTTAAATTTCTATTGACGGAAAACTTTTATGACATTAATAATTTTTTGACTAAACGACATAATTAAATAACTTGCAATTTATATTCTATGAATGTAACCCAATCCATTGTTCGGACACTTCAAAGTTTAATGTAATGTAATTTAATCAAATCTTCAAATATTATCGTATAAGTAACTGAATTTAATATAAAATGTTAAATTTGCATGCTTAAATAGGCGAAACATGATGTACAAATATTGTAACCTACCATCTTAATTACCATGTTTGTGGCAAATAAATAAATGATTATTATTATTATGATTATTATGAATATAATCTTTATATTACTAAAGTTGTTGTTGTTGTTGTTGTAGTCAGGGTGATTTAGTAAGTGCAAAACTAGTAAATTTCTCACTGCTTGTATAAGTTTTTCAGTAAATTCTAAATCCATCTTTCCTATTTCGCTCTCATAAATTGTCGATTGCTACAGACGCGTCCGAGGCACAAGCGGATCCGCTCCAAAATAGCGGCCAACGGGCGAAGAGTAGACGGCGCCTGAGTTCTTAGAGCAGAGAATTTCGCTTCTGTTTCGCCGCCATAGAACTCACAACTATTGCGAAACTATTGCGGTTTCGCCCTTTGAGTTTCGCAGCGGAGGTGTGCTACAGGCATCAATGTTCGTACGGCGTTCAAACAACTATTTAACTGTTCGACGTCGCTCACACGATTATTGTGACGTATTTAGTTGTTAGTTCAAGCTTTAATGATTAATTAGGTTTAGAACGAAATTGCAAATGACAACGAATCCCACAAATCCACTAATACGACTAATATAATAAATGTGAAAGATTAAATGTTTAGTTAGGTGATTTCAAGTTTCAATGCAAATTTTGTGTAGCGTTTTTTTTTATGTTCGATGGGGTGATTCTTATCCTTCATCATACCAGATGTTAAGTATCGATAAGGCTGAAGATGGAAGCGAATCTCTCTCGGAATACTCACCCACTGAGAAAATGGCTATTTATATAAGTACAACTATTAAAAAATAATGTAAAGGCTCATTATTCTTCATCACAGTACAAATGCTTCCATTTTCTTTTCAGCATTATAATGAAGACTGACAGAAGGAAAGATGAGGAAACAGCTTGGTTTGTAGTTTTTTTAGACACAGTACCTAAACTAAGATGAATATGATGAATATGATGAATATGATACACTTTTAAACTTTCGCGTTGCAATATTAATTTTGAAAATTTAAACGGGTATTTAACGCGTAAAACGTGATAGGTATTTCACCTACCTAATTTTCCCGACGTTTTTCAATTTTCAATATGAATATGATGTGAATAACTTCTTTCTACAAAGTTTTACATGCAAAATAATACCATACCATACCCGTCGTGATAACACTTTTCCATTCAAAATACAATAATTTTAATGTCAGTAACGGAATTGAACTTATATATTCAGTGCTGCTAAAAACACATGGCAAACTTTGATTTATAAAGCGAAGCGCTTGTCGGGCTACGTTCAGAACAGGGTTCTGTTAACTACAGAACTGAACAGAAATTGAAAAACGTCGGGAAAATTAGGTAGGTGAAATACCTATCACGTTTTACGCGTTTAATACCCGTTTAAATTTTCAAAATTAATAATGCAACGCGAAAGTTTAAAAGTGTACACATCATATTCATCTTAGTTTAGGTACTGTGTCTAAAAAAACTACAAACCAAGCTGTTTCCTCATCTTTCCTTCTGTCAGTCTTCATTATAATGCTGAAAAGAAAATGGAAGCATTTGGACAGTGATGAAGAATAATGAGCCTAGTTTCAACGTCCATAAGTTTCTTGTGGCTTTGTTCAGGCACAAAGTAAAAAGCTAAGATAGTAAACATTTTCTCAATATTTTCATTATCTTCCATTCTGCAAGCTTCATAAAAATTGTGGCCAAATAACCGACCGGCGCTCTATTATTATGCCCAAAATATTATTAACTTTATTAGTAATGGCAATTCTTTTACAAGAATATTCATTTGGCTGCCGTTATCTTTGTAAATTGAAAAAATTAAGTACCTATACTCGGACTCGTAATTAGATGCAGTAAAATGACAGATAGAACTGTCATTTTGTAAAATAATGTTGCCATCCTAAGTTTACTAGTGAAGAGGACAAAAATCAGTTGAACAAGTTCAATTGGTTTTTGTAAAATACTGGCCGGTCCATCCCATCCCGTCAGGGCGACATGAGACTAGTTGCTTTTTTCTAGTATATTTTCTTGTTTAATATTTATCACTTAAAAATAGCATTGTAAAATGCAAAATTAAAAAGTTATAATTAAATGGCTGTTTCATCTTAATCGATAGTCAAACATCTGTAATGGCTAGCGCAGACGACGGATTACGGAGGACTTTTTGTCCGCGACACGTCTTTATTGTTAAAAAAATAAGATTGAATTGAGATAAAGTACGCGATAGTCTTCGTTATATTTCAACTTTATGTTCTTAGTAATAAGGTCGTGTGGCGGACAAAAAGTCCTCCAATGTCCGTCGTCTGCGCAGGCCCTAAAGATGTTTTTTTCGAATGCGAGGATATTTCTCCCATTGATGAAGCGACGGTGGCCAACACCGTAGAATGGTGAATATACTAGAAAAATTCGACGTGTCCTCATAGGTCTCTGTAGCATAATGAGGAATTTTCCAAGGTACGTTCTTTAAAAATCTCATAGCTGGCGCGCCTTTGACCTTTGCTAAGACAAAAACAATAAAAAGTAAAAATAAGCATGTCATGCACATTGCACATTTGTGCATGACATGCTTATTTTTTACTTTTTTAAATATACAAAGGGTTCAACCAACGCACCGAAAAAATATTACGAATTTAGCGAAATGACCATGCTATAGAGAATTGACATTGAACATGACATTACTAGTCTATATAAAATTAATATATGGTGCGTTGGTTGATCCTTTTGTTTCGTAATTTTTTTTTGATATCTTGCTTTCGAAGACCCGGCTACGATTTTTGGACACTGATACTGATTCGACTGCTCATTGAAGACTTGGCTGCGTTAAATGGATACCGATTGGACTGCGCGTTAAAACCTAGCGACGACTTTTTGGATTTGGACTCTGAGACAAGCCGTTCTGGAAACTGATTAATTGACATCGCTTTATAAACATGAGCAAGCAGGATTATGGTTCCTGGTCCCTATCAGACCTTAAAGCAGAGTTGGAAAAGCGCAATGCTAAGCGAACTGGAAAAAAAGCCGTACTCGTTCAAAGGTACGTAGTATTTATTTACTTTGTATACTGTTGATAACCCAATTTTTTTTACAACACCTTGTTCTCTCTTCAGGCTTCAAGACTACGATATTTTGTTTGGAGATGTTATAAATGCACATTTTGACATAATAAAGTGGTAAGGTCTTTCAACAGCTACTCGAAAAGTTAACAAATAATTTTCTTCATACATGTTTTTTGCTTGAATTTTATTTTAATTCTCTCTAATAGAACAGAATATGTCCAGGACGCTAATATCCAATGCTGGCAACAATATATCTGTATTGATGTCTTGGAATACTCTTGCATCAGGGGCTTGAATTTTGTGTGTAGTATCTGGATTGTTTATAACATCGTTAATTAATCAGTTTCCAGAATGGCTTGTCTCAGAGTCCAAAACAAAAAAATCGTCACTAGGTCTCAACGCGCAGTCCAATCGGTATCCATTTAACGCAGCCAAGTCTTCAATGAGCAGTTGAATCAGTATCAGTGTCCAAAAATCGTAGTTGGGTCTTCGAAAGCAAGATATCAAAAAAATTGTTACGAAACAAAAGGATCAACCAACGCACCATATATAAATTTTATATAGACTAGTAATGTTCAATGTCATTTCTCTATGGCATGGTCATTTCGCCGGCGCGTTGGTTGATCCTTTTGTATATTTAAAAAAGTAAAAAATAAGCATGTCATGCACAAATGTGCAATGTGCATGACATGCTTATTTTTACTTTTTATTGTTTTTGTCTTAGCAAAGGTCAAAGGAGATGGATAGCGCCATCTATGAGATTTTTAAAGAACGTACATTGGAAAATTCCTCATTGGTTAGTGCATTGGGCCGGACTCCCAAGGATGCGGGTTCGAATCCCGTCAGGGCGACATGAGACTAGTTGCTTTTTTCTATTATATTTTCTTGTTTAATATTTATCACATAAAAATAGCACTGTAAAAAGCAAAATTAAAAAGATATAAATACTGGCCGGTTCTTAGTTAAAAAATATTTGTAATTTAGTTATTTGTCATTTAAAACTTAAAACTTATGTCCTAATGCGTTACGTATCGCACTATTGCCTTTATAAGTTACATTTTATTTTAATCATAAATAACTTTGAATTTATTATAATACTCCGTTTTGATTATATTAAAACCTAGTGTAACTTACTCTGTTTTTAAATTTAAAATTTAAAGAAATTTTAAATTATATTATTTTAGTTCCTTGAATGATAAAAACAATAACAATAAGATTACACTCTTTGTCATAAGATTTTTTTATCACCATTTTATCTCATTTTATTAAAGATGTTCGATCTAGTCTCGAATCAAGTTTTTACAAAGAATATAACTTAATAGTCAAATCAGGTTCTTAACTTTTTTTAAATTTTCCAATCTTAAAATTTTAAAGGTCTCAATAACACTATTTTTCATAATCGCTCCTCATCCAGGGCAGGACAATGGGCAGAAACGACGTTCATATAAATTGAAATTGAAATTCATTTATTTGCCATAAAACACGGTATACAAGTTGTTACAAATATATAGGTCAAGCGTATTTTGTCAAGTTTTGACATGCAAAAGTTTTTAATTATAATTTAATACTAACTAGTCTTAGATTCCTAAAATTCCTATTATGTACATAAGGTCTAATAAGTAAATGTCATAAAGTCTTATAATAGGGCAAAAACATTCCTGCCACTGATAACTCTTAAGATGTTTTTCGAACCGATCCTCCGTGCATTTGTAGCGATCCGCCAACGGATCGAACGATGTTGCATCGATAAAAAATCATTACATTTTTCTTTTGTTAATAATAAGTAATTTAAAGCAAACAAATCGAAATGTTAAACTGAATATTTGTTGCCATAGTAAACATTATTATCTTTTAATTAGTAATTATCTAACCGTTTCCGAACGCAATAATAAATCAACTTTGTGAAGGTAGACTTATAAGTAGCTAGTCAACCCGTGACCACGGCAACTGAAAAGGTGCCGAAACGTCGGGAAACCAAAAAACCTCAAAAAATTATAGCACCAAATATATATTTCGGGCAAATAAATCGCACTAAATATTCCGCAAAACTTGTTTTTTAACAGTCTCAATTGATATTTTTTTAATTATTACACAGTACCCTCGAGGACTCATAAAACAGCAATTTACCTAAATTGCAGATAATTTCAGCAATAGCGTCCAAACAATTCCTTTATGACAATTTGACTACGATTAATATACGTAATTACACAATTCGAAAACAAGATAGCTTCATTTGATAGTCATTTATCAAAACTTCTTGCCTTAACTTCCAATAAATATATCGCTCTAATTTCTTCCGAGTTCTCTCTAACATAGGGGTCTTATTCCGTCAATCGTCGCCCATAAAAGGCGAGTGCTCGCTAAATAATCGCACTCGTTAGCGGCCCTCTATCCGTCAGGCGGACACTTTAATTAAATGCCTGCGGACCCACGGGATAAACTATACCCAATCAGGGCCAATTGCGATTGATTGCGACTGTTTACCGACAAAATGGCGATCGGGGACATTAGCGTCATGCTCGGGGTCGCCGTGATTTACTTAGCGATTGGTCTGTTGTTTTAAAGACTTACGAGAGATGCCAATTTAATTATTTCTCCGTTTCTCGGAATTTATTCAATTCATTAAGTGCTAATGACTGTCTATTGAAGGTGTTCAACTGAGAATTATGGCTTCTCAGTTTATTAAGCATTTTTTAAATAGAAGACTTCACTTTTGAGTAAAATCTTCCCATAAATATTGAAAGTGCTGCCAAAATTGATGGGTTTATTGAATATTTACAAATTAGTAGAAAACAAAAAACCGTTATATAATTTAATCGTATCCTATAAAAAAAACACCGTTCAACTCACAGCCGCGTGGCATAGTACCGAGAACACTGGCGCTGTTGCCCCACTGAATGTTATTCTTGTGAGTTAAAAAAGTCTCAAACAGTGGTGGTAGGAACATTTTGTCGATTCAAAAGCGGTTAATTAATGTCTATTTGAATAAAGATATTTTTATTTTTTATTTAATCACCACAGCCTTAATCAACACTAAACTTGAGAAGATGCTGTTCCCCTATTCTTATAGCTATGTTAACTCTTATGACTGCCGTTGTGTAGTGCTTTTGCAGATAATATTTCAAACGGATATTTTCCTTGCGTAAGTAATTTGTATACAGGTTGTTAAATGACCCTTAACAAAAACGAAAACCACGTATTCATACCATCGTCACTATCATTTTCTTGTATAGAGCCAAACCTGTGAAACTGATAGTTAAGGAGTTATTGAGAATTAAAGTTTTTTTTTTCTTATGATTACTGTTTAAAGTAACAAAACCGCAATGAATATCAAACCACTCAATGATACGGGGCCCGGTCGCCTACTCGTACTTTTTAAGACCACGCAAACATTGTTGCACGCGTTCCATTGCGTGTTAAATATAACACCCATTTTTTTACGTAAAATAATAGTCGTTTCAAAGCAATAATTTTTACATAATCTAATTTAGTTTGATGTACTCTACGCATATATCACGGCTTCGGTATGGCTCTTTTAACACCCTGTATATCGGAAGTCGGTCATATTATATTAGTTATTATTATTACTCATTTTTAACACAAACACTTCAACACTGTGAACTTTTAACTAAAAAAAACATAACCCCATTGTTTCATTATCCATAGCTATAATTGAAAGTTTCCGTTCAGCAATAGCGGATTACGCGCGCTCAGGGTTGGATAGAACTTTCTGGAATCTTCCGGTGGCTATGCTGTAATGGAAGTTTAAGCTGTGTAAGGCGGGAATCTGCCAATGGAAGGCACTGGCACGTGACAAGTTATTTCTTAGGTTATCTCCTTATGGTTAGTACTAAAAGCTAGAATGGAGAAGCCATTTTCGCTCCAGACTATTAGGTAGGTTGTAGGTATTGTTTTTTTATTAATACATGTGGCTTGTTTTAAATCTCTTTTAATATTTTATGATTTTTATACTTATGATAAATTTTAAATAGAAAAATATTGGAAAAAATTAACTCGGCCACAAGTCTTTCGAATGCAAGGATATTCCTAGCATTGATGTGACAACGCTGGCCTACAGCGTATTAAAAATATAAAAGTATTGGAGAATTTCGACGGTGGTTCGCAAGTCTCGGTAGCTCAGCGGTTAGAGCATTGGACCAGATTTCCAAAGGTTGTGGGTTCGTTTCCCATCTGAGAATTCACTTGTGTCAGAGTAATTTTTTTTTTCAATACTCTTTTAATATTAAAAAAAAATCTTGACAGGTGCAATGCAAAAATCGCTCCATCCCTCCTTATCAAGTGGAGAATTTTCTATTTGGTGATGATTTGAACGCTACGCACTACGCACGAACTCTATGTACAGTCACAGGAATTGTTCCGCCACTTGAGATTGTCGTATTTTGTCCGTGTTTTGTTTTGATGATTAATTTAGTCACATTTAACTAACGGAAAAATACAGCATTCGTGTAATACAACCAAATTAAGAAGCAAGTGGCTCAACAATCCCTATACAACAGCTCATCATTACTAACAACTTTTTATATTGAAACAACAGCTGTTTCATACAATACAGTATTTAGACTCTAAATGTTTGTAGAATCAAATTGAGAACCTCCTTCCTTCTTTTTTTATAAGTTTTTTTTTAAGATAAGATAGCCTCAGCCTCAGTGATTGAGGACTCCGGGAGTGGCTCGGTTCCATCTTCAGCCTTATCAATACTTAATATCAGGTATGATGAAGGCTAAGAGTCTCCCCGTCGATCATAAAAAAAAAGTTGAACAAAAATCAAATAATTTCTTCGTTTTATTAACTCCTTTTACATTAGCACATATTTTCGGCCGACATCACCGTCGTAGCGTGAACAGAACTATTCGTGAATGTTTGAGGAAGTTCGCCCAATAATGGGGTTTTAATGTGTTTTGGATCCCCGCAAATGATCGCGCCTCGGAGCGAAGCACGCGATGTGACAACCCTGCGGATAGACTCAAACCTTGGACGAATTACGAAGACTCAAACGAATCATTTGACCATAAGTTAATGAATATTTTAAGGTTAAGTGATTAATTTAATTAGGTACTATTAAAAGCAATAATATTTTGTACTTTCATTGTCTATATACGGGATACACGGGATTTTTGAGTTAGAGTCCGTGCCACGAAAGAAGGCCCGCGGAATATAAAGGAAGTAAATTATGGCCATAGTAATAGAGCTTATTTTCGCATGTTAAACGGGTCAGGCCGTAGACTGTAGCGCCTCAAGACTCAAGAGTCTTCTTTCGTGGCGCGGACTATATTGACGAATTCCTAGGTCATAAACTGTAATTTATTGTATATTTAATTATATTAAATTAAATTAACATTGTATTGGCAGGCAATTATTATAACATTTAAGATTTGACATTATATTGATTTGACATTATTAAGTTTTGACATTGTTATTATTAAATTATTGAATTTTATTCAAACATAAATATTTATAAAATGGTCAATGTATGAATGAATGATTTATAATTAATGTTTAATATTCATTTTATGTCAAATATTTACTGATTTCCACGCCGAACTAAGGCAGAATATGCTGAACTTATATTATTTATCATCATAAATTGTGTACCATATTCTGGGAAATAAAGATTATGATTATGACTATATCGACGTTTGGTCCGAAACACTGAACTGACACTTTTTTTTGTGACGTTTGGTCCGATTTTAAAGTTGAAATAAATTTGTATAGAACAACCTACTGATAGTTTCTAAACTGTGTAGTTTAAAGCGATATCTTACGTTTCGAATTTAAATTATTTTTAGTTGAAAGTACCAAAATGGTAAAATCTCTTTTTTTATGATTTTGTAATTTTTGCATTTTTTAATGCTATTTTTATACTTATGGTAAATTTTAAATAGAAAAATATTCCCGTCTGAGAATTCACTTGTGGGCGAGTTAATTTTTTCCAATATTTTTCTATTTAAAATTTACCATAATGGTAAAATCTCGTTTATCGTAATAGTTATAGGTACTAAAAGCGCGAGGAGCCCGTGGCGTAGTGGTTCGCGCGCTCGGCCTGCGATTGTTGAGGTTAAGCAACTTTCGCTATGGTCGGTCACGGGATGGGTGACCGAAAATTTATTATTTCGAGCTCCTCCGTGCTTCGGAAGGCTCGTTAAGCCGTTGGTCCCGGCTGCATACTTTTTAGTCTTAAAACCCACTAATCCACATTGGGCCCGCGTGGTGGGTCATGGCCCGTTCTCCTTATCCATAGACGTCAACAATACAATAGTTGAAACCTCCAAGGTTAAAACGCATGTTGTGATATCTAAAGCCAGGGGGCTCTTATGATGTTTCTTACTAGTATCATTATATTTTACCGCCTCTGTATCATTATCAGACCTAGGGGCCCCGGGTTCGATTCCCGGCGGGGGTAGATATTGTATTCGGTTTGGTTGGTGGTAGGACTTGTTGTAAGTCCGCCTGGCTAGCTACCACCATCTTACCTAGGTCTGACGCCATAACAACAATGTTTTCAGCATTGTTGTGTTCCGGCAGTTAGAGCTAAGATAGCCAGTGCCTCAGTGATTGAGGATTCCGGGAGAGGCTCGCTTTCATTTTCTGCCTTATCAAACTTAACATCAGGTATGATGAAGGCTAAGAGTCTCCCCGTCCATTAAAAAATATTTTTTTATACTATTTGTCCTTAAACTAAAATAATAAACAGTACGGTTGTTGGTAGGCCCCCGGGTGGACCGACGATCTGGTGAAGGTCGCGGGAAGCCGCTGGATGCGGACAGCGCCAGACCGATCGTTGCAGAGATCCTTGGGGAAGGGCTTTACCCAGCAGTGGGTGTTATGTGGCTGAGACGACGACAGTTGTTGGTCGAATTCTTAAAGAGCTCAGTTTCGCCACTTCACAGCTACGACTAACATTTGTGATTTGTATTTTTATATTTGGGTGTCTATTCAGCTATTGGCGAGGGGTTGAAATATGGCCAACGAATAAAAATGTCTTTTAACCTATCAGACCTCGGATTATGAGACACAATATACTCTGGACACCGGTGTCCGGTTCGGGTGTGAACTAATAGTGATCTGCATGTAGGATCGGTGGGGTAAAAATTTGCAAGTGGTACATACCACATGTAATTTTCCTCTTATTTTAAATATATTTCAAAATTGTAAATTTGTGCTTGGCAACAACATGTTCCATTGTAAATGTTGTTGTTTCTGTTAAAGTTGATACGTTTCTTGCGGCCGTTCTTCTTATCAGTTAAAAGATGTCCTGAATGACTGGTAGGGAAAAAAAAATTTGGACTATTCGAAAGTACTTATCTATAAGTCTATTTGAATAAAAATCTTTGACTTTGACTTTGACTTAATAACGTGTAACTAAGGCCATAAATATGGAAACAAAGAAGAACAAAAATTATGAAAACAAACCTATAATTTACACACTTAAACGAACCGCCTTGCCACTTACCCATAAGTACCTTGTCGTCTTGTATCATGTTCTTAGTGGATTATGAAGGGCACTCACGTCAAAGGGCCAGCGTAATGCCACCGTAATCACGTTACGCAGATGGCCGGTGGCCGATTATCGATGGCCGAGCTTATAGCTGCCATCGTTAGTAAGGTATAGGGTTGTGGTTATGTTTGCTCATCTATTTCTATAATACAGCTGAAGAGTTTGTTTGTTTGAACGCGCTAATCTCAGGAACTAC
Organism: Chrysoteuchia culmella; assembly: GCA_910589605.1. Classification (NCBI taxonomy): domain Eukaryota; kingdom Metazoa; phylum Arthropoda; class Insecta; order Lepidoptera; family Crambidae; genus Chrysoteuchia; species Chrysoteuchia culmella. The sequence goes on along the minus strand of OU342643.1, from coordinate 25,381,345 downwards.
TGGACCGATTTAGAAAATTCTTAGACCATTAGAAAGCTACATTTCTCCCGAGTGACATAGGCTATATTTTATCCCGATATTCCCACGGGAACGGGCAATACGCGGGTAAAACCGCGAGGATTATAAATAAAAGTATAGTAATAGTTGTAGTAATAGTTATAAATAAAATATATATTTCTTATACTCACAATAATTAACCTAGACCCAAAAGTAAACGTAAGGCTTGTGTTATGGGATACTAGGGTAACGGATATAAATACATATAATTAAACATACATAATATATAAGTATTTATGTGTTGAAATTATTATTATTATGAGGAGCCCGTGGCGCAGTGGTTCGCGCGCTCTGACTGCGATTGTTGAGGTTTAGCAACTTTCGCAATGGTCGTTCACGGGATGGGTGACCATAAATTTACTATTTCGAGCTCTTCCGTGCATTTGCAGTCGTTAAAACCCACCAATCCGCATTGAGCCCGCGTGGTTGGTCATGGCCCGTTCTCCTTATCCATTCATAAGGAAGGCCAGTGCCTCAGCATGGGGACATTCAAAATTGCTGATGACGATGTGTAGAAATACCCCTACCGGGATTCGAACCCAGGACCTCAGAGAAAGCGACACCTTGAAACCGGTGTACGTATCACGGAGGTCGTCAAATATACAATGTCAAAGATATTGTGAATAAATGTTGTCAATCGTTTGCAAATCTATACAAAATATACTTCGCGAAAGAAATAAATGTCAGACTCTTCCATCATTACAAATAACAAAAAGACGTCAAAAGAATTTGTTACTTCCAAAGGGTAAAAGCTTCTCGACGAAGTTCGTAACAGAGTTACAAGGCACTATGATCACTCACCTTGCGGGAATCGAATCAACCACCCCCGAAAGAGCGGGAATGGTTGTGGGAATTTAAAAGTTTTCCAATAAAACACCCCGGAGGATCAACTACACCTTACGATCGTGATACAACTGCGATCCGATTTGTCGGCGAGTGTGAATTTTTGTGAGCCACTGACCAAACGGACGTTGATATGATCGTTTTCATCTATCCATCATCAGCTTGTGGACGTCCACTGCTGGACATAAGCCTCTCCTAGTTCACGACTATAGGAGGCTATTAGCCTACTGCTACCACGCTGGCAAGACTTGATGATCGCTTTATTTGACTGGAAAATGAAATTGTCGCATTAAAAATATTTTAAAAAAGATCTTCTCGTTGTACTGTTGTTTGTGCCGTAGCATTGGACGAATTCCGTAGCACATACTCATATTAAAATGCTACGTCGTAGCATAGGGTGCGTTCACAGACCTATATCGAGATAGACGGTAATAGTGTACCTAACTACCTTGCGTGCCAAAAGTTTGATCCACGGTCAAAGTTTTACGACCTAAGTCAGTCCGTTCGAGACCATTGCCATGAAAACACGCGTCAATCAGAAACCAAAATAGTTAATTGTGCAGTGCTTTCTTGCAAGAGCTCGTCAATAATATTTCCACATCACTAAATCTCGCTCGTGACGTCATCGTAGGTACGAAAAAGTCGACACGCTAGGTTCTCATACAGTTTGAATGCTCTTTTCGTCTATCTCGATATAGGACTGTGGGTGCGTTACACTTCATAATATAATTAAAAAAATATATTTAAAGGAACTAATTTCAAAGAAATAACGTTCATTGGATATAAAGCTGTGTAGTTATGCCCACATTAAAATGTTATTGTCATCTGTGTGATTAGTGCGAGTTTTTTCTACTCACGTTCGACAGTGAGCGGGTTAGGTTTTTGTATGAGGATGGTGTAGTACGTGGCGTAGTCCGCTAGATGGCGGGCTGCTGATTTCATTAAAAAATCTACGCGTTCACGATCGGCCGTGAGTAGAAAAAAACTAGCAATAAACACTGACACCCATATTCTAAGTCGTTCCTCCAAAACTTACTCGTCCTCGACTTAACGAAACCTCATTGATAACCTCTTCGAAATACTCCTCGAAATCGTTATTCTAAGTCATAACTCCGTAAGGACCTGGAGGAGCCAAAGACTACGTAGCCACTCCGTGTTAGGCCTAGCGCACACTACCATTTTTACCCACGACGAGGTTGAGTGGAGTGTAAAAAGTTTTGGAAGAACGACTTAGAAATCCCGATGTCGTTTCTCACATCTATGTCGAAATAAGTTCGCGAAATATTCCAGACCGACAAAAACTACAAATAAAAAAAATGCAAAATATCATTAAGCACTTTGATCAAGTAATGGCGAATGCGGGTAGCTCAGTCCATAATTGCCCCATTAAACGGGGCCTCATTCGATGGCGTTTATCAGGCGACGAATGAAAATAAATTATAATTTATCCGAGAGATTAAAGAGCCTACCGTTTATTGCAGCTAGGGTTGGCTCAGATATAATTTAATTAATTTTTATTTTTTTTATATTTGTTTTTTACTAACTAGAATATTTTTCATATAAAAAACTGCATTGTGATGATTTCGCCACCTGCTAAAAACTGTGGCATGTTTTAATATTAAAACAACATAAATGTGGCAATAATAATAGCTGTTTATGAACTTAGTAATAACGATTTCAAACGAAGTCACTGCAAAAAATAATGTTAACTTATGATAAATTTTAAATAGAAAAATATTGGAAAGAATCAACTGGGATTCACTTGTGGCCGATTAGATTTTTTTCCAATATTTTTCTATTTAAATTTCATCATAAGTATAATTAAAAAGATTCCATCTAATTGAGAACCTCCTCCTTTTTTGAAGACGGATAAAAAGAGCATTGTTGAATGCAAAAAAAATAAAATCATAAAATGTGTTAAATTATGTTACCATCTAGTCACGTTTTTGAAAACCCTAATGATTCACAGTTGAATTTATGTAAAGCATAAAAAATGTAATGCACATCTAACAAATACCGCACCCACCACACCATTACGCATAGTAATATAATAATTATACGCTTCTACAAAATTTATACATACTTCATGATCGTGAATTCATAATTACATTATTATGAAACAACATCTGCAGAGGTCAATTATGCTGACGCTTAGTCATAATCGTTTCTGAATCGTGTGTTAATTTGTATATTTGATACAGTGTCAAATATTCAATTAACACACGATTAACACACGATAAGAAGAACTAAATTGTAGACTGTATTGTTTTGTTTGTTACCTTTTTATGTTTGTGTCTATCTCACTCACTTTCAATGACTGTCAGCACAGATAATGTAAATAATGAATAATCGAATCGCTACCAACTCTGTCGGACGGAATTCTGTCAGCTATCGTTTTTCGTCATCTTACTTGACACAAACCTTTTCCGTTATGTACGTTTTATATGGATTTTAAGGATATCAACAAAGAATTATTTTATATCGTCATAAAATAAAATTGTGTTCGTTTTATTTATTTTATAAAGCTAAACGGAAAAAAAGAAGAAAAGAACATAATTTTCATATTAAATAATTATATATTTGTTTTTATTTAAAGTTTGGCTTCTTACTATTTTAGCAGTTACACAAAGTGGAAATGATTTTTAATAAAATATTTTTTTAACTGATGAGAGTATTTACAACAAACAACAAAACTATTGATTTATGAATTTCGTACCAAAGATTTGTAACTTATGCATCGGGGTAATCTAGTGGTCAGAGATTCCAGCGAAACGAAAATATTTACGGTTGGTTGTTGTAACTTCAATAATTTGATATTAAAAAATCTGACGTAACTATTTTAAAATCAGAAGTCAATTTTTAAGACCTAGTTTTTCTTAATGAAACCTTAAACTCAACGAAGGTTTTTATTTTATTTCACTTCTTCTTCTTTTAATGTAGTGGCGGTGCCCTTTTGTATTTCGCCAATGTCCAGTTTTTTGGCTCAGTGGGTTGTTTCCACAGACTCTGCGCTACTGTTTATTTTACTTATTTTCGTTCGAATGCGGTGCGGTTTTGGCGGGACCATTTTTTTAAAGGCGACACTTCAGAACTGTCAGAATTCCGTCGAATAAAAAAAAACAATAGCTTACCTGCTCTGCACTGGCACTGGCATTTTGCATATACAGCCATTTAGTTTATTTTAATTTGTCATTAAATCGTTTTTTTTTTGCTTCTGTTTTTGCTCAGTAACCGGTTCCATAGAATACTAACTCGACGGAGCCGGTTAATACAACTGTCAGCCGTTTTGGGACAAACCATCCTATAACATTTGTTTTTATTTCGTTTTTATCGCCCTTGGTTTGACTTATATAATCCTTTTATTTCTAACTGTGAAAATAATTACTACAATCGAAATACGATTATGACTAAACATTATCAGAATTGGTTCCCTGGTCTATTTGTCCGTACATCGTATAAATATTGCAGTTTACCGAATACAAATTGTATCATTCCATTTCCCACGAAACATTCACGTCAGTATTGAAACGAAATTTTTTGAAACGAAATTTTTTAACGAAATTTTTGAAACGAAATTTTTTATTGCTTACAGGAGACTTATGAGATAAAAAGTATCAATCAAATCGAATGTAAAATTCCTGGTTATTCGTCAACAATTTAACGTTTGAATCATTGCGGGAGTTTCACCCGAGTTCTTTTCATAATAACACGTGTTGTGAGGCTCCATTTTTAACTCAATCTACCGTACAATTCTTAAATATTACAAAATATATTTACTTGACATTGGCAAAATTCGCGTATTTAACGCGAGCACGCCATTCATTAAGAAAGAAGAAGTTTGAATCATTTTATTACAACTTCGTTAACTGTAATTCTATCGTGATAGGTATAATAGAATCATTTATACTCTGTTAAACTCGTTTTAAAATAATATTGATTATTGCCACTACATGAGGAGCCCGTGGCGCAGTGGTTCGCGCGCTCGGCCTGCGATTGTTTAGGTTAAGCAACTTTCGCAATGGTCGGTCACGGGATGGGTGACCAAAAATGTATTATCTCAATCTCCTCCTTGTTTCGGAAGCCGGAAAAAAAAACAGCCCTTGACGAGTTTCTTGCCGGTTCTTCTCGTTACAAGGTCTCCCGCCGTAGGGTTTGTGAACCGATGGCGTAGCTTCTTTGACGTTCATAAGTGTTTGTAACAGCCTAGACTGAATAAATGATATTGACTTTCACTTTGACTTTGAAGGCACGTTAGGCCGTTGGTCCCGGCTGCATTTGCAGTTGTTACTACCCAACAATCCGCATTGGGCCTTGTTAGTCATAGCCCATTAGCCTTATCCATCTATAAGGAAGGCCAGTTCCCTAGCAGTGGGAACATTAAAAATGGCTGATGAATGAACTGCCACTGATGGAGAGTCCTCGCTTGGCCTGCACTTGTGACGTTTAAGCAACTTTCACAGTGGTCGATTATGGGATGGGAAAACATTTTATTTGATGGGACCCGGGACCCCTGGGTCTGATACCGGTGGTTGTTACCACTAGACCACAGAGGCGGTTAAATATATTAGATAGTGATCATGTGCATTCTTCAAGCATCACCAGACCACCACAACAATTTACTATTTATTGTGTCTCATTTCCGGCTACCTGACGAGATAGTTTTACTTTTACAATTAACGTCCAATAAAACTATCCACAGTTAAAGTAAAAGCGATATCTTTAGCGGGATCAGATGTCATCCCTCTCCCCCCCCCCCCCTCCCTCCCCTCCCGCCCGCGGCAGAACAAACCTTATCTGTTTGTTGGCGCCCGTAAAAGTGTACAAATATTATCCCGCTCCGCGTGTTAAGACGAGCACACATGGAGGCTGGTTTAGGGAGTTATGTTTTTTTCTTTTGGATGCACTTTCACCACTTTTATTTATTATTAACTGTACTTTATATGTAACTGTACTGTACTGATACCGATACTCGAAATTCTGTTTCCAAAACTAAAGATAGATTTGTATGATTTAATTACAAATGTATAGTTTTTAGGTTTTCTCCTGTATTTGTAGTGACAGACGATATTACTTATCAAATTTCATAGTTATAGGTCAACGGGAAGTACCCTATGAATTTTAATTTTCCTTGAGTGTCGATATATACGTTTAAAATTATTTTTGACGTTTATTTCGAATTTTGATTTTTTTACACCTCCAACAGACTGTTGCCCTGAATATATGGTTTTAATTTCAACTCGATACCTCCATGCGTTCTCGAATTAAATTCACTCCGACGGACAAATGGACAACAAAGTGATCCTAGGGTTCCTTTATTTTAGAGATTCAGATCCCTAAAAAGATATTAAAGTAATGCAAATATGCTCTTTTACTTAATATGTTGTAAACAATTCAATTCATGTGGAACTGAAAGCAAGACTTGGATTGTTTTTTTGCTAACTAAAACAGTCATATATATTTTTACTTATTTTATGATTAAGAAAGGATTACAATAATGTTATTAATACTATTCTTCGACCTATGTGTTTTGGGTAAATACCTAATTTTTCACATGTGTGTGTACCCCGCTTATCCGGGCTCAAACAAGGACGAAGTAGGAATGTTTGCACGGCCGCTCTTAAACGACAACCGGTGATTTGTCCGGCTGAGTTATTGGCCCGGAATATGGATCCGGCTTGGACGAATCCACCTTGATGTATTTACACCTATCCGGGTAAAAAAGGATAAGAGTTTAAATATTTCATTGGTTGGGATAGCTGTCAGTGGTGTGTTGGCAAATGGAGATCATCTGGCTGAAGGTCGTGGAAACCCCCGGTTTCCGGACTAGACATTTTGTGTAGAACATATTGAACATGTCAGTATACTATACTTAACGGCTCCGAGTCATGTGACACAATAGATAATCTATTTTGTTTGGTGGTAGGACTTGTTGTAAGTCCGCCTGGCTAGCTACCACCGTCTTATCAAAGCCTGACGCCATATCAACAATGTTTTCAGCATTGTTGTGTTGCGGCAGTTAGAGATAAGATATCCAGTTCCTCAGTGATTGAGGATTCCGGGAGAGGCTCGTTTTCATCTTCGGCCTTATCAATACTTAACATCAGGTATGATGAAGGCTTAGATTCAATGCCTCTAGGCCTTAGAGTCTCCCCGTTGTTCATAAAAAAAAACTCTGGACATCGTTGTCCTGCTAACAAGTGACGAATTAAACAATGAGATGATCATTAACTTTCATTTTTATTAATATAGTCTAAGATTGTATTAAGTAGGTTATATTTTTATGTACTTATACCATTTTAAGATCAGTGTTGAACTTTCATTTAATAGAGGAGTACACATATTTTACAATAAATTACACCATAATATATCTAACATTATAAAGCTGATGAGTTTGTTTGTTTGAATTTAAAAAAAACTTGATTTGGAAAATTCTTAGGCCATTAGAAAGCTAAATTTCTTCCGAGTGACATGGCTATATTTTATCCCGATATTCCCACGGGAACGGGCACCACGCGGGTAAAACCGCGAGGATCCGCTAGTATAATATATAAATAATATAAACACACACCAATTAACCCTTTTTTTAAAGTAAGCACTGTAAGTCTTGTTATGGGATGCTAAGGTGACAGATATAAATACATTTAACTATGCATATATAAGAATATAAGCCGTGCCGTGCCGTGTGGTGACGGCCTAAGAATACACGTGTCACCACTCCCTTACATGCCTGGGATGTCGTAAGAGTCGACTTAGAGGCTCGACGCATTGAACACCTGTGCGAGAGTGTAATAAAACAGCAACACTTCCAGCGACACTTCTTTTATTTTATAGAAATATAAATCACAATAAGCTAATTTTAATAACTGACATAGATTTCACTACACGTCTGATCACTCTGAAGAATCACAAGCAACTCTCCTACACCGCTCGACTCACCGAGCACACCACCCTTTTTCTCCCCACCACTTTATCCAGAAACAGTACGTCACCGGTGTTGCCATTATAATGAAAATAAATATTACCAAATCGTGACATTCGGCCATCCGATAACGTGCTGTCTCCCGGCGGCACATTCTATCGCATTACTTACATACAGAATAAAACATGACATGATCAGCCAATATTAGACATAAGTACATAAAACATACGGTTAAAAATCGTGACATTCGGTTAATGTTTACTTAAATATACTCTGCTTACAATTACAACATCATAACCAACACACATTTTTTTTTTTTTTTTTTTTTTTTTTTTACATTCTCAATCCAAATAAATATATATATCATTTTATGAAATATTTATCTATATAATTCATATATAATTCTGAATTTTCTGAATATACATTCTGCTTATTTAATTAATTTGATAACGATAATATTTTATTATACATATTATTTTAATTTTAAATTTAGCTCATAACAAATTCATTAAAATTACTAGTCGTCGGGATCATTAGAGCTACTACTATCTGTATTGTGTACCTCTAGAGCTTTTACATGTATCCAAGGCCTAATCCTATCTGAGGCTATGACAGTATTATAAGGTTTGCCCTTTTTACTGAAACCCGGAACATCAGATATTCTATAGCGGTCTTTACCTAATACCTCTGTAATTTTGTAAGGACCCACGAACTTAGACAGAAGCTTTGTACTCTGTTTGTTATTTTCAAAATTATTTCTCTGAATTTTAACTAAGTCACCAATTTCATAAATGGCAGCAGGATCATGATTTGCATCGTGCCTCTCTTTCTGTTTAGCTTGATCTTTTGCTATGTTATTACTAATTTCTTGTCTAATTTCTTGCAAATCAGGGTTATTAGTATCTCCTACATTATCAATATCAAGTTTGTTTATTAAATTATCGCGTAGCTTGAACCCAAACAAAGCCTCTGTCGCAGTCTTACGGGTCGTTGCATTAACAGTGTTATTGATGCCAAATTGTAGTTTACCCAAACATTTGTCCCATTCGCGCTCATGACCGAAAGCATTTTGCGATGCTAAAGAATTTAAAATAGTTTGGTTGTATCTTTCGGCTTGACCATTTGCCCTGGGACAAGCGACAGCATTTAATACATGTTTGATCCCATGGGCATCACAAAAGGACTGAAAAGCCGTGGATGTAAAGCTGGTACCGCGGTCTGACACTATCCTAGCAGGCACTCCAAAGTCATAAAATATCTTTTCCAAAGTTTTGATAGTGGTTTTAGACTTTAAATCTTTAACGGCCCTCACAAACAAATATTTGCTAAAAGCATCTACCACTGTAAGTATATAACAGTTTCCATCCTTGCTCTTTACGAAAGGACCCAGATGATCTATATGTATCGTGTGGAATGGTACGCTCACCTTTTCTATTGGGTACAAATGACCCGTCTTTCGCCTGGAAGCGGTATCCTTGTTATAAGCGCACTCTAAACAGGCTTCTACATATTTCTTTACGAATTTTCTCAATTTCGGAAACCAATAATCATTCTGTATTCTCTCTAGTGTCTTTGCGTAACCAAGGTGGCCAATATCGTCGTGGTTAGCACGACATATTTGCCACCTTGCACTACGTGGCATGACTAGACATAAACGGTCATCAACTTTTCTATACACAACGTGGTTTTTAACGGTATAATTTTTCCTAATATCTTTACATTCGGGATCATCTTCAGGTTTTAGAATATTATGAATTCGGGATATGTCGGGGTCCGCTATTTGTAATGATAAAAGCCAATTTTGTTTTTCAATGCTATATACGGAAACGGATAAGTTTTCGTCTGACTCCACGGACAGCACGGTGTTCCTGCTTAAAGCATCCACGTGTGACATTTGAGTACCCGGCCTGTATTCAATATCAAACGTATATTCGCTTAATTGGAGCCACCACCTTGCTATCCGCGGAATCAGATCCCTCTTTGTAAGTGTGGTCCGTAGGGCTGCACAATCGGTATAAATCTTGAAATGTAGCCCTAAAAGGTAAACCCTAAACTTCTTTAACGAGCTGACGACAGCCAGTGTCTCGAGCTCGTAAGAGTGTAAGTGTTTTTCTTCGGGGGTAGTTTGGCGACTAAAATACGCAACTGGCTTCAGCACTCTCGAATCTCTTTGCCACTGCATGAGTATGCCACCAATGCCAAGAGAGCTGGCATCTGTGTGCAACTCAGTTTCGAGCTTGGGGTCATATAAAGCTAGAACAGGTCGACAAACAAGTTTATCTTTTAAAAGCCCAAAAGCCTGCTCTTCGACCTCAGACCATCGCCACTCAGAGTCCTTTTTTAACAACGACGTTAACGGACGTGCAATTTCTCCATACCCCTTTATGAACTTTCGGAAGTAACCTGTCAGGCCTAAAAACTGGCGAATTTCATGGATATTACGAGGCGTGGGGAACTCCCTAACCGCTAATACTTTAGCTTCACCTGGTTGAATACCATTCGAAGATATGTCATACCCTAAATAGCTGACAGAGGTATCAAAAAAAACGACATTTAGAAAGTTTTAACGTGAGCCCGTTTTGTCTAAAAAGATTTAAAATCTCCTCAAGCCGTTGGAACATCTCTTCTATGCTTCTTGAAGGTATCAAAATGTCGTCCAAATATGCTAGCGCAAATTCAAAACGCCTATTACCAAGGATTCTATTAATCATACGCTGAAAAACAGCCGGTGCGTTCGCCAGTCCGAAGGGCATCCTTTTAAATTCGTAGTGCCCGTCCGGAGTGACGAACCCAGTGAGATGACGACTGCTCTCAGCCATAGGAATCTGGTAGTAGCCAGACGCGAGGTCAAGAGTGCAAAAGAAACTATTCCCACTAAGATTGGATACCTGGTCTTCGATTAATGGTAGGGGAAAGCGATCCTTGACAGTTTTGTTATTCAAGGCCCTAAAGTCAACGCAGAGCCTCTGCTCTCCGGACTTCTTCTTAACCATTAAAATTGGACTGGCATAGTCAGACTTCGACTCCTGTATTATGTCATTCGTTAAAAGATCGTTAATAGTCTCACGAACCGTTTCACGCTCAGTGTGAGAGAGGCGGTACGGTCGATACACAACTGGTTTATTGTCCATTAGATCGATTTTCATTTCTACATCGACCGCACGGCCTATCTCCTCCAAGCTAGTGGCAAAACAGTCACGATATGTTTGCAAAAGTAAAATAAGTTTTTCTGTCTGTTCAGTATTAAGTCCTGGTCCAATTTTAATGTCATTTCTGTCCAATTCTAAGCTGGAGACGTCCGACTGGATCCCATTTATTTGACAGACGGTGTTTTCCGTGAAAGGCACCGCCCTAGCTATTAAAGTGTCTTTCACCAAACTAACAGTATGGTGTGACAGATTGGAGACTATTACTGCTCCCTTACCATCAGCTATGTGGTAGGCCCCTTGAAGTAAACGATATTCTTTGCCTATATTAATAGCATAATAACCATCAATAAACACGTCTCCGGTAAAATTGGACTCGACAAAGACGGGGACAACATGTACTTTTGAAATTTGAACGGAAGCAGCAATGTAAAGCTTTAAACTAGCATTATTACCAGACAGAGTATCACTACCGGGACCTCTATAAAAAATCAGACTTTGACTATCCTTAAGTACGGTAAGACAGGGCAATTCCGTAAAGTTTTGGCCAATGATCATAGGGGGCTGCATGTGTGCATCCTCAACGACTAATACTTCAATATCTGCCTCGACCTCGTCAACTTTTACCGAAACGAATGACTTGTATATTGGAATAACCGATGATTGGCCAAATCCCCGTACTATCGGGAGGCCGTCATAAGTTTTTGCTAAATTTAATAGACCAGCGTTAGTTTTGTTAATAAGTGTACATTCACTACCGAAGTCAATGTAAGCTTCTAAACTGCAGTCATTAACAAAAATGGTCTTATAGAATTTATCGTTACTAGTTTTACCGACGTTAATTTTTAATGTTTTCTTTTCAGAGCTGTTTCCAGCAGGTAAAGTATCAGGTTTAGTGGCATTGATAGGTTCCAATTTACACATCAAATTGTTATGCCCGACTCTATTACAACGGTTGCATTTTACAATAGGTTTTGTGCACTTATAATAAGGATGACCTTTAGACCGACAGTTGTAGCAAGTAATAGGCTCTGAAGTATAGTTTTGCGAATTAGATTGTGAGCTAGCACCTGGGACACTATTTCTTTGAATAGATCGATCCTTCGACCTGTTATAAGTAACAACTTGTTGTGATGGCTTTTGAGAACAGAGAAAACTGAGCAAATCTTCGGGCTCAGACCCGTTCAATGCTTGAGCACCGTTACGAATCGACCTATCCGTTATACCATAAACTATACATTCCACAGCCCTTTTGCCCTTAATGTCACATCTATTTAACAAACATAATTTGTCAAAGAAATATTCACGCAAGCTCTCATCATATTTAGAAGTACGGTTAAGCATCTCTTCCAAAAGGCGTCCGTAGTTTTCTTCGCTAGGGAATGCCTTTTGGAGTTTTATTTGCCACTCATCCCAAGTGTAAATTACTGTAGGCAAGGACTCAAACCATTTCTTTGCCAAACCGATCAACTTTTGTAAAGAAAAATGGATTGTTTGCTTTTCGTCCCATCCATAAATAATTGCGCATTCGTTAACCTTTCGCAGCCAGCATTCAATGGTTTGAGTCCTGTTTGCAGGATCGAATTCCGGCACAACATTATTTAAATTATTGCTACTTAAATTCGTTGACGCCGACGTATTCTTTTCTCCCTTCCATTTTGTTAACATTTTTAGCACGTCTTTAGCAGAAAACTTATTTGAAACCTTACGCGATTTCCTGGGAACAGGCTCACCACTCGACGAGGATGAAGAGGATGGGCTCCTTCTTCGCTTGACCTTTCTCTTACTTCGCCGTCTCCGCTGCGGAGGCGTGCCTGGCGGTGTACCACCACCTGATTCCATTTGTCACTGAAATTGTATAAAGTACAATCGACAGAGTGCGTTCTGTATAACACAAGTCAAAAGAAAGGGAACATTTGTTTAACATTTAGTATAAAATAAATTCATGATGAAACTGTAGTAAAAAAAAATTATAATAAAAGATTTTCTGTTTTTGTGTTTTATTTACTGTTTAAATAACGTTCTACTAAAATATTGTGTATTTAAATCAACTAAGCAAACATAGCTTAGGCGACAAAACCGCCGAATGCATGTAGACCACTCAATAAATGAGCAGGAAACATACCTACTCATTAGACCAGTGGACATACACGCCTCGGCCCCTAACTGTTATCCAGTGGACAAACATAGTCCACTCAATCCTCGTTAATGAACAAACAAACTCGTTATAAAACAAAAAACAAATATAACTGTTGTTTAAATCCAGTAAGCAACAAAGCTTACTCGAAAAAATCAGACGAGTACATGTGGCTCACTCAACAAACAAACTAGCAGGAATATTATATATACACCCACCAGTGAGCTTACATGTATCGCCCCCTATTAGTTTATCATGGACAAATACAGTTCATTACAAGAAGCGTTCCTTGTAATGTAGTCAGTAAAATGCGCTAATCATAATAATATCGCTTGAACACAGTGCTACTAGCTACGTTCATTACAAAACGTTACTAACTTAATGAAAATTAAAAATAGAATAAAATAAGTTAGCTCTCCTTATTTTTCAATAAAGGCTCAATAGCTGCAGTTTTAAAGAATAATGAGTGAAATTTTATTATCTGCTACAGAGTAGCCCCGGTCAAACAGAAGCTAATTTTGCCATATGAAATGAACTTTTTGATTTTCCACACGACTAACAGTAGTTAGCATCGCAAGGATAGACACGTTATACAGATAGGAAGAAAAAATAACTAGTAAACCCACAGTATGTGTCTAAAGAATACTTTTATTTTGTTTCCCGCCAATAGCGAATGTGTAATATTGTGACGTTTGTAACGTTGGCAAGCAATATGATTTGAATCAATTAATAAAAGAATAAATTTATCAATATGTATACCAATTTAAGGGTCTTGAACAATGCTCACATGGAACTTACGAAAATATCAAACCTTATTGAAAATGTTTCTATGATTCTAACATGGACTGACAGTTACAAAAAGAGCAGAAATAGGTATAAAATTTAAAGAGGAAAGAAAGAAAATCACTGAATTACATACCTTTTGCCTGGGCGTATCCCTCTTCTGATTTGTAATAAAACCAGCAACACTTCCAGCGACACTTCTTTTATTTTATAGAAATATAAATCACAATAAGCTAATTTTAATAACTGACATAGATTTCACTACACGTCTGATCACTCTGAAGAATCACAAGCAACTCTCCTACACCGCTCGACTCACCGAGCACACCACCCTTTTTCTCCCCACCACTTTATCCAGAAACAGTACGTCACCGGTGTTGCCATTATAATGAAAATAAATATTACCAAATCGTGACAAGAGAAGGAAAACTTGAAACAAACCCTCTACCAACCCGTCTGGCCAGCGTGGTAGCAATAGGCTAATAGCCTCCTATGAACGCCACAATAGGCGTGAGCTTGGAGAGGCCTTTGTCAAGCAGTGGACGTCCACAGGCTGATGATGGATGATGGATGAAGAATATAAGTGTAGAAATATATATAAATATCCATGACTCAGGTACAAATGCTCGTATTCATCATACAAACATTTGCCCCTACCGGGATTCGAACCCAGGACCTCAGAGTAGGCGACACTTTGAAACCGGTGTACCTACCACACTGCCACTAAGGTCGTCAAACCAATACCTTGTAAAATCCAAACCGGACACCGGTGTTCAGACAAACAATGGTATATCTATTGTTTCTCTTCATTCAGGGGCCTAATTGTCTAATTTTAAAATATATCACAATACCTTTCAATTCGACATTTGAAAGATATTCACATACATCAGGCCGGCCGTCATTATTTGAATTAATAGAGATTGTGATCGGGACGCGCTTTGAAAGGTGCGATGTTTAATGGAGGCGCGACGGAATGTTAAAATAATACACAGGATCAGTGGTTAAATGCTCTCTTTAATTTATGTGCTAAAGGCTTATATATAGCGTACCTCCGGAGAAATAAAGGCACAACTGTAAAATTGTCATTTTTCAGAACTTGAGTATAAAGATTTTTTTCTATAATTTGTGGATTTCCTGATCAGGGAATAATTTATTTATTTATTTTGTTCACGATTTCTGTAACAAGAGGGTGTTTACTAAGAAAGTAAATATTTTTTTAATTTGAAATAGTTACCAACTGTAAAAAAAAAACTGAAGTAATTAGGTCCCTTAAATGTGCCTTTGTGGCACTAAGTACATGAATTGCTAAGTACAGTTGTGACAGAATCTGAAAACAAAAGTACATTTTTACCTCATAATATTGTATTTAATTATGAATATCTAAATAAAAATAGTAACATAATGAAAGGAAAAAAAAACGATAAAAATAATATTCTAATTGACATAAAATTGAAGATGTGCCTTTGTGACCCTAAATAAAATTCACTACCTGCGGAGCGCCCCGCACAACTGACAGTTCGCTCCCCGCGTCACCGACTCCGTACAAAATTTACAACGGAACCTTAAAGACACATCACGACATCTAGCGGAAATTGATGAAATTACAATTGCATCTTTGTTTCTACGGTTAAAGGTGCACTTAAAAATGGTTTGGCATAATTAAATAATTTTGCTATTTTTGCAATTGAGCCTTTGTTTCTCCGAGGGTACGATAGGTTGGAAGTGTGTGTGTGAAAGTAGGTATAGCACACACACTACAAGGTTTTGAATGAACGAAATTGAACTGTCTAAGCAAAGTGACAGACGAAAATATTTTTATGTATGGAGATGTGTCAAGTGAAGTGTCATTTAAAACGTCATTCGTTCCAAAAGGGATTGCGACTATAGTTACAACATTCCATAAATTACTATCACAATCACAATAACTTTGAAAGGGATTGTAATCGATTTTGAAATTAGACAATTAGGGGGCGGAGCCTGATGGGTAAGAAAATAAACTTATTCGCTATAAAATAAAATAACCGATATTTACAGTTTCAAACTAGAAATTATTTTAACATTTCCTCTCTGCGTATTAACAAAATGTTGGAAATTAACCAATCCTTTTGAAAAAAACCTAAAACAACTCTCCGTTATTACCCCAGCCCCAACCTATATTTCAAGTTTTTTTCGCTGACGACGTCGCGAACGTATTATTAACACCCCACATATGCAAACTCAGACAATAAACAGCTGTAATGAGTAACGGCTGAAACGCCAAGTAAGTTAAAAACTCGACATCGGCGAAATCCAAAAATGTACCGCCATTACATAAAACTAAGGCTGGTTTCACAGTAACGTTAAACGTAGGCGGCAAACGCGGTTCGTGTGCGCAATGATAAGCAGCGAAAAACTGTAAAACAAGTCTATCATTAGCGCGGTTGCGATGCATCAACTAAATGCGTTGGAGATGCAAACGAAACCTGTAGTTTCAGCCTAAGTTACGGACGTTTCCTACTCCGTATCACCTCGTCGTCTCAGCCACATGACACCCACTGCTGGGTATAGGCCGTATCACCTAAGGACAGCTTAATAGTTTGGAGACCCGAACTAACAATGAATGAGAATACGTTTTGACATTGTCCCTACTCCCGATGTGTTTGTGCCGTTTGTTCAAAACTAGTACAACCGAAATCAATAGAGAGTAGGCTCCATCCGTAGTTTCGGGAAACTTACGGATGGAGGCCCGTATCTTAGTTGACGGGCTTAGAGAGTAGGCCTCCTGACTCTATCAGTGAGACAGGAAAACCAACTATTTGTACTTATTGGTTATTATAAGCACATATCGAAAGCGAAGCGCTCATGGCCGCGCTTGACAGACTAATCGTATTCGATCACGTTTGTTAAGCAAAGTTCGGCCCGGTCAGGTATCAGATGGGTGACCGTAAAGTGGCATTATAACTGAGCGCTTCTGTGCTTCGGAGGGCACGTTAAACCGTCGGGCCCGGCTGCTGTCATTTGATTACAGTCGTTAAGCCAAGTCAGAGGCCTTATAGGCGGCTTGATAAACTCTGACACCAGAGGCCACTAATCCTCACACGATAAGCAGAAGATAAGCACATCTTACATGTTTCTTCGCGCACTCATCTATACTAATATTATAAATCATAATCATAATCATTTATTTGCACTTGTTTGGGGTACACTGCAGATGACATTAAAATATAGATCAGCCCAATCAGCCATTTACAATAGCATGCAAAACATATAGGTACATAATAAAATTAGATTTATACAATATTGCTTCATTCCATAGACACAACACAAACATGTCAGTATCGAGTGAAATTAGGAAAAACAATGTCAGAGAAACAATAAAAATCACAAATTACAAATATAAATTTTAAATAGAAAAATATTGGAAAATATTAACTCGGCCACAAGTGAATTCTCAGACGGGACTCTTGGAGTTTCCAATGGAGCATTGGACCGGATTTCCAAAGGTCGCGGGTTCGATTCCCGTCTGAGAATTCACTTGTGGCCGAGTTAATTTTTTCCAATATTTTTCTATTTATTTACCATAAGTATAAAAATAGCATGGGAAAAATGCAAAAATTACAAAATCATAAAATACAAATATAAATTCCAAAGTTTACAAGTCAGCAAATAATAACAATTGCATTCAAGGATTAATTCTAATGTCAGTAATTTTATGTAAAGGTGAAGAGTTTGTTTGTTTGAACGCGCTAATCTCAGGAACTTCTAGACCGATTTAGAAAATTCTTAGACCATTAGAAAGCTACATTTCTCCCAAGTGACATAGGCTAAATTTTATCCCGATATTTCCACGGGAACGGGCACCACGCGCGTAAAACCGCTAGGATCCGCTAGTATTTGATACAAAACAACTTTTGCGGATTATTTAGTGCACTGTATTTACCCGAAACATATATATATTTGGTACTATATTTTTTTATATAGATTCTACTGGCAGCTGCCTGTTAAACATTAGTTTTTTTCTTTCTTTTGTTAATAATAAATAATTAAAATAGTAAAGAAATCAATATAATTTAAATTCAATAATTGTTGCCATGGACGACCTGTTTGGAGCAGGGGTACTAACCCCGCCTTCTGAGCCATAGGTCTCGGGTTCGATCCCCGGACAAGACAAATATTTGTGTGCATGAACATGTCTATTTGTCTTGGTCTGGGTGTTTAATATTTTTTATTTATTTATTTATTTGTGCTATAAATACATACAAAACATAATTTACGTTAATAACTACATTAGTCTAGGACTGTGTCGCAGTTATTAGCGCCCACCTCGAACCTTATCTAACACTAACAAATAACACAAAATTACAAGCCTTTTTTTTTAGGTTATAGGTATTACTAACAAAGGGTATGTGATAATTAATTATTATATATCGTAACTTAAAATTAACATGCATTGCTATGTTTATGTGTTTGTGTTTGAGTGTGTGAGTGTGTGTGTGTGTATGTGTGTGTGTGTGTGTGTGTGTGTTTGGATGAAGGGGGGAGCTGTTAATATATATTTTCTTTTATAAGAGATTCAACATCATCATATCCTAGCCTTAAAAGCCACTCATTTAAAACAGTTTTACACTCGCGTAATGGGAGGTTATATATTTTTAATTTATAGTTAATCTTATTATATAATACAGAGCTAAGGAATAAATAATGAAGTTTAGCCAAAACAGTACTACACCTTTCCACTTTAAAAATTCTATTGGATAAGCGTTTGTTTAGAGTTAATCTGGGATCATACTCGCAAGATGTATGTTTGCGTAAGATAAGGTTATACACAAATAATTTGCGAACAGAAAGCACTTTCCATAACTCATATAGTTGCACAGTGGGGAACTGAATAGGTTTAAATGCAATTACTTCCAACACTGCCCGTTGCTTAATATGCATATTAAGTATTTACAAAAAAAAGTATATAAGTATGTTTATCCGTTATCTAGTATCCATAACATAAGTTCTTCATGAAACTTAACGTGGGCTAGATAATCGGTGTGATTGTATGCAAAAATTTATTTATTCATTAAAAATTATTAACTTTTATCAGTAATTATCTAACCGTATCCGAACGAAATAATAAATCAACTTTTTGAAGGTAGACTTATAAGTAGCTAGTCAACCCGTGACCGCGGCAACTGAAAAGGTGCCGAAACGTCGGAAAATCAAAAATCCATAAAAACCCCAAAAATATATTACCAAATTAATGGTTAATTTTAGGTACAACAAGGTTTTTTTTTAAGTTTTGTATCATGTAATAATAAATACATATGTTTAAATTATCAATATAATAACTTAAGTATATTACACTAAAAGCCATACCAAGCATAAATATAAATTTCCCAACGCATACATTCTAGAAGGCCTCCGCAGTCTAAAAAAAGTGGGTGATTCTTCCATAATAACCGGGAACCATCTCCTTGGCTATATATCAGCGGGCTGGTGTTATGAAATTTCGCCCGGGTTTTGTTGGCCGTGAGTTGCCCGGATAAAGATGCCCAACCCTGTGTGCTTTACAGTACATCCTACTAATATTATAAATGCTAAAGTATGTCAGTTTATAACTTTTTAATTTTAATAGAAAAAAGCAACTAGTCTCATGTCGCCCTGACGGGAATCGAGCCCGCATCCTTGGGAGTCCGGCCCAATGCACTAACAAATTATGCTACAGAGACCTATGAGGCGTCGAATTTTTCTAGTATATTCACCCTTCTACGGTGTTGGCTACCGTCACTTCATCAATGAGAGAAATATCCTCGCATTCGAAAGAAACATCTTTACAGCTGTTTGACTATCGAATAAGATGAAACAGCCATCTAATTCTAACTTTTTAATTTTGCATTTTACAATGCTATTTTTATGTGATAAATATTAAGCAAGAAAATATACTAGAAAAAAGCAACTAGTCTCTTGTCGCCCTAACGGGATTCGAACCCGCATCCTTGGGAGTCAAAATGCGAGGTTGAAAAACGGGTCTTCCTGTAAAATACAAGACGGTTGGTCAGCCTATCCCGGGTGCCGCCCGAGTTTCCTCCTCGTCACAATTTTTCCCGCTTCAACCGGTACTCCATAAATTGTCGCGACGCACTCTCTCTTATGAAATCACTGTGATGCATGCCGCTGTCTTTGTTGCGAGGAAATTGACTCGGTTTATTTTATTCCTATTACCTGTATGGATTTAATGTTTTTAATATTGGATTGGATATTGAAAACATTAAATCTTGGATTTTCATATAAGTTTTGATATAATTTTGCTTGATATGTTTACTCTATTACGAATATTATGCTATTAACGAATTATGTTACGTTAAATATTTAACTCTATTACGAAATACATTCAGACATACACACACTCACATACATACACGTACACACACATACACACACGCACACACAATGTTTACTAGCTAGGCTGATATTTTTGTGTCGTAGTTTTTTGTTCTATTTGAGTTATTGGCTTAAATTTTTAAGGAAACTTGTAATTGGTCTTACTATTATAGTGTACACAATTTTTGTTAATTATATTTATAACACTGTTGGTTTTCAATAAACAAAAAAAAAAGGGTTGTTTATGTATTGGTATCCCGAAAATACTTCATTTTTACTCTTCTCAATAACTAATTAATATACAATAAAAAGTAAGTGAGGAAAAGGTAAAAGGTAAAGTGAGGAGCCCGTGGCGCAGTGGTTCGCGCGCTCGGACTGCGATTTTTGAGGTCAAGCAACTTTCGCAATGGTCGGTCACGGGATGGGTGACCATAAATTTACTATCTCGAGCTCCTCCGTGCTTCGGAAGGCACGTTAAGCCGTTGGTCCCGGCTGCATTTGCAGTCGTTAAAACCCACCAATCCGCATTGAGCTCGCGTGGTGGGTCATGGCCCGTTCTCCTTATCCAGCCATAAGGAAGGCCAGTGCCCCAGCAGTGTAGAACATTAAATATGGCTGATGACGAACGAAAAAAGTAATAATTAGATATCAGACACCATACAGACACACATCCGAAATATGATAAAAAAAAATATGAATAAATAATTGCCAGTTGAAAGATGGAAGATTACTTTTAAAGCAAATACTTTTTAAGTTCATTTGTTTTTTTTTTTTTATAGTTTTGGCTTCTTCCGTTTTCCACAGAAATTCCGCCAACGTCCCGTAGTGAAAGTTTTTACAGTCGAGATCAATTCCAGCTACGATACCTAAGAAACCCACGAATATGAAGCCCACGATAATTTTATAAACAACTTGTGTTATGGTTACTAGATAACGGATAAACATACTTATACACTATTTTATGTTTATCCGTTTTTTTTTTAATTAAAAGTATATTAGTATGTTTATGATAAATTTTAAATAGAAAATAAAAAAGAGCATTGCAAAATGCAAAAATTCAAAAATCTTAAAAAGCATATAAGCATGTTTTATCCGTCATACATTCATACATACATAATATATACACACGTCAACACTGTCTAGGGATATCATATTTAATTCATCATACCTCAAAAACTATCTATAGTACCTACAAAAAAAAATGTATTTGGGAAAAAACCCTCTTGGGTTCCGTCTTTAGAATTAAAAAAAAGTAATACAATAAAATGCATGATAATTTGAATATAACTTTCGCAAAAGTTAGTTTTTCTTATAAATAAACCGGCGCTATTTTTGAAAATTAAAGGCGTTTCAACATCATTTTTTTTTATTATTGGAAGTTTGTTTTGTTTTTTTATCATACCACTTCGATATAAGCAAATTAGAGCTGCAAGCATGTTCGAAGCTGGCGCTATCCAACGCATGGCTGTTGACTAACTTGAGGTAACCCTTCGAACCCACCAAAACGTGATCTCCTGATCATGGTCACGTTATCGTGTCGCGAGAGATGTTGCGGAACGGCATTTTGGCAGAAAACGCGATACCACTCTTGGACATGATCGTTTTCTACGAAATATCGCCAGAAGACAACCCAATATAATGGCTATGGAAATGGTTCAAAGACTCATCTGACCACCAATTATTGTTAGTGAGTGACCAAATTGGGAGGAGAAGTTAACATGAAGTCGGTCTTCACTCTCGCAAACCACTTCGAGTTCCAGCTTTGCAGCGTGGCAATCGTGGAAGAAGAGTTTTATGGATTCGAGAAGTTTTAGCATGGAGCGACGAGCAGTAAATATACTAGAAAAAAACAAATTGTCTCATGTCCAGGCACACAAGAGACAATATTGTTTTTTTCTAGTATATTTACGTGTTTAAAAATTAAAAATAGACATGTTTGTATTGTTGGTGCACACAAATATATGTCTTGTCTGGGGAACCCGGCACCTCTGGCGCAAAAGGCAGGCCGTTCATATAAACAAACGTTTACTAAACTTTCTTAAAAAATCTCCCGGATTTCGCACCAAAACAAAACGCATTCATTGTTCCTCGGGTAAAGGCGGCATTCCCGACACGTGCGCAATATAAATAAATCTTTTCCGTTATTGCTACACGGGTGGCGGAAAGTGGCAGGCTTCATATCTCACGAGGTGAGACTTGGTCCCAAGTACGAGAGATATAGATGAGACTAGCAACTTTACTTAGGTTAAGGATTTCTTTCTTTATTATCGACGATGACGACCTGTTTGGCGCAGGGGTACTAACCCCGTATTCTGCGCCAGAGGTCCCGGGTTCGATCCCCGGACAAGACAAATATTTGTGTTTATAACCAACACAATCGCTGGCCGAGCGCTCTATTCACTGCACTACCGTCGTCCTCGTATAATATTCCTAGGTAATCAATATTCTGCACCATTATGTAACTAGCAAAAAAATAAATAAATCGCAGCAAAGTAATAAACACATATTACTATTATGCTACGACGTAGTCTCGTAGCACCTGTCATAGCAAACTATAATCCGGTCGTAGGCCATTTTGACATTTCATTTGGGAGCACATTATTACCGTTTTTAGGGTTTCGTAGCCTAAAGGCAAAAAACGAAACCCATATAGATTCGGCCAAACCGATGTATGTCACACCCTTTTTATTCCAAAACTATCAGGATTACACTGTTGAAACTTGGTAGGTAGATGTATTCTGTAAACCGCTTTACGGTTTTACACAAAAATAATAAAAAATATGAGTTAATTGGGGGCTCCTCATACATGGAGCTGTTATTGATTGTTTTTTCATCAAACCTATACGTGTGGGATATTATTAGATAGATCTTTAAAAATTACAGTCTCTTCCAGGCAACCTTGGGTGAGAGACGAAACCCTTCATGTGCGAGTTCAACTCGCACTTGGCCGATTTTTGTTTACTGTATTTGTGTTTTTATATATTTTTATGATGTAATTGATAAATGTATTTGTTATTTTATTATCAATCAAATATTTTATGATTTTAGTATTGTTAATTTTTTTCGCACCTCTTTTTACAGTCAGTGCCACTTCTCGGCACTTCCGATCGTCTTTGTTATAAACTTACCTGTTTGAAGACGCCAAAGAAAATGAAACATGTCGGGTTTTCCAACCACTCCCGTCATCGCGCGTAGTAGTTGTCAAAGCGTTGTTTCGGCTCTTAAAGTTTATACAGGGATGGGGCAACGGAGAATATTGATGTAAAATATTTCAAAATACAAATAAAAAATCATGTAAAAAGCTACCTTAGTAATCATAATCATTTATGATTTTGTATTTTTTGCACTTTTTAATGCTATTTTTATACTTATGGTAAATTTTAAATAGAAAAATATTGGAAAAAATTAACTCGGCCACAAGTGAATTCTTAGGCGGGAATCGAACCCGCGACCTTTGGAAATCCGGTCCAATGCTCTAACCGCTGAGCTACCGAGACTTGCGAACCACCGTCGAAATTCTCCAATACTTTTATATTTTTAATACGCTGTAGGCCAGCGTTGTCACATCAATGCTAGGAATATACTTGCATTCGAAAGAAACATCTTTTCAGGTGTTTAACGATCGATTCCCTTCTGAGAATTCACTTGTGGCTGAGTTAATTTTTTCCAATATTTTTCTATTTAAAATTTACCATAATCATAATCATCTTTATTTGCCATAAATAGAGTACATCAAAATTGGTAATAATATAGTAATAATACAATGTCACTTAAATACCTGTTTAGCCGTAACTACAGCATGCAAATATTTATCATTCTTATGTACTAGTTATTGACTAAACAAAAATTATGATATATATATATGATATTATAATATGACATTCCTATTTCCGCTTTGACATCAAAAATTCATCTACAGAGTAAAACGTTGTTCGAGTGGCCGCTGACGCAAAACTTTTTTTAAATTTTCTCTGTGGCAAACATTGTAT
Organism: Chrysoteuchia culmella; assembly: GCA_910589605.1. Taxonomy (NCBI): domain Eukaryota; kingdom Metazoa; phylum Arthropoda; class Insecta; order Lepidoptera; family Crambidae; genus Chrysoteuchia; species Chrysoteuchia culmella. The sequence continues at coordinate 25,357,123 of OU342643.1, read as the reverse complement.
GTCTTCAGGTAGGTATATGGTTAAAATTGTAATACACATCGCATAACAATTTTTAAGGAATCGCGTTGTTTTCGGGACTGTGCCTAGTACTAATCTGTTTGGTTTTCTGTTACTCCTACATGTTACATCTTTAGATTTGATGAAATTATTTAGATTTTGGTATTCAGTGCCACTTCAAAAATACAAATACACTGTAGCGGCAGTATATTTAAAGGCCTGCGCAGACGACGGACATTGGAGGACTTTTTATCCGCGACACGCCTTTATTACTAAGAACATAAAGTTGAATAAATAACGAGGACTATCCCGTACTTTTCGCGGATATACGCGATCTAAATTCAATCTTATTTGGTTAACAATAAAGACGCGTCGCGGACAAAAAGTCCTCCGTTATCCGTCGTTTGCGCTAGCTATAAAAGTCGAAAATACGGCCGGCATGGTTCATCTGGAGCAATGTGACATATTGCGAGTACAAACCATTTTTGTGCAATAAACGCCTTTCAATTTTCTGTACTGTAAAAATTAGTTGAAACATTGTTGGTATAGCGCCAGAATTGGATATGATGGTGGTAATATAATAACATTTACCGTAAAAAATATGATCCCTGAATAACTGTCGAATGTTGAAATAACTAATCAAGCTAAATAAATATTTATTGCACAAAAAACCTGTATCTTTTTTAAGAAAGAAATTTAAAATAATTACTATTTCACTAGTGGTTCTGTGAGAACAGTAGACCTCACTTGCAAAGTAGGGCGGATATGCTATATCTTAATACAACATTTAATACCTACATAAAGCAATTTGCGCAATTTTAAATCGAATTTCATGTGTTTGAATTTCTCAAGACTTTTCAGCAAATAAAGGGTAAAAGTTTTAGTGATTACTCCCGTTCCCTTGGTCCTATACCTAGGAGGTCGATTTTGGTGTCAACGGGTTCGTCTCGCGAAGGCGGAAAAGATTGCATAATGGAATTTCCGAAAAGGTCCAAAAATTTAAATTCGGCCATATATAACGCTAGAGTAAACTTTCCCCTCATTCATCGCCAACGTTTAAGAGCACAAATTGCAACTCCGTATCTCACTAATTTCTACAAGATTCTTCTTCGTCTTAAATTTAAGAGCTGCCGCTCTTGGCAGTGAGTATTTTCCATTCCTCTCTTTTTTCTGCCAATGACTTCACTTCCTGGTACGACAAAACATTAACCTTTTCCAGTATCTGTGAAATCTAACCTAATCTAACCGCCTCTGTGGTCTAGTGGTACAACCACCGGTATCAGACCCAGGGGTCCCGGGTTCGATTCCCAGCGGGGGTACATATTGTATTCGGTTTGGTTGGTGGTAGGACTTGTTGTAAGCCCGCCTGGCTAGCGACCACCATCATATCTAAGCCTGACGTCATAGCAACAATGTTTTCAGCATTGTTGTCTTCCGGCAGTTCGAGATAAGATAGCCAGTTCCTCAGAGGTTGAGGATTGCGGGAGAGGTTCGCTTCCATCTTCTACCTTATCAATACTTAACATCATGTATGATGAAGGCTAAGAGTCTCCCCGTCATTCATAAAAAAAAGCTCATTCTAGGTCGACCTCCCTCTCCTTCCCTCCATTTTCCCTTCCAGTATGTTTATAATGAACTAGATACTTCGGCAATATAAAATAACACTTAAATCAATGACTGCCGCCAAGTCAAAAGGTAATTTAAAACATAAACTAGTAACTCTAGTTAAAAATATAAGTATAACTATTATTTTGGCACCCCTATCGTGCCGCATCATACCGAGGAAGTTGGCACCTCCTCCGCCGCTAAAAGCAACAATAGATTTGGTTACGGCAATTTGTTTGCGCCCTGTCTACCCTGTCTCACCTATATTTCGAATTGTTTACTCAAGTGAGAAATTTAGTAATAGATTTTATTTTGAGTTACTACGCTACATTATTAAAGCCAAATATTAAATTTGTCATATTGCAAATTTAGGGACTAATTGCCTGAAAATACCACCATCTTATTTAAGCCTGACGCCATAACAACAATGTTTTCAGCATTGTTGTGTTCCGTCAGTTAGAGCTTAGATAGCCAGTTCCTCAGTGATTGAGGAGTCCGGGAGTGGCTCGCTTCCATCTTCAGCCTTATCAAACTTAACATCAGGTATGATGAAGGCTAAGTGTCTCCCCGTAGTTCATAAAAAAAAAAAGTTTCCAGGAATTTTTAATAACAAAAAAGTAATTTGTGATAATCCAGCGTTCGCGCCAATTTCACATCACTATAATTTATATGAAACAAACGAGATAAACCCAATTTATTACCACCCTACAACCGACGGTAATCCCCTATATCATAGCACAATTTCGCTAAAACAACGAAACAGAACAATATCATAAATTGCACTGGGGTCACGACGTCATTGCGGCGCCCTCTGGCGAAACAAATAAAAAACAAAAACATCAGGTGACTCTGAACTCAGACTTCAATCAGACAGTTCATTCTACTTTAGTGATTCGCAAGAAATTTTTCACAAAAAAAAAAACCTATTTCGTTTTATGTCAACGGCAATAGTTGGACGAAGTATGATTAAATGTTGTTACTTTTTCTTTTTATAAGGTAAATAAATGTTTCACGGAATATTGGCGTCCACAAAAAATATTGAAACTTGACTGTTGAAGTTTATATAATGCTACATACGTTCTTATAAGCAAGCGCAATTTGACAAATACAGAATTTTGACATCCTTTTCCAAAATATGAAGCCGTTGGCAACCTTCATTGGCCGCCCGCCAAAACTGTAATTTTTAAATTCATAGTCACTCTTTGAGACAATTAAATCTATAGTACCTTTTTCATTACACATGTGGTTTTTATTTGGTGTTATTTTAAAGTTCCGACACCTTTTCAAGGCCATCGTCACAAGATGACTCCCGTGAAAATTTAGGTACCTAAGTTTCAGTTAGTACAAATCGACATGTAAAACAAATCGTATGCCTAAATGACAAGTCAAAGCTATGTGGTTGTAATCAACGTATTGCTGTCAGCACTCCAAGTTGTTTACAATAACAAATAAACACTTCCTGAGCAAGCCAGATGAAGACATGGCGCGTCAAGAGAAATAACAACACGATTAGCATAATGGCAGGTGTTTGCAAGCCCTCGCCCGTATTTACTATTGCTGTTTGTCTGACGGCGTGTTTGCGATGCATTTGGCCGGGATTAAGGGCACACTAGCGCCGCCACTCGACTTCTCTTGCTTGTTTTGAATCGAGAGCTCGAGCATAGGAGCTTTTTTCGAAAATAAAATTAAAATTAAAAAAAAATATTCGGGCGCTCGGCTTGCGATGGTGGCTTTTAAGTAAATTTTGCAATAGTCACTGGATTGGTGAACAATATATTTATCTTATGCTATTGCGTGCTTCGTAAGGCACGTTATGGCCTTGGTTCCGTCTGTATTTGCAGTCATTAAAACCCAGTTATTGGGCCCGTGTAGTGGATCATGACCCATTCCCCTTATCTGTTGGAGCTGTTTGTCTGACGGCGTGTTTGCGATGCATTTACCCGGGATTAAGCGCACACTAGCGCCGCCACTTGACTCTATTCACACTTGTTTGATTTGAACGACGAGCACGAGCATCGGAACTTTTTTGAAATTAATAAAATATATAAATATATGTACATTTTATGATTTTACAATGCTATTTTTATACTTATGATAAAATTTAAATAGAAAAATATTGGAAAAAACATTTTATAAAAAAAATCAAACCGACAAAACAAAAGTTTTATTTTTTACTTTTTGAAGTCGGTTTGATTTTTTTTATAAAATGTTTTTATTTCAGATTTTTTAGTTACATCATGTGCCGTACACAACAATGTCATCTAGGTAAACGACTACTTGCCAAAAGGTGATTGATATTTTTCAAGATAATGAAAAAACTATTAGCCAGATCTTCGTAACAATTATATGTGACCACACATAAACCATTTTCTTTCAGATAAAAAAATTATTATAATTATTGCGTGAAACTTCAGCTCGAACAAGAATCTAACAATTACCTGGATGATATAATTGTTTCATGACATTAGGCCCCATATATCCGAAGATTATCATCGGATCTCAATGAGACTTATATGGGACCAAATTGACAGTGTACCCGATCGAACAAAAATACAATTATTAAAATCGGATCACCAACACCGGAGTAATCGGTATACATACATCAGACAAAAAAAAAAAAAAAACGCGTTGAATTGAGTTTTTGTTGAAGTCGGTAAAAATCAACTCGGTCACAAGTGAATTCTCAGGGAATCGAGAATTTCGACGGTGGTCCGTAGCTCAGTGGTTAGAGCATTGGACCGGATTTCCAAAGGTCGTGGGTTCGAGTCCTATCTGAGAATTCACTTGTGGCTGAGTTGACTTTTTCCAATATTTTTCTATTTAAAATTTATCATAAATATATGTATATTATTTCGCGCACTCGGCCATTTTTTTTTTCCAATAATAGTCATTTTTCGCAATGATGACGGGATGTGAGACCAACCATTTTTTATCTTTAGCTCGTCCGTGCTTCGGATGCTTCGTGCCTCTCCGGCTGTATTTTAAGCCCACATGGTGTATAGCCTATTCACCTTTTCCATCCTTAAGGATGGCCGGTGCCCAGTAGTGGGTTTATTAAAAAGACACGAATGATAGAATGATAAACATATCAGAATGGAATCTATATTTATCTATTTTCTCTTAAAATGCTGTACAAATAAAGTTTATGGACTTTGTTGCGAGCAAATAACTTACCTAACTTATGTTAGAATCACACTAATATTATGTCCATAATTATTCGTTTATAACAAACCCTACTCGCGTGATCAGTTATTTCCTTTATTTACAAAGTAGGAATACATTACAGGATCACACAAGAATCTCTAGAATCGGTAGAAAGGTCTAGAGAGATAGGTGTAGAGGCTGCGTCAAAAGGAACGTAAGGATGTTTCTGAAATCAGGTTACACCGACGCGCATCTAAAAGGATTTCTTCAGAGAAAAACTATATTTGAAACGACCGTTCTCACTTCAGGCCGGGCGCCTCTTGAGGCTAGGACTCGCTTCCACTGAGCATATGTGAGTGGAAGATAGCTTTCGTATTTTATGATTTTTGAATTTGCAATTTTTATACTTATGATAAATTTTTAATAAAACTTCTAAGTCAGACTAAGTCACCGTAGCTCAATGGTTAGAGCATTGGACCGGATTTCTAAAGGTCGTGGGTTCGAGTCCCATCTGAGAATTCACTTGTGGCCGAGTTGATTTTTTTTTAAAATTTTGTTTCTATTTAAAATTTATCATAAGCTATCGTATTGCTTTTATTGCGTAATGTGGTGAAATCGTCATAGTATTGAAGATGAAGTAAGCTTATATAAATATCACTTTGGAAAAGAGCGGGTTGGAGTACTTAAGAGGCCTGCGACACGGCAGTTTCCCATACAAACGAAATACCAAAATTTCTACCCAATAAAAACGAATGTTTTTTTTTCATACATAATTGCAATTGGCATTTATTTTTAATTGGGTAAGTTTTTTTTTTTAATGGAAACCTAGATAAATACTGTCTAATTCCGAATAACATCACGAGTACAGAAAATAATGCTCTAATTCAAATTTATTGGAATTATTATTATTATTAATTAATATTAATATCATTTTGGAATTACATTAGTATTGGAAGCTGACCGGTCGTTGGCCTCTTAACTAATCACTAGCGGATCCTCGAGGTTTTACCCGCGTGGTGCCCGTTCCCGTGGGAATATCGGGATAAACTATAGCCTATGTCACTCGGGAGAAATGTAACTTTCTAATGGTCTAAGAGTTTTCTAAATCGGTCCAGGAGTTCCTGAGATTAGCGCGTTCAAATAAACAAACTCTTTAGCTTTATAATATTCAGTATAGATTAGAATGATGGGTGTCTGAGTAAATTTAACCAATTTTATGTAACTGAAATTCTCTGACGATAGAAAATACCTATTCACTTTCAGAAAGAAGATATTTATTATAATAGTAAAGATAGCTTCATTCAACAATAAGTCTTTTATGTGATAAATTAAACAAGAAAATATACTAGAAAAAAGCAACTAGTCTCATGTCGCCCTGACGGGATGACGACATGAGACAAGTTGCTTTTTTCTAGTATATATTCTTGTTTAATTTTTTTTTATTTTTTATTATTGGGCTTACAAAACTGGTTTAATATTTATCACATAAAAATAGCATTGTAAAATGCAAAATTAAAAAGTTATAAAAAGTCTTTTAATAGTTACTTGTTATACAAGACTGGAAATTGGATTTCGCGGCAAGTTACCTCTATTGAAATCTGAGCAAGCGAAGGATTCTAGAATTAAATGATGAAAAAATCAAGTCGACTGGTTGCTTAGTTAAGGCATCAAGGAACGACAAACAAACGCACTTTGGCATTTCTAATATTTGTTAAGATAGGATTAAAAGATGCATTAAAATAATTTCAGTTTGAACTAACGATCTTTTTTCCTCTTTTATTAAATATATTTCAAGATTGTACATTTGTGTTTGGCAACAACATGTTCCATTGTAAATGTTGTTGTTTCTGTTAAAGCTGATAAGTTTCTTGCGGCCGTTCTTCCTATCAGTTAAAAGATGTCCTGAATGGCTGGTAGGGAAAAAAAAGTTGGACTATTCGAAAGTACTTATCCATAAGTCTATTTGAATAAAAATCTTCTACTTTGACTTGAAGTTTAGCCTCGACATTGTAAATGAATAATTTTTCAATATCACTCTAATAAGGTGATTAGTTCTTTCAAAGTTATAAAAGTAAAGATTTTACTGCTTTACATTAAAATACATATCACATCTTGCAGTAGCTTCGCTGCACACGTCGATACTCAACCCTTTGCAGTGCAGCGATGCACACTGCACACTGCACGTAAATATATTTGCGTCGGGCACTCCACGGAGCTCTGTTTATGTGCTCTTTAAACATATACTTACAACTTTACTGAGACTCTTTAATGACTTTAATGTAACCTACCTACTATCATTAGTATTATTAGTAGCAACGTGCATAGCGACTCTCTCTCTGTAATAAATGCATAACACGCTCCTTTTGACCTGCTTTTTTTCTTTGTTCTGTTAATGTAACCGTCTTCAAAATAGGAGATCAATTACCACATTATGTTAAAGGTTATATTCTTAGAATCTTCTTTATCCACACTAATATATTAACGTCTAAAATTATAATACATGAAAATGTAACTCCACACTAGAATCAGTTGCATCATACATCACTCTGGCATCATCCTAAACCAGAGGAGTGAGCGATTTAGACATGTTACGTTTTAAGCATTCAGAGACCAAAGAATGTCAAATGTTCGCAGATGTCATTGCAGAGTGACGTTACGTTTACAGGCATACGGGCACTTTCAGAAGAAAAGTGCGTTTCAAAGATTACGATTCAACAATTATTTCGGATTATTCTATCGAATTATTCTGTGAAACGATATAATCAGCCGCTGTTGCCAAAATTAATGTATTATTGCCATTATATAAAAACTTTTAACCAGCGTCAATAAATGTGAAACTTTTAATACCTTGGATATTTGTTAATCAATCACGCGTGACACGCCTGAGGCTGAACGGATCTGAATAATAATTATGACACACAAAATAGGATTTAACACATTTAGGTTTAAAGAATTTAATTTCTCATAAGAACATAATTAGTTCATTTAAAATGAGACCTATAACTACGTATACTACGTACACAATATGTAATTATTATGCGCAGCGCAGCCACGTTACAAAAATTAATTAAACGATAACATTATCAAGCTCAATACAAACATGCAAATTCTAGCCATATTATGTAACAAACAAGCGGTCACTTTTTTATTGCTACCTTCCCTTTAAAAACATTAGTTCTCCGGAGCGAAATAGTAGTAGTAAAGAAACAAGACAGGCAAGTATTCGATACAGCCGAACGGAAAACCTTGGAGTCGATAACACAAATTGTTTTTTCACCTCAATACCTAAAAATATGTCAATGCGTTCCGAATCGCACTTCTTCGCATCGCATTGACTTTTTTGTTACATTTTGTTCTTATTTTGAATAACTTTAAATTAATTATAATACTTCATTTTGATTTTATTATATTATTTTAGTTCATTAAATCATAAAAACAATAACAATAAGATTAAACTATTTGTTATAAAAAAAAATTATTAGGCTGGGTGAGATTTCACAACCTATAATTGGATTTCGGACTGTGACATAAAACTTTATTTTTAAATTGTCTTTGTCTTGTACCTCATGTCAGTGTCAACATTTACGGAATCGTTTTTATTCTTATTAATAAGTAGGTAACAATATATTCCTACTTTAAATAACTTTGAATTAACTATAATACTCTTTACCCTTTTTATTATTTTAGTTTTTTATATCATTAAAACAACGAGATTATGGTATATTTAGATTAATCTTTATGTTTAAAGTATTTTTTACCGGAAGTTGACCGCGGAAACAACCATAAAATGTTTCTCGCTGTTGTGAGGTGAAAAATTGTGTGTTGCGCTCGGCAGAAAAGTTTTTAGCGTCTTGTACCTTTGAAATCCTCGCTTCGCTCAGGATTCAATCCTAGAATCCCTCGCTTGCTCAGCTTTCAATAGAGGTAACTCGCAGTTAAATAACCAACTTTCCAGCCTTGCATAACAAATAACTATTTTTTCTTAGTTGTCTTTTTTATAGTCATTTAGATAATTATTAAGTATTGAAACAAAGGGTAGTTTTCGAATAGTTCTTAATTTTTTTTTTGTCGTTGTATTGTATGTTTATTTTATTAATGTAATTTTATAGTTTATTTGTTATGTGTATTTTTTGTTGTCTTTTAAATACTTTTATGTTTCATAATTTTTTATCTCTTCAGGCAATTTATTGTAATAGTTCACTCCTTCGTATGTTAAATTCTTTTAACCGTAGTTTACTGTTCTTGTTAATGGCACCAATAGTTTGTTTTTTCTTATCAAGTTGTGCTTATATTGTCGTTTTGGAATATTGATGTTTGTGTGGATAGAATTGGTACTATTTTTTTTAATTAAAATACATAAGTTAAATTTATAAAGCTGTTTTAGGTTAAATAATTTAGTTTTTTTTGTATAAAAATTCGGTTTTCGTACGGAAATTCATATGAAACAGTACTTTTATAATTTTATTTTGAAGGATTTGTAAATTCTTCAATGCAGTCTTCGCTGAGATACCTATGTTGTCGAGTTTCTGGATCAATTTTGAATGACTTATTGTGTCGAATGCTTTTTCAAATCTATAAAAACACCCAAAGCAATCATTCTTTTGTCTGTATTTGTCTTTATTTTATTAATCAAATCTGCTGTTGCAGACATAGTGCTAGATATCGGGCGAAAACCATATTTACAGTCGATAAAGAAGTTTTTTTGGCTAAGATATTCAAATAGTTGATTATAAATTATTCGTTCGAAAACTTTTGATATAACCATATAAGCACTGAGATAGGCCTATAGTTCCCTGGATCACTTTTAGTGCCAGACTTGAAAATGGGGCTTACTTTCGCAATTTTCAATGAGTCAGGGAAGGTACCTTCTAACAAGCAGTTGTTAAAACAGTCAGGCAAATCGTCAAGAATCAACTCTTTTATTCATTTAATTGCCTTTGTACTTACTCCGTCAATGCCAGTGCTTGAACTACTATCGAGGTTATCAATAATCTTTGATACTTCCTCTCTACTACATGGTCGGAACTGTGACAGTGTTACATTGTGCTTGTAATTATCTCCATACATTAAGGTGTTTATAGAGCTTTTATGATATTGATTTGGTATATTGTTAGCTAGTTTACTGCCTATAGTTGAGAAAAATGTGTTAAAGATTTCACAAACTTTGTTTCCTTCGGTTATATGATCTATATCTAGTATTAATTTTGGTACAACAGGGTCTTCTGGTACTTTGTTTCTGGAAAGAATGTTCAGAAGTTCCCACATTTTTTTAGAGTTATTGTGGCAGTTTTGGAACAAGTTGTAGTAAAATTGCTTCTTAGACGATTTAACAATTGTCTTGACGCTGGACTGTAAATCTTCAAAGTGTTTTTTATTACCATCACCAGCTTTCAGTTCTCTCCAAGCTTCATTGCGTTTGTTTATTTGGTCCAGTATTTCTTTATTAATCCAATCTTCACATGGAGTGTTTAAAATCTTTGTTTTGGTTACCTTATTTTGATTTATCCATTTTAATAGCTGTCTTTCAAAATGTTCGTATTTATCTTCTGTACGTATTCCTTGTGCTTCTTTGTCAGTTTCATAAAATTTATCATAATCCAGCGCTTCATATTGGACACGCTTTTTGGCCTGTATCTTTAATTTCGAAATCTCGATAATAATTTGCTTGTGGTCAGAGAGTGACGAGTCAATTATAGAAAAGCTATACTCGTGGTTATCCATGTCTGTGCATACATGATCCAAAATTGTCTTGGTGGTAGATGTTTCTCGGGTACAATAATTTTTTCCCTTACATTTTTTACCCTCACCCTTTTATATTCTCACGGGAAAGGGAACAACACGAGTCAAATCGCGGGCGACCACTAGTGCTACAAATAAACCTTCATAGTCAATACAGTACCTTACAGAGTCAGGCAAGTTTTGCGAATATACTAGGTGGCTTACTTTGCGCATTAATGTTCTAATTATACCAATGGTATTTTGTTCCAAGACCCTCTTATATAAGCTTATTATCCGACAGAAGTTTTGTACCTTCAAAGTGTGAAGTGTGTCAAAATTTGACAATTTAAATCTGCTCGTTGGCAGGAACAACGATTATAGAAGTATATGGAACTGAGATAGTAGTCTTAAGAAACTTAAATTATACAAATAATATCATAAGTATTTTGATATAGATATTTTTCTTGTGAATACTCAACAGCTGCCTAGTTTAATCTGCCATTACCGCCATCATTGCCAAAGTATCGTCTTGTAAGTACGTTTTTTATAGGTATTTCACAGTCCCCGGACCATACTAACGACATGCGAATAAAATCATCTCCTACAATTATGATTTTCTTTAAAATTTGTTAAGTTACCTTACACCATATTTTTTAAATCTGTAAACTGTATTTGACCTGTGAATATTTTAACCATATTCAGATACTAAAATAAAAACAATAACATCAACAGTATATTAGTTTTATGTAGTAAAAAATGGCAAAAAAAACATATATAAAATATACAACCCCAAAAAATCACTTCAGTAACTTCAAACCAAAGAGTAGATTAAAAACTTTTTCACAGATTGGAGTATATTTATCAGGCTTCGTTTTGAAATCAGGATGTTCATACTTCATACTTAACTCTAACTATTAGAAAATGATGGTTTTCGGCTGAAATTCGGAGAGGACACCGGTGTCCGCTCGGGGATTGACAGGAATAATAAAATTTTACTTTGTGGGGGATCATGGTACTAATTTGAAAACAAAACGTTCTTATGACATGATAGATTCTAAAAGATGACAAATAGGCCCCCAAGAGATTGCCTTCTGTAGGCTTTTTTTTCCTAGTGAGCCTACAAGCTTTTCGAATATAGCGGGAGCTGGCCTTCTGCTAACTCTATATTGTGTGCTCCAGGTGAAATTAAATGCAGGGCGGCATCGCGGTGCTGGAGTCCTGACAATGAGCGCTCGTGGTCATATTTTAGCCGCTAATGCGAGTGTCTGCAAACTTCCATCATTTTGTTTTATGGTTCCGTGAATACGAAAACTGTGAAAATTTGGGTTGTTTGGTTTTGATATTGTATGGTGGGACATATTCTTGAATGCAAAGTAACTAAATGGTGGTGCAGAGCTCTTACAGTTTCTACTTTGGTTCATAAACAAAATTTGAATAATTGTGAGATCCGAGAAGGTTTTATAATTTTTTGTAATGCAATCTTCGACGTTTGAGCCAGATTCTAATAAAAATATACTCAATTATATTAATTTAATCCGAGCAGGGAACTCGCGAGGATCTATTCAAAGCTACTGATAGTGCTGTGAGGGTGGCTGAGTTCTGTTCCTCACACATTTAAAAGCCTGAATCGACACGATACGAAGAAGAAGAGAAACGCTTAGCTGTCATCATGCTGGGTGTAAGTGGCGATAGGCTGAAAGTCCGAATAATCATCTTCCTTATGGATAAATAAGAAGACGACCCTCAGGCTTATATAAGGTTATTGTACTCACTAGCTTCCGCCATGCATGCCAAACGTGAGGCCCTCCCGCGCAAGTGTCGTGGGCATCGAAATCGACTTCATTTGACAGATGGGTGTGATATATTGCTCTTAGTCTTTGGTAAGTTTTCATTTGTGTGTTTCTTAGTCTTTGGTAAGTTTTCAGCAATGTGTCAGGGCCCCTACCGCGCAAGTGATGTCGGCATCGAAATATACTTCATTTGACAGATGGGTGTGACATATTGCTCTTAGACCCGTATTACAGAACGCGACGTCCCTTTCTAACTGCTCTCAAGCACAGAACAATGCTCAAGTAATGTTCTGTAATACGGGCCTTAGTCTTTGATATGTTTTCATTTGTGTCAAAAAGAAGCAGCAATGTGTCACATCCATCGGTCAAAGGAAGCTGACGCCACTTGCGCGGTACGCCCCTGGTCCATAACCAAACAAGCTCTAGATAAAGTAAGAACATGCCAAAGAACCACCGAAAGAAGTTATGTAGGGGTAAAACTAAGAGATAAACTAAAATACACGGAAATAAGACAAAATACCAGAGCTTACGGTGTGATCAAACGGGTACTGAAACTAAAATGGAGATGCGCTGGACACACAGAGACATAAAGACGAACCATGGTCAAAGACTAGAACTAATTGGTACGCTATAGATAGAGAAAAACGTAGACGTGGAAGACCACATAGACGCTGGGGGGCAATTCTCGCGCTGAGATATGTCGAATTCGACATTTTTCAAACCATAATTTCTTTATTAAAAATGTAAGTAAAATCTTTACTACGGTCATAATACTTTAGTTTCAATGATCTTTGACAATCCCATAATGTTGAAGCTTGTTTTCTGTGAGTTTTAAATATAGATTTATGGCTCCAAAAATGTCGAATTCGAGATGTCGAAGGCGCGAGAATTGCCCTCCTGGGCCCGTATTCACTATGACCACTTACCAATTCCTTGCTCAAACCACGCCAATGTAGTATTTGGTTTTGACATTTTCAAAATTCGTTTTCTCTATGACACTAACAAAATTTAAAATTATTTTAATTGTTTAATAGTTACACAACTTGTAACTTTCATGTACTTGTACAAAAACTGTATAATTTGAGAGCATCATGGAGAAAACGACTTTTAAAAAGGTCAAAACCAAGTACGACATTGGCGTGGTTTGAGCAAGGAATCGCTAAGTGGTCATAGTGAATAAGGGCCCTGGAGTGTCGACCTGATGAGAGTTGCGGAAAAAACCTAGTGACAGATAGGAAAAGATGGAAAAGCATGGAGGAGGCTTTCACCGCCCTCAGCGGTCCCTACATAGAAATAATTAATAGTTTCAAAAAAATGTACAGAACCAATCAAATTTATCAATTATATAAAAACTACTGGAATTAATTTGTATCAAACTTAGAATGAAATAAAGAAATGTATAAGTAAGCTAATAAAAAATATGTACATGAATATAAATAGGTAAATATTTCTTACACTCACACCAATTAACCTAGCCCCAAAGTAAGCACTGTAAGGCTTGTGTTATGGGATACTAGGGTAACGGATATAAATACATATAATTATACATATTCATGTGTAGAAATACATATCAACGTCCATGACTCAGGTACAAATGCTCGTCGTCTCGTCGTCGTCTCAGCCACATGACACCCACTGTTGGGTATAGGCCTCCCCCAAGGATCTCCACGACGATCGGTCCTGCGCTGCCCGCATCCAGCGGCTTCCCGCGACCTTCACCAGATCGTCGGTCCACCTTGTGGGGGGCCTACCCACGGAGCGTCGTCTGGTACGCGGAATGCTCGTATGTGATTAATATAACCGCAACTATATAATGTTAGTAAATTGGTAATACGATGTAAGGAATGAATAAAAAGTTTTATTATTATATCCAAGCGTTCCCGTTCCCGTGGGAGTATCGGGATAAAAAGTAGCATATTATAATCTACGTCATTTCAACTAACTCAATGCCAAAAATCGCTTATCGATTATTGCTTAGTTCTGGCGTGAAGAAAGGACAAACAAACGCACATACGCATTTATAATAATTATATTTACTTATGAGACCCTCGTTCTATTCCGCTTCGCGCTTGCCCATTTTTTTTTCAAACAGCTCATGGGACATTACGCAAATTTCGCGAGTAGCCGCGGCTCGCATTACTAACAAATATGTTTGGAATAATATTCGCGAGTAGTTTTTACGGCGAACAATGCCTTTGTTAATGTTTCATTGTGCACACGACTGTAAGAACTGTCAGTAATTTCCACAGACCTATATTGAGATAGATGGTAAAAATGTGAAAAGGTTGATCCACGGTCAAAGTTTTACGACCTAAGTCAGTCAGCTTGAGAACATTGCCATGAAAACACGCGTCACTCAGAAACAAAATTGGTTTATTATGCAGTGCTTTCTTGCAAGAGATCGTCAATAATATTTACACATCACTAAATCTCGCTCGTGACGTCATTGCAGGTACAAAAAGGTTCTCATACAGTTTGAAGCGCTCTTTTCGTCTATGTCGATGTAGGTGAATATGTCGACGAATGTTCGTGTTGTGATAAATTATTATTTTCTTATTGACATTTAATTTAATCTTTGTATTTTATTGAATTGTTTTGACATTGATAATAATTTGATCGCTGAATTTAAATTGTAAAATAGTATTTGACATGTGCAATGTAAATGTTAAAAGAAAAAACTAACTAGTACTTTTTTATTTATTTTCGTTAATTTTAATTTAAAATAATATTTGCATGCGTTAATGGTTGAATAGGCAGAACTTTAAATATTGTAAGACCTCCAGTGTACCCTAATCGAATTCAAATAAATGATATTCTATTCTATTCTAGGTCTGTGGTAATTTCATTTTGCATTTACTATGTTAATTTTTATAGAACACTAGCTTCCGCCTGCGGTTTCACCTGCGTCTTTCCCGTTCCCGTGGGAATATCGGGATACTTTCCGTCCTTTCAACTAACTCTTTGCTAAAAATCAAGTCGTTTGGTTGGTTAGTTAGGGCGTGAATGAAGGATGAACAAACAAACACACTTTCTCATTTATTATATTACATAGTTAAAAGTTAAAGTTAGGATTAGGATTGTTAGTTAGTAACGTAAATATATTAATTATATAGCTAATTGTTACTTTTCATTGCTAAATTGTTTAAGAACTTATTAAGAGTATGACAGTTTATTATAAGATACTAATATGATGTTGAAATTATTATCAAAGAATGAACCCAAAAACTGATGTTATCTGCATTAATATAATTATAACTTTATAAACAAACACACATATAAAAGCCTGAATCGACACGATAAGAAAAAGGGAAAAATCAGTAATTTAATTCCATGATTTGTGTAAAAAAGTAACTTAAGTATTAAGTTATGCATTTGACTTTTAAAGTCATTGTTCCCGCACATTTCGTTCGTAAAAAAAAAAATCAGAGAGAAAAAAGAAAAGTGAGTTGAGTGCTATACCAATTGTCGACTGAGAAGGTCAAATGCATAAAGTGTTAGTGATAGTGAGATTCTAAAATAAGACTGTTTGAGTATTGTGAACTGTGAAAAGTAAAATTGAGAAAAACTGGTTGGTGTTTAATTAAATGAAGGAAGACTATCTTGGTGTTTCATTGGTGTAAGGTGCATCAGGATTTTAACTAGAAAAAAAACTGTTTTAAAAACGATAATTATGTAATCAACAGTTAGTTTAGTAATGTATAATATACTATTAACCCTTTCGGGGACACTCAACGGCTATAGCAGTCATAACAATAAAAATTCTATTGTGTCTCGTTCGCTGTCCGCGAAAGTGTTAATAGGGGTTCCAATCGCACGGTTCCTTTTCTCGTGGGAATATCGGGATAAATCTATCCTTGGTTTTGAATATAATAATGTGTGTGCCAAATTTCAGTCAATTTGTTCATCCGCTTTAGCGTGATTGAGTAACCAACTTTCGAATATGTAAACATCCAAACATTCACATTTTATAATGTAATTATACTATTAGGAGAAAGTAGGGTAGTGTATGTCAGTGGTCAAAGAGAGTGTGAACTGTTAATAATTAGTAAAAAAAAACAATAAATAAATGAACATACACAGCACCGAGATTTAGTGATTTGTAAATGTTATTGACGAGTTCTTGCAAGAAAGCACTGCACGATTAACCATTTTCGTTTCTGAGTAACGCGTGTTTTCATGGCAATGGTCTCAAACGGACAGGCTTAGGTCGTAAAACTTTGACCGTGGATCAAACTTTTGACACGCAAGTTAGGCACACTTTTACCTCCAATCGCGATATAGGTCTGTGGTGTGGACACAAAATCAATTGAGTGGTTTGCTACGAAATTGATTTTGTGTATATGAAGTATGCAGTCGTATGCATCAGCGTAGCTTAGCCGTAGCATAAAATAATTATTTAGTTATAACACATTTCGCTTTGTGAAATGTAATAACTGCATTTAACTAACTGTCTAATCGTATGTCGGTAACGATACTCGTAATTTCATAAGCTTTCGTTTTTTTTACCCGTAACGGTGCGGAGACGGTAGGTATATGCGTTTGGGGTGAGAGGATGTTTGTTTGTTTGTGCAAACCAATGTTGTCATTTATCTCCAAACCTGCTAGTCTGATTTTGATGCGGTTTTCAGGGATGGGTTCGGGTTTGATTGGTGCATGTTCTTAGATAAGTGTTACGGTGTCAACTCACCAGGGGGCGCTGCAGTGCATAAAACATTTGTTTGTGGAAAATCAAAACTACTAGACCGATTTTGATGCGCTTTTCAGTAATGGGTTTTATATAGAACAATGTACATGATTACCTATATTCTTTAATTTATAAAAAAAATTCAAACCGACTTCAAATAGTAAAAAATAAAACTATTGGAGTCGGTGCCAGCCAGGGCATTCTACATTGCACTTCTATTAACTATTAAATATATACTTTATATTTTTTTGGCCTTAGCTAGCTAGCACCGACTCCAAAAGTTTTATTTTTTACTTTTTGAAGTCGGTTTTGTTAACTACAAAATCTGAAATAAAATGTTTTTATTTCAGATTTTTTAGTTACATCATGTGCCGTTACTTACACTAAAAGTAATCCCATACACAACAATGTCATCTAGGTAAACGACTACTTGCCAAAAGGTAATTGATATTATGCAAGATTATGAAAAAACTACTAGCCAGATCTTCGTAAAAATTATATGGGACCACACATAAACCATTTTCTTTCAGATAAAAAAATAATTATAAAAATCTGTTAACAACTGGCAAAGTTATGAAAAAACAAACATAAAAAAAAAAAAAAAAAAAAAAAAAAAAAAAAAACGGTGAATTGAGAACCTTCTCCTTTTTTGAAGTCGGTTAAAAAGTTTGAAATAAAAAAAAATCTTTTAGGACCCCGACTTAATTATCCGTCGGGAGTAAAAAGCAACTTTACTCATATCGCCCTGGCCAATTATGGTACAGAGACCTATGAGGACGCGTCAAACACGTTGGTTAGTGCATTAGGCCAGAGTCCCAAGGATGAAGGTTAAAATCCCGTCAGGGCGACATGAGACAAGTTGCTTTTTTCTAGTATATTTTCTTGTGCATAATATTTGTCACATAGAAATAGCATTGTAAATTGCAAAATTAAAAAGATATAATTAGATGGCTGTTTCATCTTAATTAGTGTATAAATGTTTCTTTCGAATGCGACGATATTTCTCTCATTGATGAAACGACAGTGGCCAACACCGCACCGTAGAAATGTGATATGAATTACTAGAAAAACTCGACGTGTCCTCATAGGTCTCTGTAGCAATAACTGATGCGGGTTCGAATCCCGTCAGGGCGACATGAGACAAGTAGCTTTTTTCTAGTAGGTATGTTTTCTTTTTCTTTAATATCTTAATAAATCTTTATACCTTTACTTTCTCTTTCTTCTTTCTATAAATAGGTCTGCTTAAGGTGGAACGATTTTCATACAAAAAACAGTCGAGATAATCTTGGTAGATTAACAGAATTAATACTTAAATATATGTGCAACTATTTATTCTCGGGTATTCATTTGCGCTTAATTAATAAACAAACATTGTTTCATTCAGAAATCACCTATAAATGAACACTAAATTATTGCAAATATTACGACTGTGTATGTGACAAATGTCGTGTACGTATACAAAAATCGCGACGTTGCCATTCCATGCGGCTAAGACGCGCAACGCGCGAAGTTGCCGCTCTTACGTTTGTCTCGATTTAATAATTGTTTAAATTTCTCTTTACTAGATTTTTCAGCTGTGTTGCCGTTGCGTCCCAAAAGAGATGAGTTTCGTCAGTAATAATTTACTTTGGGATTATGATATAAAGTTGTGATTTGTAGGATTTATCTTGACTCCGATTTTAAAAAATGCTAAACACGACTTATATTTTGTTTTTTATGCGTAAATCTTTTTTTCTCCCATCACTGTAAAAAAATAGAAAATAAGATTTTATAAAGGAAAAAAAAGAAACGAAAATTGTATCTGCTTCGTGCAAATAAAATTTACTTGTATTATGTAACGTACTTACTTAATATTTTTTATTTTTTTTTATTTAGACAAATGTCATGTGGTCCCTTTTCAAATATTAAATTGTCCGCAATCACATCTACGTACTGACAACACCGTTCCGTATTTGTCATTTGTTTGTAGTGTTTTTTCATTGTGACTAAGGGAATGGGTCCAGTAAAAATTTCACTGAAATGAAAATTAAATATAAACGAAATTTATGAAATCTTTCAAAACGGGTGGAAATATTTCAGTTTTGAGTGAAATTTATTTTCTGACTAGAAATGATTTATTTTACGTAAATCTTAATGATTTATTTTATTTTTAATTTTACAATTTTTACGTATTAAATGTTCACTTAGCTATTCAAAACATCATAAGAATGATGATAGCATAGAGATAAACATAGACTAAGCCAAATACAAAACATGAATTTGACGTCACATATCACTTGACTATTGTTGTTTCGACTATGAATCAGGACATTTGCGCGAAAAGCTAATAACGCGAAAGACTCTTACACGAAAAGCCGTTTGCTCGAATAAACATTTGCGCGAATAGTGCACAAATGTAATTAAATTTGCCTCAATTATTGGTCAGTTAGCCTTCAAAAACATTTTCACCGTACAGCGCATGAATGAATGTTAGCGCTATCTCAGCACTTTTTTTCTAGATTGTACTTAACATTACATAATACATATTTATGATACACAAGAGGTTAGCACTTTTTATTTTATAACCTCTCAGGCATCGGAAAACGAAACACACTAGATATTTAATTGTTTCCAACCCCGGTGTTCGCTGCGCTGCTTTACGAATTAAGTATTTGTTGAATAATACAATTTCATTTTGAGGTAAGTACTTAATAGTAATTTTTTTTTGGGGCATTTTTGCTTACTTACATGTTTTATGTATTAATATTTTATAATATCAGTATCTTTATAAATTAAAACACGAAATTAGTTATATGCACATAAGTGCCTTTAAAGACTCAATCCTAAGAAACACGTGAAGTATCAAATTGATATTAATAAAGATTAAAGTCTATGGTTCCCCCGAACTGTAAAAATCAAGCTTCTAAGTTTTTACATCACCATAATAAATTATCGCAGTAAATTAAAGCTTTAAAGGTAGAATTTAACAAGATTTACAAGATGTAAAATTTCACCACATAAGTAAACAAAAAGAGTAAGTATAAAAATGGCGTCTCGAGCTTGATTCCAAAACTATTATAATATAAAATGGAGATTGTAACTAACAAACAAGTAGACAAAATATGATCATTTGCGCAAATTTATATACGCGCCAATATACCGAAAGGAGCTAAATGTATTGACTTTAAATAAAACTAATATAATAGTATTGTAGTATTGTACTAGCGGATCCTCGCGGTTTTACACGCGTTGTACCTGTTCCCGTGGGAATATCGGGATAAAATATAGCCTATGTTAATCAGGGATAGTGTAGCATCCTAAAAGAATTTTTGAAATCAGTCCAGTAGTTTTTGAGTTTATTCATTACATACATACATACACATCTTTCCTCTTTATCACTACATAGTATAAAGCAAAGTCGCTTCCCGCTGTCTATCCCTATGTATGCTTAGATCTTTAAAACTACGCAACGGATTTTAATGCGGTTTTTTAATAGATAGAGTGATTCAAGAGGAAGGTAAAATAACCTTCAATATATAGTAGAGAAATACTGTAATTTTTAAGGTTTCTAATGTGATGTCGTAAATGATTACATTTTTTCCGCTTACATTGCAAACGCAGGCTGAACCCTACGAGAATTATCAATATAAGGTAATAAGTATTTGTACACCTTGAAAATGTCTACAGAAAACTCCGCGGTGGTTTATGTTTATCTCTTATGGATAACCCACAATAGCATAAGTCGTGTAGTCCACGCGGGCGAAGCCGCGGGCGGGAAGCTAGTAATATTATATAGTATAGAAGTATAGAAAACGGTAACATGATGATCCAACAACCACCACCACTTTTTTTTTGATTGAGGCAACACTGCAATATTAATCAAAATCTGTTCAGCAGTGGTTTAAAAAAAAGATATTATAATGGGCAAACACAATAAGAAATCTTAAAATTTAGAGTATCAATTACATTCTTGTCACTTGTGCAATTTAAAAAAGTTGCAATTGCATTTGTTGCAATTTATACATCAAAATTAATATTGTGATGTTATTTAAATAAACAATAATATAAAATAAATAATAAAAAAAAATCTACCATCAGAAGTCTCGAACCCTAACTCTTTGATATCTAAGCCGAGTACGTAGACCGCTGGGCTACTTTATCATTTTCAGCTGGGTCGAAATATTCTACTACAAGAAACTCAGAAATAAGGTATGCATGTGTGAGTGATTAGTAAAATTGGGAGACAGAAACACTCTCTCGAGATATTTGGATGATTTATGTACTACAAAAAGATAAATGTTGGTTTCGAAAATTCAATATTTATTTATAGAATGCGCTAATAGTATTTTGAGTTAAAAAGATACAAAGAACAATTAACAAATAAATAAAAACTACTAAATAGCGAAAGTAGCGCCATCTAACGACCGTTCAGCTTTTTGTAACTTAATCGTTCCACCTTAAATAAGCTATTTTTTTAAATTACCCGATAAATTTTGGGAATGGTAGTTTCCATCATTACGATCAACTTTTACTATGGAGCCAAAATCGCGACAAAAAATCTTTTCTATATGTGTACATATATAACGAATAGGTATTGTACTTATCTATGGAACAGCTGTTTTTTAGATTTTGTTTTTTTCTCCTTAATTTAATTTCTTCGTATTTATGGATACTATAATCCCAAAAGATTTTCTGTTAAAAAATACTGTATATTCAATAAGAGAATTAAATTTTTTCACAGTATCTTTAGAAAAGCTTCATCGTCTTATATCCAAAGAGGTCCTCTGTCAAGTCCCCACTCATGGCGTATCCCCCCTCCCCCCATAAACGATGATTAATGCACACTCGCTCTGATAGAAATTCACATTCAATTTTCTTTAGTGAAAAATTAACTGAGTGGCTGTATAATAGGTTGGGGAAAAAGTTTCTTCGCATTTTTTTAGAAAATTCAAAACATTCTTTAGTATAGTTTATTTACATTTAACTAAAGTATGTAGATGCCATTTTGTTTGATAACTTTTTGCCATCTTGTAGGTAGAGACATGATCCCATTGCTATAGAAATTTTGGGGCTTCTGATCAAAACACCGCGACTAGTGATTTAGGCAGTCCTCTCGTGATGTTAACCTGACACTGACTAAAGAATTCTGAGGAGACCGAACAGGTGGAAATCTAAAGGTGCAAGGTTAGGACTATACGGCGGATGCATTAACACCTCCTAGCTAACCGCCTCTGTGGTCTAGTGGTAACAACCACCGGTATCAGACCCAGGGGTCCCGGGTTCGATTCCCAGCGGGGTTACATATTGTATTCGGTTTGGTTGGTGGTAGGACTTGTTGTAAGTTGTAAGCTACCACCATCTTATCTAAGTCTGACGCCATAACAACAATGTTTTCAGCATTGTTGTGTTCCGGCAGTTAGAAATAAGATATCCAGTCCCTCAGTGGTTGAGGGTTCCGCGAGAGGCTCGCTTCCATTTCAGCCTTATCAATACTTAACATCAGGTATGATGAAGGCTCAGAGTCTCCCCGACGTGGATAAAGAAATGAAAGCCAAACTCTTAATTTTTGTGGCTAAAGATGTGTGAGGTTTACCGTTATCATGATTAAAAAACCACACCCCTTCTGTTTATTAATTCCGACCGCTTTCACTCAGCTTCTTGCTTTAATCTCATCAGTTGTTCGCAGTAGAGTTCAGAATCGATGGTCCTGCCTGGTGGTAACAGCTCATAATGAATAATGCCCTTCCAATCCCAACAACACACAGCATCACCTTGTTGCGAGTTAACCCGGTTTTCGCCACAGTCTGTGAAGCCTGACCGGCCTTTGACCACGACCTTTTTCGCACGTTCTTGTCATACGTGATCCACTTTTCATCACCAGTTATCTTCTTCAAAATGGTTTGGTTTCATTACGTCGTAATAAAGAATCATAAATGAGTACACGGTTCGTTGGGTTTCTTTCAGTGAGCTCGTGAGGTACCCAAATATCGAGCGTTTTTGTGTGCCCAGTTTTTTTCAAATGCGCCAAAACTGTTTTCAGTTCTTCAGCTACGTATAACTACTGATATGCCGATCTTGCTCCACTTTTTCAAAAATGTCATCCATTTTATCCCTAACAGGGCGACCAGAACGACGTGCATTTTTGACATCAAAATTTCCGAATTTAAACGCTTAAACCAAATTTGTGCTACTCTCACAGACACTGCACTAGGTCAGTAAACATAGCAAATTATTTTTTGCGAGTTGCGTTGCATTTTTACCTTTTTTGTAGTAAAATTTCAAAATGTATCGAATTTCCTCATTAGATAGTTAGAAATCTTGATAGTTAGAAAAACAAATGAAAGTCACACATTTTCCTAATTTGAATTTGGAAAATTATCTTCTTTTAATGATACTTTTAATGATACCAAAACCAGCCAGATACAAATAGTAGATTTTATTACAAGTTCATACATACTATATGCGAAAAGACTTTTTCCCCAACCTAATATTTCCACTGCTGGTGATTAATTAAATGCTATTTTTCTTCGAATGTGACTCCAAAAGGACTGAAAAATGAGTTACCGTAGTTAAGTGTTATTAAATTATGTGGAACAGAGTGCTTAGTGCGGGCTTTTCAGCATGTAAGGTTTATGTAGGCTTTTTTTGTATGTATAAGTTTTTGTCAATAGTGTATGTCGTTGGTGCAGTCCGTGGCGTAATTAGCTAGATGGCGGACCGTTAATTTCATACAAAAATCTATGCGTTCGCTATCGACCATGTGTGGAAAAAACTTGCACTAAACACTCAGTTTGTTTATGATAAGTAATTTGTAAAGCTAAATAATTTTCATTCAATCCTACTTTGAATGAAAATGATTCCATTTCGGTTGCAATTAACTTTTCTATCACTAGTAAACATCAAACTTTTTTAGGTAACATTTTCCGTTATTTTAGTTCTTTGTTTCTCTTTATTTCTAATTTTAAGCTTGAAATCAAGACAGAAATCAGTCTTGCTTTACAGTTTGATAATGAGAGCGCCCTTATGATACTCGTAATAGCGGCGATTTTTGTAATGCAAGTGTAAATTCTGACGTGCTGTTGACTGCACTTACTTATTTGTTTTAACTTGTCGGCATAACATTGTAATATACAGGGTGGTCCAAGGCTGGTGGATATAAATTGTTTTATAGATAGTTTACCAAGTGTTATATTACAATTAACAACCTTTATCAAAAAAAGCTGTGTACTATAATCCACATAAACGACGAGCATACTATAGCAACGATATCACAAACATATATCCACGAGATATTCTCGTGGATATATGTTTGTTTTGTTATACAGTCTTTAAACTTTTCCATTTCAACTCTCCGAATTCAATAGCGATTTAAATCGAGTAATACACGAATCGAATAATCTACATAAGTACGTCCAGCTGGGGCAGCTCGCGAGCGTTGTACGAGTACGCTAAATAAATGGAATGACCGCGGGCGTCGAATCGAATGCATAATCGGTACTGCTCGGTACGCTGCGGTCAGGGCTGCCAGCGTGCAATTTTAATAAATACAATGCGCCGCTCCTTCCAAATTTCGTTTTGATATACACTCCAGCTAAACTCGATTTAGGGACGTGTTCCGAATTCGTTCGATGCTGGGTGCATTATCGATTGGTTCGAATCAGGGATGCGTTTACACGTAAACGATGCGAATAGGCTATCTGACAGATTTTAAAAATCCATTTTATATTATAAAGTAGAGTTTAAGGAACCCAGTAAAAGTTGTTTCTTTTTTATTCTGGTACATATTTGCTGAAAATATCAAATTAAAAATTAAATATTTAAATAGCGTGCCAAAACGGTACTTTGACAATATGGCGGTGCAATGGGGTCGGTGACGTCACTTGCCTGTATTCTGCATATCATCCACATACGTAGGCAAACGAGGTTTACAAGCAGTTTTGTGCCACGTTACAAACATTAAAAAAATGCATTTTTATTTACGGATTTTTAAATAAATATATTATTATTTTCTACTTACGTTAATAAAAAACCATTTTTAAACTCTTAATTTATACTGATAATAGTAATTGATACTTTATTTTTCGCATTGTCAAATAGCCTATTCTGGAGAACTAGCGGTCGCCCGCGGTTTCACACGCGTGGTTCCCGTTGTTAGTGGCCATAAGTGTTTGTCCACTACTCGAACTCCCTACATACCAAATTTCATTTAAATCCGTTTTGTAGTTTTTGCGTAAAAGAGTAACAAACAAATAAACAAAACTTTTTAATTTTACATTTTACAATGCTATTTTTATGTGACAAATATTTAATAAGAAAATATACTAGAAAAAAGCAACTTGTTTCATGTCTATGACGGATCCTGTCAGATATTTTTTTTTCTAAACTAATATTATAAATAGGAAAGATTTGATTGTTTGTTTGCATTGTATAGGCTCCGAAACTACTGAATGGATTTGAATGAAATTCGGCATAGTATATAGTCTGGTTCAGAACTTAGGATACTTTTTATCCCGATATTCCCACGGGAACGGGATCCACGGGGGTGAAACCGCGGGCCGCTAGTGTTTAATAATTATCAAACTGGCATACTTTCACATTTATAATATTGATAGGATTAAATCGTGAACATTTGAACTACTCGTAAGTCAGTGTCTATTTTATTTTTGTTTTTCTATGGATTATCTAAATGCTTAATAATGATTCCATACTAAGCTAAGTTGCATTTCACCAGCGTCATGACAGGCCTGAGGGTGCCGTGGGTAGTGCACCAAGCGCCATGGAATGTGCAATCGAGACACACAATCAATTGTAAACATTTGATTTGATGTGTGGAGGTGATGTGATGTTCTGTGTGCATAAAGACCAAAATGCATGGAAGTGATACTAACATAAAACATGACTATTGTAATTGTATAAAAGGAAAATATTCTAATAACAGAGTATAAGAAAATTTTCCTCTTATATTAAATATGTTTCAAGATTGTAGATTTGTGTTTGGCAACGACATGTTCCTTTGTAAATGTTGTTGCTTCTGTTAAAGCTGATAAGTTTCTTGCGGCCGTTCTTCTTATCAGTTAAAAGATGTCCTGAATGGCTGGTAAGAAAAAAAAAGGACGATTCGAAAGCACTTATCTATAAGTCTATTTGAATAAAAATCTTTGACTTTGACTTTGTGTTTGTGTTTGGGTGTTATAGTACCTTACTAGCCAGGGTGCGATTGCTGGACCTCTATTTTTTAATCACTCGTCGCGCGAGAGGCGAGGCGAACTGGGAGGTGATCAGGCGAAGAGCAAGCTTGCATGTGTAGACATAGGTCGCTTCACCGACTAACATAGCTTATAAGTATATTAAATTGTTACTAACACTATGGAATCTAGTTCTGAAATAAATGATTTGAATTGAATTGAATTTTCGCTTTGCCCCTCGCCCGCTCGCATTGGTAGGCGTTATAACAGGCGAAATGCGAAGCTATGTGTCGCTATTACGGTAGTACGAAAAATACGGAAACTCAAACGTCGCACGAAAATCAGTAGAAACGTCGAGACGAGTGAATAAAAAATAGAGCTCCTGACAAGTGGGACTAGTGGGTCCTCCCCCTTCAAGGTCCATGATGTGTTGGATCTTAACAGAAGACGACATTAACACCCATATTCTCAGTCGTTCCTCCAAAACTTACTCGTCCTTGACTTAACGAAACCTCATTGAAAACCTCTTCAAATTACTCCTCGTACTCCTCGAAATCGGTATTCTAAGTCATAACTCCGTAAGGACCTGGAGGAGCCAAAGAGTACGTAGCCACTCCGTGTTAGGCCTAGCGCACACTACAATTTTTACCCACGACGAGGTTGAGTGGAGTGTAAAAAGTTTTGGAGGAACGACTTAGAATATGGGGGTAAGATACTGTCTATTTCATCAGTAGCACCCCTACTAAAATACCTGGTAAAATTGACTGCGTCTAAACACGCCGCGCTGATTTATCGCCACCACATTCGGACAAAGGATTCAAATTAAGACTCTAAATCATCGGTACACGGAACAATTTCCATTGCAACGCGCAGCTAATCATACAACACCGTTTAATCACTAAAACCTACCGATGAATCCGTAATCTATATCTTTAATATATATAAATCTCCTGTCACGATGTTTGTCCGCGATGGACTCCTAAACTACTTAACCGATTTTAAATTAAATTGGCACACCGTGAGCAGTCTGGTCCAACTTAAGAGATAAGGATAGCTTTGATCCCAAAATTCCCACGGGAACGGGAACCACGCGGGTGAAACCGCGCCCGGCCTCTAGTAGGTATATATAAAATTCAAAGTCCTGGGGTGCGATTGCGTAAGTTAATCGTATTCATTTGACAGTTCATATCGTATTCAATCGGCAGCAATTTGTATGGAATGACATTTCATATGATACAATATGAACTGTCAAATGAATACGATTGACTTTACGCAATCGCCTAGCTTACTGACTGATTGATAATATTAGGGCTTCACCTATCAAATTGCCGATTTGTATGAAGATCTTCAAAGAAGGTTCGTTTTCTATACTAATAATTTTTGTTATAGTTACTACTGTTTTTTGCAAATAAAATATCATTTATCATTTATTTATCATTTATCATTTTACTGCAAGTGCAAATGCCACAATTTTTGTACAAACATGCTTGAAGACTAAGCAATCTAATACTATATTTTTATTTAAAAAGAAATAGAATAATTTAGAAATTATATTCAATAAAGTATGTCGTCAATGTTGCTAATAAAAAAAGTTGTACCTTTCGAGGTATTTTTTATCTTATAAGAAACGAAAATAATAATCATAAGATTAATTATTCTTGATCATAAATCATTTAATATAAAATCGAGCAATATTTTAATCATAGAAGTAGTGCGATTCTCTAGAAGTGTATGAAAAATACCAGCAATTTCATAGGTAATTACATATAAAATTTGTACATAGATACTAGTACCTTATGCCGCAGTCTATCTATGCATACAGTCGTCCGACGGACACGTTTTGCTAGAGCAATCGTGCGGGATTCGCGGGGAGAGACCCCTCGAGACTAGCGACTAGCAAAACCGAGCTGCCATACGCTCACTCGGGACAATGACATATGTCCTGTCAGATACTGGTCATGCTATGATGACAACACCAGCCCGGGCGAACCCGGGGCATGAGGGCAGGAGGAAGGGTTCGCGGCGGTCGCCGAGCAACCAGGCAGCGTTCCACGTCACTCTCGCCTCACGACCGCTGTGTGACCTACGCGCGTACGCTTCTCTTATTGTCGGGCTAAATCTTGTATTTATTTTCTTACATACATTTGTTATACAGTCCACTAATCTTTAATTCAACTCTTGATACGACCCTTTACAGATACTATGAAAGTCTTGTCAAAAGCGGCACGGCCGCGAGGTTTCAAGGGCGTTGTCCCACTGTTAGATCCTTAGTTACACTGTGCTTATACAGTGTAGGCATCCACCAATCCGCCAATCAGTATTGGGTCATGGCCTATCTTCTTATCCATCCATAAGGAAGGGCAGTGCTCCAGCAGTGGGTACATTAGAAATGGCTGGTGAAGTGTAGGCATCCACTAAGAAAAGATTTTTCGAAACCAGGGAACGATTGCGATTGTGGCTCAAACTCCTCGACGTAACTACCTCGGATTGTATATGATTTTGTTTGCAAGTTGTTGTTTGCGCTCTCGTACAACGGCAACTTCTGTGGCGATGCATCCTTTAACTTTGTCTAGACGACACGAGCTGTATTTTATTTTGTTTTTCTTTGACATAACTACTTTGTTTTTTTTGACTTTCTACAAAAGTGCTACTTCTGAAACGTACATTTGATACCTACATAAACAATATGCATAAATAATAAAACATCAAGTAACCAAAACATCTATTGTAACATGTTGAGGACAACATGAGAATGGTCGTTTATTTTTAAATTAAGGCCACAAACAGTCATGTAAACAGATAGTATTACTAGAAATAAACTAAACTAAACTTTTACAATATTTGTATGTCTGTTTGCTTTAATATTGAGTCTTCAGTTGACCTCAGTTCGCGTCCACAATTTTAGTGGAATCGGCCAATTTGAATTTCAATTTCAATTTCAATTTATTTGCGTTCCAAAATGTTACAAAGATGGTATATAAGTAAAAGACACAATTTTGGACCCTGTTGGGCATAGCAAATTTAGAAGAGAGGATGACGCATTTTGTGGTCTTATTAATAACCTTCATATTTATATTAACAAAATTATCATTATATTTTATATTTCTTTAACTCTTTGTCATTTAAATATTCTTTTACTGTGTAATAGGTCTTAATTTGTTCAATATTGCTCAATTCCTTCAAATAACAATAGCTAGATTCATGTATAAACGTATAAATATTTTCTTCGAAGTTTCTACAATTGATGTTGAATGAGTATTCCGATCGTTACCACAAATGCACTTTGCCAAGTGCAGCTGCGGCAGTTGTGCTCGGAATAACTAGTAGCGACTTGCAGTTTTTATCGCACTTCGGCGATTCTTCAAGACATCCTTCACTTTGATCGCCGGATCCCCTGGTAATAGATGATGCTAAGTTGGTAATTTTTAACGGAAGCTAGACAGGTCGAATCTTTTGTAAAGTTCTTTAGGTTTTTTTAAGCGTCTTGAGGATAAAGTTCGTGCTTTTGCTACTTTCCCTGGTCTGGCGGAATTGGTGATAACACTGTTTACTGCATACAACAAGATTCGTGATGAATATTGCACACAATATTCATCACGAAACTGGTAGGTATAGCAATAATTTGCACCGCGGCATTTCTCTCATTTTCCGTACCAAAATTGAGTGAAAAAATCCACGATCAGAAATAAAAGAACATACTGCAGAATCTCACAAAATCTATTTCAGCCGTACTAGAAAACCCGTGTTAACAAACCCAAAAAACCAACAAGCTGAAATTGCTAAACGCCCCGGTATAGTTCGCGAAGAGTTAGGCTATGGATACGATAGCCAAAGCCGAAGATGGAAATAAAGGCTGGTGCCGACTGCCGTGGATTCAATTTTCCGATTTAAAGGAGCGTGAAGCGCCGGGCGCGCCGTACGGAGCGCCGGGTGCCGTACGGGGCAGGCCCTGGTGCAATATCATTGACAGACATATATATATTTGCAAGATTGAAAAGATTATATAGAAGAGCATTCTTTGACTGTGAGATCTTTATGCGCACATTAAATTGTCGAATAACTGACTACCTAAATTATGTGAAATTGTAAACTCCTCTAGTCCATTAGACATGTCAGTAAAAATAAATAATAAATTTCCATAAGAAATAGCAACAGAAAATAGTTACAATATATATATAAAAAGGTAAAAACACTGCTCTTAGAAAAGTGCTATTATAGTGTTTCAGAATATTTCAATGAAAAGGATTTAAAATTTTAAGAATTATATACTTAATTGTAAAAAATATGTCGTCCTCTATAAAAAAAACCTATTTGCTGTGCCCTATCAGGGTCCACAATGTACTTACCCTCTTTATGTTACCTTCTTGTTACCATTTGTGGATTGCAATAAAATTGAATTGAATTAAACCTGAGCAATTAATAAAGCAACTTTTTCGATATTTTTACGCGCAACTTATTTACATATTAAGTTTAAAATTACGTGTAGGTATTTTAGAATGATAGGAGTGGTAGGAGCTGGATGCGAGAAGCCAAAAACAGATCTCAGTGGCGTGCACTTGGAGAGGCCTATGTCCAGCAGTGGACTGCGACAGGCTGATGATGATGATGATGATGATGATTTTAGAATGAAACGCTGAGAAACTCAAAATACTTACTATAAAATTGGAATAAACTTTGAATCAAAACTTATGAAAAAAATATCAATTCATTCAATCGTCTTTGAGTAATAACTATGGGTATGTACCCATACTTACTTACGTAAAAAGGAGCGAAGGATAACATTTATAAACTCCTCCTTCTCCATTTTTAAGTCGGTTAAAAATAACCCGATTCAATTTGCAAGAACAATGCTGTTTTCAGTTCTATCTATGGCAATCTGAATGGTGACTGGAACGTGTACCAGATAATATTGAAAGAGCAGATATGCACTTCATGTGATGTGTATCTGTTTGGTTTCAAGTTTCCAATCCAATGGATTGAATTTATGCAACAATGATAATATTGGGATACGATTATTTTTGAACAAAACCCGTTATGTACACTTTTCGGAATTTGGATATATTATGTCGAAACTATTAAACTTTTAGTCAAATATATTAATAAAACAATCACACCAATTATCTAGCCTACGTTAGGTATCATGAAGAACTTGTGTTGGGATACTAGATAACGGATAAACATACTTATATACTTTTTTGTAAATGCATACATAATGTACATATTAAATACCCAGACCAAGACAAATAAACATGTTCATGCACACAAATATTTGTCTTGTCCGGGGATCGAACCCGGGACCTCTGGCGCAGAAGGCGGGGTTAGTATCACTGCGCCACACAGGTCGTCATATAATGCCGTTTCAATTCTTATGAGATTATATTAACATTTAATATCGTGTTGCGACCGCATCATAGCGGACGAACTGGCAGACAGCAGCTAGTATACATACTAAATGTTGGCAGGACTGTCTCACTTCCATACAAGCGGCGCAAAATCCCCGAGATATTTACCTACTATTCTGGAAAACAACCTAATTTCAACCTTTTGCATTGCGTATAGCGTTCATAGTACAATAACTGTCTGCCGTCTCGCGCCGTGTGCGACTAGTCGAGCGAGTGCCAGCCTATTGAGACTAGTCCGGTGACCGGACGCTTGCGTTTATCATACCTAAACTCGGGAGTGAAATTTCTGTAGCTTAAGGTACTAATATATATTCGTGATGTTGGTTGTGAATAAATATGGCATTAAACAGCTGATCTGGCAAAAGGCGTCGGCTTGGTTTAAGCCTTTGAACAAAACACGTCGTCCAAAGTACGACTCCGTCCAAACAAACTTCGGTACTCTTAGAAGTACACGTAGACTTATGAATAAATAGACATGGAAGCAGTTTTTGATAAAAAATCAATTATCATCAGTCATCACACACATACATTGATTTGATCGAGATAGATCAAAAGAACTGCCAATGGGATGGGTCTGCTCTTGTCTGATTGTGTTAAAAGTGTTGAGATATTTATATTTTTGTTTCAATTTTATAAATTCTATGGTACTTATGATGTTTTGAATTGAGAACGTGGCACTCGGCTTGATCGGAATAAATAAAAATAAGTAATGTTCTCCAATTATTGTAATTAAGCCATTATTATTATTTTTTTTTAATTTACTTTTAATACTCTTTATGATTATGACCCAGCTGATGAGTTTTCCAGTAATATTGTAAGTTGCGTCTTATATTAATGCACTTTTATCTTTATTTTTTTTGTTTTTGTCATTGTATTTTTTATATTTTTACACTTTAAAATAAGTACCTGAAGTACGTCATGCTCACTCAAACATTTCTTCGGCGGTGTCGTGTGAGGCGGGTCGTTACGTTCCCTAAAATATGGTTGAGCGAAGCGATGGCTGGTTCATGCGTCATGCTCGTGAACGGGTGCCGCCAGCGGAAATGGGTCTACTTCAATCTGCTTGTCTTAACGTTGTGCTTAGAGCTTAAATATTTTCATCTAAAATAAATTGCTATCGACCTGTATGTACGTCACAACTTGCAGTACAGTAACCTTGTAATGCGAGAAATCTTAAATGTACGATGTTTGACGAGTTTCTTGCCGGTTCTTCTCGTTACAAGGTCTCCCGCCGTAGGGTTTGTGAACCGATGGCGTAGTTTCTTTGACGTTCATAAGTGCTTGTAACAACCTAGACTGAATAAATGATATTGATTTGATTTGATTTGAACGCTTCAAATTGTATGAGAACCTAGCGTGTCGAATTTTTCGTACCTACGATGACGTCACGAGCGAGATTTAGTGATGCGGAAATGTAACTGACTAGCTCTTGCCAGAAAGCAATGCACATTAGTCATTTCCGTTTCTGAGTGACGATATGTGTGTTTTCATGGCAAGGGTCTCAAGCGGACTGACTTAGGTCGTAAAACTTTGACCGTGGATCAAACTTTTACACGCAAGGTAGGTACGCTTTTACCGTCAATCTCGATATAGGTCTGCGGGCATGATGATGTTATTTACAATCGCAGAACTTCCCGGTAGCCCACTTGCCGTGCAAAATCCCTTAAACGACTGTCAGTGGCCGACGTGCTAAGCCTATACGGCTGGGACTGTCCAAATTGAGAGCACCTGAATATCGCCTAAAACTGATCGACGAGAAAATCCGTGGTGTAGTATGATGGCATTGATATATCACATATTACATGCTGATGTTCGAGGACCACCTTACAGTGATCAGCGGGCCTTCCATCATCTATTATTAAATCATCATGTCATACTGCGCTAAGAGATCTCGGTCCCCGGGTCCATCAATCCTTTAGGGTCGCTGTTTGTAATCCATGTCATTTCTTGCCTTTTTTTTTTTTATATGGAGAAATGCTTTTACGCAATGTCATTTCTTGCCTATTTCTAAGTCTATGGAAATGAATAACTTTGCGGCGATGCGGGGCCGTCTGGCATCTTTTAGTTCCCACACAGGGGAAGTTTCACAGCGCTCAAGTGAAATCGCGGTATATGTCATATCTGTGTGTTTGGACATTAATTCGTACTAAGACTATGCGGCCGCCCTAGGCAGGGCCGCTGGGCAGACGAAGTTGCCTAGGATCTGCGCCAACTACAACTGCCAAATTGGGAAAAGGTCGCGCTATCCTATGCGCTATTATGCTAACGTTTCTATGCGAAATATCAGAGCAAACTATGCACATAATTTATATCAACCACCGTGTCATAAAGATATTTATAAAAAAATATCTAAATATGTGCATACAAATTTATAACAAACTCCCTAACAACATTAAATAACTTAATGGTAATATGTTCAAAAGAAACAAAATGGCTGACTGAAAAATGTTTTTATAGTGTAAGAGAATACTTGGATTTTGAAAAATAATTTTGACTATCGTGTAAGTACCATTATAACATTATTAATTTGACCATGAATTTTGACATTTAACATGACATTATAATTTTGTAAGTATAGCATGTACCCCTGGTAAAAATTTGCACGCCTGCTTGCAGGTTAAATACAATTACGAATAACATTTTTTTAAGATCCCTATACAATTGTATTTATGCAAATAAATGATTTGATTGATTGATATCCAGGGAGCAGAGGCGTCTTTTAATGTTGGAGTCCAAGAGTCACTTTGGGGTCACAGCGTCATCGTAGTAGTCTTATTAGAGACTATTCGCACGGTTCCAGTGGCACTCCAAATCCGGGTTTGAAAACCTTGAAGCTCTCTTACTGGTAGGAGAGGTTTTAAAGACTGTGCTGGCAGTACGAAAGTGAAGGAATTTTTACTAGGGTCATTTATGTGTTTTTAGAAGTTTTCCAAAAGCACGTTAAGGCAGAGATGGAAGAGTGGTGCTGATCAACACAAGTGTATTTATTGCTGAAAAGACAGTTCCCGTTCCACCCAGCTGCTGTTGCTGTTACAGTCGATACCACCCACCAATCCAAATTATGCCAGCTTATTTTATTTTATATTTCTGTAATTATAGACATTAACCCCCATATTCTAAGTCGTTCCTCCAAACCTTTTACACTCCACTCAACCTCGTCGTAGGTAAAAGTGGTAGTTTGCGCTAGGCCTAACACGAGTGGCTACGTACTCTTTGGCTCCTCCAGCTAGGCGATTGCGTAAAGTCAATCGTATTCATTTGACAGTTCATATTGTTTCATATTGTATGTCATTCCATACAAATTGCAGCCGATTGAATACTATATGAACTGTCAAATGAATAAGATTACCTTACGCAATCGCACCCCAGGTCCTTACGGAGTTATGACTTAGAATACCGATTTCGAGGAGTATTTCGAAGAGGTTTTCAATGAGGTTTCGTTAAGTCGAGGACGAGTAAGTTTTGGAGGAACGACTTAGAATATGGGTGTAAGTCTTAATTTTACCATTCAAATTCCCGTAATATATTTGTCTCCATTAACTAAAAAAAAATACGAATTACCAAACAAAGCAAAACAAACGAGCATCAGCTCATTGTCTAATCTAATATCCAATCAGGAGACATCGTCTAATCGCTTGGTACAAGGCATCATGTCGTTTCCACAGAACTCCACGTAAAAGCCTCCGATCCTTTCCATAATTTTAACATCTCCGGTGGGCAACCGAGCTTAACATAAAGTGTAAGTACATTGGCTCTTACATTAAAAATCAATGTAAAGACTCCCTATAAAAATCAGCAATGTAGTATCACCATATACCAAACTCTGTTACCCATTGAAGCTATCAGAGCTACAGAATATAGGGGCAGGACCGCCGCCGGGTTATGCCGTCCAGGAGACAAAGGACTGAGTTATTTTTGGAACAATACAGACCCATCTTCAAAGTCCAGAGACAATAGTGCGGCGCGCCAGCCGTTTTGAAACCGAAACTGGAGTTTGCAGCTGCATCCGAAAGCTCCTAAGTCTAAATTACTAACTAACGAAAGTGCAGATGTCTGTATTGTATTATCGTGCTTGAAAGATATATTTGATAACGATCCTACTGTTTTTCTGTGGCTCTCGTGTTTATAATAGTAAAGTACCTACTTTATGATACATTTTAAATAGAAAAATATTGGAAAAAACAACTTGGCTACAAGTGAATTCTCGGATGGGACTCGAACCCACGACCTTTGGAAATCCGGTCCAATGCTCTAACCATAGAGCTACCGAGACTTTAGTTGTTGAATATTCGTAATAAACAAAACATAATTATGACGTCATACTTTCTGCAATTTTTATGAACTTCTGAAATTTTCACGCAAACTGTCTGTCTGTGTTTTTAGATTTTTATTTTTTTATTAACAAGTTTAGAAAAGATGTTGTGTTTTTCGGATTCCCTGAAGTATCGGTAATTTTGAAGACATCCCACGACCACATACTCTAGTCTAGACAACATTGAGATAAAATGACTGTAATAATTTATTTCATTTTATTATTTTATCAAAGTTTCCTTGCATATTTTGCAACTAAACCCAAAATACAATATTTTATCGAGAAATAAGCCGTCAATTTAGAGTTTGAAACATGGCAAGATACCCGAAGCGTATATACCGATACCGTTTTTCAGTACATCTCTAGTGGTAGGCGAACAAAGTCTTGCTGCAGCTAATATATTATGAACGTTATTCTAAGCCAAGTTTGGGACGATAAATTGACGTCAAGACTACAATACAATAAAACTGTGAGAAATTACAAGAAAGAAGCCGTTTCAAAAAGGATCCTTATAATTTCGTTTTATTTTATAAATGGACATTCTATTCTGGAGTATTTGACAAAAAAAATTGATGATACTTTTTGTTAAAGGTTTTTCAGTTGATTGTGCTATGTGTATACAACGTGCTTTTATCGATATAGACAAGGTTTGTTTAAACTAAAATATTAATAAAAACGTATCGAAAAGTTTTTAAAGCTGATAACCAAAAATTTATGAAGTCTAGGCCACGTCTGTGTACAGTATATTTGAAATTGAAATGTTTATTTCAGATTTAAATATATTTATAAATCCAAACAGTACCTAGTGTTAGTAACAATAAAAACTTAAGGCTAGTGTGTTAGTAGAACTTAAAGTGCTCATTCGGTTGAACATGGATGGACATCCAACATTTAAGTATAGGACTGTCCACCCTGTCCGCGATGACCCTCAGGAGAGCGATGGTGCTGCCCCGCACTCGCTCCCAGAGGGAAGCAACTCGTTTGCGCAACACGGCGTGGAAGCCGTCTGTGTTCCAAGCAGCGAACATCCCCGAGGCGCTGCAACGCCACGGCAGCCCCAACAACCCCCTGAAGGCGTTATTGTACTGGACGCGGAGGCACTGAAGGCTTTTTGGTGTAATTGCTCCACAGGTTGCACGTGTACAAAGTCTGACAATATGTTTTAAAAAGAGTGTTTTTTACGTCCCGAGAACAACGTGATTCGCGCGGGGCGCGGTAGCGACGTCGGACGTGTCTTGATTGTTCCTACGTGTATTTAAACGTTACAAAATCGTAAACTTCATCTTATTCTCGAAATAGTGCCTACAGTATTTTCTCCAAATCATCAATAATCGAATTGTGTAACCGGTTTCATCGCAAGTGTTATACTACATACTAATTAATAACTATAAATCTACGTGAATTGTGAATTCTGTGCGGTGCGGTGACAATTTTGTGCATTACAAGTAATATACGGCGAGTTACGAGTGAGCGGTCGTTGACCTTGTGAAACCGATTGAACTGAGCAGTGCAGTGGCCGCCGCAGTGTGTGTGACTTGCTTAAAGCTATTGCTTAATTTGTCGCTTTGGATTGAACGCAGTTAGCGCTTCGCAACTTATGCGCAGGCCGCAGTGTCATACCATCTGAGGGGCCGGAGTTCGAATCTGCCAATCGCATTTTTTTTTTTTTGCTTTATTATTTATTTTTGCGCAATTAACTTATTCTTTATTATTATTGCGCTTTTATAGAAGAAATATCATGAG
Organism: Chrysoteuchia culmella; assembly: GCA_910589605.1. NCBI lineage: Eukaryota > Metazoa > Arthropoda > Insecta > Lepidoptera > Crambidae > Chrysoteuchia > Chrysoteuchia culmella. Next base: position 25,319,564 of record OU342643.1, on the reverse strand, counting down.
CAATAACAAAGTGATTTGTGGTGGATGTCGGCAAATAATACCCGACAGAAGATATTTATCTTGTGGCAGTTGTAAACAATTCTACGATTTGGTGTGCGCAAATATATCGGAACAGCGTTTCTTTAACACGCTCACACAAGAACAAAGAGATGTTTGGAGATGTGTCTTGTGTACAAGTAAGGAACCGAAGTTCGATAATAGTAACACCCCTGTACGTGTTATGGACAGAATCACTGTGCAGCGTGGCGGTGCTGTTGCTAAAAGTCCTGTGGATTTTGATATGTCAGTGGTGGAGCAACCAGAATCCCATGATATGCATACACCACACAATATGACGTTAGAAATGAGCGATTTTCAGTCGTTTGTCTTAGAGATGCGTTCCTTTAGAGATGAAATGCGGACTAATCGTGTTTATATGGAACGCTTTAACGAATCATTGGTTGCTTTAACCGACAGACTGGTCGCTTGTGAGAGTCGAATAGATAAGTTTGACGAGCGACTAAGTAATTTAGAGCGTCGCATTTCAAGTGAAAGAAATACGGATAATTCCCTCACATCAACCATTGATCAATTAAAGTTAGAGCTTAACGAACGCGACCAAGAACTACTGCTAAATGATGTTGAAATTTCATGCATACCGGAGGTGAAGGGGGAGAATCTGTCTCATACTGTCACCGTTTTAGCTAAGAAGCTGGGTATTGAATTAATCGATCAGGATATCGTGAGTACGGAGCTTGTAGGGCGAATTATTGATGCTACTAAGACGTCAGAATCACCCCGACCTCGCCCCATAGTAGTGCGGCTGGCGCGGCGCGCCGTACGCGACCAGCTCCTTCAGGCCGCTCGCGTGCGCCGCGGTGCTACAACCGAGGGCACCAACCTTCTGGGCAAGCCGTGTCGTTTTTATGTGAACGAAAGGCTCACAAAAGCGAATCGACTGCTGTTTCGACGAGCACGTGAGCTTGTGCACCGCCTGAACTGGCGCTATATCTGGACAAAGAACGGCCGAATATACGTAAGGCAGCATCAGGGTTTTGACGCCCCTCGCTCGCGCTTGCGCACAGAGGCCGACTTAAATAGTGTTTTTGGCGATGATGCAGTTGGTTCTAGTCATAGTAGGTAATTTTATTATAGACTGCAAATGTGTCAGAATATATGTCTTGCCTGTTAACTTTGCACGGAAATTGTTTTTATCTTATACTATAGTTTGTGATTTCATTTATTACTTTATTAATTTTGTTTGCCTAATTTTTTTATCTGTAGCTATTATAAAAAAATATAGCACAACATTCAATTACGCGTATAATGTTTCAAATGTTATTACTTTTGAAAAAATTGTTATCTTAATAATGTGCCTTTTGGTATGTGTTACACTGGTCATACTGGTGCAGGATGTTCAATTAATAATTCATTCAATAAATGTTTATATTATGTCTAGTCAACGTCTAGTAATGATTAATAACCTGAATTTTCGATTTCAGTTGTTTTTAATTAATGATATTTTTTTATTCATTCTCAAAGTTATTGTTCTAAGTGGTTTTATATATTTGTCAACTTTGATTTTAATAATTTATTATTTACAACTTTAAATATACTTTATTTACATTAACAAATCTAATTGTACTTTTTATTATTCTATTTATTACCAACTATGTCCTAAATATTTTTTTATTGCTTAAAATATTGATTATATATTTTTTTATTTATAATAATGACGTCTAAAACTAAGTTTCTAAAGTTAGCACTTTACAACGCGGGGTCACTTAACACAGATCACGACAACTTCGTAATAGCGATGAATCGATTTGATGCCGATATAGTAGCTATTAACGAAACTTGGCTGCCCGCCGGTCGGGAGGCGTGTGCGCCTTCTGCACCCGGTTACAGATTTCGGAATGCACCGCGTCCGCGTAGCATGCGTGGGGGAAGGGGAGGCGGAGTTGCTTTTTATGTTAAGCAGGATCTGCGTGTTCGGTTTATAACACATCCTGATGTTGGTATTGAGCAACTGTGGCTATCCACGACAGTAAATGGATTTCGCGTATTAATAGGAACGGCGTATAGGCCACAGTGGCTTAATGTTGACAAATTTATTGATGCTCTGACGGAGTCCATCTCAAGTTTTGCTCAGTATGATTATATAGCTCTTATGGGCGATTTTAACATTAATATGTTTGATGTCGCTAATAATAATAATGCTCAAAAAGTAAATGAGTTATTAAATAGTTTGGATCTTCAGCAGGTCGTAACTGAACCTACTCTCTTCTCCGTAAACGCAAGTACTTTAATCGACCTTGTGTGTACAAACTGCAAAACCCGTGACGTTACCGTGTCTAATATTTCTGGTCCCTTAGGTCACGCAATGATTAATTTGACCGTTCTGTTAAAAAAGGCTAAACCGATAACAAGATATGTTACATACAGACCTATTAAACGAATTAACCCTGATAATTTTAATGAGGATCTTGACGCGATTGATTGGGAGTCAGTTTCAAAGCAGCCGTCTGTGGAGTGCATGGTAGATAGGTTTAATTCACTCATGTTGTCTCTTATGGATAAGCATGCTCCTGTTGTGTCTACGAAAATTAAACCTAATTACAATCTTCCTTGGATAACCGACACGGTCAGGTTTATGATAGATCTGCGAGATGAGGCTCGTGATAAATTCCGTGAATCGAAGTCGAATGTGGACGGGCAGTGCTACAGAGATCTAAAGAATATAGTGATTAAAAGTATTGACAATGAAAAACGAGCATATTATAATCATTTTATTAACTCTAATGTAAAAGATTCTAAAAAATTCTGGAAAAATGTAAAAGAAAAAATATTGGTCAAGCCTGATAAAAGTGAGGGTCTTCCTGATGCTTTGGGTGATGCAGATGTTATCAACGATCACTTTTTAAAAGTCCCAGGAGATGAAAAAGTTCCCATCTCTCAATTAACATATTTCGAATTTCATCGTCATAGCGCGGCAGCGCCCCCGTTCAAACTTGAACCTGTTTCTATGGAAGATGTCGCAAAGTATATATTATCCATAAAATCAAACGCAGTTGGGTGCGATAGTATCAGCAGAGACATGATTCTGCTTTCTCTTCCCCGGACTTTATCTATTATTACGGATATTATCAATAAGTCCTTAGAGTCTGGTGTGGTTCCTCGGCAGTGGAAAGTAGCTTTGGTAACACCTATTCCTAAGGTTGAGCCACCGAACGAACTAAAAGACCTTAGACCTATTAGTATTTTACCGTTTCTCTCGAAAATTTTAGAAAAGGCTATTTACAAACAACTGAGTGATTATATCGAAACTTATAACATATTACCATCCTTTCAGTCTGGTTTTCGAAAGAAACGAGGTACCGTAACAGCGCTACTTGATGTAACTGATAATATACTGGCGGATCAGGATGCGGGGCGGGCCACTGTGCTGACACTTCTTGATTTTTCTCGTGCGTTTGATAGTCTGAGCGTTCCGTTATTATTATCTAAACTTTCATTCTATGGTGTCGATCCTCATGCATTACGACTCTTTGACAGTTACCTTAGTGAACGTTATCAGTCTGTCAAACTCCGGAGAGCAGATGGCTCACTTTTAATGTCGCAACCTAGGTTAGTTAACCGTGGTGTCCCGCAAGGCTCCATTCTTGGACCTCTATTATTTATTATTTACAGTGCAGACCTTCCTTCTGTAATTAGGCATTGCCGGTTTCATTGCTACGCTGATGATGTTCAGCTTTACACATCAGCTGCCCCGGATAAAATATCTGATGCTCTGCGCAATGTAAATGTAGATCTGGATGCTATAGCCGTATGGTCGACCAATAACGCTCTCGTTCTAAACCCAACAAAATCAAAGTTTATGATTTTAGGTTCACAAAAACAGACTGAACGTATTCATAATTGTAATCCCAAACTTCAAATTCTAGGTTCTGATGTTGAGTGTGTGAAGCAAGCCAGGAACCTGGGTATACTATTTGATGATAGGTTGCGCTTCGAGAATCATGTTTTGAGTTTGGTCAAAAGTTGCTTTTATAGGTTGAAAATCCTCTATAAGATTCGGAATTATCTCTCTGAAAAATCGCGTATCGCCTTATGTGAGTCACTGATTCTATCGGTACTCAATTATGGCGATTTAGTGTATGGCCCCCGTTTATTGTCCGGAGATCCAAAAGGATGATACAGCGTGTTCAGAATGCTTGTGGCCGATTTTGTTTTAACATCCCTCCTCGTACACACGTGTCTCCCTTTTTAAATAAAGCCTCTATCCTTAATATGGAGTCACGCAGACGGTTGCATCTGGCGATTTTAATGTTTGACCTTATGAAATTTAAAAACCCAGAGTATTTGTACGATAAGCTGAATTTTCGCAAATTTCACACACAGTATGGGTCAGGCGATGGCAGGTCAATTCGCCCTCTATTGGCATTTCACGTGCATAGGACTGTGGCTTTTACAGGTAGTTTCCGCTACCAGGCGACTAAGTGCTGGAACAATATACCGCCCCCAATGAGGCAATTAACATCAAAATATACATTCAAAAACAATATTAAAATAGCACTATTGGAACTACAAAATCTAAGTACGCAAAAATAGTCGACTGGTTGCAGGTTCTGGTGATGATGGAATTTTAGTTTAATTTTAATGAGATTGAATTTTTTGCATATTATTAATTTAATAGAATTTATTAATTTTGAACTGATATTAATTTTATGATTTATTAGATTTTAGACTCACTTTCAATTAATTTATTCAAGGCATGATAATATATTTTATTTATATTATATTAATCGCTTAAATTTTTTTGTATTAAAAATTATTTTATTATTTATGATTATTTGCTGCACCTATTTTATTTTATTTGAAATGCAAAATTAAAATGTTAGTATCTTTTTAAATTAATAACAGGGCGTCCGATTTTGTTAATGCGTCTCTCGCGTTTTTCTACGGGTGAAAGCTGAAAACCAGTGTTTTGTTCCTTCGGGGGCAAAAATATACGCTGAGCTTTTGCCTCTTTGCATCGCTATGATATAGGTACTTATGAAATTAAACAATAGTTTGATTTCATGGGTAGGTCTCTATACGAACCTATGTGCCCGCTTATTTTTGTTAGTCTGTAAGTAGGTTGTTTATTTTTCTTTTCTTTTATTTTGTTTATGTGCATGTATGTTTGTGATGCGAATAAATGATTTTATCTATCTATCTATCTAACGTGCAAACCTGCGCGATAGCATATTATCCCTCACCGCCAGCGCCCTGCGCTCTCTTTCCAAGTCGACATCATCCTTCAGATTATTTTCCGTGACCCAATGACCCAAATATTTAAATTGTGTAACGATCCGAAGAGGAGAGTCGTATAGAGTTATTTGAGGAACTGAGTATGCTTCAATACTTTATCCGTTCGTTACATAGTATTATATAATTACTTAATGGTATTTATTACTTAAGTATGTTTATATATACTTATTATGTTGTATGTTTATGTATTGTATTAATAGCGTTTATGCATTATTAAGCGTAACTATTCTGTATGTAGAACACCATAAACTACCCAATTCTACTCAGGTTTTAATCCAGCTCAACTTTATGGTTGCCTGGAAGAAATTGCTTTTTAGCGATAAGGCCGCCAATTATTCTTCTTTTAAAAAAATACTTTTGTAAACTATCATGGTGTACAATAAAGAATATTTTATCTTTATCTTTATGTTTTAGTACCGGCTTTGAACCAAAATCTCACTCTTTTTAACGTTGTATTTGAGTCCATGTGTCACTGCATATCTTTCGCATATTCCGAGCAATATCTTTAAGGCGTTGACTGAGGGGCTCAGCAGCACCATATCATCAGCATAGCTTATATTATTTACGTAACAACCATCTACAGAACAGCCGACCCCGGCGCTGCTAAGCTTCTCAATCAACCCAAGTCAATCAAGTATACCAAAAGATAGTTAAAAACACGACAAACCGTTTTTATTTATATTATTTTTTAAATCGCTTTGTTTTCTAGAAGTAACAATAAATATAATGCAAAATCACATATAAACACATCATGGCGGAAGATGTCATTTTGTCAATGTCACTGTCAGTCAATAGAAGGAGTTTCACCCGAGTTCTTTTCGTAATAACACGTGTTGTGAGGCTCCATTTTTAACTCAAACTACCGTACAATTTCTATAAATAGTAGAAAATAGTTAGAAAATATATTTACTTGACATTAGCAAAATTTGCGAATTTATCGAAAGCAAGCCATTAATTAAGAAAGAAGAAGAAGTCAATAGAATTACAGTCGAACACAGAGTAGAACCCAATGACAGTGACACTGACAATGTACGGTGCAATGACCGAACATTTCACGCGGTCAGCATTTTACGCCGAGTTCTTTTCGCAATAACACGTGTCGTGAGGCTCCATTTTTAACTCAAACTACCGTACAATTTCTATATATTACAAAATATATTTACTTGACATTGGCAAAATTCGCGTATTTAACGCGAGCACGCCATTAATTAAGAAAGAAAAAGAAGCATTTTACGCCCGCCGCGACAATTTTGTAATAGTTTAATTTTAGTTCACATTAAGCAAACAATATCGTGTACTCATAAATCATAATCATTCTTTGGCGCAGGTGTACATAGACGTGGCTCAAATTTGACTTACATTTTTAACCGACTTCAAAAAAGGAAGAAATTCTCCATTCGACGGTATTTTTTTTTTATTTTTTTTTTGTATGTTCTACCATAACTTCTCCAGTTGTTAACAGATTTTTATAATTCTTTTTTTATCTGAAAGAAAATGGTTTATGTGTGGTCCCATATAATTTTTACGAAGATCTGGCTAGTAGTTTTTTCATAATCTTAAAAATATCAATCACCTTTTGGCAAGTAGTCGTTTACCTAGATGACATTGTTGTGTATGGGCTGATTTTTAGTAAGTAACGGCACAATATGATGTAACTAAAAAATCTGAAATAAAACATTTTATAAAAAAAAATTCAAACCGACTTCAAAAAGTAAAAAATAAAACTTTTGGAGTCGGTGCTAGCTAGCTAAGGCCAAAAAAATATATAGTTAATAGAAGTGCAATGTAGAATGCACCGACTCCAAAAGTTTGAATTTTTACTTTTTGAAGTCGGTTTGAATTTTTTTTTTTTTTTAATGTTTTTAATAACCAATTATGACTAGAGAAATGTCGCGTAAATGAAGTGTAAGAGTGGCCCCTTATTTATCCTGTGGTATTACATTGACCACCAACAAGATGGACACAGCTACTTTCTTAACAGTCCAAATGAGACCTTTTATTAGTACACCGGTCATTTACGAGGGTATTAATTAGAAGTGTCCCCAAAGACATCCTGTCTAATTGAGATGTGGGCCGGGGCCGGGTCCGACCCAACCCGATGGAATGCTCAAGGAGATTATGACTTTTTAATAAGCATTACGGGTGGAAGAACTTGCACAACGTTTTATGAAACATGGGCTTTTCTATTTTTCTTTATTGATATTTCCTTTGAGGTATGATATTAGATATTCTTTTGTTTTAAGTATTTTTCAGAATCAGACATATCTATGTTTAAAAAAATATATATTAATACAGCTCTCTTCCGTAAAAGTAAGTTAGCTATTTATGATGTTCGTGTACAACGTAACAAAAAGATAGGTTTGATTTGGTATGCTTTATTGAAATACTTGTTTTTAGAAAAGCATTTTCTTCAGTTAATTTAATTATTTTATGGTAAATTTTAAATAGAAAAATATTGGAAAAAATTAACTCGGCCACAAGTGAATTCTCAGACGGGAAACGAACCCGCGACCTTTGGAAATCCGGTCCAATGCTCTATCCGCTGAACTATCGAGACTTGCGAACCACCGTCGAAATTCTCCAATACTTTTATATTTTTAATACGCTGTAGGCCAGCGTTGTTACACCAATGCTAGAAATATCCTTGCATTCGAAAGAAACATCTTTTCAGGTGTTTAACGATCGATTAAGATGCAACTGCCAATAATTTATGATTTTGTAATTTTTGCCTGTTAATTTGATTTGATTTTGTAATTACACTTTGTGAATTCTCAGACGGGAATTCACTTGTGGCCGAGTTAATTTTTTTCCAATATTTTTCTATTTAAAATTTACCATAAGTATAAAAATAGCATTGAAAAATGCAAAAATTACAAAATAATTAATTATTTTACTTTTATAGATTTAAATTAAGAACCTTTGATACAATTAGTCGTTACGGCGTAAATCCTTATTTCACTATGAAACTAAAAATATCTAACTTAATTCCTCAAGAAAACCATTCAAAGTACGCTGCCCGATAGCCCGCAAATAAACTACTCTACACGACACGTGTTTCGCCCCCGCACGGAGCATCCTCAGGAGTTGTGTGACTGTGCAATACCAAGCTAGGAATTTGGTTTGTGCACATACCTGTGTATCTTGTACCTATGTTTTACTACCACAGTTTTAAGACTCAACTTTATGACTATCTTGTACGGCGTGTATGTGATGAATCACCTACTGAAATAATATAAACGAAAATATATTTGTGGAAACTCCCCAGCACAACCCTGCGATAATAATCTTATTATATACAGCTTTTAGATGACTACGTAAGCTCCTTACGTCGAATTGGCTAATAAATTAATGAATTATTTATTTACTTATTACCTTAATAAATATCAATAATAATTTGTCGTTTTCCTTGGTCTGGACGAAATACATTTATTTTTCAAAAGGTTCACGACACGTTTTATAATGACCTACATACGGTTCTGTTGTTGTGAGATTTAGATTGTTTAGGTATAATTAGTATTGATCATCACCATTTTCAGCATATCGTCAATTCTATAAGGATCAATTTTCCCTAAATGAAGTCCTAACAACGTGCTCTCAATTCTTTAACACTAGAGTGCACGCGCGTTCTACTATAGTAGAGCGCGGTCATAAAATCATTCGTAACTTTATAGATTATCACGCAATCAAGATGTGCGGTAAGCCTAGTCTATGACATAGTGCGTCAAATAAGCATCAACACTCCCTCCTACGATAGTACCTGTCGCGGCAATATAACACTAAAACTCTGGTTCTACTATAGTAGTACGCGCGACCACTGATGTCACACAAAAAAGGTGTAAATATTGTATCAAAAAATGTATGAAGTAAATTAAATTTGGCAATATCTAGCCTATACTTCATTATTAAGCTGCTTAATAAAGGTAAAGCAAAAACATAACACATAAAAAAACTGATCTCGCAGCTGCGTCAATAGGAAGCAGGATGGGTTTGTGAAACCCGTCACTGATTTACAATTGGCTCCTTTGTTTTTTTTTTGTCATCTGATAATATTTTTTATTATAAAATATGTAATACGAGTCATGACATATAAATGTTGAAGATTGGGAAATCTTTCAGGAATCTATTGTTGCGTCATGTCTATTGATAAAGAAATATGTTTACACGTTAACAAAAAGGTTCGTAATATCACCTTATTTTATATTTATTTCGTTATTTAAATCTGTTTTTACGGCTTTTTTATGAATGACTGTGAGACTCTTATCCTTCATCATACCTGATGTTAAGTATTGATAAGGCTGAAGATGGAAGCGAGCCTCTCCCGGAATCCTCAATCACAGCTCCTCAGAACTGGCTATCTTATATCTAGCTACCGGAACACAACAATGCTGAAAACATTGTTGTTATAGCGTCAGGCTTATATAAGATGGTGGTAGCTAGCCAGGCGGACTTACAACAAGTCCTACCACCAACTAAACCGAATATAATGCGTACCCCCGCTGGGAATTGAGCCCGGGACCCCTGGGTCAAATATCGTTGGTTGTACCGCTAAACCACAGAGGCGGGTAAAACGGCTGCCACCCACTCCACGAGACGAGTGAATATAGTGCTATTAAAAAAAACAGTAAATCTGATTAGTTTTTTAACTTTCTTTTTGATTTTCTTTTTACTTTTAAAGGCGTTCGTGAGAAACTCATCTGTAGGATTCAAATATTTATGTTGCAAGGATTGAAATTCCGTGTAAATTTTTTACATCTTTGTTTGTTATTCCTCAGTTCTCGGGAACTCGCGATGTCTTCATCAAAAACCTGTAAAAGGTAAGTGGCAAGCACGCTCTGACCATTCCGTTTTCTAGGGGCCTTTGTATAAGGTAAAAGATTTCTTTGTTTGTAGTTTCTGTGATTTGTTAAAAAAACGACTATGTGACTTTAAACAAAAAATATGTTAAAAAAATATATTTTTATAAAAAAATGAAAATCGACTTCAAAAAACTAAAAAGCAAAAGCCTTTTAGAGTCGGTGCCAGCCAATGCATTCTAATTTTCGGTCCTACTCTTTTATTTTTCTTGACTTGGCTGGCACCGACTCCAAAAGGCTTATTTTTGCTTTTTAGTTTTTTTGTCGGTTTTCATATTTTTATAAAAAGTTTTTTTTATTTTACAATGTTTAAAGGTAGAAGTCCCGTGCCCACACATAATAATAACGTTACATCAACTGCTCATTCGGGATTTAACAAAATGCTGCTTTGCCCGGACGCTAATTATTGAGGAGTTCCATAAAAATCAAAATCAAAAATCAATATCATTTATTCAGTCTAGGCTGTTACAAGCACTTATGAACGTCAAAGAAGCTACGCCATCGGTTCACAAACTCTACGGCGGGAGACCTTGTAACGAGAAGAACCGGCAAGAAACTCGTCAAGGGCTATTTTTTTCTCCCTGTTTTATTTCATACAGAGTCGTCAAATTGAAAAGTGAGCTTAACATATCAGTAAGGTCAATTTCCATCACAAAAGAAAATACTAATTATAATATTACATTTTATGGTTATTCTAACCGTAAACAATTTTCAACTCGTAAGGAAGGACTTACATTTAACATTTCTAGCATTACAAGGTTACTGTAGGTACTGCAAGTTGTGACGTACATACAGGTCGATAGCAATTTATTTTAGATGATGATATTAAAGTAATCGTATCGCTTCCGTGAAATGCTAAGTATTTATTTAATATTTCCGATGACCATTTGTGGTCTTTATCATCAGATCCAGTTTCTTATGAGCAACGGGGTAACTCTTAGCCTTTATCATACCTGATGATAAGTATTGATAAAGCTGAAGATGGAGGCAAGCCTCTCCCGGAATCCTCAATCACTGAGGAACTGGCTATCTAATCTTTAACTTCACACTTCATTAACACTTCACCAAATGGTGCTTTTCGGATGCAAATTATACAAGATACTTAAGAAAACACCAAAATCGATAGTGGTGTGCCTGTAAAATTTGAAGAGTTCCCTCGATTTCTCCAGTATCCCATCATCAGATCCTATCTTAACAACAATAGGACCAACTTGTTAGAATACCCTTTCAAACAAAAAATAATAATTACCCAAATCGGTTCATCAATGATCGTGTACTGAGGTAAGAAACATAAAAAAATTACATACGACCGAATTGATAACCTCCTCCTTTTTTTAAATCGGTTAAAAAATCTTGGCCCATGTTTTTTCTAGTATACTTTCTTGTTTAAAATCACATAAATAACTTTTTTTTAATTTAGCATTGTAAAATGCAAAAATTCAAAAATCATAAATTATTGGCAGTTGCATCTTAATCGATCGTTAAACACCTGAAAAGATCTTTCTTACGAATGCAAGGATATTCCTAGCATTGATGTGACAACGCTGGCCTACAGCGTATTAAAAATATAAAAGTATTGGAGAATTTTATTCCAATGTTGTCTAGACTAGAGTATGTGGTCTTGGGATGACTTCAAAATTACCGATACTTCAGGGAATCCGAAAAAACACAACATCTTTTCTAAACTTGTTAAAACTTGTCAAACACAGACAGACAGTTTGCGTGAAAATTTCAGAAGTTCATAAAAATTGCAGAAAGTATTTTGTTTATTACTAATATTCAACAACTAAAGTCTCGGTAGCTCAGCGGTTAGAGCATTGGACCGGATTTCCAAAGGTCGCGGGTTCGATTCCCGTCTGAGAATTCACTTGTGGCCGAGTTTACCATAAGTTACGAAAATTTACCATAAGTTAAAAAAAGAAGTTATAAAAGAGGATCAAGGTAAATTCACTACAAACAGTGATTGGAACCAATCTAGTGAATCTTTAAATATATTTTCATGTCGTAAGCTTTTTCATATATTTTCTTAATTTCAAATTAACTGTATTAAAGCTGTCATGTATCAGGCAACACTTCCCACAAAACACAAGAATCTCCATCTTTTATTCTATAATAACTTCTTAATAATTTGTAAGTTATACTTTCTAAGAATAAGAAACACAATAAACTCCTTACAATTCGTTTAAGAACCCAAAAGCAAGGGCCGGTTCCACTTCGCCAGTTTTAAGTTTACAGCCGCCGTAACGAGCGCCGTTACCGAAGGCTCCGGCGTCGTAAACCGGTTTCATGGGTTGTTGTTTTACAGTGGCTCCGACAATAAAACAACGCGGGGTTGCATTACGTCAGTCAGCGGATGGAGTGGAGCCGGGCCGCGAATGCTGATGTGCGTTTGGCGTCGTAACCGGGATTTTAACGAGGCGTTAGGTAACTATATGAAATTTGAGCTGTGGTTGAGGTTGGAGCATTGTTGTGTGTTGGAAGTAACGAAGAACACTCAAAATCCGTAAAAATACTCTATGAAAGATAGAGTTACTCATTAGATTTATTCAAATTTTCATGTATTTATGAGTTTTCTTCTGCAAGTTAATTGAATAACTGAGACTAGCAGATTTTTTTCTTTTACTTCTTTACTGTATTTACAGTTTTTGCTTTAGTAATAAAACTAAAACAAATTCGACGACAACAACAAGTTCCGGCGATCTGTTTGACGCAGAGGTTCTAAACCCGCTTTCTGCGCCAGAGGTCCCCCGGAACGATCCCCGGACAAGACAAATATGTTGTGTGCATGAAGACGTCTATTTGTCGTGGTCTGGTGTTTAATATGTATATTATTTATGTATTTACAAAAAAGTGTTTAAGTTTATCCGTTAATCTAGTATCAATATCACAAGTTCTTCGTGAAACTTAACTTATAATTAATGTGATTGTGTGCAATTAATTATTTATTACTTATGGTAAATTTTAAATAGAAAATTATTGGAAAAAATTAACTCGGCCACAAGTGAATTCTCAGACGGGAATCGAAGTCCCGGTAGCTCAGCGGTTAGAGCATTGGACCAGATTTCCAAAGGTCGCGGGTTCGATTCCCGTCTGAGAATTCACTTGTGGCCGAGTTAATTTTTTCCAATATTTTTCTATTTAAAATTTACCATAAGTATAAAAATAGCATTGAAAAATGCAAAAATTACAAAATCATTAATTATTTATTTATTATTTTAAATCGATGTAAATTGGACATTATGGGATAGTGCGAGTTTGAACAATATGAAAGAAGGCGAGGACACAGGACGACGATAAACTTAGAGGATTATACGAAGCACTCCTGAGTATTATACTCCACGTCATTCTGTCTTCTAGGATAAATCATAAAGAATTATTTCACACATTCATTTATTCATGGTGCAATGACCCCAGCAAAAAGCTATGCTAGTTGTACATTTGTACACATCTGGAAATCCATGACAGGTGTAATACTTAAATGATGATAACGCCCAACATCCGTGCAATCACATAGAAACACTAAACAACCTTGTCACATTACTAGGAATGACATTTGTGGACATAGAGAGCTTTGTTTCCGTGTGCGTCAATGCGATAAGGTTGTAAAGTGTATACATGTCATTGCACGTTACTGTATCTATGACACAACAGCAAATATTTTTATGTAAAAAAGTTAACTCCAGACGATAACAAATAACGTTCACATGAACTCAGAACGTTGTTCAACGCAAAACATGGCTTAATAGTGTTGCGCGAATGAAGTGTAGTGTCGCGTCAATACGTCACTCGCGGCGTGACGCGAAGTGACGCCGCGATAACTGAGCGCGGTGACCACGGGTTAGAAAGCCAGACTATATGGACACCATATAAAGTGTATGATATTGGGTGTTGGAATTTGATTCCTTACTGGACCTTATTTATATTGTCGCGCGAATGAAGTGTAGTGTCGCGTCAATACGTCACCCGCGGCGTGACGCGAAGTGACGCCGCGATAACTGAGCGCGGTGACCACTGGTTAGAAAACCAGACTATATGGACACCATATAAAGTGTATGATATTGGGTGTTGGAATTTGATTCCTTACTGGACCTTATTTATATTGTCGCGCGAATCAAGTGTAGTGTCTCGTCAATACGTCACCCGTGGCATGACGCGAAGTGACGCCGCGATAACTGAGCGCGGTGACCACGGGTTAGAAAACCAGACTATATGGACACCATATAAAGTGTATGATATTGGGTGTTGGAATTTGATTCCTTACTGGACCTTATTTATATTGTCGCGCGAATGAAGTGTAGTGTCGCCTCAATACGTCACCCGTGGCATGACGCGAAGTGACGGCGCACTAACTGTGCGCGGTGACTACGAGTTATAGAACAAGTCTACAGGAAGAGTAGGATCTTAGTACCTTCCAAGCCTAAAGAATGGAACCAAAATTGATGTACTTTTTAACAGAGATAAATAATAAATGGTGAAGGACGTAACGTTACTGTATGTGGCGAAACTTTTAATTGACTAACGGCCGGTTTCAGTTATCTATCCCTAACAAGTTGTTATTTTGGGTTATTTTAGGCTGATTAACAAAAATATCTAGGCGACAAAACTCTAGTAAGGTTAGAGTTCGGCTATCTCTTACTGGTAACGGTTATTGTAACCGACCGTTAGGAGTACAACTTAATTCAACGCGGGTGAAGTTGCGATTGAAACCCTTATTGCAAGATTACAGATAAAAAGCAATAGGAAGCCTTTATTTATCATACAGTTTCCTAATTTAATCCATTAATTGTCATTGCATAGTGGACTATAGGTCTAAGATGAGCACCGCGACAAAAGTCTCTCGACGCTTATGTCGCGTAAGACTGCCTGTCCCGCTCACATCGTACTGATATGAGCTCTCGGACATCGCGAGATAAATTTCGACAAATAGTCGCGGAGCTCATCTTAGCCCTGCTGGACACTATGAAGTTTTGTAAAAGACTTCAGAAAATGCAAACACGGTTCAAATTAAGATAGACACAGTGTAGTAGGAAATGCAATATATCAATGTATCATTAGAATGGCTTTTCAACTTTCGCCAAAGCAGATAAAGAAATCTTTCTGGCCCATGATCAAAAAACGAATAACGTCGCAAATAATTGACAAGTTCATACCTAAATCTTAATACGAAAAATCCCCCCTCCATCTGTCACCAACCACCAAGTATGCAGAAAAACACGTCACAAGGAATGATATGATTTTCCGCAATTTCACAAAAACATATTCACCCCACCCTGTATAACGAAGTGTCGCGAGAGATTTATGGGGCTGCGGTGATTTGGCAGCCGGTGTCACCCTCTGGGGTAATTTGACCTCTATTGTCAAGTCGTAAAGTCTAGATTGTGTTGGCATATGTTAAGAAAGGTGCCTTGATATGTTCAATGCAGCCAAAACACTCATTGTGGGTAATGATCGGACATTTCTGCTAATAATCATTCAGTTGCAGTCATCATCATCTTCATCAGCTACCAAGCTTCAATCAGTCAAGTTTCAAAATATGCTTATAAGCCAGTTATAAGCACACCCTAGTTTCTTCGCGCACTCATAATTGAAATAAAATAACTTTTGGGGGTTTTAAGGGCACCGAAACATGTATTTGGTACTATATTTTTAAGTTTTTTGCGTTTTCTGGTTTCCTGTTGTTTAAAATGCACTTAGAATCCGCAAAAGTTGTTTCGATCATCTGCTGAATCGCTATTCTTCAGTTGATAAAATAATTCGTATCATTTCGTATATGCGACGATTGCTTCCCAGTGTAAGGAATCGTAATCTCGGTGTCATCCCCACTGAAATCGAAAACTATAATTCATTACTTTTAATCGTTAGACATGTTCAATCGACAGAGTTCGTTGAAGTTATTTAACGGTTCAAATCTAAACAACTATTACCTAAACCTTTTCGAAAATTTAATCCATTTCTTGACGACGAGAGTGTCCTCAGGTTGGAGGATCGGATCTCTTATGCTGGGATTGAATACGAACCAAAACATCCAGCCCTATTGCCTTGCGCGCGTCCCTTTACGTCAAAACTAATCGAATCCGTAAATAGTCAGCATTGTCATACTGATCAAAACATGACTTACTACTTAATTCTACAACGATTTTGGGTATTTTCAGCAAAACGAGCCAGTCGCAAGTGTTTGTCAAAATGCTTCCGTTGTTACTGGACCCATCCCAAACCGCTGGAATCGTAAATGGGTGATCCTACCGTGTTAATCAAATCAAGCCATTTTCGGTGGTAGATGTCGACTTCGGTGGACCATTTCGTATCAAAGTTAGTCATCATTGAGGCGTCAAGATCGACAAGGCATATCTATGGCTGTTTGTACAGCCGTCCACCTCGAGGTCGTGTCGACTCATTCTACAGGAATTGTATTGCAGCGTTGCGCAGATTCGTTGGTCGACGCCATTGACTTATATATTACTAATCATTGGTCGACGCAGTCTTTGTAACGTTATATCGTCTGATAAACCGGAAATGAATAAAGGATGCTAGTTTTTGATTGATTTCGGCTCTACCAAACTCTATTACCGTTTAACATCGAATTCAGATTGTGGCAAGATAGAATCAAAATCGAATTCCGCGTTCGAATCAAATTCGAGGGTAAACCTCTGTAGACTTAGGTCTGTTCATCTCAGGATCCAAAAGTCTAATAGCAGCACAATATTATTTTGGATTGTTGCTGAAACTGTTCAAGTATCAGTTACAATAATTAAATTAAAACATAACTCCGTCTGTGCATTTATAAAAGTTTGTTGTTTTTATTTGTTGAAAACAATATCCTTTTTTCTGAAAACTGACAGTGACAGCTTGTCATATGAAAACAAAATTATATTGAGTCTTGAGATGGTCAGTTCAGAAATTGATTTCTCTTTTGGAGATATACTTTATTGTGTACAAATTGTTAAGTCATTGATGTAATTACTTGGTTCGTAGAGTGTACTCGTACAGGCCATGCCATTATACCAGCGCTGTTGTGGTGTGACGATTACTGCGCCGCCACAATGGCATAATGCTGAGGCAGAGTCCTGATTGGCCCGTCTCACCACAAATTTCATTTATATTGTAATTAGGTTAAGTATATATTTGTTTGTTACGATCGTCTTATTTAGTCCGGTTAAAAAAACTTTTCCATTACATTTTTTCCTTTTTTGCTTTACTTTTTAATTTTTGTGTTCAATATGTCATTGTGTGTGTATGTCATTGATATGTCAATAAAAGATTTTCTATTCTATTATATTCTAATAGTAGTGAGAGCAGGCCATTGTAAAAGTTCAAATTCTCTTGCTGGTGGCAATGATGTTAGCTTTGTGAGTACATTTTACGAAATTCTCGTGATTTCAAGAGTCCTCAATTAATCAAGCTACTTTATTACGCACTCGTTCGCAGCAAACTCGAAGCTGGTAGTTCTGTCTGGCACCCCCATGAAAGCACATACACTTTGATGATCGAGAAAGTACAAAAGGCATTTCTTAGGTAATTAAATAAATAAATAAAAATAAATTTTATTTTCTCATCACAAACTTATCATTGAAATAAAGTTATTTACAAAACAGGAACAAGGAATCTAAGTTTGTGAGAGGTAATTATATAAGCGCAAGTATTCATACTAAACCCCGGTTATATCCGACCTTATTTCTTCTAGGCACTCTTGGCTTGAACTCTCTTAGAACACGCAGAGCAACAAACCAAATTTTATAATGTTTAAAGGTTCTGCGGGGCAGTATTGACAACAATGAGCTGCACAACCAACTGTGCCAACTATGTATATGTGCCCGAACGGTACACACGACGCCGGCGCCGTGCCGGGTGACCCCGCCACTTGTTCGTGACACCGCCACACGCACAGTGGCGCGTGCACAGTCTCCTCTCTGCCGCATATTGACAGATATTAATAAATTCCTAGCTGACCAGCCTGAGTGATGTATTTATGGATGAATTGAGATTTATCTCAAGAGTTTGCTTACAATTTTGTGAGAAATCTGAACCCAAATCCAAGTGTGTAATATTGATTTTGTATTATTATATTTATTTCTGTATTATCATTTCTGTTGTGTACTAGTTAGTGGCACTATTTGCCGTTGTAATTAGATAAATAAATAAATAAATAAATAGAACATAATAAATAATAAATAAACAAACTTGCCGGTTCTATCTTTGATACGAACTTGCGCAGTAGCGAGAATAACCTGCTTATTGCTTACAGTAACTTTGATTGTTGTGATCTGAGTAGCTTCTTCATCACTCTTTAGGACAGGATCTTCAGCTTCTTCGGTTGTCAAATGCTTCGTGATTATGTTCTGATCATGCAAGAGCGTATGATGTTTATAGATCAATTCCAAATCTTACATGCTGTTTTCTGTCTGAATTGCTTGATCGAATGCCCCTTAACGAAACAATTAAAGCATAGGCCATTATCCTAGATAATGGTTTATGCTATGCTTTAATAGTCTTCGTTGTTCAATATCTAATTGTAAAATCTCAGCGCAGAGGCAAATGTAATGACTTTCTTTACAGTATGAACATTTTAAATTTGTTTCGGTATTGACGGCTTTAAAACTTTTGTTCTTTATCGGTTGAGCATTTTGAGGTTGAAACTGTTTCTTGTCTTTTCTAACAGTCTGAACTATATCCATTGCTCTATATCTTCCTTCCAAAAACTGAACTAACTGCTCGAACGATGGTAAAGTGTTTGAAGATCCCAGTGACTGTTCCCTCTTGTGAGTGTCGATGTCCATCTTGGATACAACAACATGGACAAGCCATGGGTCCCAGCTTTTTGTTTCCACTTCCAAATTGCGTAGGCTATGGATACATTCCTTTGTGGTGCTAATAAAGTCCTTTATTCCTCAAAAACACTCAAAAGCAAGTTTCTTCTGCGTTAGGAATAGATTAAAAATAGTATATACCATCACCCTTTTGTTGCTATATTTATCAAATTAGCCTTCCGCCCGCGACTTCGTCCGGGAGGAATTAGGTTATCGCGCGGATTTAGGTGTCGCGTGGTGGTGCCAATTAGTCGTCTCAGCCACATAACACCCATTGCTTCGTAAAGGCCTCGCCCAAGGATCTCCACGACGATCGGTCCTGCGCTGCCCGCATTCAGCGGCTTTCTGCAACCTTCACCAGATCGTCGGTCCACCTTGTCGGGAGCCTACTCACGGAACGTCGGTCAGTGCGCAGTCGCCATACCAGAACCTTTTCGCCCCAACGCTTTCGATTCTTCTCGCTATGAGTCCCGCCCACTGCCATTTCAGCTGAGCAATCCTTGGTGCGATGTCGGTTGCTTTAGTTTTCCTACGGATCTCCTCATATCCCTCTTCGAGCATAGCCATCTCCATTGCACTTAAACTGGATATCAAATAGTGGTGTTTCTGGAGCTCTATTTTTGATTCACTCGTCTCGAGGTTTCTACTGATTTTCGTGCGACGTTAGAGTTTCCGTGTTTTCCGTACCTCCGTAATAGCTACCTTGCATGTATATACATAGCTTCGCTTTTCGCCTGTAGTACCGCCTCCCAACACGGCGCGCGAGGGGTAAAGCGAAAAGCGTGCTATGTCTACGCTTGCAAGGTCGCTAATCGACTGATCGACACCTCGTTCGCCTCTCCACTCGCGCGACGAGTGATTCAAAAATAGAGGTCCAGGACGTTACTATAAGCAAAGTAAATAAATCTTTGAAATAAATCCAGTTGCGAAAATTTCCAGTGAAAATAAGAAGGTTAATTGACGGCAATCGAACTTGTGATACAACAGCGGAGATTTCTTGTGACATAGAAGTAGATGGTTTCGAAAAAGTTTGAGCATGTCAAGATTTCTTCTTGCAAACATGTTTTGAATTCTAGGTAAAGATTGTGAATGTTAGTGTGGCATTCTTTTATCTTCTTTTTTAAATCGGTAGTATTTTTATTTCGTGTTTAAGTAAAGGAGCGTATTCATCGGAGAATTTAATAAAATTGTTTTTTCAAAATCTCTTTCCTGGTATTCAAATATGACAGCTTGTATCATTGACTTTTATATTACTAAATTATTGGCTTGTATCGTTTTCTCAGTCTTCTTAAAATTTAAAATAAAACTTATACTATTTATACTTATGACAAATATTAAATAGAAAAATAATTGAAAAAATTAACTCGGCCACAAGTGATTTCTCAGATGGGAATCGAACCCACGACCTTTGGAAATCCGGTCCATTGCTCTAACCGCTGAGCTACCGCGACTTGCGAACCACCGTCGAAATTCTCCAATACTTTTATAATGTACTATTTAGTTGATTATCTAACTCTGTTGCTAACAGATTTTATTGAAATTTATTGAAAGTGCAGTTACATTGCTGCTTTAGTAAGATAGCTGTCACATTGATTTTTACTTAAGCAGCAATGTGACTGCACTTTCAATCAAACGTTGATAGAAACAAGTTACATAATCAGGGGGCGGAAATAACTAAATATTTTCACTGAATTAAACGAATTTTGTGTGTGACGTTTTATTATTAGCAAAACATTACAACATTTAAAAAGATTAGTAATCAAACTATACTAGAGACAATAAATAAGGAGTTTTCAAACAGTGCGTAAAGAATTAACAATACATGGTACTTATCCCGGAATTCAATAAGTACGCGATAAATGCAAAGATTTTTCTATCAAAGAATTTTAATATCTAAATTAGAATTTAAAAAACCCTTTATTCACTCTCAAGACATATCTGTTTCCTTCTGAATGAAGTTAAAACGTAAAACATTTTCATAAATCACCCGGAAACATCCCTTCACTCAATAACCTCCTCTCCCAGATAACAATAAATATTTTTAGTGCAAAAAAACATTATCTGCTCGGTACATAAAACATTCAGACAGGGACCATTTCGGAGACGAAGAGTGTTGTGTCGCGTCGCAATGCGAGACAAATGTGTCGTGAGATAGGGCCTTTATGCCGCTGAGTGGATGCGGAGCACAGCTACGGCCTCGCGGAGAATCTACTGGGTTTTTCAGATACTGAGTAAATAATAAATATTGTTCAAAATGAAAAGCGAAGACTTGTCGCTTTTACGCTGAAAACTTGGTGAAATTAGTAAGTATTTTTATGAAATGACGAGGAATCGAAAATGAACACTTCACACATGAAATACTTTTACGCGTTTATGCAGCCACGAAAATATTTTGATCCTTTATAAGTAAAATAAAGTAAACCCGCTAAACATAATTCTGGATCATAAAACCTTATTGAACAAAATATTTTTTTACACTAAAAACATTAAGTTTTTTTAATTAAATACTTCTAAAAACGTTACAATGGTTAAATACCAATGATATTAACGATATTTTAATTTAAAAAAGACTTATTTAACTCGTACATTTTCCCAAGGCAATGATCACATCGCGCCGCATCGAACAAAACCCAGAATAACCCAAAATGTAAACAAATACATACTTATACGTCAAAATTAAAAACTCTGCTGTCAAATCTTTATCGTGAAAAAGTACCGAAAGCGTCATTCCCGAAATGACGGCATTCCGGATTGGTGCGGCGCGGCTGGCGGGGTCGCGACGAGCCGTTACGGCCCGTACACACATACCATAAAATTTTATTTATATTGCGCGCGAGATAATGGTAATGCGGTAACATTAACCATCGGATTGCGAGTTGCCGCCATTCACGATGAATTATATTTATAGCAATTTCATGTAATAAATACTTATATTGACTTTAATACTCATCGATTTTAAGCTATTTTTGATTTCGTGTCTAAGACCTGTATAAAGAGCGATTTCCATGTATATTTTTTCTTGTGAAATAGTAGACAATAGGGTATTACTGACTTAGTAGGTGTCGGAGGACATATTTTAACCCGAGCTCAGCTAATTTGGAATCTCCTCTCACAGTCGTTGTATCAGCAGTGATAATAGGTACCCAATACAAAAAACTTAGGCCGTATTGGTAGACAAAGACAACCAAAAATAGGTTCTTTCTGCGTATACAGGCTGGAAATATAAGACGGGGCAGTAAGGGCAGGTAGCTTGACCGTTGTTGCTACATGAAAACGTTCTTAGGAAACTATCCTTAATTTTTTGAGAATTATTGAACTGCAGTCAGCAGGAAAATGGTCAATTTAAAAAAATATATTTTGACAATCGATCCTGTTTCTCATGAGGATCAAAACACTCTAAGACACCAACTGAGGTATGTGTACTAGAAAAGTCAGAAATCGCGAAAAATTATTTCCACATATTCGCTAAGAAAATAAGTTCCGTCAACGAAGTACTCGTCGGTGAAGCGGATACGGCGGCGCACGTTGGCGTTGTGTTTTTTGCGTTTTTCGCGATTTCTGACTTTTCTAGTACTCATACCTCAGTTGGTGTCTTAGAGTGTTTTGATCCTCATGAGAAACAGGATCGATTGTCAAAATATATTTTTTTAAATTGACCATTTTCCTGCTGACTGCAGTTCAATATTTCTCAAAAAAAGAAGGTTGGTTTCCTAAGAACGTTTTCATGTAGCTACAACGGTTAGGGAACCTGCCCTACGTGCCCCATTTTAAATTTCCACCCTGTATATTACATCCATATTATGTTCCATTTTTTCCTAGCCATGCCAGTCGCAGATGGCCGGTCGCACTACCCACCTACAAGACCGAATACCACCGTTTGAACCACAAAGAGGGCAGTCCATGTAATCCCCAATGATCCGGTTCCTCCAGAAGGCTCCGTCCTTTCAAAACATGCCGCAGCCTAAGATCACAAAAGGGTATGAAAAACGGCCATCTGTGCGCCAATTAAGCCGCAATTTAGTACGTTACAAATTCGGGAGCCTGCGGCTACCGTCAGGGCTGACTCTGCATTTTTAGGGTTCCGAACTTCTAAGGAAAAAGGAACCCTTAAAGGATCACTTTGTTGTCCGTCTGTCAAGTATCGAGTTGAAATTAAAACTATATATTCAAGTCAAGAGTCTGTTGAAGGAGTAAAGAAATGAAATTTGTAAATTAACGAAAAAGAAAGATGGGACCGTTTATATCGCAAAAAGCGTAGATTTCTACACTCTCAAGGGAATCAAAATTCATAGGGTACTTCCTGTTGACCTATAACTATGAGGTTTAACAAGTATTATCGTCGTTTACTACGAATATAGGAAAAAATCTAAAACCTATACATTTGTAATTAAATCATAAAAATATAGTCTTTAGTTTCGGAAACTAATTTCGGGAAAAACTCGAGAACGCATGGAGGTATCGAGTTGAAATTAAAACCATATATTCACGTTACCAATTTCTTGAGGCTGTAAAAAATCAAACTTCAAAATTAACGTTAAAAAAGGTGAAGCCATTTATGCCGCAAAAACTTTAGTTAATCAAAATTCAAAGAGCACCTACTTTCCGTTGAACTAGAACTATGACATTTGGCAAGTAGTATCGTCTTTTACTACAAGTACAGGAATAAATCTGAAAACAAGACATTTGTAATTAAATCATGAAAAATTTCTTAAGTTTTGAAAACTGAATTTCAGGAAAACGTCGGAAAAAAATGCGATACTCAATTCCTAAACTATTTATAATATTATGTACCGATGTAGGTACCTTCAAATTTGTACGGACCCCTCGGTGGGCGAGTCCGTCTCGCATTTGCCGGTTTTTATTTAAACTATACGAAAGGTCGCCGGATGAAGGTTATTTTTCTTAGCTTAACTTGTGGAAAATATGGGATAAGTACACGATTATTACGTTTTATTTATCATTAAATGGTTGTTACTTTTACGTTCTTAGGGTAGCAGTTTAGAATGATTCTCCCATCATGTTTTAAACTTGATAATAATAACACACAAACAAATACGCTTTTTGTACAGTAGGAACTAAATCTTGAGTTCTCCTAGTTTAAATTTATAAATTCTACTAATATTATTAAAGCGAAATTATGTGACTTTCTTTGTTACTCTTTCACGCGAAAACCACTGAACAGATTTGAATAAAATTAGGCACAGAGATAGAAGATAGCCTGGAACAAATATGGGCATATATCTTTTTTCCCACAGGAACGGGAACCACGCTGGTGAAACGGGTTTTGGTACGGCGTCTTGATACGGATACAGCACCGATCCATCGCGAGTCGGCCTTGCGCCCGTTCAAAGGTAATGAACGCGCGATGGCCGCAGCGACGAACTTTGCGTCCAGAGTAGTTTGATTACGACGCTGATACGAAATGGGGGTTCGGTACAGA
This sequence comes from Chrysoteuchia culmella, assembly GCA_910589605.1. Taxonomy (NCBI): domain Eukaryota; kingdom Metazoa; phylum Arthropoda; class Insecta; order Lepidoptera; family Crambidae; genus Chrysoteuchia; species Chrysoteuchia culmella. The sequence goes on along the minus strand of OU342643.1, from coordinate 25,295,175 downwards.
CAGACAAAAGACCATATAGTATTTTTTTTTTTATCTGGACCCACACACACCTGAATATTACTATCACATTGGCAACCCTGCCGATAGGTGAGCAGAAGTTTGGAGACATTGGACTCTCCTAAGAAGATTTTATAAATGCCAAAAGTTAGGAACAGTAAATTTTCACCGGATTAGAAAAAAATACTCTGAACTTTCCAAATAAAGACAAATATGAAACTCGATAAGCCTTCAGGCATTTGTATGGAACTTAGTTTTTTTGCTTTTTTCGAAAAAGTCGTAAAACAAACGTTGTTGGCTATAATGTTAGTAATCTACTCCTGCAAGTTGTTGGTGTTTTACAATATTAACTTTATATAAATTATAAATGCCGTGGGGTGACGGCCTAAGAATACACGTGTCACCACTCCCTTACATGCCTGGGATGTCGTAAGAGTCGACTAAGAGGCTCGACGCATTGAACACCTGTGCGAGAGAAGGAAAACTTGAAACAAACCCTCTACCAACCCGTCTGGCCAGCGTGGTAGCAGTAGGCTAATAGCCTCCCATGAACGCCGCAATTGCGTGAGCTAGGAAAGGCTTATGTCCAGCAGTGGACGTCCACTGGCTGATGATGGAAATTATAAATCATTTTTTTTTCTATAAATAAGTATACTTATTTATCTCCGCACTAGACGAAACTAAGGGATTACTACAAAAGAATATTTTATTTATTTATTTATTTATTTAGGTACACCAACAGCATAACATGTATAAACATTGTTATTATAAATTATAGCTAGGGGTACAATTCTTACATGCATGCCAATAATAGGTATACACAACATTTATTAAATATGTTTAAAATAAGTAATAATACTAACCAAAGGTTCTTAAGAATTACGTTAGCTTAGTCTTCCAGAACTATGATTATATCAAACATGTTTCAGCAGCTTTTCCTTAAAGGAATTGTAACTATCACTAAATATGTCAATGCCAGATACTCTTGTGTTCACCTTATTGTAAGCGGAGCATATCCTAGAGAGAGGCTGGTGTCGACCAAGATTAGTCCTACACCTTGGTATATGAAATATATTACCACACCTATGTCGTGGATAATTATAAGGAACATTGATTAATACTTTTTCTAGCAAATTGTTACATTTCACCATACCATTAACTAGTTTAAAGAGGAAAAGAAGGTCTGAATATGCGCGGCGATCATGTAGTGTTTTTAATTTGAGAAAATGAAGTCTTTGTTGATAAGGATGGCGGTGAGATATGCCAGTAGATGAGAAGGCCAAATGCCTTGTGAAAGCACGTTGTAAAGACTCTATTCTTTGTGACTGTGCGCTATAAACAGGGTTCCAGGCGACACTAGCATATTCTAACCTGCTGCGAACCAAAGCATTGTACAGCGTTAGTTTAGTTATACTAACTATTAAGTACTTGCGTAATACTACGTAAGATAAAGTTGGATGTTTAATTCAGTACAGTAATTTGACAGCTGCCAATGTCACTTTGTAATGATACCTCTCCATATATTTGAAAGATATTTCCGTGTGTCACTTTGCTTAGACAGATAGATCTATTTCGTTCATTCAATACCTTTCAAAACGCGTCCCAATCACAATCCCTATCACATGACAAATACAAAAAAAATTTATACCTTTCAAATGACAAATTTAAAGGGATTGCGATAGATTTTAAAATTAAACAAATAGACCCCTGTTTCTCGTAGTGATTTACTCAGATCTAGTTCAAGTTCAGTAAGTATTAATTCCATTCACGTACACAAATATTATCATGATAGCTACATTTTAAAAGCAGCATTACTCTACAAAATGGCATTTGGTACATTTTTTCATACGAACGAGGGGGAGATTCTTAGCCTTCATCATACCTGATTTTAAGTATTGATAAGGCTGAAGATGGAAGCGAGCCTCTCCCGGAATCCTTGATCACTGAGGAACTGGCTATCTTATCTCTAACTGCCGGAACACAACAATGCTGAAAACATTGTTGTTAAGGCGTCAGACTTAGGTAAGATGGTGGTAGCTAGCCAGACGGACTAAGAACAAGTCCTACCACCAACTAAACCGAAAACAATATGTATCCCCGATGGGAATCGAACCCGGAACCCCTGGGTCTGATACCGGTGGTTGTACCACTAGACCACAGAGGCGGTTAAAACTAGGTATCAAATTACTCTACGGAATAAAAAATCCGACAATGTATCACCATAACTACCTAGATGTTTTTATTTTCACGTTTACTAAATATTGGATCTTATGTTGATGCTGATAAATTCTCGAAACTAACCGAACGTTAGTTCGATTTGGATTTTGTATTAGACCCCTGGTTGTTAAAGCAATTGCATGTAAACAAATTCTGCGAATAGATCGCTCTGTTTGTATTATGGTTTTGTTTGTGGCATAGAATATTAATCATTCAAGTCATTGAGCAATGTAAAATCATCGGTATTGATACAACAAATGACCGCAATCATAGATTTGGTTTTAGAGTTAGCAATTATATTTTATTAAATTAATTAAACACAAAATAGCCTAGTATCTTACTGAAATGGGATTTTAAGGCGATACTCGAAAAAAATATGCTGAAGCGAGACAGCAATGAGAAAACGACGCGCACGGGAGCGAGACCGATTTTGCAGATTAGGCAAAAAAAACACAAAATCACTTCGTATTAAAAAACTACAGCGATTTAAAAAAAAAGCTTCTATACGATCCTAAATATTATTGGTGTCCACTTATTAAACCAATTTCCAATAGTGTAAGTAACCCCATTTAAGAATAATCTTGAATTTTCGTATTTTTTAGAGGTCTTTTCGAAAAGAAAAAGTGTCGACGCAAAATCATAAAATCATGTTTTTGAAACTATACGAATCAAGATAAAGGTATGAAGAAATATATATGTTATTACCAGATTTCTAACAACTGTAACCGTGCTATAGTTTTATATCAAAAAGTCCATACTTTTTCCGAGTAGCGCCTTAAGGGTTGCCGGTTCGAGTACCGTTATTTTTTTTTATTCTAGTATAAGCTGCACCCCCTTCTAGTCAAGCCTATCTATCTTTACCCATCCAAAAAAATTAAAACTCTGATGTGCAAAACGCCACTAAAGAAGTTTTCACTAAAAAAAAAAAAGTATCTAGAACAGACACGTACATTTCGGACCATGTTTATTTCTAAATGTCTAAAGTCCATCAACTCCAGACGTAACAGATTCGAGAAGTTCCAAAGTCTTAACCAGCGCCCCGGGTGCCATAACCGTAACTATAACGGGACGTTATTAGATAACGCGTAAATATGTCGACTGCCTTCTGTTACTGGCTGAATTGATACCGACCAAGTTTCACAGTTATCGTTAATGGAGATTGCCCATATACTAATGTTAGGCTGGGAACAAATAGGCTTAGGCGTAGATCTTGACATTTTAGGGATAATATTGGTGAAAACGTCAAGTATCATGGTGGTAAGAAATGGGATTGTAGTAAAACTTTTCTCTTTTTTTTTAAAGGTTTTAAATACTTTAAGCCTATTATTTAAAAACTGTTTTATTTTTTTTAATTAATATTTTTAATAATATTATCGTCCTAGTATTTCAATTTCAAAATTTTATTGCATAAACCGTAACAAAAGCAATGGAGACCATTATGGACCCTGTCGGGCACAGCAACTGGATGAGAGGCGGAAGACACTTCCTTAGTTTATTTTTTTAAATATATTTTACTAATGTAAAATTATATTTCAGGCAGTTTTGATCTTATCTTATTGTAGGTAAGCTGATTATGGTAAGTAGTTATATAGAATGTTTGTAGGTATCTATTTATAATATTTTATACTTGTGGATTATTTGTTAATTATTGTTAATTATCCTATAGTAATATTATTATTGATTACTACTTATTTATTATTTCAAACTTTTATCATCTAAATATTCTTGTATATTATAATAACTTTTGTTTATTAATAACTTTTTATGTGTGTTATATTTTTTTTATTTCCAGTTAAACCTTTTATGGAGCTTGGTAGGTAGTAGGTTGTACGTACAGTCAACAGCACGACAAAGTTCACAATTTGACCTTGAGGGCTGCGTCGTCTCAGCCACATGACACCATTCATCGGTTCTTCTCGCTATGTGTCCCGTCGACTGCCACTTCACTTAAGTTCTCCTACAGATCTCCTCATTTCTGATTCTGATTCGATCACGTAGGGAAACGCCGAGCATAGCTCTCTCCATTGCACGCGGTGTGACCTTGAGCCTACAAGACCTATCAGACCTTCAGAGCTTATGTGAAAATGAAAATGAAAAATGTTTATTTCATTACCAAACAATTACAATTGATGAGCATGGGTGGGATCCTTCTTTTAAGTGTTAAACACCTGTACCAGAAGGAACCACTCTTCCATAACATATTTAGTTTTATTTACATGGTAAGTTCATTTATAAGCTAAGGTTAAACATCTTATGTTCTAGTTAAACTTAATTTTCTAGATTTAGGTATTATGTATCAATTAATCATGCTTTAATATTTTATTTACTGGTTTAATTATACAAACTTAAACTATATGAGCGGTGTGTGTGTGTGTGTGTGTGTGTGTGTGTGTGTGTGTGTGTGTGTGTGTGTGTGCGTGTGTGTGTTTGTTGTGCAGGTGTGTGTGCATTTACTTTCAATGAATACAGTAGGTTAAGTGATGAATTTTAACAAGTTCTCAGTTTCATCATAGTTAAGGGTCTTAAGCCATACCGTTAACTTCAGTAACTTCAGTTTGCAAACCCGGGTGGTTAACGGGTAAATATTAAGTATTTTGTTGATGCGATTGTAAACAATGTATGTCGCTCGTAATAGCGGCGGTTTTCGTAGTGCAAGTGGAAATCCCTAATTGCTGTTGTTTAATCTATACTGTCTATCTATACCAATGTACTAAACATTGTTTTTCATATCACTAAAACTAAGAATGTTTAAAATGTTCAACGGAATGACACGTGCATGAAGTCCACGAAGTGTACCTATATTGATTAAGATTGATTCAGTAACTTGGCCTTGAAAATATTAAATTCAAATTCAAATTCAATATCATTTATTCAGTCATGGCTGTTACAAGCACTTTATGAAAAAACCCTACGGCGGGAGACCTTGTAACGAGAACTACGAGAAAAACCGGCAAGAAACTCGTCAAGGGCTATTTTATTCTTCCTGTTTTATTTCATACACAGAATTATTACATACAAACAGAGTTAAGTATTTCGGTACGAATTACATCAAATCAAATCAATATCATTTATTCAGTCTAGGCTGTTACAAGCACTTATGAACGTCAAAGAAGCTACGCCATCGGTTCACAAACCCTATGGCGGGAGACCTTGTAACGAGAAGAACCGGCAAGAAACTCGTCAAGGGCTGTTTTTTTCTATATGAATAGTTATATACTATATGAATTAAACGGTTAGTATAGGTACCAATGTGGTCATTTTTATTAAGACTCTAAGTTTTTACATCACCATAATAAATTATCGCAGTAAATTAAAGCTTTAAAGGTAGAATTTAACAAGATTTACAAGATGTAAAATTTCACCACATAAGTAAACAAAAAGAGTAAGTATAAAAATGGCGTCTCGAGCTTGATTCCAAAACTATTATAATATAAAATGGAGATTGTAACTAACAAACAAGTAGACAAAATATGATCATTTGCGCAAATTTATATACGCGCCAATATACCGAAAGGAGCTAAATGTATTGACTTTAAATAAAACTAATATAATAGTATTGTAGTATTGTACTAGCGGATCCTCGCGGTTTTACACGCGTTGTACCTGTTCCCGTGGGAATATCGGGATAAAATATAGCCTATGTTAATCAGGGATAGTGTAGCATCCTAAAAGAATTTTTGAAATCAGTCCAGTAGTTTTTGAGTTTATTCATTACATACATACATACACATCTTTCCTCTTTATCACTACATAGTATAAAGCAAAGTCGCTTCCCGCTGTCTATCCCTATGTATGCTTAGATCTTTAAAACTACGCAACGGATTTTAATGCGGTTTTTTAATAGATAGAGTGATTCAAGAGGAAGGTAAAATAACCTTCAATATATAGTAGAGAAATACTGTAATTTTTAAGGTTTCTAATGTGATGTCGTAAATGATTACATTTTTTCCGCTTACATTGCAAACGCAGGCTGAACCCTACGAGAATTATCAATATAAGGTAATAAGTATTTGTACACCTTGAAAATGTCTACAGAAAACTCCGCGGTGGTTTATGTTTATCTCTTATGGATAACCCACAATAGCATAAGTCGTGTAGTCCACGCGGGCGAAGCCGCGGGCGGGAAGCTAGTAATATTATATAGTATAGAAGTATAGAAAACGGTAACATGATGATCCAACAACCACCACCACTTTTTTTTTGATTGAGGCAACACTGCAATATTAATCAAAATCTGTTCAGCAGTGGTTTAAAAAAAAGATATTATAATGGGCAAACACAATAAGAAATCTTAAAATTTAGAGTATCAATTACATTCTTGTCACTTGTGCAATTTAAAAAAGTTGCAATTGCATTTGTTGCAATTTATACATCAAAATTAATATTGTGATGTTATTTAAATAAACAATAATATAAAATAAATAATAAAAAAAAATCTACCATCAGAAGTCTCGAACCCTAACTCTTTGATATCTAAGCCGAGTACGTAGACCGCTGGGCTACTTTATCATTTTCAGCTGGGTCGAAATATTCTACTACAAGAAACTCAGAAATAAGGTATGCATGTGTGAGTGATTAGTAAAATTGGGAGACAGAAACACTCTCTCGAGATATTTGGATGATTTATGTACTACAAAAAGATAAATGTTGGTTTCGAAAATTCAATATTTATTTATAGAATGCGCTAATAGTATTTTGAGTTAAAAAGATACAAAGAACAATTAACAAATAAATAAAAACTACTAAATAGCGAAAGTAGCGCCATCTAACGACCGTTCAGCTTTTTGTAACTTAATCGTTCCACCTTAAATAAGCTATTTTTTTAAATTACCCGATAAATTTTGGGAATGGTAGTTTCCATCATTACGATCAACTTTTACTATGGAGCCAAAATCGCGACAAAAAATCTTTTCTATATGTGTACATATATAACGAATAGGTATTGTACTTATCTATGGAACAGCTGTTTTTTAGATTTTGTTTTTTTCTCCTTAATTTAATTTCTTCGTATTTATGGATACTATAATCCCAAAAGATTTTCTGTTAAAAAATACTGTATATTCAATAAGAGAATTAAATTTTTTCACAGTATCTTTAGAAAAGCTTCATCGTCTTATATCCAAAGAGGTCCTCTGTCAAGTCCCCACTCATGGCGTATCCCCCCTCCCCCCATAAACGATGATTAATGCACACTCGCTCTGATAGAAATTCACATTCAATTTTCTTTAGTGAAAAATTAACTGAGTGGCTGTATAATAGGTTGGGGAAAAAGTTTCTTCGCATTTTTTTAGAAAATTCAAAACATTCTTTAGTATAGTTTATTTACATTTAACTAAAGTATGTAGATGCCATTTTGTTTGATAACTTTTTGCCATCTTGTAGGTAGAGACATGATCCCATTGCTATAGAAATTTTGGGGCTTCTGATCAAAACACCGCGACTAGTGATTTAGGCAGTCCTCTCGTGATGTTAACCTGACACTGACTAAAGAATTCTGAGGAGACCGAACAGGTGGAAATCTAAAGGTGCAAGGTTAGGACTATACGGCGGATGCATTAACACCTCCTAGCTAACCGCCTCTGTGGTCTAGTGGTAACAACCACCGGTATCAGACCCAGGGGTCCCGGGTTCGATTCCCAGCGGGGTTACATATTGTATTCGGTTTGGTTGGTGGTAGGACTTGTTGTAAGTTGTAAGCTACCACCATCTTATCTAAGTCTGACGCCATAACAACAATGTTTTCAGCATTGTTGTGTTCCGGCAGTTAGAAATAAGATATCCAGTCCCTCAGTGGTTGAGGGTTCCGCGAGAGGCTCGCTTCCATTTCAGCCTTATCAATACTTAACATCAGGTATGATGAAGGCTCAGAGTCTCCCCGACGTGGATAAAGAAATGAAAGCCAAACTCTTAATTTTTGTGGCTAAAGATGTGTGAGGTTTACCGTTATCATGATTAAAAAACCACACCCCTTCTGTTTATTAATTCCGACCGCTTTCACTCAGCTTCTTGCTTTAATCTCATCAGTTGTTCGCAGTAGAGTTCAGAATCGATGGTCCTGCCTGGTGGTAACAGCTCATAATGAATAATGCCCTTCCAATCCCAACAACACACAGCATCACCTTGTTGCGAGTTAACCCGGTTTTCGCCACAGTCTGTGAAGCCTGACCGGCCTTTGACCACGACCTTTTTCGCACGTTCTTGTCATACGTGATCCACTTTTCATCACCAGTTATCTTCTTCAAAATGGTTTGGTTTCATTACGTCGTAATAAAGAATCATAAATGAGTACACGGTTCGTTGGGTTTCTTTCAGTGAGCTCGTGAGGTACCCAAATATCGAGCGTTTTTGTGTGCCCAGTTTTTTTCAAATGCGCCAAAACTGTTTTCAGTTCTTCAGCTACGTATAACTACTGATATGCCGATCTTGCTCCACTTTTTCAAAAATGTCATCCATTTTATCCCTAACAGGGCGACCAGAACGACGTGCATTTTTGACATCAAAATTTCCGAATTTAAACGCTTAAACCAAATTTGTGCTACTCTCACAGACACTGCACTAGGTCAGTAAACATAGCAAATTATTTTTTGCGAGTTGCGTTGCATTTTTACCTTTTTTGTAGTAAAATTTCAAAATGTATCGAATTTCCTCATTAGATAGTTAGAAATCTTGATAGTTAGAAAAACAAATGAAAGTCACACATTTTCCTAATTTGAATTTGGAAAATTATCTTCTTTTAATGATACTTTTAATGATACCAAAACCAGCCAGATACAAATAGTAGATTTTATTACAAGTTCATACATACTATATGCGAAAAGACTTTTTCCCCAACCTAATATTTCCACTGCTGGTGATTAATTAAATGCTATTTTTCTTCGAATGTGACTCCAAAAGGACTGAAAAATGAGTTACCGTAGTTAAGTGTTATTAAATTATGTGGAACAGAGTGCTTAGTGCGGGCTTTTCAGCATGTAAGGTTTATGTAGGCTTTTTTTGTATGTATAAGTTTTTGTCAATAGTGTATGTCGTTGGTGCAGTCCGTGGCGTAATTAGCTAGATGGCGGACCGTTAATTTCATACAAAAATCTATGCGTTCGCTATCGACCATGTGTGGAAAAAACTTGCACTAAACACTCAGTTTGTTTATGATAAGTAATTTGTAAAGCTAAATAATTTTCATTCAATCCTACTTTGAATGAAAATGATTCCATTTCGGTTGCAATTAACTTTTCTATCACTAGTAAACATCAAACTTTTTTAGGTAACATTTTCCGTTATTTTAGTTCTTTGTTTCTCTTTATTTCTAATTTTAAGCTTGAAATCAAGACAGAAATCAGTCTTGCTTTACAGTTTGATAATGAGAGCGCCCTTATGATACTCGTAATAGCGGCGATTTTTGTAATGCAAGTGTAAATTCTGACGTGCTGTTGACTGCACTTACTTATTTGTTTTAACTTGTCGGCATAACATTGTAATATACAGGGTGGTCCAAGGCTGGTGGATATAAATTGTTTTATAGATAGTTTACCAAGTGTTATATTACAATTAACAACCTTTATCAAAAAAAGCTGTGTACTATAATCCACATAAACGACGAGCATACTATAGCAACGATATCACAAACATATATCCACGAGATATTCTCGTGGATATATGTTTGTTTTGTTATACAGTCTTTAAACTTTTCCATTTCAACTCTCCGAATTCAATAGCGATTTAAATCGAGTAATACACGAATCGAATAATCTACATAAGTACGTCCAGCTGGGGCAGCTCGCGAGCGTTGTACGAGTACGCTAAATAAATGGAATGACCGCGGGCGTCGAATCGAATGCATAATCGGTACTGCTCGGTACGCTGCGGTCAGGGCTGCCAGCGTGCAATTTTAATAAATACAATGCGCCGCTCCTTCCAAATTTCGTTTTGATATACACTCCAGCTAAACTCGATTTAGGGACGTGTTCCGAATTCGTTCGATGCTGGGTGCATTATCGATTGGTTCGAATCAGGGATGCGTTTACACGTAAACGATGCGAATAGGCTATCTGACAGATTTTAAAAATCCATTTTATATTATAAAGTAGAGTTTAAGGAACCCAGTAAAAGTTGTTTCTTTTTTATTCTGGTACATATTTGCTGAAAATATCAAATTAAAAATTAAATATTTAAATAGCGTGCCAAAACGGTACTTTGACAATATGGCGGTGCAATGGGGTCGGTGACGTCACTTGCCTGTATTCTGCATATCATCCACATACGTAGGCAAACGAGGTTTACAAGCAGTTTTGTGCCACGTTACAAACATTAAAAAAATGCATTTTTATTTACGGATTTTTAAATAAATATATTATTATTTTCTACTTACGTTAATAAAAAACCATTTTTAAACTCTTAATTTATACTGATAATAGTAATTGATACTTTATTTTTCGCATTGTCAAATAGCCTATTCTGGAGAACTAGCGGTCGCCCGCGGTTTCACACGCGTGGTTCCCGTTGTTAGTGGCCATAAGTGTTTGTCCACTACTCGAACTCCCTACATACCAAATTTCATTTAAATCCGTTTTGTAGTTTTTGCGTAAAAGAGTAACAAACAAATAAACAAAACTTTTTAATTTTACATTTTACAATGCTATTTTTATGTGACAAATATTTAATAAGAAAATATACTAGAAAAAAGCAACTTGTTTCATGTCTATGACGGATCCTGTCAGATATTTTTTTTTCTAAACTAATATTATAAATAGGAAAGATTTGATTGTTTGTTTGCATTGTATAGGCTCCGAAACTACTGAATGGATTTGAATGAAATTCGGCATAGTATATAGTCTGGTTCAGAACTTAGGATACTTTTTATCCCGATATTCCCACGGGAACGGGATCCACGGGGGTGAAACCGCGGGCCGCTAGTGTTTAATAATTATCAAACTGGCATACTTTCACATTTATAATATTGATAGGATTAAATCGTGAACATTTGAACTACTCGTAAGTCAGTGTCTATTTTATTTTTGTTTTTCTATGGATTATCTAAATGCTTAATAATGATTCCATACTAAGCTAAGTTGCATTTCACCAGCGTCATGACAGGCCTGAGGGTGCCGTGGGTAGTGCACCAAGCGCCATGGAATGTGCAATCGAGACACACAATCAATTGTAAACATTTGATTTGATGTGTGGAGGTGATGTGATGTTCTGTGTGCATAAAGACCAAAATGCATGGAAGTGATACTAACATAAAACATGACTATTGTAATTGTATAAAAGGAAAATATTCTAATAACAGAGTATAAGAAAATTTTCCTCTTATATTAAATATGTTTCAAGATTGTAGATTTGTGTTTGGCAACGACATGTTCCTTTGTAAATGTTGTTGCTTCTGTTAAAGCTGATAAGTTTCTTGCGGCCGTTCTTCTTATCAGTTAAAAGATGTCCTGAATGGCTGGTAAGAAAAAAAAAGGACGATTCGAAAGCACTTATCTATAAGTCTATTTGAATAAAAATCTTTGACTTTGACTTTGTGTTTGTGTTTGGGTGTTATAGTACCTTACTAGCCAGGGTGCGATTGCTGGACCTCTATTTTTTAATCACTCGTCGCGCGAGAGGCGAGGCGAACTGGGAGGTGATCAGGCGAAGAGCAAGCTTGCATGTGTAGACATAGGTCGCTTCACCGACTAACATAGCTTATAAGTATATTAAATTGTTACTAACACTATGGAATCTAGTTCTGAAATAAATGATTTGAATTGAATTGAATTTTCGCTTTGCCCCTCGCCCGCTCGCATTGGTAGGCGTTATAACAGGCGAAATGCGAAGCTATGTGTCGCTATTACGGTAGTACGAAAAATACGGAAACTCAAACGTCGCACGAAAATCAGTAGAAACGTCGAGACGAGTGAATAAAAAATAGAGCTCCTGACAAGTGGGACTAGTGGGTCCTCCCCCTTCAAGGTCCATGATGTGTTGGATCTTAACAGAAGACGACATTAACACCCATATTCTCAGTCGTTCCTCCAAAACTTACTCGTCCTTGACTTAACGAAACCTCATTGAAAACCTCTTCAAATTACTCCTCGTACTCCTCGAAATCGGTATTCTAAGTCATAACTCCGTAAGGACCTGGAGGAGCCAAAGAGTACGTAGCCACTCCGTGTTAGGCCTAGCGCACACTACAATTTTTACCCACGACGAGGTTGAGTGGAGTGTAAAAAGTTTTGGAGGAACGACTTAGAATATGGGGGTAAGATACTGTCTATTTCATCAGTAGCACCCCTACTAAAATACCTGGTAAAATTGACTGCGTCTAAACACGCCGCGCTGATTTATCGCCACCACATTCGGACAAAGGATTCAAATTAAGACTCTAAATCATCGGTACACGGAACAATTTCCATTGCAACGCGCAGCTAATCATACAACACCGTTTAATCACTAAAACCTACCGATGAATCCGTAATCTATATCTTTAATATATATAAATCTCCTGTCACGATGTTTGTCCGCGATGGACTCCTAAACTACTTAACCGATTTTAAATTAAATTGGCACACCGTGAGCAGTCTGGTCCAACTTAAGAGATAAGGATAGCTTTGATCCCAAAATTCCCACGGGAACGGGAACCACGCGGGTGAAACCGCGCCCGGCCTCTAGTAGGTATATATAAAATTCAAAGTCCTGGGGTGCGATTGCGTAAGTTAATCGTATTCATTTGACAGTTCATATCGTATTCAATCGGCAGCAATTTGTATGGAATGACATTTCATATGATACAATATGAACTGTCAAATGAATACGATTGACTTTACGCAATCGCCTAGCTTACTGACTGATTGATAATATTAGGGCTTCACCTATCAAATTGCCGATTTGTATGAAGATCTTCAAAGAAGGTTCGTTTTCTATACTAATAATTTTTGTTATAGTTACTACTGTTTTTTGCAAATAAAATATCATTTATCATTTATTTATCATTTATCATTTTACTGCAAGTGCAAATGCCACAATTTTTGTACAAACATGCTTGAAGACTAAGCAATCTAATACTATATTTTTATTTAAAAAGAAATAGAATAATTTAGAAATTATATTCAATAAAGTATGTCGTCAATGTTGCTAATAAAAAAAGTTGTACCTTTCGAGGTATTTTTTATCTTATAAGAAACGAAAATAATAATCATAAGATTAATTATTCTTGATCATAAATCATTTAATATAAAATCGAGCAATATTTTAATCATAGAAGTAGTGCGATTCTCTAGAAGTGTATGAAAAATACCAGCAATTTCATAGGTAATTACATATAAAATTTGTACATAGATACTAGTACCTTATGCCGCAGTCTATCTATGCATACAGTCGTCCGACGGACACGTTTTGCTAGAGCAATCGTGCGGGATTCGCGGGGAGAGACCCCTCGAGACTAGCGACTAGCAAAACCGAGCTGCCATACGCTCACTCGGGACAATGACATATGTCCTGTCAGATACTGGTCATGCTATGATGACAACACCAGCCCGGGCGAACCCGGGGCATGAGGGCAGGAGGAAGGGTTCGCGGCGGTCGCCGAGCAACCAGGCAGCGTTCCACGTCACTCTCGCCTCACGACCGCTGTGTGACCTACGCGCGTACGCTTCTCTTATTGTCGGGCTAAATCTTGTATTTATTTTCTTACATACATTTGTTATACAGTCCACTAATCTTTAATTCAACTCTTGATACGACCCTTTACAGATACTATGAAAGTCTTGTCAAAAGCGGCACGGCCGCGAGGTTTCAAGGGCGTTGTCCCACTGTTAGATCCTTAGTTACACTGTGCTTATACAGTGTAGGCATCCACCAATCCGCCAATCAGTATTGGGTCATGGCCTATCTTCTTATCCATCCATAAGGAAGGGCAGTGCTCCAGCAGTGGGTACATTAGAAATGGCTGGTGAAGTGTAGGCATCCACTAAGAAAAGATTTTTCGAAACCAGGGAACGATTGCGATTGTGGCTCAAACTCCTCGACGTAACTACCTCGGATTGTATATGATTTTGTTTGCAAGTTGTTGTTTGCGCTCTCGTACAACGGCAACTTCTGTGGCGATGCATCCTTTAACTTTGTCTAGACGACACGAGCTGTATTTTATTTTGTTTTTCTTTGACATAACTACTTTGTTTTTTTTGACTTTCTACAAAAGTGCTACTTCTGAAACGTACATTTGATACCTACATAAACAATATGCATAAATAATAAAACATCAAGTAACCAAAACATCTATTGTAACATGTTGAGGACAACATGAGAATGGTCGTTTATTTTTAAATTAAGGCCACAAACAGTCATGTAAACAGATAGTATTACTAGAAATAAACTAAACTAAACTTTTACAATATTTGTATGTCTGTTTGCTTTAATATTGAGTCTTCAGTTGACCTCAGTTCGCGTCCACAATTTTAGTGGAATCGGCCAATTTGAATTTCAATTTCAATTTCAATTTATTTGCGTTCCAAAATGTTACAAAGATGGTATATAAGTAAAAGACACAATTTTGGACCCTGTTGGGCATAGCAAATTTAGAAGAGAGGATGACGCATTTTGTGGTCTTATTAATAACCTTCATATTTATATTAACAAAATTATCATTATATTTTATATTTCTTTAACTCTTTGTCATTTAAATATTCTTTTACTGTGTAATAGGTCTTAATTTGTTCAATATTGCTCAATTCCTTCAAATAACAATAGCTAGATTCATGTATAAACGTATAAATATTTTCTTCGAAGTTTCTACAATTGATGTTGAATGAGTATTCCGATCGTTACCACAAATGCACTTTGCCAAGTGCAGCTGCGGCAGTTGTGCTCGGAATAACTAGTAGCGACTTGCAGTTTTTATCGCACTTCGGCGATTCTTCAAGACATCCTTCACTTTGATCGCCGGATCCCCTGGTAATAGATGATGCTAAGTTGGTAATTTTTAACGGAAGCTAGACAGGTCGAATCTTTTGTAAAGTTCTTTAGGTTTTTTTAAGCGTCTTGAGGATAAAGTTCGTGCTTTTGCTACTTTCCCTGGTCTGGCGGAATTGGTGATAACACTGTTTACTGCATACAACAAGATTCGTGATGAATATTGCACACAATATTCATCACGAAACTGGTAGGTATAGCAATAATTTGCACCGCGGCATTTCTCTCATTTTCCGTACCAAAATTGAGTGAAAAAATCCACGATCAGAAATAAAAGAACATACTGCAGAATCTCACAAAATCTATTTCAGCCGTACTAGAAAACCCGTGTTAACAAACCCAAAAAACCAACAAGCTGAAATTGCTAAACGCCCCGGTATAGTTCGCGAAGAGTTAGGCTATGGATACGATAGCCAAAGCCGAAGATGGAAATAAAGGCTGGTGCCGACTGCCGTGGATTCAATTTTCCGATTTAAAGGAGCGTGAAGCGCCGGGCGCGCCGTACGGAGCGCCGGGTGCCGTACGGGGCAGGCCCTGGTGCAATATCATTGACAGACATATATATATTTGCAAGATTGAAAAGATTATATAGAAGAGCATTCTTTGACTGTGAGATCTTTATGCGCACATTAAATTGTCGAATAACTGACTACCTAAATTATGTGAAATTGTAAACTCCTCTAGTCCATTAGACATGTCAGTAAAAATAAATAATAAATTTCCATAAGAAATAGCAACAGAAAATAGTTACAATATATATATAAAAAGGTAAAAACACTGCTCTTAGAAAAGTGCTATTATAGTGTTTCAGAATATTTCAATGAAAAGGATTTAAAATTTTAAGAATTATATACTTAATTGTAAAAAATATGTCGTCCTCTATAAAAAAAACCTATTTGCTGTGCCCTATCAGGGTCCACAATGTACTTACCCTCTTTATGTTACCTTCTTGTTACCATTTGTGGATTGCAATAAAATTGAATTGAATTAAACCTGAGCAATTAATAAAGCAACTTTTTCGATATTTTTACGCGCAACTTATTTACATATTAAGTTTAAAATTACGTGTAGGTATTTTAGAATGATAGGAGTGGTAGGAGCTGGATGCGAGAAGCCAAAAACAGATCTCAGTGGCGTGCACTTGGAGAGGCCTATGTCCAGCAGTGGACTGCGACAGGCTGATGATGATGATGATGATGATGATTTTAGAATGAAACGCTGAGAAACTCAAAATACTTACTATAAAATTGGAATAAACTTTGAATCAAAACTTATGAAAAAAATATCAATTCATTCAATCGTCTTTGAGTAATAACTATGGGTATGTACCCATACTTACTTACGTAAAAAGGAGCGAAGGATAACATTTATAAACTCCTCCTTCTCCATTTTTAAGTCGGTTAAAAATAACCCGATTCAATTTGCAAGAACAATGCTGTTTTCAGTTCTATCTATGGCAATCTGAATGGTGACTGGAACGTGTACCAGATAATATTGAAAGAGCAGATATGCACTTCATGTGATGTGTATCTGTTTGGTTTCAAGTTTCCAATCCAATGGATTGAATTTATGCAACAATGATAATATTGGGATACGATTATTTTTGAACAAAACCCGTTATGTACACTTTTCGGAATTTGGATATATTATGTCGAAACTATTAAACTTTTAGTCAAATATATTAATAAAACAATCACACCAATTATCTAGCCTACGTTAGGTATCATGAAGAACTTGTGTTGGGATACTAGATAACGGATAAACATACTTATATACTTTTTTGTAAATGCATACATAATGTACATATTAAATACCCAGACCAAGACAAATAAACATGTTCATGCACACAAATATTTGTCTTGTCCGGGGATCGAACCCGGGACCTCTGGCGCAGAAGGCGGGGTTAGTATCACTGCGCCACACAGGTCGTCATATAATGCCGTTTCAATTCTTATGAGATTATATTAACATTTAATATCGTGTTGCGACCGCATCATAGCGGACGAACTGGCAGACAGCAGCTAGTATACATACTAAATGTTGGCAGGACTGTCTCACTTCCATACAAGCGGCGCAAAATCCCCGAGATATTTACCTACTATTCTGGAAAACAACCTAATTTCAACCTTTTGCATTGCGTATAGCGTTCATAGTACAATAACTGTCTGCCGTCTCGCGCCGTGTGCGACTAGTCGAGCGAGTGCCAGCCTATTGAGACTAGTCCGGTGACCGGACGCTTGCGTTTATCATACCTAAACTCGGGAGTGAAATTTCTGTAGCTTAAGGTACTAATATATATTCGTGATGTTGGTTGTGAATAAATATGGCATTAAACAGCTGATCTGGCAAAAGGCGTCGGCTTGGTTTAAGCCTTTGAACAAAACACGTCGTCCAAAGTACGACTCCGTCCAAACAAACTTCGGTACTCTTAGAAGTACACGTAGACTTATGAATAAATAGACATGGAAGCAGTTTTTGATAAAAAATCAATTATCATCAGTCATCACACACATACATTGATTTGATCGAGATAGATCAAAAGAACTGCCAATGGGATGGGTCTGCTCTTGTCTGATTGTGTTAAAAGTGTTGAGATATTTATATTTTTGTTTCAATTTTATAAATTCTATGGTACTTATGATGTTTTGAATTGAGAACGTGGCACTCGGCTTGATCGGAATAAATAAAAATAAGTAATGTTCTCCAATTATTGTAATTAAGCCATTATTATTATTTTTTTTTAATTTACTTTTAATACTCTTTATGATTATGACCCAGCTGATGAGTTTTCCAGTAATATTGTAAGTTGCGTCTTATATTAATGCACTTTTATCTTTATTTTTTTTGTTTTTGTCATTGTATTTTTTATATTTTTACACTTTAAAATAAGTACCTGAAGTACGTCATGCTCACTCAAACATTTCTTCGGCGGTGTCGTGTGAGGCGGGTCGTTACGTTCCCTAAAATATGGTTGAGCGAAGCGATGGCTGGTTCATGCGTCATGCTCGTGAACGGGTGCCGCCAGCGGAAATGGGTCTACTTCAATCTGCTTGTCTTAACGTTGTGCTTAGAGCTTAAATATTTTCATCTAAAATAAATTGCTATCGACCTGTATGTACGTCACAACTTGCAGTACAGTAACCTTGTAATGCGAGAAATCTTAAATGTACGATGTTTGACGAGTTTCTTGCCGGTTCTTCTCGTTACAAGGTCTCCCGCCGTAGGGTTTGTGAACCGATGGCGTAGTTTCTTTGACGTTCATAAGTGCTTGTAACAACCTAGACTGAATAAATGATATTGATTTGATTTGATTTGAACGCTTCAAATTGTATGAGAACCTAGCGTGTCGAATTTTTCGTACCTACGATGACGTCACGAGCGAGATTTAGTGATGCGGAAATGTAACTGACTAGCTCTTGCCAGAAAGCAATGCACATTAGTCATTTCCGTTTCTGAGTGACGATATGTGTGTTTTCATGGCAAGGGTCTCAAGCGGACTGACTTAGGTCGTAAAACTTTGACCGTGGATCAAACTTTTACACGCAAGGTAGGTACGCTTTTACCGTCAATCTCGATATAGGTCTGCGGGCATGATGATGTTATTTACAATCGCAGAACTTCCCGGTAGCCCACTTGCCGTGCAAAATCCCTTAAACGACTGTCAGTGGCCGACGTGCTAAGCCTATACGGCTGGGACTGTCCAAATTGAGAGCACCTGAATATCGCCTAAAACTGATCGACGAGAAAATCCGTGGTGTAGTATGATGGCATTGATATATCACATATTACATGCTGATGTTCGAGGACCACCTTACAGTGATCAGCGGGCCTTCCATCATCTATTATTAAATCATCATGTCATACTGCGCTAAGAGATCTCGGTCCCCGGGTCCATCAATCCTTTAGGGTCGCTGTTTGTAATCCATGTCATTTCTTGCCTTTTTTTTTTTTATATGGAGAAATGCTTTTACGCAATGTCATTTCTTGCCTATTTCTAAGTCTATGGAAATGAATAACTTTGCGGCGATGCGGGGCCGTCTGGCATCTTTTAGTTCCCACACAGGGGAAGTTTCACAGCGCTCAAGTGAAATCGCGGTATATGTCATATCTGTGTGTTTGGACATTAATTCGTACTAAGACTATGCGGCCGCCCTAGGCAGGGCCGCTGGGCAGACGAAGTTGCCTAGGATCTGCGCCAACTACAACTGCCAAATTGGGAAAAGGTCGCGCTATCCTATGCGCTATTATGCTAACGTTTCTATGCGAAATATCAGAGCAAACTATGCACATAATTTATATCAACCACCGTGTCATAAAGATATTTATAAAAAAATATCTAAATATGTGCATACAAATTTATAACAAACTCCCTAACAACATTAAATAACTTAATGGTAATATGTTCAAAAGAAACAAAATGGCTGACTGAAAAATGTTTTTATAGTGTAAGAGAATACTTGGATTTTGAAAAATAATTTTGACTATCGTGTAAGTACCATTATAACATTATTAATTTGACCATGAATTTTGACATTTAACATGACATTATAATTTTGTAAGTATAGCATGTACCCCTGGTAAAAATTTGCACGCCTGCTTGCAGGTTAAATACAATTACGAATAACATTTTTTTAAGATCCCTATACAATTGTATTTATGCAAATAAATGATTTGATTGATTGATATCCAGGGAGCAGAGGCGTCTTTTAATGTTGGAGTCCAAGAGTCACTTTGGGGTCACAGCGTCATCGTAGTAGTCTTATTAGAGACTATTCGCACGGTTCCAGTGGCACTCCAAATCCGGGTTTGAAAACCTTGAAGCTCTCTTACTGGTAGGAGAGGTTTTAAAGACTGTGCTGGCAGTACGAAAGTGAAGGAATTTTTACTAGGGTCATTTATGTGTTTTTAGAAGTTTTCCAAAAGCACGTTAAGGCAGAGATGGAAGAGTGGTGCTGATCAACACAAGTGTATTTATTGCTGAAAAGACAGTTCCCGTTCCACCCAGCTGCTGTTGCTGTTACAGTCGATACCACCCACCAATCCAAATTATGCCAGCTTATTTTATTTTATATTTCTGTAATTATAGACATTAACCCCCATATTCTAAGTCGTTCCTCCAAACCTTTTACACTCCACTCAACCTCGTCGTAGGTAAAAGTGGTAGTTTGCGCTAGGCCTAACACGAGTGGCTACGTACTCTTTGGCTCCTCCAGCTAGGCGATTGCGTAAAGTCAATCGTATTCATTTGACAGTTCATATTGTTTCATATTGTATGTCATTCCATACAAATTGCAGCCGATTGAATACTATATGAACTGTCAAATGAATAAGATTACCTTACGCAATCGCACCCCAGGTCCTTACGGAGTTATGACTTAGAATACCGATTTCGAGGAGTATTTCGAAGAGGTTTTCAATGAGGTTTCGTTAAGTCGAGGACGAGTAAGTTTTGGAGGAACGACTTAGAATATGGGTGTAAGTCTTAATTTTACCATTCAAATTCCCGTAATATATTTGTCTCCATTAACTAAAAAAAAATACGAATTACCAAACAAAGCAAAACAAACGAGCATCAGCTCATTGTCTAATCTAATATCCAATCAGGAGACATCGTCTAATCGCTTGGTACAAGGCATCATGTCGTTTCCACAGAACTCCACGTAAAAGCCTCCGATCCTTTCCATAATTTTAACATCTCCGGTGGGCAACCGAGCTTAACATAAAGTGTAAGTACATTGGCTCTTACATTAAAAATCAATGTAAAGACTCCCTATAAAAATCAGCAATGTAGTATCACCATATACCAAACTCTGTTACCCATTGAAGCTATCAGAGCTACAGAATATAGGGGCAGGACCGCCGCCGGGTTATGCCGTCCAGGAGACAAAGGACTGAGTTATTTTTGGAACAATACAGACCCATCTTCAAAGTCCAGAGACAATAGTGCGGCGCGCCAGCCGTTTTGAAACCGAAACTGGAGTTTGCAGCTGCATCCGAAAGCTCCTAAGTCTAAATTACTAACTAACGAAAGTGCAGATGTCTGTATTGTATTATCGTGCTTGAAAGATATATTTGATAACGATCCTACTGTTTTTCTGTGGCTCTCGTGTTTATAATAGTAAAGTACCTACTTTATGATACATTTTAAATAGAAAAATATTGGAAAAAACAACTTGGCTACAAGTGAATTCTCGGATGGGACTCGAACCCACGACCTTTGGAAATCCGGTCCAATGCTCTAACCATAGAGCTACCGAGACTTTAGTTGTTGAATATTCGTAATAAACAAAACATAATTATGACGTCATACTTTCTGCAATTTTTATGAACTTCTGAAATTTTCACGCAAACTGTCTGTCTGTGTTTTTAGATTTTTATTTTTTTATTAACAAGTTTAGAAAAGATGTTGTGTTTTTCGGATTCCCTGAAGTATCGGTAATTTTGAAGACATCCCACGACCACATACTCTAGTCTAGACAACATTGAGATAAAATGACTGTAATAATTTATTTCATTTTATTATTTTATCAAAGTTTCCTTGCATATTTTGCAACTAAACCCAAAATACAATATTTTATCGAGAAATAAGCCGTCAATTTAGAGTTTGAAACATGGCAAGATACCCGAAGCGTATATACCGATACCGTTTTTCAGTACATCTCTAGTGGTAGGCGAACAAAGTCTTGCTGCAGCTAATATATTATGAACGTTATTCTAAGCCAAGTTTGGGACGATAAATTGACGTCAAGACTACAATACAATAA
The DNA here is from genome assembly GCA_910589605.1 of Chrysoteuchia culmella. Taxonomy (NCBI): domain Eukaryota; kingdom Metazoa; phylum Arthropoda; class Insecta; order Lepidoptera; family Crambidae; genus Chrysoteuchia; species Chrysoteuchia culmella. The sequence goes on along the minus strand of OU342643.1, from coordinate 25,273,249 downwards.
AACTGTGAGAAATTACAAGAAAGAAGCCGTTTCAAAAAGGATCCTTATAATTTCGTTTTATTTTATAAATGGACATTCTATTCTGGAGTATTTGACAAAAAAAATTGATGATACTTTTTGTTAAAGGTTTTTCAGTTGATTGTGCTATGTGTATACAACGTGCTTTTATCGATATAGACAAGGTTTGTTTAAACTAAAATATTAATAAAAACGTATCGAAAAGTTTTTAAAGCTGATAACCAAAAATTTATGAAGTCTAGGCCACGTCTGTGTACAGTATATTTGAAATTGAAATGTTTATTTCAGATTTAAATATATTTATAAATCCAAACAGTACCTAGTGTTAGTAACAATAAAAACTTAAGGCTAGTGTGTTAGTAGAACTTAAAGTGCTCATTCGGTTGAACATGGATGGACATCCAACATTTAAGTATAGGACTGTCCACCCTGTCCGCGATGACCCTCAGGAGAGCGATGGTGCTGCCCCGCACTCGCTCCCAGAGGGAAGCAACTCGTTTGCGCAACACGGCGTGGAAGCCGTCTGTGTTCCAAGCAGCGAACATCCCCGAGGCGCTGCAACGCCACGGCAGCCCCAACAACCCCCTGAAGGCGTTATTGTACTGGACGCGGAGGCACTGAAGGCTTTTTGGTGTAATTGCTCCACAGGTTGCACGTGTACAAAGTCTGACAATATGTTTTAAAAAGAGTGTTTTTTACGTCCCGAGAACAACGTGATTCGCGCGGGGCGCGGTAGCGACGTCGGACGTGTCTTGATTGTTCCTACGTGTATTTAAACGTTACAAAATCGTAAACTTCATCTTATTCTCGAAATAGTGCCTACAGTATTTTCTCCAAATCATCAATAATCGAATTGTGTAACCGGTTTCATCGCAAGTGTTATACTACATACTAATTAATAACTATAAATCTACGTGAATTGTGAATTCTGTGCGGTGCGGTGACAATTTTGTGCATTACAAGTAATATACGGCGAGTTACGAGTGAGCGGTCGTTGACCTTGTGAAACCGATTGAACTGAGCAGTGCAGTGGCCGCCGCAGTGTGTGTGACTTGCTTAAAGCTATTGCTTAATTTGTCGCTTTGGATTGAACGCAGTTAGCGCTTCGCAACTTATGCGCAGGCCGCAGTGTCATACCATCTGAGGGGCCGGAGTTCGAATCTGCCAATCGCATTTTTTTTTTTTTGCTTTATTATTTATTTTTGCGCAATTAACTTATTCTTTATTATTATTGCGCTTTTATAGAAGAAATATCATGAGCAATAACAAAGTGATTTGTGGTGGATGTCGGCAAATAATACCCGACAGAAGATATTTATCTTGTGGCAGTTGTAAACAATTCTACGATTTGGTGTGCGCAAATATATCGGAACAGCGTTTCTTTAACACGCTCACACAAGAACAAAGAGATGTTTGGAGATGTGTCTTGTGTACAAGTAAGGAACCGAAGTTCGATAATAGTAACACCCCTGTACGTGTTATGGACAGAATCACTGTGCAGCGTGGCGGTGCTGTTGCTAAAAGTCCTGTGGATTTTGATATGTCAGTGGTGGAGCAACCAGAATCCCATGATATGCATACACCACACAATATGACGTTAGAAATGAGCGATTTTCAGTCGTTTGTCTTAGAGATGCGTTCCTTTAGAGATGAAATGCGGACTAATCGTGTTTATATGGAACGCTTTAACGAATCATTGGTTGCTTTAACCGACAGACTGGTCGCTTGTGAGAGTCGAATAGATAAGTTTGACGAGCGACTAAGTAATTTAGAGCGTCGCATTTCAAGTGAAAGAAATACGGATAATTCCCTCACATCAACCATTGATCAATTAAAGTTAGAGCTTAACGAACGCGACCAAGAACTACTGCTAAATGATGTTGAAATTTCATGCATACCGGAGGTGAAGGGGGAGAATCTGTCTCATACTGTCACCGTTTTAGCTAAGAAGCTGGGTATTGAATTAATCGATCAGGATATCGTGAGTACGGAGCTTGTAGGGCGAATTATTGATGCTACTAAGACGTCAGAATCACCCCGACCTCGCCCCATAGTAGTGCGGCTGGCGCGGCGCGCCGTACGCGACCAGCTCCTTCAGGCCGCTCGCGTGCGCCGCGGTGCTACAACCGAGGGCACCAACCTTCTGGGCAAGCCGTGTCGTTTTTATGTGAACGAAAGGCTCACAAAAGCGAATCGACTGCTGTTTCGACGAGCACGTGAGCTTGTGCACCGCCTGAACTGGCGCTATATCTGGACAAAGAACGGCCGAATATACGTAAGGCAGCATCAGGGTTTTGACGCCCCTCGCTCGCGCTTGCGCACAGAGGCCGACTTAAATAGTGTTTTTGGCGATGATGCAGTTGGTTCTAGTCATAGTAGGTAATTTTATTATAGACTGCAAATGTGTCAGAATATATGTCTTGCCTGTTAACTTTGCACGGAAATTGTTTTTATCTTATACTATAGTTTGTGATTTCATTTATTACTTTATTAATTTTGTTTGCCTAATTTTTTTATCTGTAGCTATTATAAAAAAATATAGCACAACATTCAATTACGCGTATAATGTTTCAAATGTTATTACTTTTGAAAAAATTGTTATCTTAATAATGTGCCTTTTGGTATGTGTTACACTGGTCATACTGGTGCAGGATGTTCAATTAATAATTCATTCAATAAATGTTTATATTATGTCTAGTCAACGTCTAGTAATGATTAATAACCTGAATTTTCGATTTCAGTTGTTTTTAATTAATGATATTTTTTTATTCATTCTCAAAGTTATTGTTCTAAGTGGTTTTATATATTTGTCAACTTTGATTTTAATAATTTATTATTTACAACTTTAAATATACTTTATTTACATTAACAAATCTAATTGTACTTTTTATTATTCTATTTATTACCAACTATGTCCTAAATATTTTTTTATTGCTTAAAATATTGATTATATATTTTTTTATTTATAATAATGACGTCTAAAACTAAGTTTCTAAAGTTAGCACTTTACAACGCGGGGTCACTTAACACAGATCACGACAACTTCGTAATAGCGATGAATCGATTTGATGCCGATATAGTAGCTATTAACGAAACTTGGCTGCCCGCCGGTCGGGAGGCGTGTGCGCCTTCTGCACCCGGTTACAGATTTCGGAATGCACCGCGTCCGCGTAGCATGCGTGGGGGAAGGGGAGGCGGAGTTGCTTTTTATGTTAAGCAGGATCTGCGTGTTCGGTTTATAACACATCCTGATGTTGGTATTGAGCAACTGTGGCTATCCACGACAGTAAATGGATTTCGCGTATTAATAGGAACGGCGTATAGGCCACAGTGGCTTAATGTTGACAAATTTATTGATGCTCTGACGGAGTCCATCTCAAGTTTTGCTCAGTATGATTATATAGCTCTTATGGGCGATTTTAACATTAATATGTTTGATGTCGCTAATAATAATAATGCTCAAAAAGTAAATGAGTTATTAAATAGTTTGGATCTTCAGCAGGTCGTAACTGAACCTACTCTCTTCTCCGTAAACGCAAGTACTTTAATCGACCTTGTGTGTACAAACTGCAAAACCCGTGACGTTACCGTGTCTAATATTTCTGGTCCCTTAGGTCACGCAATGATTAATTTGACCGTTCTGTTAAAAAAGGCTAAACCGATAACAAGATATGTTACATACAGACCTATTAAACGAATTAACCCTGATAATTTTAATGAGGATCTTGACGCGATTGATTGGGAGTCAGTTTCAAAGCAGCCGTCTGTGGAGTGCATGGTAGATAGGTTTAATTCACTCATGTTGTCTCTTATGGATAAGCATGCTCCTGTTGTGTCTACGAAAATTAAACCTAATTACAATCTTCCTTGGATAACCGACACGGTCAGGTTTATGATAGATCTGCGAGATGAGGCTCGTGATAAATTCCGTGAATCGAAGTCGAATGTGGACGGGCAGTGCTACAGAGATCTAAAGAATATAGTGATTAAAAGTATTGACAATGAAAAACGAGCATATTATAATCATTTTATTAACTCTAATGTAAAAGATTCTAAAAAATTCTGGAAAAATGTAAAAGAAAAAATATTGGTCAAGCCTGATAAAAGTGAGGGTCTTCCTGATGCTTTGGGTGATGCAGATGTTATCAACGATCACTTTTTAAAAGTCCCAGGAGATGAAAAAGTTCCCATCTCTCAATTAACATATTTCGAATTTCATCGTCATAGCGCGGCAGCGCCCCCGTTCAAACTTGAACCTGTTTCTATGGAAGATGTCGCAAAGTATATATTATCCATAAAATCAAACGCAGTTGGGTGCGATAGTATCAGCAGAGACATGATTCTGCTTTCTCTTCCCCGGACTTTATCTATTATTACGGATATTATCAATAAGTCCTTAGAGTCTGGTGTGGTTCCTCGGCAGTGGAAAGTAGCTTTGGTAACACCTATTCCTAAGGTTGAGCCACCGAACGAACTAAAAGACCTTAGACCTATTAGTATTTTACCGTTTCTCTCGAAAATTTTAGAAAAGGCTATTTACAAACAACTGAGTGATTATATCGAAACTTATAACATATTACCATCCTTTCAGTCTGGTTTTCGAAAGAAACGAGGTACCGTAACAGCGCTACTTGATGTAACTGATAATATACTGGCGGATCAGGATGCGGGGCGGGCCACTGTGCTGACACTTCTTGATTTTTCTCGTGCGTTTGATAGTCTGAGCGTTCCGTTATTATTATCTAAACTTTCATTCTATGGTGTCGATCCTCATGCATTACGACTCTTTGACAGTTACCTTAGTGAACGTTATCAGTCTGTCAAACTCCGGAGAGCAGATGGCTCACTTTTAATGTCGCAACCTAGGTTAGTTAACCGTGGTGTCCCGCAAGGCTCCATTCTTGGACCTCTATTATTTATTATTTACAGTGCAGACCTTCCTTCTGTAATTAGGCATTGCCGGTTTCATTGCTACGCTGATGATGTTCAGCTTTACACATCAGCTGCCCCGGATAAAATATCTGATGCTCTGCGCAATGTAAATGTAGATCTGGATGCTATAGCCGTATGGTCGACCAATAACGCTCTCGTTCTAAACCCAACAAAATCAAAGTTTATGATTTTAGGTTCACAAAAACAGACTGAACGTATTCATAATTGTAATCCCAAACTTCAAATTCTAGGTTCTGATGTTGAGTGTGTGAAGCAAGCCAGGAACCTGGGTATACTATTTGATGATAGGTTGCGCTTCGAGAATCATGTTTTGAGTTTGGTCAAAAGTTGCTTTTATAGGTTGAAAATCCTCTATAAGATTCGGAATTATCTCTCTGAAAAATCGCGTATCGCCTTATGTGAGTCACTGATTCTATCGGTACTCAATTATGGCGATTTAGTGTATGGCCCCCGTTTATTGTCCGGAGATCCAAAAGGATGATACAGCGTGTTCAGAATGCTTGTGGCCGATTTTGTTTTAACATCCCTCCTCGTACACACGTGTCTCCCTTTTTAAATAAAGCCTCTATCCTTAATATGGAGTCACGCAGACGGTTGCATCTGGCGATTTTAATGTTTGACCTTATGAAATTTAAAAACCCAGAGTATTTGTACGATAAGCTGAATTTTCGCAAATTTCACACACAGTATGGGTCAGGCGATGGCAGGTCAATTCGCCCTCTATTGGCATTTCACGTGCATAGGACTGTGGCTTTTACAGGTAGTTTCCGCTACCAGGCGACTAAGTGCTGGAACAATATACCGCCCCCAATGAGGCAATTAACATCAAAATATACATTCAAAAACAATATTAAAATAGCACTATTGGAACTACAAAATCTAAGTACGCAAAAATAGTCGACTGGTTGCAGGTTCTGGTGATGATGGAATTTTAGTTTAATTTTAATGAGATTGAATTTTTTGCATATTATTAATTTAATAGAATTTATTAATTTTGAACTGATATTAATTTTATGATTTATTAGATTTTAGACTCACTTTCAATTAATTTATTCAAGGCATGATAATATATTTTATTTATATTATATTAATCGCTTAAATTTTTTTGTATTAAAAATTATTTTATTATTTATGATTATTTGCTGCACCTATTTTATTTTATTTGAAATGCAAAATTAAAATGTTAGTATCTTTTTAAATTAATAACAGGGCGTCCGATTTTGTTAATGCGTCTCTCGCGTTTTTCTACGGGTGAAAGCTGAAAACCAGTGTTTTGTTCCTTCGGGGGCAAAAATATACGCTGAGCTTTTGCCTCTTTGCATCGCTATGATATAGGTACTTATGAAATTAAACAATAGTTTGATTTCATGGGTAGGTCTCTATACGAACCTATGTGCCCGCTTATTTTTGTTAGTCTGTAAGTAGGTTGTTTATTTTTCTTTTCTTTTATTTTGTTTATGTGCATGTATGTTTGTGATGCGAATAAATGATTTTATCTATCTATCTATCTAACGTGCAAACCTGCGCGATAGCATATTATCCCTCACCGCCAGCGCCCTGCGCTCTCTTTCCAAGTCGACATCATCCTTCAGATTATTTTCCGTGACCCAATGACCCAAATATTTAAATTGTGTAACGATCCGAAGAGGAGAGTCGTATAGAGTTATTTGAGGAACTGAGTATGCTTCAATACTTTATCCGTTCGTTACATAGTATTATATAATTACTTAATGGTATTTATTACTTAAGTATGTTTATATATACTTATTATGTTGTATGTTTATGTATTGTATTAATAGCGTTTATGCATTATTAAGCGTAACTATTCTGTATGTAGAACACCATAAACTACCCAATTCTACTCAGGTTTTAATCCAGCTCAACTTTATGGTTGCCTGGAAGAAATTGCTTTTTAGCGATAAGGCCGCCAATTATTCTTCTTTTAAAAAAATACTTTTGTAAACTATCATGGTGTACAATAAAGAATATTTTATCTTTATCTTTATGTTTTAGTACCGGCTTTGAACCAAAATCTCACTCTTTTTAACGTTGTATTTGAGTCCATGTGTCACTGCATATCTTTCGCATATTCCGAGCAATATCTTTAAGGCGTTGACTGAGGGGCTCAGCAGCACCATATCATCAGCATAGCTTATATTATTTACGTAACAACCATCTACAGAACAGCCGACCCCGGCGCTGCTAAGCTTCTCAATCAACCCAAGTCAATCAAGTATACCAAAAGATAGTTAAAAACACGACAAACCGTTTTTATTTATATTATTTTTTAAATCGCTTTGTTTTCTAGAAGTAACAATAAATATAATGCAAAATCACATATAAACACATCATGGCGGAAGATGTCATTTTGTCAATGTCACTGTCAGTCAATAGAAGGAGTTTCACCCGAGTTCTTTTCGTAATAACACGTGTTGTGAGGCTCCATTTTTAACTCAAACTACCGTACAATTTCTATAAATAGTAGAAAATAGTTAGAAAATATATTTACTTGACATTAGCAAAATTTGCGAATTTATCGAAAGCAAGCCATTAATTAAGAAAGAAGAAGAAGTCAATAGAATTACAGTCGAACACAGAGTAGAACCCAATGACAGTGACACTGACAATGTACGGTGCAATGACCGAACATTTCACGCGGTCAGCATTTTACGCCGAGTTCTTTTCGCAATAACACGTGTCGTGAGGCTCCATTTTTAACTCAAACTACCGTACAATTTCTATATATTACAAAATATATTTACTTGACATTGGCAAAATTCGCGTATTTAACGCGAGCACGCCATTAATTAAGAAAGAAAAAGAAGCATTTTACGCCCGCCGCGACAATTTTGTAATAGTTTAATTTTAGTTCACATTAAGCAAACAATATCGTGTACTCATAAATCATAATCATTCTTTGGCGCAGGTGTACATAGACGTGGCTCAAATTTGACTTACATTTTTAACCGACTTCAAAAAAGGAAGAAATTCTCCATTCGACGGTATTTTTTTTTTATTTTTTTTTTGTATGTTCTACCATAACTTCTCCAGTTGTTAACAGATTTTTATAATTCTTTTTTTATCTGAAAGAAAATGGTTTATGTGTGGTCCCATATAATTTTTACGAAGATCTGGCTAGTAGTTTTTTCATAATCTTAAAAATATCAATCACCTTTTGGCAAGTAGTCGTTTACCTAGATGACATTGTTGTGTATGGGCTGATTTTTAGTAAGTAACGGCACAATATGATGTAACTAAAAAATCTGAAATAAAACATTTTATAAAAAAAAATTCAAACCGACTTCAAAAAGTAAAAAATAAAACTTTTGGAGTCGGTGCTAGCTAGCTAAGGCCAAAAAAATATATAGTTAATAGAAGTGCAATGTAGAATGCACCGACTCCAAAAGTTTGAATTTTTACTTTTTGAAGTCGGTTTGAATTTTTTTTTTTTTTTAATGTTTTTAATAACCAATTATGACTAGAGAAATGTCGCGTAAATGAAGTGTAAGAGTGGCCCCTTATTTATCCTGTGGTATTACATTGACCACCAACAAGATGGACACAGCTACTTTCTTAACAGTCCAAATGAGACCTTTTATTAGTACACCGGTCATTTACGAGGGTATTAATTAGAAGTGTCCCCAAAGACATCCTGTCTAATTGAGATGTGGGCCGGGGCCGGGTCCGACCCAACCCGATGGAATGCTCAAGGAGATTATGACTTTTTAATAAGCATTACGGGTGGAAGAACTTGCACAACGTTTTATGAAACATGGGCTTTTCTATTTTTCTTTATTGATATTTCCTTTGAGGTATGATATTAGATATTCTTTTGTTTTAAGTATTTTTCAGAATCAGACATATCTATGTTTAAAAAAATATATATTAATACAGCTCTCTTCCGTAAAAGTAAGTTAGCTATTTATGATGTTCGTGTACAACGTAACAAAAAGATAGGTTTGATTTGGTATGCTTTATTGAAATACTTGTTTTTAGAAAAGCATTTTCTTCAGTTAATTTAATTATTTTATGGTAAATTTTAAATAGAAAAATATTGGAAAAAATTAACTCGGCCACAAGTGAATTCTCAGACGGGAAACGAACCCGCGACCTTTGGAAATCCGGTCCAATGCTCTATCCGCTGAACTATCGAGACTTGCGAACCACCGTCGAAATTCTCCAATACTTTTATATTTTTAATACGCTGTAGGCCAGCGTTGTTACACCAATGCTAGAAATATCCTTGCATTCGAAAGAAACATCTTTTCAGGTGTTTAACGATCGATTAAGATGCAACTGCCAATAATTTATGATTTTGTAATTTTTGCCTGTTAATTTGATTTGATTTTGTAATTACACTTTGTGAATTCTCAGACGGGAATTCACTTGTGGCCGAGTTAATTTTTTTCCAATATTTTTCTATTTAAAATTTACCATAAGTATAAAAATAGCATTGAAAAATGCAAAAATTACAAAATAATTAATTATTTTACTTTTATAGATTTAAATTAAGAACCTTTGATACAATTAGTCGTTACGGCGTAAATCCTTATTTCACTATGAAACTAAAAATATCTAACTTAATTCCTCAAGAAAACCATTCAAAGTACGCTGCCCGATAGCCCGCAAATAAACTACTCTACACGACACGTGTTTCGCCCCCGCACGGAGCATCCTCAGGAGTTGTGTGACTGTGCAATACCAAGCTAGGAATTTGGTTTGTGCACATACCTGTGTATCTTGTACCTATGTTTTACTACCACAGTTTTAAGACTCAACTTTATGACTATCTTGTACGGCGTGTATGTGATGAATCACCTACTGAAATAATATAAACGAAAATATATTTGTGGAAACTCCCCAGCACAACCCTGCGATAATAATCTTATTATATACAGCTTTTAGATGACTACGTAAGCTCCTTACGTCGAATTGGCTAATAAATTAATGAATTATTTATTTACTTATTACCTTAATAAATATCAATAATAATTTGTCGTTTTCCTTGGTCTGGACGAAATACATTTATTTTTCAAAAGGTTCACGACACGTTTTATAATGACCTACATACGGTTCTGTTGTTGTGAGATTTAGATTGTTTAGGTATAATTAGTATTGATCATCACCATTTTCAGCATATCGTCAATTCTATAAGGATCAATTTTCCCTAAATGAAGTCCTAACAACGTGCTCTCAATTCTTTAACACTAGAGTGCACGCGCGTTCTACTATAGTAGAGCGCGGTCATAAAATCATTCGTAACTTTATAGATTATCACGCAATCAAGATGTGCGGTAAGCCTAGTCTATGACATAGTGCGTCAAATAAGCATCAACACTCCCTCCTACGATAGTACCTGTCGCGGCAATATAACACTAAAACTCTGGTTCTACTATAGTAGTACGCGCGACCACTGATGTCACACAAAAAAGGTGTAAATATTGTATCAAAAAATGTATGAAGTAAATTAAATTTGGCAATATCTAGCCTATACTTCATTATTAAGCTGCTTAATAAAGGTAAAGCAAAAACATAACACATAAAAAAACTGATCTCGCAGCTGCGTCAATAGGAAGCAGGATGGGTTTGTGAAACCCGTCACTGATTTACAATTGGCTCCTTTGTTTTTTTTTTGTCATCTGATAATATTTTTTATTATAAAATATGTAATACGAGTCATGACATATAAATGTTGAAGATTGGGAAATCTTTCAGGAATCTATTGTTGCGTCATGTCTATTGATAAAGAAATATGTTTACACGTTAACAAAAAGGTTCGTAATATCACCTTATTTTATATTTATTTCGTTATTTAAATCTGTTTTTACGGCTTTTTTATGAATGACTGTGAGACTCTTATCCTTCATCATACCTGATGTTAAGTATTGATAAGGCTGAAGATGGAAGCGAGCCTCTCCCGGAATCCTCAATCACAGCTCCTCAGAACTGGCTATCTTATATCTAGCTACCGGAACACAACAATGCTGAAAACATTGTTGTTATAGCGTCAGGCTTATATAAGATGGTGGTAGCTAGCCAGGCGGACTTACAACAAGTCCTACCACCAACTAAACCGAATATAATGCGTACCCCCGCTGGGAATTGAGCCCGGGACCCCTGGGTCAAATATCGTTGGTTGTACCGCTAAACCACAGAGGCGGGTAAAACGGCTGCCACCCACTCCACGAGACGAGTGAATATAGTGCTATTAAAAAAAACAGTAAATCTGATTAGTTTTTTAACTTTCTTTTTGATTTTCTTTTTACTTTTAAAGGCGTTCGTGAGAAACTCATCTGTAGGATTCAAATATTTATGTTGCAAGGATTGAAATTCCGTGTAAATTTTTTACATCTTTGTTTGTTATTCCTCAGTTCTCGGGAACTCGCGATGTCTTCATCAAAAACCTGTAAAAGGTAAGTGGCAAGCACGCTCTGACCATTCCGTTTTCTAGGGGCCTTTGTATAAGGTAAAAGATTTCTTTGTTTGTAGTTTCTGTGATTTGTTAAAAAAACGACTATGTGACTTTAAACAAAAAATATGTTAAAAAAATATATTTTTATAAAAAAATGAAAATCGACTTCAAAAAACTAAAAAGCAAAAGCCTTTTAGAGTCGGTGCCAGCCAATGCATTCTAATTTTCGGTCCTACTCTTTTATTTTTCTTGACTTGGCTGGCACCGACTCCAAAAGGCTTATTTTTGCTTTTTAGTTTTTTTGTCGGTTTTCATATTTTTATAAAAAGTTTTTTTTATTTTACAATGTTTAAAGGTAGAAGTCCCGTGCCCACACATAATAATAACGTTACATCAACTGCTCATTCGGGATTTAACAAAATGCTGCTTTGCCCGGACGCTAATTATTGAGGAGTTCCATAAAAATCAAAATCAAAAATCAATATCATTTATTCAGTCTAGGCTGTTACAAGCACTTATGAACGTCAAAGAAGCTACGCCATCGGTTCACAAACTCTACGGCGGGAGACCTTGTAACGAGAAGAACCGGCAAGAAACTCGTCAAGGGCTATTTTTTTCTCCCTGTTTTATTTCATACAGAGTCGTCAAATTGAAAAGTGAGCTTAACATATCAGTAAGGTCAATTTCCATCACAAAAGAAAATACTAATTATAATATTACATTTTATGGTTATTCTAACCGTAAACAATTTTCAACTCGTAAGGAAGGACTTACATTTAACATTTCTAGCATTACAAGGTTACTGTAGGTACTGCAAGTTGTGACGTACATACAGGTCGATAGCAATTTATTTTAGATGATGATATTAAAGTAATCGTATCGCTTCCGTGAAATGCTAAGTATTTATTTAATATTTCCGATGACCATTTGTGGTCTTTATCATCAGATCCAGTTTCTTATGAGCAACGGGGTAACTCTTAGCCTTTATCATACCTGATGATAAGTATTGATAAAGCTGAAGATGGAGGCAAGCCTCTCCCGGAATCCTCAATCACTGAGGAACTGGCTATCTAATCTTTAACTTCACACTTCATTAACACTTCACCAAATGGTGCTTTTCGGATGCAAATTATACAAGATACTTAAGAAAACACCAAAATCGATAGTGGTGTGCCTGTAAAATTTGAAGAGTTCCCTCGATTTCTCCAGTATCCCATCATCAGATCCTATCTTAACAACAATAGGACCAACTTGTTAGAATACCCTTTCAAACAAAAAATAATAATTACCCAAATCGGTTCATCAATGATCGTGTACTGAGGTAAGAAACATAAAAAAATTACATACGACCGAATTGATAACCTCCTCCTTTTTTTAAATCGGTTAAAAAATCTTGGCCCATGTTTTTTCTAGTATACTTTCTTGTTTAAAATCACATAAATAACTTTTTTTTAATTTAGCATTGTAAAATGCAAAAATTCAAAAATCATAAATTATTGGCAGTTGCATCTTAATCGATCGTTAAACACCTGAAAAGATCTTTCTTACGAATGCAAGGATATTCCTAGCATTGATGTGACAACGCTGGCCTACAGCGTATTAAAAATATAAAAGTATTGGAGAATTTTATTCCAATGTTGTCTAGACTAGAGTATGTGGTCTTGGGATGACTTCAAAATTACCGATACTTCAGGGAATCCGAAAAAACACAACATCTTTTCTAAACTTGTTAAAACTTGTCAAACACAGACAGACAGTTTGCGTGAAAATTTCAGAAGTTCATAAAAATTGCAGAAAGTATTTTGTTTATTACTAATATTCAACAACTAAAGTCTCGGTAGCTCAGCGGTTAGAGCATTGGACCGGATTTCCAAAGGTCGCGGGTTCGATTCCCGTCTGAGAATTCACTTGTGGCCGAGTTTACCATAAGTTACGAAAATTTACCATAAGTTAAAAAAAGAAGTTATAAAAGAGGATCAAGGTAAATTCACTACAAACAGTGATTGGAACCAATCTAGTGAATCTTTAAATATATTTTCATGTCGTAAGCTTTTTCATATATTTTCTTAATTTCAAATTAACTGTATTAAAGCTGTCATGTATCAGGCAACACTTCCCACAAAACACAAGAATCTCCATCTTTTATTCTATAATAACTTCTTAATAATTTGTAAGTTATACTTTCTAAGAATAAGAAACACAATAAACTCCTTACAATTCGTTTAAGAACCCAAAAGCAAGGGCCGGTTCCACTTCGCCAGTTTTAAGTTTACAGCCGCCGTAACGAGCGCCGTTACCGAAGGCTCCGGCGTCGTAAACCGGTTTCATGGGTTGTTGTTTTACAGTGGCTCCGACAATAAAACAACGCGGGGTTGCATTACGTCAGTCAGCGGATGGAGTGGAGCCGGGCCGCGAATGCTGATGTGCGTTTGGCGTCGTAACCGGGATTTTAACGAGGCGTTAGGTAACTATATGAAATTTGAGCTGTGGTTGAGGTTGGAGCATTGTTGTGTGTTGGAAGTAACGAAGAACACTCAAAATCCGTAAAAATACTCTATGAAAGATAGAGTTACTCATTAGATTTATTCAAATTTTCATGTATTTATGAGTTTTCTTCTGCAAGTTAATTGAATAACTGAGACTAGCAGATTTTTTTCTTTTACTTCTTTACTGTATTTACAGTTTTTGCTTTAGTAATAAAACTAAAACAAATTCGACGACAACAACAAGTTCCGGCGATCTGTTTGACGCAGAGGTTCTAAACCCGCTTTCTGCGCCAGAGGTCCCCCGGAACGATCCCCGGACAAGACAAATATGTTGTGTGCATGAAGACGTCTATTTGTCGTGGTCTGGTGTTTAATATGTATATTATTTATGTATTTACAAAAAAGTGTTTAAGTTTATCCGTTAATCTAGTATCAATATCACAAGTTCTTCGTGAAACTTAACTTATAATTAATGTGATTGTGTGCAATTAATTATTTATTACTTATGGTAAATTTTAAATAGAAAATTATTGGAAAAAATTAACTCGGCCACAAGTGAATTCTCAGACGGGAATCGAAGTCCCGGTAGCTCAGCGGTTAGAGCATTGGACCAGATTTCCAAAGGTCGCGGGTTCGATTCCCGTCTGAGAATTCACTTGTGGCCGAGTTAATTTTTTCCAATATTTTTCTATTTAAAATTTACCATAAGTATAAAAATAGCATTGAAAAATGCAAAAATTACAAAATCATTAATTATTTATTTATTATTTTAAATCGATGTAAATTGGACATTATGGGATAGTGCGAGTTTGAACAATATGAAAGAAGGCGAGGACACAGGACGACGATAAACTTAGAGGATTATACGAAGCACTCCTGAGTATTATACTCCACGTCATTCTGTCTTCTAGGATAAATCATAAAGAATTATTTCACACATTCATTTATTCATGGTGCAATGACCCCAGCAAAAAGCTATGCTAGTTGTACATTTGTACACATCTGGAAATCCATGACAGGTGTAATACTTAAATGATGATAACGCCCAACATCCGTGCAATCACATAGAAACACTAAACAACCTTGTCACATTACTAGGAATGACATTTGTGGACATAGAGAGCTTTGTTTCCGTGTGCGTCAATGCGATAAGGTTGTAAAGTGTATACATGTCATTGCACGTTACTGTATCTATGACACAACAGCAAATATTTTTATGTAAAAAAGTTAACTCCAGACGATAACAAATAACGTTCACATGAACTCAGAACGTTGTTCAACGCAAAACATGGCTTAATAGTGTTGCGCGAATGAAGTGTAGTGTCGCGTCAATACGTCACTCGCGGCGTGACGCGAAGTGACGCCGCGATAACTGAGCGCGGTGACCACGGGTTAGAAAGCCAGACTATATGGACACCATATAAAGTGTATGATATTGGGTGTTGGAATTTGATTCCTTACTGGACCTTATTTATATTGTCGCGCGAATGAAGTGTAGTGTCGCGTCAATACGTCACCCGCGGCGTGACGCGAAGTGACGCCGCGATAACTGAGCGCGGTGACCACTGGTTAGAAAACCAGACTATATGGACACCATATAAAGTGTATGATATTGGGTGTTGGAATTTGATTCCTTACTGGACCTTATTTATATTGTCGCGCGAATCAAGTGTAGTGTCTCGTCAATACGTCACCCGTGGCATGACGCGAAGTGACGCCGCGATAACTGAGCGCGGTGACCACGGGTTAGAAAACCAGACTATATGGACACCATATAAAGTGTATGATATTGGGTGTTGGAATTTGATTCCTTACTGGACCTTATTTATATTGTCGCGCGAATGAAGTGTAGTGTCGCCTCAATACGTCACCCGTGGCATGACGCGAAGTGACGGCGCACTAACTGTGCGCGGTGACTACGAGTTATAGAACAAGTCTACAGGAAGAGTAGGATCTTAGTACCTTCCAAGCCTAAAGAATGGAACCAAAATTGATGTACTTTTTAACAGAGATAAATAATAAATGGTGAAGGACGTAACGTTACTGTATGTGGCGAAACTTTTAATTGACTAACGGCCGGTTTCAGTTATCTATCCCTAACAAGTTGTTATTTTGGGTTATTTTAGGCTGATTAACAAAAATATCTAGGCGACAAAACTCTAGTAAGGTTAGAGTTCGGCTATCTCTTACTGGTAACGGTTATTGTAACCGACCGTTAGGAGTACAACTTAATTCAACGCGGGTGAAGTTGCGATTGAAACCCTTATTGCAAGATTACAGATAAAAAGCAATAGGAAGCCTTTATTTATCATACAGTTTCCTAATTTAATCCATTAATTGTCATTGCATAGTGGACTATAGGTCTAAGATGAGCACCGCGACAAAAGTCTCTCGACGCTTATGTCGCGTAAGACTGCCTGTCCCGCTCACATCGTACTGATATGAGCTCTCGGACATCGCGAGATAAATTTCGACAAATAGTCGCGGAGCTCATCTTAGCCCTGCTGGACACTATGAAGTTTTGTAAAAGACTTCAGAAAATGCAAACACGGTTCAAATTAAGATAGACACAGTGTAGTAGGAAATGCAATATATCAATGTATCATTAGAATGGCTTTTCAACTTTCGCCAAAGCAGATAAAGAAATCTTTCTGGCCCATGATCAAAAAACGAATAACGTCGCAAATAATTGACAAGTTCATACCTAAATCTTAATACGAAAAATCCCCCCTCCATCTGTCACCAACCACCAAGTATGCAGAAAAACACGTCACAAGGAATGATATGATTTTCCGCAATTTCACAAAAACATATTCACCCCACCCTGTATAACGAAGTGTCGCGAGAGATTTATGGGGCTGCGGTGATTTGGCAGCCGGTGTCACCCTCTGGGGTAATTTGACCTCTATTGTCAAGTCGTAAAGTCTAGATTGTGTTGGCATATGTTAAGAAAGGTGCCTTGATATGTTCAATGCAGCCAAAACACTCATTGTGGGTAATGATCGGACATTTCTGCTAATAATCATTCAGTTGCAGTCATCATCATCTTCATCAGCTACCAAGCTTCAATCAGTCAAGTTTCAAAATATGCTTATAAGCCAGTTATAAGCACACCCTAGTTTCTTCGCGCACTCATAATTGAAATAAAATAACTTTTGGGGGTTTTAAGGGCACCGAAACATGTATTTGGTACTATATTTTTAAGTTTTTTGCGTTTTCTGGTTTCCTGTTGTTTAAAATGCACTTAGAATCCGCAAAAGTTGTTTCGATCATCTGCTGAATCGCTATTCTTCAGTTGATAAAATAATTCGTATCATTTCGTATATGCGACGATTGCTTCCCAGTGTAAGGAATCGTAATCTCGGTGTCATCCCCACTGAAATCGAAAACTATAATTCATTACTTTTAATCGTTAGACATGTTCAATCGACAGAGTTCGTTGAAGTTATTTAACGGTTCAAATCTAAACAACTATTACCTAAACCTTTTCGAAAATTTAATCCATTTCTTGACGACGAGAGTGTCCTCAGGTTGGAGGATCGGATCTCTTATGCTGGGATTGAATACGAACCAAAACATCCAGCCCTATTGCCTTGCGCGCGTCCCTTTACGTCAAAACTAATCGAATCCGTAAATAGTCAGCATTGTCATACTGATCAAAACATGACTTACTACTTAATTCTACAACGATTTTGGGTATTTTCAGCAAAACGAGCCAGTCGCAAGTGTTTGTCAAAATGCTTCCGTTGTTACTGGACCCATCCCAAACCGCTGGAATCGTAAATGGGTGATCCTACCGTGTTAATCAAATCAAGCCATTTTCGGTGGTAGATGTCGACTTCGGTGGACCATTTCGTATCAAAGTTAGTCATCATTGAGGCGTCAAGATCGACAAGGCATATCTATGGCTGTTTGTACAGCCGTCCACCTCGAGGTCGTGTCGACTCATTCTACAGGAATTGTATTGCAGCGTTGCGCAGATTCGTTGGTCGACGCCATTGACTTATATATTACTAATCATTGGTCGACGCAGTCTTTGTAACGTTATATCGTCTGATAAACCGGAAATGAATAAAGGATGCTAGTTTTTGATTGATTTCGGCTCTACCAAACTCTATTACCGTTTAACATCGAATTCAGATTGTGGCAAGATAGAATCAAAATCGAATTCCGCGTTCGAATCAAATTCGAGGGTAAACCTCTGTAGACTTAGGTCTGTTCATCTCAGGATCCAAAAGTCTAATAGCAGCACAATATTATTTTGGATTGTTGCTGAAACTGTTCAAGTATCAGTTACAATAATTAAATTAAAACATAACTCCGTCTGTGCATTTATAAAAGTTTGTTGTTTTTATTTGTTGAAAACAATATCCTTTTTTCTGAAAACTGACAGTGACAGCTTGTCATATGAAAACAAAATTATATTGAGTCTTGAGATGGTCAGTTCAGAAATTGATTTCTCTTTTGGAGATATACTTTATTGTGTACAAATTGTTAAGTCATTGATGTAATTACTTGGTTCGTAGAGTGTACTCGTACAGGCCATGCCATTATACCAGCGCTGTTGTGGTGTGACGATTACTGCGCCGCCACAATGGCATAATGCTGAGGCAGAGTCCTGATTGGCCCGTCTCACCACAAATTTCATTTATATTGTAATTAGGTTAAGTATATATTTGTTTGTTACGATCGTCTTATTTAGTCCGGTTAAAAAAACTTTTCCATTACATTTTTTCCTTTTTTGCTTTACTTTTTAATTTTTGTGTTCAATATGTCATTGTGTGTGTATGTCATTGATATGTCAATAAAAGATTTTCTATTCTATTATATTCTAATAGTAGTGAGAGCAGGCCATTGTAAAAGTTCAAATTCTCTTGCTGGTGGCAATGATGTTAGCTTTGTGAGTACATTTTACGAAATTCTCGTGATTTCAAGAGTCCTCAATTAATCAAGCTACTTTATTACGCACTCGTTCGCAGCAAACTCGAAGCTGGTAGTTCTGTCTGGCACCCCCATGAAAGCACATACACTTTGATGATCGAGAAAGTACAAAAGGCATTTCTTAGGTAATTAAATAAATAAATAAAAATAAATTTTATTTTCTCATCACAAACTTATCATTGAAATAAAGTTATTTACAAAACAGGAACAAGGAATCTAAGTTTGTGAGAGGTAATTATATAAGCGCAAGTATTCATACTAAACCCCGGTTATATCCGACCTTATTTCTTCTAGGCACTCTTGGCTTGAACTCTCTTAGAACACGCAGAGCAACAAACCAAATTTTATAATGTTTAAAGGTTCTGCGGGGCAGTATTGACAACAATGAGCTGCACAACCAACTGTGCCAACTATGTATATGTGCCCGAACGGTACACACGACGCCGGCGCCGTGCCGGGTGACCCCGCCACTTGTTCGTGACACCGCCACACGCACAGTGGCGCGTGCACAGTCTCCTCTCTGCCGCATATTGACAGATATTAATAAATTCCTAGCTGACCAGCCTGAGTGATGTATTTATGGATGAATTGAGATTTATCTCAAGAGTTTGCTTACAATTTTGTGAGAAATCTGAACCCAAATCCAAGTGTGTAATATTGATTTTGTATTATTATATTTATTTCTGTATTATCATTTCTGTTGTGTACTAGTTAGTGGCACTATTTGCCGTTGTAATTAGATAAATAAATAAATAAATAAATAGAACATAATAAATAATAAATAAACAAACTTGCCGGTTCTATCTTTGATACGAACTTGCGCAGTAGCGAGAATAACCTGCTTATTGCTTACAGTAACTTTGATTGTTGTGATCTGAGTAGCTTCTTCATCACTCTTTAGGACAGGATCTTCAGCTTCTTCGGTTGTCAAATGCTTCGTGATTATGTTCTGATCATGCAAGAGCGTATGATGTTTATAGATCAATTCCAAATCTTACATGCTGTTTTCTGTCTGAATTGCTTGATCGAATGCCCCTTAACGAAACAATTAAAGCATAGGCCATTATCCTAGATAATGGTTTATGCTATGCTTTAATAGTCTTCGTTGTTCAATATCTAATTGTAAAATCTCAGCGCAGAGGCAAATGTAATGACTTTCTTTACAGTATGAACATTTTAAATTTGTTTCGGTATTGACGGCTTTAAAACTTTTGTTCTTTATCGGTTGAGCATTTTGAGGTTGAAACTGTTTCTTGTCTTTTCTAACAGTCTGAACTATATCCATTGCTCTATATCTTCCTTCCAAAAACTGAACTAACTGCTCGAACGATGGTAAAGTGTTTGAAGATCCCAGTGACTGTTCCCTCTTGTGAGTGTCGATGTCCATCTTGGATACAACAACATGGACAAGCCATGGGTCCCAGCTTTTTGTTTCCACTTCCAAATTGCGTAGGCTATGGATACATTCCTTTGTGGTGCTAATAAAGTCCTTTATTCCTCAAAAACACTCAAAAGCAAGTTTCTTCTGCGTTAGGAATAGATTAAAAATAGTATATACCATCACCCTTTTGTTGCTATATTTATCAAATTAGCCTTCCGCCCGCGACTTCGTCCGGGAGGAATTAGGTTATCGCGCGGATTTAGGTGTCGCGTGGTGGTGCCAATTAGTCGTCTCAGCCACATAACACCCATTGCTTCGTAAAGGCCTCGCCCAAGGATCTCCACGACGATCGGTCCTGCGCTGCCCGCATTCAGCGGCTTTCTGCAACCTTCACCAGATCGTCGGTCCACCTTGTCGGGAGCCTACTCACGGAACGTCGGTCAGTGCGCAGTCGCCATACCAGAACCTTTTCGCCCCAACGCTTTCGATTCTTCTCGCTATGAGTCCCGCCCACTGCCATTTCAGCTGAGCAATCCTTGGTGCGATGTCGGTTGCTTTAGTTTTCCTACGGATCTCCTCATATCCCTCTTCGAGCATAGCCATCTCCATTGCACTTAAACTGGATATCAAATAGTGGTGTTTCTGGAGCTCTATTTTTGATTCACTCGTCTCGAGGTTTCTACTGATTTTCGTGCGACGTTAGAGTTTCCGTGTTTTCCGTACCTCCGTAATAGCTACCTTGCATGTATATACATAGCTTCGCTTTTCGCCTGTAGTACCGCCTCCCAACACGGCGCGCGAGGGGTAAAGCGAAAAGCGTGCTATGTCTACGCTTGCAAGGTCGCTAATCGACTGATCGACACCTCGTTCGCCTCTCCACTCGCGCGACGAGTGATTCAAAAATAGAGGTCCAGGACGTTACTATAAGCAAAGTAAATAAATCTTTGAAATAAATCCAGTTGCGAAAATTTCCAGTGAAAATAAGAAGGTTAATTGACGGCAATCGAACTTGTGATACAACAGCGGAGATTTCTTGTGACATAGAAGTAGATGGTTTCGAAAAAGTTTGAGCATGTCAAGATTTCTTCTTGCAAACATGTTTTGAATTCTAGGTAAAGATTGTGAATGTTAGTGTGGCATTCTTTTATCTTCTTTTTTAAATCGGTAGTATTTTTATTTCGTGTTTAAGTAAAGGAGCGTATTCATCGGAGAATTTAATAAAATTGTTTTTTCAAAATCTCTTTCCTGGTATTCAAATATGACAGCTTGTATCATTGACTTTTATATTACTAAATTATTGGCTTGTATCGTTTTCTCAGTCTTCTTAAAATTTAAAATAAAACTTATACTATTTATACTTATGACAAATATTAAATAGAAAAATAATTGAAAAAATTAACTCGGCCACAAGTGATTTCTCAGATGGGAATCGAACCCACGACCTTTGGAAATCCGGTCCATTGCTCTAACCGCTGAGCTACCGCGACTTGCGAACCACCGTCGAAATTCTCCAATACTTTTATAATGTACTATTTAGTTGATTATCTAACTCTGTTGCTAACAGATTTTATTGAAATTTATTGAAAGTGCAGTTACATTGCTGCTTTAGTAAGATAGCTGTCACATTGATTTTTACTTAAGCAGCAATGTGACTGCACTTTCAATCAAACGTTGATAGAAACAAGTTACATAATCAGGGGGCGGAAATAACTAAATATTTTCACTGAATTAAACGAATTTTGTGTGTGACGTTTTATTATTAGCAAAACATTACAACATTTAAAAAGATTAGTAATCAAACTATACTAGAGACAATAAATAAGGAGTTTTCAAACAGTGCGTAAAGAATTAACAATACATGGTACTTATCCCGGAATTCAATAAGTACGCGATAAATGCAAAGATTTTTCTATCAAAGAATTTTAATATCTAAATTAGAATTTAAAAAACCCTTTATTCACTCTCAAGACATATCTGTTTCCTTCTGAATGAAGTTAAAACGTAAAACATTTTCATAAATCACCCGGAAACATCCCTTCACTCAATAACCTCCTCTCCCAGATAACAATAAATATTTTTAGTGCAAAAAAACATTATCTGCTCGGTACATAAAACATTCAGACAGGGACCATTTCGGAGACGAAGAGTGTTGTGTCGCGTCGCAATGCGAGACAAATGTGTCGTGAGATAGGGCCTTTATGCCGCTGAGTGGATGCGGAGCACAGCTACGGCCTCGCGGAGAATCTACTGGGTTTTTCAGATACTGAGTAAATAATAAATATTGTTCAAAATGAAAAGCGAAGACTTGTCGCTTTTACGCTGAAAACTTGGTGAAATTAGTAAGTATTTTTATGAAATGACGAGGAATCGAAAATGAACACTTCACACATGAAATACTTTTACGCGTTTATGCAGCCACGAAAATATTTTGATCCTTTATAAGTAAAATAAAGTAAACCCGCTAAACATAATTCTGGATCATAAAACCTTATTGAACAAAATATTTTTTTACACTAAAAACATTAAGTTTTTTTAATTAAATACTTCTAAAAACGTTACAATGGTTAAATACCAATGATATTAACGATATTTTAATTTAAAAAAGACTTATTTAACTCGTACATTTTCCCAAGGCAATGATCACATCGCGCCGCATCGAACAAAACCCAGAATAACCCAAAATGTAAACAAATACATACTTATACGTCAAAATTAAAAACTCTGCTGTCAAATCTTTATCGTGAAAAAGTACCGAAAGCGTCATTCCCGAAATGACGGCATTCCGGATTGGTGCGGCGCGGCTGGCGGGGTCGCGACGAGCCGTTACGGCCCGTACACACATACCATAAAATTTTATTTATATTGCGCGCGAGATAATGGTAATGCGGTAACATTAACCATCGGATTGCGAGTTGCCGCCATTCACGATGAATTATATTTATAGCAATTTCATGTAATAAATACTTATATTGACTTTAATACTCATCGATTTTAAGCTATTTTTGATTTCGTGTCTAAGACCTGTATAAAGAGCGATTTCCATGTATATTTTTTCTTGTGAAATAGTAGACAATAGGGTATTACTGACTTAGTAGGTGTCGGAGGACATATTTTAACCCGAGCTCAGCTAATTTGGAATCTCCTCTCACAGTCGTTGTATCAGCAGTGATAATAGGTACCCAATACAAAAAACTTAGGCCGTATTGGTAGACAAAGACAACCAAAAATAGGTTCTTTCTGCGTATACAGGCTGGAAATATAAGACGGGGCAGTAAGGGCAGGTAGCTTGACCGTTGTTGCTACATGAAAACGTTCTTAGGAAACTATCCTTAATTTTTTGAGAATTATTGAACTGCAGTCAGCAGGAAAATGGTCAATTTAAAAAAATATATTTTGACAATCGATCCTGTTTCTCATGAGGATCAAAACACTCTAAGACACCAACTGAGGTATGTGTACTAGAAAAGTCAGAAATCGCGAAAAATTATTTCCACATATTCGCTAAGAAAATAAGTTCCGTCAACGAAGTACTCGTCGGTGAAGCGGATACGGCGGCGCACGTTGGCGTTGTGTTTTTTGCGTTTTTCGCGATTTCTGACTTTTCTAGTACTCATACCTCAGTTGGTGTCTTAGAGTGTTTTGATCCTCATGAGAAACAGGATCGATTGTCAAAATATATTTTTTTAAATTGACCATTTTCCTGCTGACTGCAGTTCAATATTTCTCAAAAAAAGAAGGTTGGTTTCCTAAGAACGTTTTCATGTAGCTACAACGGTTAGGGAACCTGCCCTACGTGCCCCATTTTAAATTTCCACCCTGTATATTACATCCATATTATGTTCCATTTTTTCCTAGCCATGCCAGTCGCAGATGGCCGGTCGCACTACCCACCTACAAGACCGAATACCACCGTTTGAACCACAAAGAGGGCAGTCCATGTAATCCCCAATGATCCGGTTCCTCCAGAAGGCTCCGTCCTTTCAAAACATGCCGCAGCCTAAGATCACAAAAGGGTATGAAAAACGGCCATCTGTGCGCCAATTAAGCCGCAATTTAGTACGTTACAAATTCGGGAGCCTGCGGCTACCGTCAGGGCTGACTCTGCATTTTTAGGGTTCCGAACTTCTAAGGAAAAAGGAACCCTTAAAGGATCACTTTGTTGTCCGTCTGTCAAGTATCGAGTTGAAATTAAAACTATATATTCAAGTCAAGAGTCTGTTGAAGGAGTAAAGAAATGAAATTTGTAAATTAACGAAAAAGAAAGATGGGACCGTTTATATCGCAAAAAGCGTAGATTTCTACACTCTCAAGGGAATCAAAATTCATAGGGTACTTCCTGTTGACCTATAACTATGAGGTTTAACAAGTATTATCGTCGTTTACTACGAATATAGGAAAAAATCTAAAACCTATACATTTGTAATTAAATCATAAAAATATAGTCTTTAGTTTCGGAAACTAATTTCGGGAAAAACTCGAGAACGCATGGAGGTATCGAGTTGAAATTAAAACCATATATTCACGTTACCAATTTCTTGAGGCTGTAAAAAATCAAACTTCAAAATTAACGTTAAAAAAGGTGAAGCCATTTATGCCGCAAAAACTTTAGTTAATCAAAATTCAAAGAGCACCTACTTTCCGTTGAACTAGAACTATGACATTTGGCAAGTAGTATCGTCTTTTACTACAAGTACAGGAATAAATCTGAAAACAAGACATTTGTAATTAAATCATGAAAAATTTCTTAAGTTTTGAAAACTGAATTTCAGGAAAACGTCGGAAAAAAATGCGATACTCAATTCCTAAACTATTTATAATATTATGTACCGATGTAGGTACCTTCAAATTTGTACGGACCCCTCGGTGGGCGAGTCCGTCTCGCATTTGCCGGTTTTTATTTAAACTATACGAAAGGTCGCCGGATGAAGGTTATTTTTCTTAGCTTAACTTGTGGAAAATATGGGATAAGTACACGATTATTACGTTTTATTTATCATTAAATGGTTGTTACTTTTACGTTCTTAGGGTAGCAGTTTAGAATGATTCTCCCATCATGTTTTAAACTTGATAATAATAACACACAAACAAATACGCTTTTTGTACAGTAGGAACTAAATCTTGAGTTCTCCTAGTTTAAATTTATAAATTCTACTAATATTATTAAAGCGAAATTATGTGACTTTCTTTGTTACTCTTTCACGCGAAAACCACTGAACAGATTTGAATAAAATTAGGCACAGAGATAGAAGATAGCCTGGAACAAATATGGGCATATATCTTTTTTCCCACAGGAACGGGAACCACGCTGGTGAAACGGGTTTTGGTACGGCGTCTTGATACGGATACAGCACCGATCCATCGCGAGTCGGCCTTGCGCCCGTTCAAAGGTAATGAACGCGCGATGGCCGCAGCGACGAACTTTGCGTCCAGAGTAGTTTGATTACGACGCTGATACGAAATGGGGGTTCGGTACAGACAGACAAAAGACCATATAGTATTTTTTTTTTTATCTGGACCCACACACACCTGAATATTACTATCACATTGGCAACCCTGCCGATAGGTGAGCAGAAGTTTGGAGACATTGGACTCTCCTAAGAAGATTTTATAAATGCCAAAAGTTAGGAACAGTAAATTTTCACCGGATTAGAAAAAAATACTCTGAACTTTCCAAATAAAGACAAATATGAAACTCGATAAGCCTTCAGGCATTTGTATGGAACTTAGTTTTTTTGCTTTTTTCGAAAAAGTCGTAAAACAAACGTTGTTGGCTATAATGTTAGTAATCTACTCCTGCAAGTTGTTGGTGTTTTACAATATTAACTTTATATAAATTATAAATGCCGTGGGGTGACGGCCTAAGAATACACGTGTCACCACTCCCTTACATGCCTGGGATGTCGTAAGAGTCGACTAAGAGGCTCGACGCATTGAACACCTGTGCGAGAGAAGGAAAACTTGAAACAAACCCTCTACCAACCCGTCTGGCCAGCGTGGTAGCAGTAGGCTAATAGCCTCCCATGAACGCCGCAATTGCGTGAGCTAGGAAAGGCTTATGTCCAGCAGTGGACGTCCACTGGCTGATGATGGAAATTATAAATCATTTTTTTTTCTATAAATAAGTATACTTATTTATCTCCGCACTAGACGAAACTAAGGGATTACTACAAAAGAATATTTTATTTATTTATTTATTTATTTAGGTACACCAACAGCATAACATGTATAAACATTGTTATTATAAATTATAGCTAGGGGTACAATTCTTACATGCATGCCAATAATAGGTATACACAACATTTATTAAATATGTTTAAAATAAGTAATAATACTAACCAAAGGTTCTTAAGAATTACGTTAGCTTAGTCTTCCAGAACTATGATTATATCAAACATGTTTCAGCAGCTTTTCCTTAAAGGAATTGTAACTATCACTAAATATGTCAATGCCAGATACTCTTGTGTTCACCTTATTGTAAGCGGAGCATATCCTAGAGAGAGGCTGGTGTCGACCAAGATTAGTCCTACACCTTGGTATATGAAATATATTACCACACCTATGTCGTGGATAATTATAAGGAACATTGATTAATACTTTTTCTAGCAAATTGTTACATTTCACCATACCATTAACTAGTTTAAAGAGGAAAAGAAGGTCTGAATATGCGCGGCGATCATGTAGTGTTTTTAATTTGAGAAAATGAAGTCTTTGTTGATAAGGATGGCGGTGAGATATGCCAGTAGATGAGAAGGCCAAATGCCTTGTGAAAGCACGTTGTAAAGACTCTATTCTTTGTGACTGTGCGCTATAAACAGGGTTCCAGGCGACACTAGCATATTCTAACCTGCTGCGAACCAAAGCATTGTACAGCGTTAGTTTAGTTATACTAACTATTAAGTACTTGCGTAATACTACGTAAGATAAAGTTGGATGTTTAATTCAGTACAGTAATTTGACAGCTGCCAATGTCACTTTGTAATGATACCTCTCCATATATTTGAAAGATATTTCCGTGTGTCACTTTGCTTAGACAGATAGATCTATTTCGTTCATTCAATACCTTTCAAAACGCGTCCCAATCACAATCCCTATCACATGACAAATACAAAAAAAATTTATACCTTTCAAATGACAAATTTAAAGGGATTGCGATAGATTTTAAAATTAAACAAATAGACCCCTGTTTCTCGTAGTGATTTACTCAGATCTAGTTCAAGTTCAGTAAGTATTAATTCCATTCACGTACACAAATATTATCATGATAGCTACATTTTAAAAGCAGCATTACTCTACAAAATGGCATTTGGTACATTTTTTCATACGAACGAGGGGGAGATTCTTAGCCTTCATCATACCTGATTTTAAGTATTGATAAGGCTGAAGATGGAAGCGAGCCTCTCCCGGAATCCTTGATCACTGAGGAACTGGCTATCTTATCTCTAACTGCCGGAACACAACAATGCTGAAAACATTGTTGTTAAGGCGTCAGACTTAGGTAAGATGGTGGTAGCTAGCCAGACGGACTAAGAACAAGTCCTACCACCAACTAAACCGAAAACAATATGTATCCCCGATGGGAATCGAACCCGGAACCCCTGGGTCTGATACCGGTGGTTGTACCACTAGACCACAGAGGCGGTTAAAACTAGGTATCAAATTACTCTACGGAATAAAAAATCCGACAATGTATCACCATAACTACCTAGATGTTTTTATTTTCACGTTTACTAAATATTGGATCTTATGTTGATGCTGATAAATTCTCGAAACTAACCGAACGTTAGTTCGATTTGGATTTTGTATTAGACCCCTGGTTGTTAAAGCAATTGCATGTAAACAAATTCTGCGAATAGATCGCTCTGTTTGTATTATGGTTTTGTTTGTGGCATAGAATATTAATCATTCAAGTCATTGAGCAATGTAAAATCATCGGTATTGATACAACAAATGACCGCAATCATAGATTTGGTTTTAGAGTTAGCAATTATATTTTATTAAATTAATTAAACACAAAATAGCCTAGTATCTTACTGAAATGGGATTTTAAGGCGATACTCGAAAAAAATATGCTGAAGCGAGACAGCAATGAGAAAACGACGCGCACGGGAGCGAGACCGATTTTGCAGATTAGGCAAAAAAAACACAAAATCACTTCGTATTAAAAAACTACAGCGATTTAAAAAAAAAGCTTCTATACGATCCTAAATATTATTGGTGTCCACTTATTAAACCAATTTCCAATAGTGTAAGTAACCCCATTTAAGAATAATCTTGAATTTTCGTATTTTTTAGAGGTCTTTTCGAAAAGAAAAAGTGTCGACGCAAAATCATAAAATCATGTTTTTGAAACTATACGAATCAAGATAAAGGTATGAAGAAATATATATGTTATTACCAGATTTCTAACAACTGTAACCGTGCTATAGTTTTATATCAAAAAGTCCATACTTTTTCCGAGTAGCGCCTTAAGGGTTGCCGGTTCGAGTACCGTTATTTTTTTTTATTCTAGTATAAGCTGCACCCCCTTCTAGTCAAGCCTATCTATCTTTACCCATCCAAAAAAATTAAAACTCTGATGTGCAAAACGCCACTAAAGAAGTTTTCACTAAAAAAAAAAAAGTATCTAGAACAGACACGTACATTTCGGACCATGTTTATTTCTAAATGTCTAAAGTCCATCAACTCCAGACGTAACAGATTCGAGAAGTTCCAAAGTCTTAACCAGCGCCCCGGGTGCCATAACCGTAACTATAACGGGACGTTATTAGATAACGCGTAAATATGTCGACTGCCTTCTGTTACTGGCTGAATTGATACCGACCAAGTTTCACAGTTATCGTTAATGGAGATTGCCCATATACTAATGTTAGGCTGGGAACAAATAGGCTTAGGCGTAGATCTTGACATTTTAGGGATAATATTGGTGAAAACGTCAAGTATCATGGTGGTAAGAAATGGGATTGTAGTAAAACTTTTCTCTTTTTTTTTAAAGGTTTTAAATACTTTAAGCCTATTATTTAAAAACTGTTTTATTTTTTTTAATTAATATTTTTAATAATATTATCGTCCTAGTATTTCAATTTCAAAATTTTATTGCATAAACCGTAACAAAAGCAATGGAGACCATTATGGACCCTGTCGGGCACAGCAACTGGATGAGAGGCGGAAGACACTTCCTTAGTTTATTTTTTTAAATATATTTTACTAATGTAAAATTATATTTCAGGCAGTTTTGATCTTATCTTATTGTAGGTAAGCTGATTATGGTAAGTAGTTATATAGAATGTTTGTAGGTATCTATTTATAATATTTTATACTTGTGGATTATTTGTTAATTATTGTTAATTATCCTATAGTAATATTATTATTGATTACTACTTATTTATTATTTCAAACTTTTATCATCTAAATATTCTTGTATATTATAATAACTTTTGTTTATTAATAACTTTTTATGTGTGTTATATTTTTTTTATTTCCAGTTAAACCTTTTATGGAGCTTGGTAGGTAGTAGGTTGTACGTACAGTCAACAGCACGACAAAGTTCACAATTTGACCTTGAGGGCTGCGTCGTCTCAGCCACATGACACCATTCATCGGTTCTTCTCGCTATGTGTCCCGTCGACTGCCACTTCACTTAAGTTCTCCTACAGATCTCCTCATTTCTGATTCTGATTCGATCACGTAGGGAAACGCCGAGCATAGCTCTCTCCATTGCACGCGGTGTGACCTTGAGCCTACAAGACCTATCAGACCTTCAGAGCTTATGTGAAAATGAAAATGAAAAATGTTTATTTCATTACCAAACAATTACAATTGATGAGCATGGGTGGGATCCTTCTTTTAAGTGTTAAACACCTGTACCAGAAGGAACCACTCTTCCATAACATATTTAGTTTTATTTACATGGTAAGTTCATTTATAAGCTAAGGTTAAACATCTTATGTTCTAGTTAAACTTAATTTTCTAGATTTAGGTATTATGTATCAATTAATCATGCTTTAATATTTTATTTACTGGTTTAATTATACAAACTTAAACTATATGAGCGGTGTGTGTGTGTGTGTGTGTGTGTGTGTGTGTGTGTGTGTGTGTGTGTGTGTGTGTGCGTGTGTGTGTTTGTTGTGCAGGTGTGTGTGCATTTACTTTCAATGAATACAGTAGGTTAAGTGATGAATTTTAACAAGTTCTCAGTTTCATCATAGTTAAGGGTCTTAAGCCATACCGTTAACTTCAGTAACTTCAGTTTGCAAACCCGGGTGGTTAACGGGTAAATATTAAGTATTTTGTTGATGCGATTGTAAACAATGTATGTCGCTCGTAATAGCGGCGGTTTTCGTAGTGCAAGTGGAAATCCCTAATTGCTGTTGTTTAATCTATACTGTCTATCTATACCAATGTACTAAACATTGTTTTTCATATCACTAAAACTAAGAATGTTTAAAATGTTCAACGGAATGACACGTGCATGAAGTCCACGAAGTGTACCTATATTGATTAAGATTGATTCAGTAACTTGGCCTTGAAAATATTAAATTCAAATTCAAATTCAATATCATTTATTCAGTCATGGCTGTTACAAGCACTTTATGAAAAAACCCTACGGCGGGAGACCTTGTAACGAGAACTACGAGAAAAACCGGCAAGAAACTCGTCAAGGGCTATTTTATTCTTCCTGTTTTATTTCATACACAGAATTATTACATACAAACAGAGTTAAGTATTTCGGTACGAATTACATCAAATCAAATCAATATCATTTATTCAGTCTAGGCTGTTACAAGCACTTATGAACGTCAAAGAAGCTACGCCATCGGTTCACAAACCCTATGGCGGGAGACCTTGTAACGAGAAGAACCGGCAAGAAACTCGTCAAGGGCTGTTTTTTTCTATATGAATAGTTATATACTATATGAATTAAACGGTTAGTATAGGTACCAATGTGGTCATTTTTATTAAGACTGCATTAAAGTCTTCTTGATGTGCACTTGGCTCCAGCAATGGACTGTTGTTTTAAGACACACGTGCCACTACGTCAGCGGCCATTTCAGTCCAACTCACGGCCATAACTCTCGACTCCCACCACTTTTACCGACCGTCACATTTTCCTGTGGGAAAATATCTCACGCACCGTTGTGACGACCGACCTTTTATGTTATTGTGGATCATAACTTTGACAAACAGTTAAAGGCGGTAATATTTAGGAGAGGAATATTTCAAGTGAAGTGCGAATGACTATTTGAGGTGGACTTTTATATTATGCATTAGAAAGTATAAGATACTAGAGGCCGCGTTTTAACCGCGTGGTTCCCATTCCCGTGGGAATATCGGGATAAATAGTACGCTATGTTCATAACCAGGCTATCTAATATCTGTGTACCAAATTATATCCAAATCCGTTCAGTAGTTTTGGAGCATATTCAATGCAAAGAAACAAACAATCAAATCTTTCCTTTTTATAATATTAGTAAAGATAAATATTTTCATATTAATATATTTTTGTCTATCTGCCACTTTAAGCCGATTTGACGAAATTTGGTATAGAATAGCAGCACATTTCGTTTTCAGAGGTACAAATATTCACAGTCGCAGACAGTATCTGGTAAACTCAATATGATTGTATTGCACATTAATAAAAAATATTCAAAATTGGCGTTAAAGTCTCTACATGTTTAATCCCTAACGCAGTTTTTATGGGGCTGGGTCACTTTTAACCCGTAAATTCCAAAGCGATGACTTTATAATTATTGTCATTATTATTATCACATCTTAGATTTCTCCGCGCACTCATCGTAGAAATAAAACAACCGATATTTACTGGTTATTATCACCCGTGACCCCAGAAAGGTGCCGAAACGTCGGGATAACCAAAAAGATCCTTGAAAACCCCACACAAATATACATAACACTAAATATCGGGTAATATACAGTGTGCACTGAAATCCGTAAAAGATGTTTTATTTCAATTATTATTATCGCCATCATTAGCCATTTTTATAAAAACTTATATTATTATTAAACGTCGCAATAATGTTCAATAAGCAGTATCACGTTCAGTAATAACCCTCAAATATCGAAACGTAATGCCTAAGCAAGTGGCTAGACGAGCCAAAGGCCCTTAATGGCCTCGTCTGGCCCATCTCCTGTCTGTAAGGGCCTGTCTCGAATCATTGAGACAATCTGCGCTCATCCGGTTGCTAACGAACAAGACTGGACCGACACAGGACATGGACATTCAGGACTACAAGGGGTGGCCATTTTATGTGACATGAAACCTAAACAGCCTTGAGTTAACTTTGGCTAGGAAGAAGACTTTTGTCATTACAATTCATCTTGATAGTTCGCTGAAACAGATGTCCTTTGACCCTTGGCAGAAATAAACGCGGATTTGCAATTTAACATAATACAATTTCATAATTCTAGATCGAAAACTGCAAGAGTAATCACCAAAGTTTTAAGTGCTTGCGTAGCACTTCCAAACAACTAAAAGAGAACTTTAACGTGCGAGTAAAGGACGCTAATAGAACGTTTCCGTACAAAGAAAAAACATTAAACGAATTCACATAAAAAAGTAATTTCAAACAAAGTGATTGCACGTGATAAATTTAGGGAACTTTGCGAAAATTTTCAGCGGCGTTTAAAAAAGTAGTAAAAAAATGGCGGTTTCCCGCCAACCCTCGGGATGTTATGGCGCGGATTATCGTAAAATGGCGCCCGCCAATTTTAGCAAGGTGTAAAAAGAATGTGCCTCGAGAATAGACGAGTAATGTCAGTCCAGCAGTATTTTGTAGTTGACGATGTCGTTAAAATTGTTGCGGTTTGTTAAAAATACTGGACATAATATGTAGGTACTTATCGTCTTTTTAATTTCTCATATAACACAATAGGTACCAAAGATAAATAAGCCTACATATCTACATAGGTAATAAATCAGAACAATTATTTAGTCTATTGGGATGTTTTAGAATCGCTAACTTGGGTTTAGTTACCGATCTAGCGACCTCCGAATACCGACCACCTAGATTGGAAATTAAAAAAAAAACTACGTAAGCAAGAAAAAAAATTAAGGGTTTTATTTTATTCTTTTATTCTTTACTTTTTAGTGTCTATAATTGTTTTGCGGAGAAACATACATACATGCAGGTCAAAAAGAGAACCTCCTTTTTTGGAAGTCGGTTAAAATCAGTCACAACAATATCATCTAAGTAAAGGAATATATAGCAAAAAAAATATTTTTTTTTAAGATTAAGTATGAAAAAACTACCATCCAAATCTTCGCAATTAATATACTAAAACCTTCTCCTAAATGCAATAAATACTTCTGAAAACCGCATCAAAATTGGTTCAGCCAAATAATCTGTTCAGCGAGATAATCACGGACAAACATACATACATACATAAAGGTGAAACTGAGAACCTTCTTTTTTCTTTAAGTCGGTTACAATAATCATTTTAATTGAGAGCCTATACCTAGAGACGAGACGGACAAAGTCGCGAGTGACCACTTTACTTTATAAACCTCAAAAAAACGAACACATGTCACAACTGGCCAATAAAAGGGGCCCAATTCTGCTAATGCTTAGTCACAATCGTATTCCAATGGTGTCTCAATGGTAGCCCTGTTTAACACAGTTCTTGTTACATCAGTGTAAATAAACACTACTATTGAAACACCATTGAGACGATTTTAACAAAAAAATTGCAGAATTGACCCCTAGTTTGTTTGACTTTGAAGTAGGCACAACGTTACTCGATACCACTTAACCTGCAGAAAACGGCAGCTCTTCAAATAAGCGCTCCAGCAGAAGCGGAATAAAGCCGGTTAACAGAATCTCCTTTTTATTTTATTATTTACAGTGCAAAATTGGTTCCGCAGTGGCAGTGCGAGCACGGGTTTTATATTCACTGAAATTATTGGCGGAGGTCGCTTGAAACAAAATAGTCTTAGGAGATGAACGTTCCTACTTCGACATATCTTATTCATCCGGTTGATCAGTAGTTATTTTGAGAAACGTTATTTTTTTTAAAAGTAACAAGGTTAAGAAAATCATTTATTATTCAAATGAAACACCTGTTAATATTCTATTGTTTGTGATACAAAAGTTATCTATAAATCTAATACATTTTGAAATAACGCTCCTGAAAAAATCTAATGGTCGACCGGGAAGTTCCCCGTTCTACCGTTCAATACTTAAATTAGACAATTAAAGGTACGACTCTTTGTATGTATTAGGCCAAGTAGTATTATAATACTTTACCTGAAAATTATTTATAAAATATTCATTGCATTGTCCGGTAATTAATTAAAAAATACATCAAAATGAAATATTAATTTCACTAACGTCCAAACAGGAAGGAGCCGTAATCACCTCGGTGAAATTCATTCGAAAAAAGCTATTTAAAGTGGTTTCAACGTTTTGTTCTCCCATAAACAATACGAGTGTTAAATATCCCGGAGCTTTGCACAAATTAAAGTGTCACTGTTCATAATTTATTTTGGCGGGAACTCGCGTGACATGGCGGCCGGCCGGCCGACATTTTGTTTTCCTTTGCACAAATAATAATGGCGGCACAGTTGCAATGTTTGTTTACGTTTTGGCAATAGGATGAATGGTTTTAGACGCCTATTTGGACAGCTGTGTTTTTCTATTTTGAATTAGATCATCATTAGCAAAAACACCAATGACTATTTCCAGATAGGTAAGTAAGTACTTTTATTTTATTTAAGAAATGCACAGCTCTTCATCTTGCAGCACCTTATATTTTTAAACTAGAGTACTGTACTTAAAAAATAATAGATTTTATTGATACTTTCTGATAAAATTGCATGTAACATGACGCATACCTACATGTAAAGAAAGAGTTACTTTGTCACTCTTAATTATAGGTTTATTTACCCTTGTACTTACTAGGAAAAAACTTAAAAAAAAAACCGACTTCAAAAAACTAAAAAGCAAAAAATAAACATTTTGGTCTCGGTGCCAGCCAAAGCATTCTACTTTGCGGTGCTACTATTTTATTTTTCTTGCCTTTGCTGGAACCGACTCCAAAAGGTTTATTTTTTGCTTTTTAGTTTTTTGAAGTCGGTTTTAATTTTTTTATAAAAAGTTTTTATTTCACAATTTTTAAAGATAGAAGAGGTCCCGTGCCTACGCTGATAACCTTATGACAACTCCTCATCACCTTTTACAAAATGCTGCTTTTCCCGGTGCAGGGACGTTACTTATTGAGGAGTTCTCCCGATACTTCATCATCAGCTGCACTTCATCACATGCATTGAGTTGAGCATAAATTGCTTAACTACATTAAAGTAATCGTATAGCTACCGTGAAATGCTAAGTATTTAATAGTGCCGATGACCATTTGTGGTCTTCATCATCAGTTCCACTTCACCAAATGGTGCATTCCGGAAGCATATGCATAAGTTACTGTAGAAAACACCGAAATCGCTATAGGAGTCCCTATAATATTTGAAGAGTTCCCTGGATTACTCCAGGATCCCATCATCAGATCCTGACATGATGACAATGGGACCACATAGGAAGTATACCCGTTTGAACAAAAAAAGAATTACTCAAATCGGTCCAGCCGTCTTCGAGTAATCTCGTAACATACATAAAAAAAAATAAAAACCGTCGAATTGAGAACTTCTTCCTTTTTTGAAGTCGGTTAAAAAGAATAAGGTATTCATAATTTTCGTCGCTGAAGGGAAAACCTCGTACAAAATTGATTGCAGCAGGTGCTTATATAAAGCGACATAGAAGCGCTCTTCTATCCGTATTGTAGAGGAGATCATTCTATCTAAACCATCACCTTCCAATTACCATAGTCGCGCGACAATTTGCTGCGACGACGCGCGACAGACTTGATCAACAACACTTACAATAGACACGGAGGGTGACACAGTTGAACTTGTGGATGCGGCTTTATATTCTTTTTGTTCAACAGACATTAATTGGTACTGTTTATTTAAGCTAGCTTTGGACTAAATGAACTAGAATCAGTGAAAGAAGTAGGTTGGTACTGGTAGGTTTTTGGTTGGTGGTAGGACTTGTTGTAAGTCCGCCTAGCTAGCTACCACCATCTCATCTAAATCTGACGCCATAACAACAATGTTTTCAGCATTGTTGTGTTCGGGCAGTTAGAGATAAAGTAGTCAGATACCTACTCAATGATAGAGGCTCACTTCCATCTTCAGCCTTATCAACACTTAACATCAGGGCCCGTATTCACTATGACCACCTACCGATTCCTTGCTCAAACCACGCGAATGTCATATTCGGTTTCGACATTTTCAAAATTCGTTTTCTCTGTGGCACCTACAAATTTTAAAGTTATTTTACTTGTTTAATAATTATACAACTTGTGACTTTCAAGTACTTTTACATTAACTGCATAACTTGGGAGTATCATGGAGAAAACGTCTTTTGCAAGTGTCAAAACCAAGTACGGCATTGGCGTGGTTTGAGTAAGGAATCGCTAAATGGTCATAGTAAATAAGGGCCCAGGTATGATGAAGGCTAAGAGTCTCCCGTTGTTCATAAAAAAGCCTTAACTTTTGAAATGAAACATTTTTTGCTCTGTAGTGTCAACATTATCATAGTAGTTAAGTAGTAGTTAGTTAAATAGAACTACTAGTCCCTATACACACAAGGGAGCGTACTCGTAGAGTACAGGGTAATATACCTTCATCGAACTTCCCTTTAGAGAGCCACTGAATAAGAGAGTTTTGAGAGCATTTGTAGAGCAGCATTTGAAAAAAAATACCGTTCATACAAAAATGAAATACAAATGACCTCTGTCTTTGTTTATGCCAGTAAGAGTTTGAGGTATAATGATGAAAAGTCGAGGGACTTTTACTGAAACCAAAATTACAGGCTTTAATTTCTAAGTATAACAATAAGCAGTGGCTTTACCGTGTATGTTTCGTCGACGTCGCCGTCGTCGAGATGGGCGCGACTCTCCACACGCGAGCGCTAATGCTATAGCGCTGTCTCGGGCACACAGAATCGAGTATTTACTGACTATGGAAAAGGAATCTTATTATTACGACGAGTACCTTCTTTTTCTTCTTCTTCTTATTTAATGGCAGTGCCCTTTTGGATTTCGCCAATATCCAGTGTTTATTAAAATGTTATAGAAATTGTACGGTAGATTGAGTTAAAATGGAGTCTCACAACACGTGTTATTACGAAAAGAACTCGGGTGAAACTACCCCCTAGCTTGAAATTGCATTGTGCGAAAACCCCGTCGGCTGTCAAAGTGACATTGACAGCGATGCCGACGGCACTTACGCGGTAGGTCCACAGTTTTCTTTGTTTTGTGGTTTCCTAACATTACGGTACCTTTGCAAAAACTAAAACAAACCTGATAAAAGCCAAAGTTTCCCCAATTGTAAATTAAAAAATAGAGTTTTGTAAATGCGGTGCCACCTCCAGTTGCGCTCATTTGCTTCCTGCTTCGTGTGATTCGTTCCTTATTTCCTGGCGATAGAGCAGCTTTTGTTATGACTGGTAACGGCAGCCATTACACGTTGCCTTCCTCCCTACCCCTTTTATATTTTATAAACCATCTAAAACCAAGAAACAAAAGAAAGATGTTAGAACAAGTTACATGAAGAATTGGAAACAGGACTTTATCCAGATTTTGTTATGAAAAGAATCAAAGTTGTTCAGAGGAAAATGTATGGATTGTGCTTCTAATGTATGATACACACCGAACGGACGGCATTCTACAATTGCCGAAGGAAATCGAAACATCCATAAAAAAGGTTAATTCTATATTTGCATGCAATTCACGTAGCCGACCGCCGACGCCGCGGCAGCCGGTCGCTCGCGCACGCCCATGCAACCATATTTGCATTTACGCATGTTTCAATTTTCTTTAGCAATTGTAAAATGCGCTGCGCTATGCGCCGACTCCGTCCGTTCGGTGTAAATCATAGGTAGGTACATCATATGTATGTTTCATGCAAATGTTTCATGCAAAATTGTGGAGTCACGTGACAATCACCTTACTACTTCGTACCACTTAGTGAGCTGCCACACTGGCGGATTGCAAGCGTTTCCAAAGCGGAGCGGCCACGCAACGAAAACGCCGCGCGGGCGCGGCGAACACGTTGCGGACGCGCAACGTATGCGTCGCGGATTCGCAACGTTTCCGCCTCGAGTGAGCGGCGTACGATACACTCAGTAGCAGAAGCCATGACGCTACGTCCGCTCACAGCCGTTACTTTGTAATAACTAAAGTAGCGCGGGAGCGGGGGCTTCAGTATACGAGTGTAAAAAATGAGGTCCGTGCTTCTCTCCGCGGCAATATCGTTGCGAGTCCGCAACGTGTTCGCCGCGCAGCCGCGACGTCTTCGCCGCGCACGCACGGCGTGTTCGCTGCGTGTCCGCTCCGCTTTGGAAACGCTTGCAATCCGCCAGTGTGGCATAGCCCTAAAGCGCTTTTCAGACTTGTGCTATAATATAATAGCTCATAGCACAACGATATCGCTCACCATACATTTACTTAGAACACGTTCACACTTAGCTATAATATATATTATTGGCTTACTATACGCTATCTTAGTAAATGTATGGTAAGCGATATCGTTGTGCTATGAGCTATAAGTTATATGCTATTATATTATAGCGTAGTCTGGTAACATAAAGATGTTCCGTGATAAAAACAATTCTATTATTCGTATACGCAGTTCAGAAACACAACGTAAACCTGGAAAGCTTATGATTTTCAAGTTTGTATATTTAGGTGTTTGTTACTCAATTATCCGACAACACATTTGGAAGTTTGGCACGCATATCATTTATACCGGTCAGGAATTTTTCGAATATCAACGCAGAGGATGTCGGCAGAACCTATAGTTTTATTACACAAACAATCGGATTATCCTAATCCTAACTAATATTATAAATGCGAAAGTGTGTTTGTTTGTCCTATCTTCACGCCCTAACTAAGCAAACAAACAACTTGATTTTTAGCATAGATATTTGATAGAATCAGGCGTTACTTGGCGGAAATCCATATCTTAGTAGAAAACGAAAAATTTGTAGCATAATTCCGCAAGAAAAACTTACATGCAAGATGCACCGCCCGCCCGCAAATAAATGCAGATGCAACACAGTGACACACCTTGCACCTTCACCGACTACTCTACACGTGTTTCGCCCACACACGGAGCATCCTCAGGAGTTGTTAGACCGTGCAATACCAGCACCGAGTGAGTAAAAGCCATATTTAATGCTTCCTACTCCCCACTCTGTCTGTAGTGTGACGTGACGCAACTATAAAAGTCAGTGAAAGTAATATATTTCTTGTTTAATACTTATCACACAAAAATAGCATTGTAAAATGCAAAATTAAAAATGTATAATTAAATGGCTGTTTCATCTTAATCGATAGTCAAACATCTGTAAAGATGTTTCTTTCGAATGCGAGGATATTTCTCTCATTGATGAAACGATTGTGGCCAACACCGTAGAAAGGTGAATATACTAGAAAAAATTTACATGTCCTCATAGGTCTCTGTAGCATAATTGGTTAGTGCATTGGGCCGGATTCCCAAGGATGCGGGTTCGAATCCCGTCAGGGCGACATGCGACTAGTTGCTTTTTTCTAGTATATTTTCTTGTTTAATATTTATCACACAAAAATAGCATTGTAAGATGCAAAATTAAAAATGTATAAAGTAATAATTATTTGAAAATTTCTTTCAAATACTGACTTTTCAAATAATTATTTCTCAAACATGCATGGAAATGTTGTCATTATTTTCGAAAAAAGAACACGCGAAGTATCGAATTTACGGACAAAGAAAATCCATTGCAGGAGCGATTTTTGAATTTGGAACATTACAAAGAGTATTTAACACGCCGTTTCATACAACACTGCAGGAGCGCTGTAATGTTCCAAATTCAAAAAGACGCTCCTGCAATGAATTTGATTTTCTTTTAGTAATTATTAAATGTATAATATAAAAAGTATGTTTTATTTCCCTGCATTCTTTTGAGAAAAGCACTATATATGCCTCGGCGGAAATGGCAATTGCCTGTCTCGTATTAGTGTAAACTCATACTCGACCTGCAATTGCCTATTTCACGGCCTTTGCAATAATGTACTATTACTTTAATATCTCGTTTTCTACTATTTTAGCATAGATTTAGTTGGAAGGACGGAGAGTAAAATAGGCTTTTCCCAAGGGAATCCCGATATTCCCAAGGGAACGGGATCCACAAGGGTGAAACCGCGGTCGAAAGCTAGTACCTTCGTAATTAACAAATATTCTATGCTCTCCGAATGCTAGGTATTATGCTTTTGAAGTTAAAATAAATTACATTTGTGGGTAAAGTTAATTAGGTAGGTAAGTACCTGGAATTAAGTCATTTTAACTGTGTTTTTGTCTATAACTTATGGAATTATGTAATTTTAAATGTGTTTTTTGTCTGTTACCTCTTTTAATTTTTAATTATTTGTTGTAACTATTCTCTGTGTGTAGAGTGCTATCTATTTGTTACTGGCTTCACCTGAAAATCAGCGTCACACTTGTTGTGGCAATAGCTGAGGTTGGGGACCAATTCGACTAAATTGTGTGTATTAGTGTGTCATTTTGTATCCTGTTTTTTTTTAGTTGAATAAATTTTCTTTCTTTCTTTCTTTCTTGCTTTCTTTCTTTCTTTCTTTCTTTCTTTCTTTCTTTCTCCTATATAAGCCACTCGTTTAACTCCAAATTCATTATTGAAATAATTTGCAAAACAACTCGATATTGGGGTCAAGACGATTAACGCAAATAAGCCGTGTTTTCATCCACCAAATACGTATTGGCCACTTCACAAGAAATTTATTTAATAAATAAGTCAATCATTTTCCATTTTATAACGCAGTTTGAAGTATGACACCCATAATTTATTTAGGTAAATGCTGCGGTAAATAAACAACAAAAGAAAATATTAAAATAGCACCTAAAAATATTGGGCACAAAATAAAATGTAAACATATTTTTTTGTAACAGGCCGTTTTATATTGATTTAAAAATATATTCATATTAAAATGTTCATTCAAATACTGCACGAGTCATTTTATAGTTACTTACCTAAATATTCACATAAAGTTATGACAAACGTTCACAACGAACGTTATCAATAATCATATTTCATCTGCTTTTAACAGATATATTTTTTTAAATGAAATAATATTTATTTTACTATGTCATTCAAAAACTGCACGACCCATACAAGTTAAGTATCCACACAAAATTGTGGCAGAAATGATCATAATATAATCACAGTCTTTATAACCGTAAAGACCGTCTTAATAACTCACGTAGTAGTAATAATATTTCAAAAATAGTTTCCTGCTTAAAACAGAATATATATTTTTTATGAAATGATTGAATCAACTCATATCGACCATCGGACATGATAAGAAAATGAAATTATTTTTGATTAATAATTATATGGCGTTTCCACTCACTCGTTAATCCGATTGACCCGGCCGCTGTGAATAATGATATTCTTCCGTATTAATAACGGTTCATTTACAAACTTATATTCTTGGATGCCTGTTATTACGGTACTGTGGAGATTGTATATGTTTCCGCACAACAAGAGGACGGTACACCGACGTACGACAAGTACTACATTACCAATTAAACGCATGACAATGCAGTTTTGTCTTGAGTTTTGCACTTTTGGCACCTGCAGCCCCCTTTTATCACCGCACTTCTCTTTTTATATGATTAATTAGCGCTACAATGATTAACTGATTGACTACCGCTTCTTGAAGTTTTGGTTTCTTAGTTAGATTTTTTAAGTTTTTCTCGGCTATCATACGCCTATTTGTCTTAGTCACGTTGTACCGGGTGTTACGGATAGCTGCAGAATTGATATTTTCGGGATATTTAAGAAAGAAAACACCATTTAGCACCAGTAATAAATGACAACTGATTTTAATCACAAAAAACGTCAAAGACATATAAAAATACAAGAAAAACCATAAACTAAATACAAAAATATCTTGAGCCTAAGCCAGTTGGCAACACCGGGGTCGCTTCTTTTATAAATAAAAGTAATCTTGAAGTTGATAACGTTCTTATATTTCAATCAATTATGTTACAATTATTATACAATTTTATATTTATTTTATACTAGAGGCCGGGCGCGGTTTCACCCGCGTGGTTCCCGTTCCCGTGGGAATTTTGGGATCATTTATAGCCTATGTTACTACTTAGGGTCTAAGGATTCTCTATACCAAATTTCGTCAAAATCGATCCAG
This sequence comes from Chrysoteuchia culmella, assembly GCA_910589605.1. Classification (NCBI taxonomy): domain Eukaryota; kingdom Metazoa; phylum Arthropoda; class Insecta; order Lepidoptera; family Crambidae; genus Chrysoteuchia; species Chrysoteuchia culmella. The sequence continues at coordinate 25,230,786 of OU342643.1, read as the reverse complement.
TAGTTTTTGAGTTTATTCGTTACATACAAAAATACAAATCTTTCCTCTTTATAATATTAGTATAGATTATATTATTAGTATAGATGACTAAGCAATCGTCCTTATCTACGCACATAAGTTTACGCACGCAACATAAGTGCGATAGCAAGAGCATTAACTGGACACTGCAAACTAAAAAGGCACCAATTTCACATGAAATAAAGTGACACTGACGTTTGCCGTTACTGCGGATTAGAGAGAGAAACACCCAAACATCTCTTAAGTGACTGCGGACCCCTAATTCACAAACGCAGTATCCACCTGGGCCGGCATATAATTCGGCCAGAGGAACTAAAATCTCTCAGAGCTAGGAAGATTTTAGACTTCCTGGAGGCCGCCAGGCTAAAAAAGATACTATAACAAGGTGGCGAGTTACAATTGATCTTATAGGTCGCAGTGACTACAGTTCCAACTGTAGCTGCATGGCCCTTATATCCTGCAATTAATTAATTAGGTATCTACGCACGACGGTCCTCTATTTTCATTATTTTTAAAAAACCAAAACCAGTCAGTAACGGCGGTGTACCAGCCTGCTTGTAGTGCGAAAACATAATACGATCTCCACAGTATCTACCTCCGTTAAACGCAAACGAAAAAGTTCCATTGTCCATAGTAACACAGATTGAGAGCTTTAAACATCAGCTGTATCGCAATATCGTCCCTTATAGTTTCAACGACAAACTCAAATAGACATAAATTTTAAATACAAAAATATTGGAAAAAGTCAACTCGGCCACAAGTGAATTCTAAGATGGGACTCGAACCCACGACCTTTGGAAATCCGGTCCAATGCTCTAACGAGCTACCGAGACCTGCCACCGTCGAAATTCTCCAATACTTTTATATTTTTAATACGCTGTTGGCCAGCGTTGTCACATTAATGCTAGAAAATCCTTGCATTCGAAAGAAACATCTTTTCAGGTGTTTAACGATCGATTAAGATGCAACAGTCAATTATTAATTTATGAAATTTAAAGTTTTGCATTTGCTAATGCTATTTTTATACTTATGATACATTTTAAATAAAAATATATTGGAGAATTTCGACGGTGGTCTGCAAGTCTCTGTAGCTCAGTGGTTAAAGCAGTGGACCGGATTTCCAAAGGTCGTGGGTTCGAGTCCCATCTGAGAATTCACTTGTGGCTGAGTTGACTCTTTTAATATTTTCCAATATTTTTCTATCTAAAATTTAAGTATAAAAATAGCATTGAAAAATGCATAAAATTAAAAATCATAAATACAAATTGTTTCAATCCAAAAATTGGCAACCCCGATAGCAATTTCGGTTTTAAGACAAGCAGGGCAATATTACTTATACTGCGGGCCCACCGTCTTAAGAACGGTTTGTTTGCGTTTTGTTATAATGAAGTTGCCACATTTGGACACACCTCACATTTTGAAGGCGATGATTGAGCGATGAGGTCACAAAACTTCCGTCAAAAACAAGCTTTCTTTAAGAGATTCGTATTAAGAAATAGCATGGTAAGATTGAAACAATACTGCGCTAAAAGATGGCGGTAGGCCCTCAGGACCCAACTAAGCTGTTAGAGCTAGTTGATCTATACTAATATTATAAAGACGAAACATTTGATAAATATTAAACAAGAAAATATATTAGAAAAAAGCAACTAAACTAGTCTCATGTCGCCCTGACGACTTGAGATTAGTTGTTTGTTTCTAGTATATTTTCTTGTTTAATATTTATCACATAAAAATAGCATTGTAAAATGCAAAATTAAAAAGTTATAAGAGGAAACATTTGTTTTATTTGTTTGTTTGCATTAATAGGCTCCGAAAATACTGAACGGATTTCGATGAAATTTGGTACACAGATAGTAGATAGCCTGGTTATGAACATAGGATATTTTTATCCCGATATTCCAACGGGAACGGGAGCCACGTGGGTGAAACCGCGAGCGACCGCTAGTTTTATTAATAAATTCTTACGCCTGTTTTGTTAAAACAACTATTTTCTACTATATCTACACCAGTAAAATTATCAAACATAGTCTACGTTATTCCGTTCCTATTATGACTTTTAACCGATAAATTAAAATCGATATAACTCTAATTGATACACGCTGTACGATAATCGAATGTATTCGCTCACTAATAACTTAATAAGGCATCGCGTAACGATTCGAGACTTAATTAAACCCAATCATGGGCACACGGGATAATTGAATGAAAACAAATTACACGGGATCTCTCGTATCGAGCTGGATGGGAAACATGCAGCTTACAATAACTCCTACGTTATTACCATTTTGATGATCTAAAAAGAAACGGAAGGAAAAGTTAAGCAACTTTCGATTTGGTCGGTTTTGGGATGGAGGACCAAAAATTTATCATCGCGAGTGGTTTCGGATCTATTTTTAGTCGTTTACACCGTCTAATCTACATTTGGTGTTTTCATTAAAGATGCAATTTTACAGTTCTTAGTACTAAAAGTCTATATATCTTCTTAGTTGCGCTGTGGTACTACTAAATAAACGCTACAATCGAAACATAACTGAGATACGATTATGAATAAGGGTTAACAGAATCGCACCCCCTAATCGCTCGAAAATTTCTTAGAAACTCGTTACTATCGTCAAACGTAAAGTCGCCATCCTAAGCGCGAGTTTACAATGTTTATTTTCATTTGAAATTACTAAGTCTTCCAGTTAACCGCAGCCAGTAACTGGCACAGTTACCCGACGGAGCGTATTATCACAGCATAAAGAAACATACAGTATTTTGTATTAGACTCTTTCTTGATAAAAAAATATTATTATTATTGCAGAGCTGCGCGGTATACAATACGCGATAGGGCTGTCCGCCAACATAGATATTAGCCACTACCACACGCTTACTGCGTACAAAACTTTCACAGCGTGCGACGCTTGCCGAGCTCTCACTGAGACGAGGCGCGTCGGGTATTTAAGGCTTGCAATCAAAATTTGACAAAGGAGATCATTCTTTTTGGACCGTTTTCGAAAAGTGCCGGCCAACAAAAAGAGGTACGTATGTTAAGAACGTCGTTCGAAGGAACGTGATCGTTTGCAGCAATAGTGGATATGGCACAAAAGTTGTACGATTACTCAAAGTAGAGGTATACAAGTTCAAAGATTCGTCATTTTCATACATTTATGGATTTTTGAAAGTGAAAAAAAGCTTGATCTGAAGAATTTTTATTATTCAGTGAGGTAATTGTGATGTTCTAATAACACATTTAACAATATCCCATCACATCTAAAATAAAAATTACGTATGCAAAAAAAAAATTTTCTTGCTGATCAGCTATAGAAATTATGGGTTACTAAATTGTTTGTCTCATGATGACTTCAGATCATTAGTTTTAGCAATATGTATGAATATTTTTCATTTTTAGTTTTTATAAATGAAGGAATGTATGAAAATTACGAATCTTTGAACTTGTATACCTTGATATTTATGATAAATTTTAAATATAAAAATATTGGAAAAAATCAACTCGGCCACAAGTGAATTCTCAGATGGGACTCAAACCCACTACCTTTGAAAATCCGGTCCAATGCTCTAACCACTGAGTTACCGAGACTTGTCTCAATCTAAGTCCTGGTATAAAACTAGCATTGAAAATTGCAAATTTTCGAAGTAAAACGCATCAAACATAGCCGGCGACGCGTCAAATAAATTCGACAAATAGGAAAATCTGACAGAAAATTGTATAGTATACGGAGCGTTTTACTCGCCAACGGACCTTTACCGCACTACTGTACGAGTATACTGTATGCATCTTTATACTGTGGTATTAAGTTAGTCGTTAAACGGTTCGCCGATTAGTTGGCTCTTCAAATGTACTCGCAAGTTAATTACACGCACTTAATTAGTTTGGGTTCACATGTTATCGGTTACCGGTCATGTACCTACAAATTCAGTTAGTAAATTAACGGACCCCGGGTAAAGTAACACTGTTTATTTTAACTGTTACAAAACTTGCTTACTTGACTTTACCCTTACGCCATTTATCCCTTGATCATTGGAGTATCAAAGATACGGCTTGAAACTAAAAAAGTTTCCAACGAATTGAAAACCTCCTCCTTTTTACAAGTCGGTTAAAAAATCTATAAAATGATCTCTCGTAGTCACACTTTAACGACGCCACATTCCGCATAGGTTAGGTGATGTCCGAAAACAACAATAATAATAATTATAATTTAATTATTTATTTAGATAACAGAGATCCATAGGTGTTAGTAATAAATATCTTATAAACTATGTTAGTATTCTATAACTAACTTCGATGTAGTCGCCTGACTCAAATGCCACATAATGGGGCAGACATCTTGCCTGCTAGCAATAACCTTCAGAATGCTGTTGGTGCTACTCCTCACTCTGTACAATAGGGATGTAATTTTTTTGCGCAGTACGGCTGAAAAACTATCAGTGCGAGCCTCTGCAAACATAGCAGACGCGCTACAGAAGCGAGGCTTCCTCATCAACACCCTGAAGGCATTGTTATATTGGACCAGCAGAACGTTGAGCGACTTTTGGGTACGACAAGTCAGCTGCCCTTCGTGTACAAATCCTACAATGAATGAAAATGAAAAGATTCTTTATTCAATTGAGCATATTAAATGCATTTTTGAATTGTCAGTTTTGCCCTGCCCTACCACCCGTACTCTCTAAGCACGAAACCCGTAGTTTCGGCCTAATTTACGGACGTTTCCTACACCGTATCACCAACGGACAGCTTATTAGTTCGGAGATCCGAACTTAGAATGGATGAGAATACGTTTTGACATTGTCCCTGCTCCTAATGTGTATGTGCCGTTCGTCCGAAACTAGTACATCCGAAATCAAAAGAGAGTAGGCTCCATCCGTAGTTTCGGGAAACTTACGGACAGGGGCCCGTATCTTAGTTGACGGGCTTAGAGAGTGGGCCTCCAGACTCTTTTAGCTGACAACAAAAAAACGGGCGCAAAAAACTTACCAGTCATCCCGTGACCACGGCAGCTGAAAAGGTGTCGAAACGTCGGGAAAATCAAAACAACCCCTAAAAAACCTAAAATACGGACAATTACAACTTAGTTCGTTATTAAATGTAAGTAATGGTATTTACAAACATTACTAAATAACAATCTATTAAAGTATTATTTGATTTGACTGATGAGTAACATAGTAGACATAATGTTAATTATCAGTTACATGCATTACAGTCATTTAGATAATCTTGTACCTTGTAATAACCTTTGCTCATGAGCGTCTTTTTTAACATGTTTTTGAATTTATATAAAGGCAGTTCAATCACATCTTTTGGAACTTTATTAAAGAATGCTATGCCTTTCCATAAAAACGAGCCTCTTCTTTTTTCAAGGCTAAATTTCGGAATGGCAAGCTTGTTCTTATTTCTTGTATTAAGCTGATGCACATTGTTATTGTAACATATGAATCTAAATGTTTCCTTACATAGGTATACGGTGTTCTCAATAGTTTTTGAATATAATTTGTCCGTTGACAAGCTTTTGCGGCCTTGCAGATATCTACTTATCTGCAATGGATTACTTGCAACTCATTTTAGTTTTTTTTTCGGTCTCTGTAACTTTGCTTACATCAAATGCTGGTCTTTTTTTATGAATGACGGGGAGACTTTTAGCCTTCATCATACTGATGTTAAGTATTGATAAGGCTGAAGATGGAAGCGAGCCTCTCTCGGAATCATCAATCGTTGAGGAACTGACTATCTTATCTCTAACTGCCGGAACACAACAATGCTGAAAACATTGTTGTTATGGCGTCAGACTTAGATAAGGTGGTGGTCACTAGCCAGGCGGATTTACAACAAGTCCTACCACCAACCAAACCGAATCCAATATGTATCACTGGAAATCGAACCCGGGACCCCAGGGTCTGATACCGGTGGTTATACCACAGAGGCGGTTACTAAGTTAAGTTATTTGTTATAAGCAAAGTTCATGTAGAAAAGTGACATTGTATAGTCACTGACATTGGTAATGAATAAGTTCAGTCGGTACATTTTACAAAGAGGCCTTTACAAACTGATTGTACTGATTAAATTTTTATTGACCAAATCTAAAAGTAATTTGTTTCCCAAGATTGAACGAATATGAATTACTGAAGTTTAATTCGTGAAAGAGCGAGCTTTTGCTTGGGAGGTGGTTTCCATACATAATTTGTGTGCAAGCCACGTAATCATTCCCGAAATAAAAGCGAGGCACTTTAAGGAGCCGGGGCGGTGCGCAGCGTCCTCGCCAGGGACGGTCGCAGGACTGGGTATTTTTTTTTTTTTACTTATAACGGGTTGGCTAAGACAGAATCCACTATGAAACGAGTTTACCCAGAAGATGCCTATTCACCCTTGCTTTGAAGATAGACGTATCTTATCGTACGCGTCTTAGGTGGATTTGGTCTGCTTCAATTTTACTGCTCATTAACTTTGGCCTGAGACCATCGTTTTTCCTCCAGTTCTCTGCGTTGATACAACGACTGTGAATTTTCTCCAAAGTAGCCCGGCTTGGAGAAGACCGGCTTCCCTCGAGTCGGCTGACCCCTAGGTGGATTTGGTCTGTGGTTTGATTTGAAAATTAGATGTGACCGTCCACCGAGCTGAGGTGCCTACTGAAGGCGAGAGGAATGGAAATAATAACAAAGGTTCAAAATGATATCAGTTAAAAACGCGCATACATAATAAACATCACTTGTATTCAACGCAAACGCAACGCAACGCAACGCGACGCATTGAACACCTGTGCGAGAGAAGGAAAACTTGAAACAAACCCTCTACCAACCCGTCTGGCCAGCGTGGTAGCAGTAGGCTAATAGCCTCCTATGAAGGCCGCAATAGGCGTGAGCTAGGAGAGGCTTATGTCCAGCAGTGGACGTCCACAGCAGTTTTGCTATCTACTTCTAGCAGTGACTACGAGGGAATGTAAGGATACCGTCTAAAAATACTAGACTATGGGCTCTAAAAATTCCACGTAAAGTTTTATTAAAATTGTGAATTAGAATTACGATATTAAATAAAATTCAACGCGGCGCCACTTTCGGTCAGGGAACCGCCTTAACATTGAATAAATTTTTATTTGATATAACTACGTAAACTACTTATATGAATTTGACTTTTTAAATATGAGGAGGCCACAGACGAATTATAAGACATATACAGACGCAGGGAGTGAGTTCCACTCCTTTTCTGTGCGCAATATAAAGGTTGTTGAGTAGCGCTTTGTGGGACATTTAGGAATATATACATTATACAACATTATGAGTATAAACATTAAACAACATTATAACAAAGAAGCTACGCCATAGCTCACTAATTCTGTAAGGAATATCAGGACAGAACCTTTAAATAAATTGTGTTGAAGCGTCAGCAAAATTGAACATAGGTATCAATATTATAAGAAAAAGTTGATGAACTATTTGAACGTACTGACTTCTGGTATGTTTCTGTGAAAAGTAGATACGAGCATTAATCTCCGCGTATGCGTAAAGATTCGCGGATCCGCAAGTAAAAAAAACTTACAATGAAAAATCTTCAAATTGCTTTGAAAGGACACGAACCGGCAGACTTCGGATATCAGGTCCAATGTCATCTCAGCCACATAACACCCACTGCCATAATCGCCACGCTTGGCAGGCGGGTTGGCGATCGCAGTATGGACAAGTTTGAAGGAGACGCTGCTGCCCATCTCCTGAAGGCTGAGTCCCTTAGTCGCCTTTTACGACTCCCACGGGATGAGAGGGGGTAGTGCTATTCTAAGCCGACATTACACAGCTGGTCCAGGTCCAATGATCTAGTAAAAATTATATTATAAAAATTGCATTTTTATAAAATCATTTTTATCAGATCTTAGATTGCATTGAAATCTTTTATACCTACTTAATCCACAGTTTTATAAATCAACTAAAACAGTCGAATCGGAATGAAATTCCACAAGCGATATTGATGAACGCAAATCAGCTACAAATCCAATCGTCATCGCGATTGGTTGATGATATATTGCGGTTAATATGATCGTGTAACTTATGCTATTTCAAAACCTAACTAATTTGGTTTGCGTTTACTGTGTAATTTGATTCGGTTCGTCGACATTCGCGGAAAATGTTTTAGCTATTTACGTGATTGTGGTTTGTTAGACCTAGTAATTATTACTCAATACTCAATTATATATTGCATTCCATAATGTACACAAAAGATGGTGAACATAAATAAAAGATCATCATGGACCTTGTCGGGCACGCAATAGGGTTGAAGATAGGAGGCGCTTTAATTATAGCAAGGTTTTACTTTTTTTTATGAACAACGGGGAGACTCTTACACCCATATTCTAAGTCGTTCCTCCAAAACTTACTCGTCCTCGACTTAACGAAACCTCATTGAAAACCTCTTCAAAATACTCCTCGAAATCGGTATTCTAAGTCATAACTCCGTAAGGACCTGGAGGAGAAAAAAAAAGTACGTAGCCACTCCGTGTTAGGCCTAGCGCACACTACCATTTTTACCCACGACGAAGTTGAGTGGAGTGTAAAAAGTTTTGGAGGAACGACTTAGAATATGTGGGTTAATCTTCATCATACCTGATGGGAAGTATTGATAAGGCTGAAGATGGAAGCGAGCCTCTCCCGGAATCCTCAATCACTGAGGAACTGGCTATCATACAAAAGTCCTATCACCATCCAAACAGAATACAATATGTACCCCCGCTGGGAATTGAACCCGGGACCACTGCGTCTGATACTGGTGGTTGTTACCACTAGACCACAGAGGCGGTTGGCGGCCACATCCAAAAAAAATAATAATTAAAATAAAAATAAAAAAAACAATTATTGCAGAAAGTAATTTTAGATGAGAGATTTTAAATACCTTTTTTATTTAATAGTGTCATTGAAGTATTCATGTAAACTGTAATAGCATTTATTTATTAGAAATTTTATCATTTTATTGTTAGCGGATTTTGCAGTTTTGATGTTGAAATACAATATAATTTAACGAGATCGAAAGTTTGAAGACTATTAAAAAAAATCAATTTGAAAATGAAAAAAATATTTATTTACTTCCACAAAGTTTACACTAAAAGGTTAATTAGTTTCTTAGATTATACAAGGTGTATTTAATTACTTAGGTAATACTCTGTGTGAGACCGATTAATAGCCTAAACTAGACATTATAATGCCTGTATATCAGGGGTGCGATTGCGTAAGGAAATCGTATTCATTTGACAGTTCATATCGTATTCAATCGACTGCAATTTGCTAGGCGATTGCGTAAAGTCAATCGTATTCATTTGACAGTTCATATTGTATCATATGCTAAGTTTTTCCATACAAATTGCAGCCGATTGAATACGATATGAACTGTCAAATTAACACGATTACTTTAAGCAATCGCACCCTTTTGTATGGAATGACATATAATATGATACAATATGAACTGTCAAATGAATACGATTGACTTTACGCAATCGCCTAGCAGGTCAACAGGTTCCCAACCTCTCAGATTAACTTATTAAAATTACATATTAAACATGTAGTTAAAAACAAACTAACGTTACCAAATTATCATAATTATATTATATTATAATTATATTATTTAAATAAATATTTTTTTCATTTCATTTTCAATTATTATAGGTAGGTATATCGAGTGGCCCCATTCGACTCTGTATCCTACGTTACGTTTCACACATGAATCTAAAGACCAATTATTTTAATTCGTCATTTTCTAGCAGGACATCGGTATCCAGAGGATGAAATATCTATTGTGGAGGGGCGTGCATATCATATAGGCAATTAGGCAGTGCCTACCTTATTAAAAATAACATGCCTAAATAACATGCCACTAATTTAACCCTAGAAGCCTAATCTACGTCTGCGAGGCGTACACGAAACCGAATATCGTTTGTCCCTTCCTAACGGTTGAAGCTAGCACGTCGTGCACTTTCGCCAACTCAGTGGCCGCCGGGGGCTAGCGTACGGTGTCCGTATCATTAAGGTAAGTCCCGCCATTTGTGATTTATCGAAGTATTGCACGCCTGCGAGACGTATGTTTAGGCTTTGCGTAACTTTTAACTTTTAACTATGAAGACTGCTCTTAAAGTTTACCTAGTCTTTTGAAGTCTGATTAGTTTTAATGTTTGCTATAATAATAACTAATTAGCGTTAAAAAAATAAAATTTTCTATGAAAAAATAATATGTTTCGGTTGATTTTGAAGATTTTTTTGTTCTAATTTATTCACCTAGTTTTATTTTTGTAATAAATAACTGTGATTATAGTCATTATTCATAACAGTGTTGTTTTATTTTTAGCTTATATACCAAATTTAAATTTCCACTACAAAAAAAAACAAAATAAGGCTATTTTTTACACAAAAAAACTTGAATTATATGTGTACGCCTCTGAGACGTATGTTAAGGCTTTGTGTACTTCTGAAATAGATTAGGCTTCTAGGGTTAATAATATAAAGTTAATTTAGTTTAATATGGTTCAGATATTCTATAACAAAATGTCTATTCAACACCTCACCCAATATGTAAAACAGCGCCATCTAACGAATAGCTTGCTGAACGTCGTAATTTTTCCTAACGCAAAATACTTACAGGTAGGCAGGCTCCGGATTGCCTATTCGAAGCAAGAGCGTTACATACAACATAAATAAATTATAAAAAGTATTGGTCAAGGTAAGACGACCGCGTATAATGTTTACCGAAAATGTGAACGTCGTCGTCACAGACATAGAACTATGTCTGTGGTCGTCGTCCTAAGACATGACGTTCTCAATTTAACTGGGTTAGGTAAGCACGCTTACTCGGCGGTCAGGCTTCCGAATGAACTTGTCGCGAGATAAACCGACGACCCCCGACCCCATATCTCTCACTCGCTCCCATAGCTTGCTCTAGTCTCTCTGCAAGTTTAGTTGAATGAGTTTCAACATTATTGCGCTGCCTTAAGAGTGTTTGTTGATATTTTCAATCACACTTTTTAATACGAGATATAAATTTTTTGCAACAAGAGTGCTGCCGCCGGCCGTGCCGGCCGGCCATGTTTTTGTTTTTAGTTTGTTTGTTGACATTACGCCCGCACGAGTTAATTCGATAATTACATTAATATTTACTTGTTTTGTTAATTTCCTTCCGTGTTTAGTATTATTGCTATGAAAAAAGGAGTTGGTGTGTGTGTTTGTGTATAAGTATTATGCATTTAAAATTTAATTGAAATATTAGAGTGTGCCGATTGTGCTTAGGACTGGATTTGTTTACAGAAATTACGTACGTAACCTTTCGAACAGTTGTTATTTTGCTCGTATATTAAACCTGGTATTCGTGAGTGATGCGAGTGAAGTGACATAAAACAAAATTAACAACGGGCTAAGCCACTACAGCTATCGCTCAAATGACATTGTTTAAGTGACTTTTTAAGAGTCATGTTTATTATCCATGCATTTTTGAGATATCTGTGGTGGTGAAAAATTCGTTCGACCGCCAGGTGCCTATGAAAATTATCCATTTATACCTAGGAAGCATGTTCACATAACGTTATTTACAGCCTCAAGAATACGGCAAAAAAGTGGTAAGCGAATTTATATCATTACTAGCGGCTGCCCGCTGTTCCACCCGTTCCCGCGGGAATATCGGGATAAAAAGTATTCTATGCTTTAATTCAGGCTATCTACTATCTTTGTGCCAAGTTTCATCCAAATCCATTCAGTAGTTTTAGCGTGAAACAGTAACAAACAAACTGACATACTTTCGCATTTATATTATTAGTAACCTCTTATTTTCAAAATGATAATCGCAACTACGTCTAGTTTAAATCTATAGTGCCTACCTCGCTGGAAAATCAATGCACGCCCCTGCTATTGTGTCTCATAACTCTGGACTTGAGAGGTTAAGAAATGTTTAACTTTTAAAGGTCTGAAGTGCTTTTAAGCGTACTTTCAAAACGTTTGTCATCTTAAACAGAATAATAGAATTATAATAAGTCACAATTTTGATCTTCAAAGATTTAGTACCCTAGGCGGACGGAAAACAAGGATTTTCCCCAAGACTCATCCCTAGCCCGTCCCTGCTCATTTTAGCCATTCCGCCAACCGCCTGGTGATTTTGTTATTTGTGATTCTTAGGAAGTGACTTCGAAATATCCGGCGCCTCGTGGATTACGCGTAATCTCTGGAATCAGCGCCACAGGCCGTGGAGAACAAACCTGCCTATCGGGGGAACCCCACCAATGAATTTTGGATTAAAAGGAAATGGCTGCAGGTTTTCTATTTTTTATTGCTCGGGATAACTTACTAGTAATCTAGTTTTCTCTTTGCTATCTAGAATTTAAGATTTAGGTATCCTCTAGGCAAGCTAGGTATCTTCTAGCAAGTGCGTTTCATCCTAGATCGCATCATATCGTTTACCATCAGGCGAGATAGCGGTCAAGCGCTAACCTATACATTATTAAAAAACATCGTTTTGTATGGCGAAATTAGTTCTGTCTGGTTTGATTAAATATTCTTAAAATAATACAAACGAACCACGAGCGTAGCGAGTGGTTCAAAGATTGAATCATGAGCGTAGCGAGGATTTCAAAGGTAAGAGACGCTAAAAGTTTTTTCTTCCGAGCCCAACTCACAATTTTTCACCTCACAATAGCGAGGAAAAGTTTTAGGTTGCTTCCGCGGTCAACTTCCGGCTGTCAAAAATCTTTTATCAAATGTTTTTAGATTAAACTTTTATATAAAAAACCTTAATATGTGTAAACTAAAATAATAAAAAAGGGGATATTAGAGTTAATTCAAAGTTATTTAAAATCCAATCCTGTGAGGTGAAAAAGAACTTATTGCATTGCATTTATTGTAGATTCCAAAAATATTGTCTACGAGCATGACAATAATTGTGTATTATATTAAGTAATTAATACACAGTTAACTAGATGTTTCCCATAGACTCTTATTAAAAATAGACGTCCAATTCATGTAATAAATAGGCATTGTGGTCCAAAAACCGCACACCAGGCAATGTCGTCGGATGTTTTATTTAAATTGTAATTATGTAGTCATAATACCTCTATCACTAATATCTTTTTAATTTTGCATTTTACAATGCTATTTTTATGTGATAAATAATAAACATGTCTCATGTCGCCCTGACGGGATTCGAATGCGCATCCTTGGGAATCCGGCCTATACCTATGAGGACACGTCGATTTCCAGTATATTCGTCTTTCTACGGTGTTGGCCGCCGTCGTTTCATCAATGAGAGATGGTTAGTGCATTGGGCCGGCTTCCCAAGACTGCTGGTTCGAATCCCGTCAGTGCGACATGAGACATTTTCTCATTTAATATTTATCACCTATAACACTAATATTGAGGTCCGCCACTCGAATAAAGAGCCAGCAAATATTTGAGTCGCTCATGGCCGTGATCGAGCTAAAACCGGCCCGATAGGCAAAATGGAAGCGTGCTCATTTCTCATCCGCCAGAATAACATACGCCTATTTGAATATAAAATCAATTTTCTTTCCAAACCGATGCCCACGCTCCACACTACCAAACTTATAAAATCTATTTTATCTCACATTTTAATAGACTCGATCGCTTTGTGAACGTTGGATTGCGCTCAAAATATTCTAGAATAATCCGAACGTCGCAAATCTTCTAAAAGCAATCGCGTAATCTCTGTCGGTGATTTTTCATTTCATATTTTTCCGAGTTGTTCAAAACGCATTAGAGAGAGTCCAATAAAGTATCTCGGAATGCGCGCATAAAGAATAGACTTGGGTAATCGGCTGTTGCCAAAAGCGCTCTGCCTTTCAGCAATCGAATAGCTTCTTTGTCGCGATCGGAATAAGGAATGAGTGAGGTGAAAAGAAAGTTTTTTTTTCATGGCGAAGGAATTGAAGGAAGTACTTTGCGTGCTTCCGTCGGATGCGTTAACGGCACGGTGAGATACGACGCCACAGACCTTTAACGAGATAGAGGTAAAAGCGTACGTACCTTGCGTGCCAATAGTTTGACCTAAGTCAGTCCGCTTGAGACCATTGCCATATTGCCATGAAAACACGCGTCACTCAGAAACTAAAAATGGTTAATTGTGAAGTGCTTTCTAGCAAGAGCTCGACAATAACATTTTACACATCACTAAATCACGAGATTTAGGGAAGACAGAACATGTGAAGAACGATTAGGTGAAAAATTTGACAAGCTAGGTTCTCATGCAGTTTGAAGCGCTCTTTACGTCTATAAGTATTCTGTGTACTATTAAGTATTCTGTGCGTCTATCTCGATATAGGTCTGTGTACGACGCCGTGCGTTCTGGAAAATCTGTGCCTTGATGCTTTACGAGGGCGAACTCTCAGGATATTTACGTTGATTCAAGCTTTATATGAGTACCAGGTGTTCGTTTATGCGATTTCATTACGAGTTTCCGCGTGTGGATTTACTCTATTATTGTACTTGTTGGAATCTTATTATATTTGGGGATGCAGTGTAATGTTAAAGTGAAACGAGGAAATTGGCTTGCAAAGCCTTCGGTTTTGTCTCTGTGCCGTTTGAGGTTGTTAGCTGGAGAACTATACAAGATATCATTTGGGATTTTAAAAAATTCTTGAACTAGAAAAAAGGGAACGACAGAAAATTAATTAATAATAAAGAAAATAAGAGGAAATAAAATTGTGTCTGAAAGTTATGATCATAAAGACAAAGATAATGACAACAATAGATAAATAGGTACATTACCTATTAATTTGATACTTGCCTTTGATGTTTCGTTTTTAGAATTAGCTATCAAAAATCTTAATTTTCCTACCTGAAGATGTATCGCTCAAACAAAACGCAGCTATCATTTTCTTTAAAATCTTCATAAGATACAAGTTAAACAACCATTTTTAATAAATCCTGAACAGCTAGCTAGCCCTTCAAAATGTTAGCTTTGGTTTCCCACCCTATAATAAATGTAGATTAGCGGACCACAAGTAAAACACGTCAGTCTCGAACAATGGTTTAATTGAGAAGAAAGTAAGTACCATACAATGGAAAATGCAAAAAATAACGCGGATACCTTCACCACACAATAATTATAATTACGACTATAGTTAAACAACAAAGACGCTTAACGCTTTTGTAATAAGGTTGAATATAGTTTACCATACCCATAAATTACACTCCCTTAAACAAAAACCAAAATTCTATACCAATCCTTGCCACGAGTATCTGAATCTGAATAATCTTGTATGTTTTACGAAGGCTCAGCTAATAAATAAAAAGGCAAAAATCAACGAGTCTCGGTCGGCCATTTTTGCATGTGATCTGGCAAATGAGTAATTCTATTATGGCGGCTAACGAAGCTGGCCACACTCCACGAAATTACCCGCGCTTTTTTCCCCGCTTTTTCCGCGTTTTTACCTCTGCCTTTCGCTTATTAGGGTAAAGTTGGTACTTATAACAAAATGTTTTCGAAATTCAGCCGATTGCATAGGTAGGTAATTATTTTGTCGCGGACCGGGCTTCTACGCACGGGAGAACATGTGAGGGGTGGGGTCCGGTGACGTTACCACCACCATCACTACCGGCCGCCGCGGCCGCCGCCCCACCGTGCGGCCCTGCGGCCCGGGACCGGGACTCTTGCTTGGGCTCCTACCCACGAACGCACGTACCTATACGGTCTTCCAACGCGCCATCTCCATTTTGTAAACCACCACGTACCACGTCGCATAGTCTTAATACCTACTTGTAATTACAGCAGTTATACCAGCCCTTGTTAATACAGTCCACTCTTTTATTTAAGCCCCAAGTAGGACCCTTTTCAATTTAATGAAACTGTTAGTGTATAAAAACTGAAAATTATTCACACTTTACTAAAATACTTTCTATTTCAGATCAAAAGCAACACCAACCAATCACATAGTAAAATTTCAGTTATAAGATTTGATTGGACCCTCACGACACACGTCGCTTGCAGGGTGAGCAGATCATCAAAGGTGCAGCTGATACGCCATATTTGGCATTGCTAAAAGTCTACCTCTCGTAGTCTAGCCTAGTCTCCATTGATACCTGCGTTGGGAGCAAATTATCCCAAACGCGCAACAATGCCGCAACTCCGTCGCAGTCGTAGTACCGTGTTTACCGGCGACTGCGACTACACGACCGACCAATAAACTATAAACAATGCGTTAATTCGGATACGGCTTATTTTATTAAGCTTATGACAAGCAAGAAGTTCCAGCCCTCGTATTATGAAACACAATAGATATTCTATTGTTCTCTGGACACCGGTGTCCGGTTCGGTTTGATGAACCGGTTGCACCAAAATTCATTTTACGAATTCGTAAAAAGTTATTTTTTTATGAATGACGGGGAGACTCTTAGCCTTCATAATACATGCTGTTAAGCATTGATAAGGCTGAAGATGGAAGAGAGCCTCTCCCGGAATCGTCAGTATAACGTAATTTGCTTGTCAAATTACATAAATATAACAATTTTGACAAGCAAATTACGAATTACTTTTTACGATTTCGTAAAATTAATTTTGGTGCAACCGGCTCTGAGCCTATGCTTCAGCATAATATACGAAACGGGAGAAAAAAACAGCCCTTGACGAGTTTCTTTCCGATTCTTCTCGTTACAAGGTCTCCCGCTATTTTAGATAGCGTAGCTTCTTTGACATTCACAAGTGTTTGTAACAGCCTAGACGGAATAAATGATATTGAATTTTGTTTTTTTTTTATTTTGATAAGGTTGAAGCCAATCCACTATTCCTCTAAAAGTTCTAAATTGCAGGACACGTTATAATTTGAACCCATTTGCTCTTTTACTAACAATACTTATGAGATCTACAAAACATTAGGAAAGGTAGGTATATATTTTACAAGTACTCGTACCTATATTAGTTGCCTATATGTAATTATTATCATTAAATTTCTATAAGAAACTTGACTCTCCTATTTCAACAAAGACTAACCGGAACAAAATCGCGAGCGGTTGATGGTATCAAAAATATGTAACTTAATAAAATATTCGACAAAAAAAAACAATCTGTTGAAGAATAACATCTAAATTAGATCTTCATTCCCTGGTGGATAATAAAACGGACAATAAAACTTAATTCACTTCTTGCAAATTCCATTCTGTAGGAGTTTGAGCCAGATAAAAAAAATATTAATAACTATAGTCTTCATAGCTGAAATTAAATTATAATTAGAAAAGACGTAAAGCAATCGACCGAGTCGACCATGACTTCTAGACGTCCTTCGAGATTAAAGACTACAGCAAGGAATATTAATGAATTAGTGACTACATTTGATTATTTAGCTTGTTTGTTTTACTGGCAAGGCAGTCCCTGAATTCATCCCCATAAAAAAAATTCATTATCCACCCATAAATAATTTACCAATCCTGTACCCAGCAGAACTAAGCATCTTACGGAAAATGACCAATTTCCTCGACTGAATCATTTTTGACAGTGACCACACTAGCCAATAGCTCTACAATTGGAACAGAAAGCATAGGTACTAACTTTTACAAGCCTGTGGTCTAGTGGTTAAACCACCGACCACCACTGGTATCAATCACATTTAGAAATCGCTGGATCGATTCCCAGGCAGTAGAGGCTCATTTGGACCTTTTTATAAATCTTGAACCTGTGAGTAACAGAAAATCTTGCGCTAACTTATCAGTGCAGGTAGTTAATATTCTTTTCTCAAACATGCCTATTTCACGGCCTTTGCAATAATGTACTATTAATAAAAGCCTAGATATCATTTGATAACTAATACAGGCGAAGGCATCGAAATCGGCTTCATTTTTTCAGATGGCTGTGACACATTTCTGCTTCTTTTCGACACAAATGAAAACTTACCAAAGACTAAGAGCAATATGTCACATCCATCTGTCAAATGAAGTCGATGTCGACGACGGCACTTGCGCTGTAGAGCCACTGGTCTTTAAGTATTATCTTCGTATCTACATCTAAGATAGAAACAACCAAATCTGAATGTAGCATATTCGAAATGTGGTTATGAGATGGATTATATTGATTATTTATTTATAGTGACTTTAGTGACAGCTACAACCATACACAGAAAGCCATACTTAGACTAACACCCATATTCTAAGTCGTTCCTCCAAAACTTACTCGTCCTCGATTTAACGAAACCTCATTGAAAACCTCTTCAAAATACTCCTCGTAATCGGTATTCTAAGTCATAACTCCGTAAGGACCTGGAGGAGCCAAAGAGTACGTAGCCACTCCGTGTTAGGCCTAGCGCACACTACCATTTTTACCCACGACGAGGTTGAGTGGAGTGTAAAAAGTTTTGGAGGAACGACTTAGAATATGGGGGTAAGACTATTAAATTTTTAGCCATAAAGTTGCCCACATTGAAAATCAACAGTACCTACGCCCTTTTGGCAAATTATTATAAAGATAATAAAGTGATCACAAAAGAAATAGAGAAAAAACAAAAGATAAGTGTTTACACTAATCAAGTGCTAATACTTATAAGTAGTTAAGTTATGGAATTAAAGTTAAGTACTGACACCAGCAGCATTCAGATAAATAAGTAACAAATAAAAACAAATATAATAATCTATTCATAAAACTGAATGACATAAAAAAGTAAAATAAAATACAATACTAAAACACCACATCGATGGTTATGTAAGTACTTCATAATGGAAGCTGCACCTTTGATACCATACCCTGCCAATCCCACAAGGGATTTAGGTATGTTAGTTAAAATATACATAGGTATAAGAAAACTGCCGAGTTCAACATTCACTTATGTATCGGAATACAATTAAATAATGCTGTATTAAAGTAGTTGCAATAGTATCCCTTTGGCCAGCGGCTCCTTAATTTATGCGGGGCGTATGCCCACGTGATTTCCCAGCGGCCCCGGGTCTCCGCCAGTGGGTGTGGCGATCGGCTTACAGAGATCGCCAGAATCTTAGACTTGCTGTTTGCAAATCTTTTATTCGGTCATATAATAAAAAAATTGCAGAGGATTACGAACCAAAATAAATCACTTAATATATTAACACTAGCGGATCCTCGCGGTTTTACCCGTATGGTGCCCGTTCCCGACGGAATATCGGGATGAAATATAGCGTTTGTCACCCGGGAGAAATGTAGCTTTCTAATATTCTAAGAATTTTCTAAATCGGTCCAGTAGTTCCTGAGATTAGCCCGTTCAAACAAACAAACTCTTCAGCTTTAGTATAGATATTAGCTGAGAGTTACGACGTATTTTTTTATACGAAACATGGCTAACACCTGACATTCTTGATACAGAACTTATAAATTCCCGATATTCCGAGTTTCGTTATTACAGGAATCGCGAGGCTTGTGATAAAATGAACGGTGGTGGGGCTTTAGTGGCAGTGCGCCGTGAGATTTTTTTTTAATTCACGACGGGGAGACTCTTATCCTTCATCATACCTGATGTAAAGTATTGATAAGGCTGAAGATGGAAGCGAGCCTCTCCCGGAAGTGTTCGTTTCGACTGCTCGGCCACAGTGTCCCAGAAAAAAAAAGACTACGTCAACATTACGAAGTAATTTGTAGAAAACTAATAAAGAAAACCGCAAATTTGCAGAACCGATATTCAGAAAGTTAGAAGGGCTTAATCATGGACGCGCAGTCGAAACGTGGAGAACTGCGCGGCCACGGAGATCTCAGATACGGGAGCTACATAGACATCTCATTCTTTTTGCTAATCACTGATATGATTTCGCAGAAATTGTAGAAAGTCTTAATAGAGCCTTGAAGTATGTACTTTACGAGCTATAGTTCTTTAAAGTCGTGGCCGCGCTGTTGAAACGGTGACAGCCGAGCGAACATAGGGATCTCAGAAACGGAGCTTCTCAGAGGTCCCATTCTTTTTGCTAATCAGAGATACGACTTCGCAGAATTTATAGAAAATAAGAGTAAAGCCCTAAAGTTTGTACTTCACGACCTGTAGATCTTAAAAGCCATGGCCGCGCAGTCGAAACGGTTAGAACCGCGCGCCCACTCAGATCTTAGAAACGGATCGTCGTAGAGGTTCCATTATTTTTGCTAATCACTGATACGAATGTTTATAGTATATAAATGGCTGGCATAAGGACCTGCATGATATTTAAATAAACCCCTGCGTGTTTCATGAAAACGCCTATAATTTTTGAATAGTTATTTCATGATTCAGATATTGCTAAGGTACTGAGTACTTACTTTTGCAACTACTATAGGTACGTGCCTCGTACCTAAGATCTTTAAATCTAATTAGCAAAAAGAATGAGATGTCTATGTAGCTCCCGTATCTGAGATCTCCGTGGCCGCGCAGTTCTCCACGTTTCGACTGCGCGGCCATGGTTAAGCCCTTATAACTTTCTGAATATCGGTTCTGCAAATTTGCGGTTTTCTTTATTAGTTTTCTACAAATTACTTCGTAATGTTGACGTAGTCGTTTTTTTCTAGGACACTGTGGCCGAGCAGTTGAAACGGACACCTCCCGGAATCCTCAATCACTGAGGAACTGGCTATCTTATCTCTAACTGCCCGAACACAAAAATGCTGAAAACATTGATGTTTTGGCGTCAGACTTAGATAAGATGGTGGTAGCTAGCCAGCTCACAACAAGTCCTACCACCAACTAAACCGAATACAATATGTACCCCCTGCGGGGAATCGAACCCGGGACACCTGAGTCTGATACCGGTGGTTGTTACCACTAGACCACAGAGGGGGTTTTGTGTTACTCGATTCGTTTTGAACAATAAGAACAATCCGTCGTTTAATCATTTGCCGGCTCAAATTGACTATGTGTTCATAGAGCTCTTATGTAATGATAAAAGTAAATATTGTCTGATCGTTGGTGAGTATATCTCTCCAAGCCAACCAAGCGAAGTATACAGGGTGGAATTTTAAAACTGGACACGAAGGTCAGGTCCCTTAACCATTGTAGCTACATGAAAACGTTCTTAGGAAACCATCCTTAATTTTTTTTGAAATATTGAACTGCATTTACAGATTTTGAGAAAAAAAATACAGTCAGCAGAAAAAAAATTTTTTATAAAAACCTTTTTGATACTAATCGATCATGTTCCGTATGAGGATCAAAACGGTCTAAGACACCAACTGTGGTATGAGTAGGTAATAGAAAAGTCAGGAATCGTGAAAAAGTATTTCCACATTTTCAACGTCAACGAAGGTACTCGTCGGTGAAGCGGATACGGGGCAGCGAGTGGCGCGAGCGCGGGAAGTGTGTTTTTGCGTTTTTCACGATTTCTGACTTTTCTAGTACTCATACCTCGGTTGGTGTCTTAAAGTGGTTTAATCCTGAAACAGGATCGATTGGCATCTTTGGCATATAAAATAATATTTTTGAAATCTGACCATTTTCCTTCTGACAGTAATTTTTTTTCTAAATCCGTGAATGCAGTTCCATATTTCTCAATAAATTAAGGATGGTTTTCTAATAAAGTTTTCATGTAGCAACAAACGGTTAAAGTACCTGCCCTTATTTAAATGTCTTAAATTTGCACCCTGTATAGAGTATTTCTTGACGCACTATTAGTGCTGTAGTATTCCTGTTAATTGTAATTTGTCATACTAACATTAGGTCTATAAGTATCATTGTTACTAACCATCTGAGCCCAAGAAGATCGAAATAATAGTAGATTATTAACCAAGGGGATAGAGCAGTGTCTTCTGTCGCGGGTGACGATTTAAATCGCGAGCGTAACGAAGGACTCGAGGTAAAAACTTAAATCACGAGCGAAGCGAGGGATTTAAGACAAGTCCTGAGTGTAGCGAGGGATTTAAGTTCATCCAAGGCTAAGACATTTTTATCACCTAGGAAAATACTCTACTTTTCGTACCATTTGCGAAAAAATCAACACAATAATAATATGAGATGTATTTGAAGAAAACAAAAACGCGGCAAATTCCTAGACTAATATTTTTTGTCGGAAAAGCAAAGGCATCAAGCTCATACGGCCTCGTCGGTTTTCGTAATTTTATTTAATAATCATAACTGCATAATAAATGCGTATTCCTTTTTCAAAAAGATGTGTAATGCTTTATATACAAACTCAATCGTGTAAACACAGATGTAGTTTAGTATAAATTTCGGTAAGTATTCCAAATTTAAATCACATTCTCCCCCTAGAGGTGAATGAAATTCAGTACAATTTTCTTTCCCTGTTTTTAACAGATTAAAAATGACTTTGTTATGTTCGCTTTTTGTGGCATAGAATGTCACTTTTTTGAGCAAGTGGTACGAAAATGATTTAATTATTATTATTATTACAATGAATTATTATTGTCTGCTGTAAGCTTAGAGTAATAACGCCTAGAAACCGCGTCTGAACCAAAATGTATGCATAAACGCGTGTCATTCTCATGATCCTGTGTGCGTAAGCTGTATGTGTCTACGCTCTTCTAAACGCACACAAATATGGCTTCAGTGTTACCATCATCGGGCGTTTACCCACAAAAATGGGAAAACGTGCTGATATGATCTTTAAATACATAAGATGAATTTGATTATGTTCATAAGTATATTACATGTTTTTAACCGACTTCAATTGAAAAGGAGGAGGTTATCTATTCGTTGCGGTTTTTTGTATATGTATGAACACCGATTACTCGAAGACGGCTGAACCGATTGAAATTATTCAAACGTTGTAACATCAGGTTTTTTCCCAAGTTGGTCCCATTTTTTTAAATTTTGAATTGGTTCAGTAGTTTTCAGGAAATCTTGAAAATACTGTCGTTTTCGTTACCATTTTATATGAATTTAAGACGGATGTTTATTGATAGATGCGGTTTATGTGTAGGTACATCCTTACCCTACCTATTTACCAGGATACACGAAAATTGCCTGCATGATACACTAAAAAGAGGGAAACAAAATTTATTTTTATAAAAAAAAGAAGTCGGGCGTGAAACATGTACAATTTTTGTTTTTTTTTAAACCGACTTCATAGTACTTACGTTATTTGGTATGATACCGTTTTTTATAGGTAAGTATTATTTCTTCCATTTTCGTGGCATATTTTTTGAAGGCGGTTTAATTTTTTTATAATTTTTTTTTTAAATAACATTTTTATTTATTTTCATAAACGTTCATTTTATTGATTAAATAGTGTGCTTTTGAGTTGGTTTATATTTTTAACTTAGTAAATTTAATGAAAAATCAACAGAACTACCCATAATTTTCCTCTAAACTCAAATTCAATGTTATCATGACTTTTGGGTAACTTTGAATATTATTTTTTTCATGATGAAAATCCTTTATTATTCGAATATTTTAAGGTTTGGGCAAGATTAGAGGCCATTTTTATAAAAAAAAATGCTTAGCTATCAACATGACATCTACACTGACGTATAAATATGACAGATAGATTATTCTTGCCATATGAATCAAAGTGGACCAATTAGGTGGAAAAAAAAACTTTATTTTTATGAATTATTTATTAAATCAAGAGAAACTAGGAAAATAGTGTTTGACATAACAAATTATATATTCATCTGGCTATCGAATAAGATCAAAATCGTAATTAATAGTTACATTTTCTTAAACAAAACTTTTTTTAAGAGAATGTAATTTACCTCTTTCCATGAACAAAATGTCGTCATCAATAAAAAATTTGCCACCTTTTCTGGATACGTGCTGCTATTTAAAAAAACTTACAATGTTTGACTCATCGATTCGACATATTTCAATTTTGGAAGGCGAAGACCACCCTCCTAAAAACTTTTTTTTGTAGGACAGGGACTTATAAGGGTCTAACTTTTTGTATCCTTCCTGGAATCAAACTACCCTCTTCTCTAACGACACAATATGTACCCTCTTTTATTTTCGGGACTTCAACGATTCCCTTGCCTGCACACTTCTCAGTTTTCATAGCTTGTAACTTTCATAACTAGCTTGTAAAGTTACCCAAGTTACTTCGATTTTGATCGTCGTCAGAACTTTACCAGTTTTACACAATATTTAACATCAAATAATGGACAACGACTTGAAAATAATAACAATTAAACTACATTTTAAAGATAAAAACCAAAACATACCTGTTTACAATGTGTTTTGTATATTTAATTTCGATTCCAAATCAGAGCAACAAACACTTGCAAAAACTTCACTATGCAAAAGGCGTTAATTTAAAAAATTATGACTTTGACATTTTATTTTTCTACTTTTCGATTGCTACTTAACATTTTGGCAACAGCAAAAGGGTTTCATGAAATAAAAATAAGAAATCTTTTCACAACTTTGTTCAAAGTTAAACTGGAATTAAAAGTTACCCAAATTGTACGTACTTAATAAAAATAAAAATAAACTCAAAGAGAAAAACATTAAGTACTTAATTAAATTAATATTTTGCCTAATTACACAATTATCTAATTTTTTAAATACAGAGAGACTAGAGACTAGATAATTTTTTGTAGTTTTTTTTAATCTATGAATTATTATTTATTATTACTGTAAAATCTTGGGGGATTTTATTATAAACTTTTACTGCCATTGCGAAGGGACCGTGCAGCGGGTAATTAGGGATATTGGTGTGCAATTTACTATCTTACTTCTAGATACTCGTAGTAAATTGCATCTAGACCCACATATAGATAGTGTTGTAAACAAAGCCTTTTCAATGTATGGCTTTGTCATGAGTACTTGTGCAAGTTTCAAGCGTCCTTCCTTCTACTAACGGCCGAAATCAATAACCTATCTGTAGATATGGATAGGGCTAATAATATCCTAGGCAACTATCTCAGATAGTCCAATACATATCTACAGAAAGGTTATTAATTTCGGGTGTTAGTCTTATTTAGATACCTTGTTAGATCACAATTGGAATATGGAACTATTGTATGGAATCCGTTTTACCAAAAATATAATACCTAATCAAATGGAAAGGGTTCAAAAAAAGTTTGTACGATCTGTCAATTATAAATGCTTTCGAACTAAATCATCATACTCTGAAACTCTCAATAAATTGTCTCTGACAAAGATTTCTATACAAAGTCATAAATAATCATTTTGATTGCACTCATTTAGTCAATAATGTGTAGATCAAGTAGATCTCACCGTATTCGCAGCTCCAGAAAACATAAACTATTTCCTTTAAAAAAATGTGAAAATAATGCTGGTGAACGTGCACCCCTGCATCACGTTATGTCCCGTAAGTACTTGTTACGCTGTCACAGTAAATGACGTAAGTACATTATTTCCGTTCGCATGGTTTTCGATTTCTCTAATTTCCGTCCGCTTATTTAATTTGTTTCTTTCATGCCTCAGAATTCCAGATTGGGCATTCAGGGCTGGGTGGTAACTATGGCCGATCCTCCTTATCCATTAAATGGGTGATGTGAAGTCATAGGCCGTGTCTTAATGTTGGTTGGACGAGTGTATAAATAGAAATTTCGAAGGAACGTTTTGCCTACTTGCTACTCTATAAATCTTGCGATTAATATCTAACGCATAAAAATAAAATCAAATTGCTTTTTTACCCTACGGCGAAACTTCATCTCGTTTATTTACAAATACGTGCCTACGGTAAATAATTTCAACACGAAGATCAGAAACAAGCGAAAAAAAAAGAAAAAACATCGTGAAAAATTCTGTCTTAGTAGCAGCTGCGAAGATACAATATCCTAGGTAGATCCCAGGGCAACCTTGTAATAACCTCGAGCGGTATAAAGTTCATTTAATTTTTATTCTGCAGCGTGAGAGGCATAATTGCAAACTCCCTGCGGTCGGTTCAGGAGGTTCCGGAAGCATAAAAGTGCATCAAGTACTTACCTATATTATTTCAATAAGACTACTTAGATTAAGTATTAAGTACTTACCTATATTATTTCGAAAAGACTAGATTAAGGCTGCTTTAACTTACCTCAATAATTCTAAGCTTTTAGTTCCACCCATTATGCTGCTGTGCATTATGCTATGCTGTCTTCGGTGGAGACACAACATACCATTAGTTAATGAGAAATTAATTCAATCGAAAGAACAGTGATAAGCTTTTTAGATAACAGTAAACAAAAGATAGAACCGAGACGATAGCTGTAAAAATATCTCATTTATCCAATGATTTCATTATCGTAACTTTGTGAA
This sequence comes from Chrysoteuchia culmella, assembly GCA_910589605.1. Lineage (NCBI taxonomy): Eukaryota > Metazoa > Arthropoda > Insecta > Lepidoptera > Crambidae > Chrysoteuchia > Chrysoteuchia culmella. The sequence goes on along the minus strand of OU342643.1, from coordinate 25,204,678 downwards.
TGAATACCTAGTCACAATAAAAAACAATTGCCTCGCGAGATGCGATCCTAACTAAATGTTGTAATCAGGGAAATTCCTTGAATGGTCAATGTTAAACCCTGGAGATATTATTCTGGATGGAGCGACCAACTATGGCCGCGTAACGTCTTGCCAGACTAGCTCATCCCCGGGGGAATAGAATAAATGGGGGCTGCATACTCCAGCAATCTCCTTACTGCTATTCTATACGGGGTTAATTTATGCATTTACAAGCTCTTCGAGATACTGCAGAAAACCACAGAGTAGGCACATCAGAGGGTCTCGTGCAAAGAGTAAAGTAATTATGGTCTCGTGTGACTTTGTAAATGTGCAAACGTTAGCCATGACTTACGGCGGCGAGAGGGAAAGAAAAAAAAAAAAAAAAAGGTAGGTACTTATCGCGTTTACGTAAAGAGTTTAATTTAATAAGAATTTAAACTTTCACGTTCCATTATACTTCGGCCACCCTCAAATTATCACTTTTAATATTATGAGTGATGTTATTGCGGCACACAGATCTTCAAGTCCGCCCGAACAGACGACGCCACGCACCACCACCAGTCTGCTTGTGACCAGAGGCCCGACCGCCTAACGGTATAGCGTGTGGTATTGCTATGGCAATCAAACTTCAAACTCTCATAAAACCCTTCAAAGATTGTATTTTTGGCTAATTCCTACATATTTCTATTCATCTATTGGATTCACTATTGCGTTTTTAGTATGAAAGTGATAGCGTCAGCGAGAGCCCTTGTAGGAGGTTTGAAAAATCGATAACTATAGCAATAGCACAAGCGATACCGTTAGGCGGTCGGGGTGCAGGGCTGTAGCAACACAGCCGAAACGTCAAGCTGTAAGTACGTATGTACTTATAATATCGCGTTTGAGACTTGTACTATTAAGTATTCTGTGGTTTGAGTCCCGTTGCTCTAAACTATATTGGTCTTACTACAAAACAGTGTTTATCGTGTGTCAAAGTTAGACAGTGTTTAAATGTGATGTTGTCACTTTTTTTACAATATTATTTGAAAGAGACAGCATCACATTTAAAAACTGTCTAAATTAAACAGTGTTTTAATTTTTTTTGTGATAAGGCTGTATGAGTTTAATTCTCAGTCGTTCTTTTTAGGTCAACCTAGATCTGTCAAAGTTTTGCTCTTTACGCTATGGTTACTACTAGCAATTAAAAGTTTGTATTATACAAACAAAGAAATATAATATGTTGCGCTCAAACACCGATAACGCTCATTGAGCGAAAAATAGCTCACAATGCGTTGTGGTCACAGTAAAACATCCACATTTCGAAATTCGTGTTATGGCTCTAATGAAAACGCTCACGACGCGTTGTGGCGATTACAGAAAGACCACATAGCGAAATTCGTGCAGTGGCTGACATGCTATTCGACCACGACGCGTTGTGGCAATGAAGAAGAGTGAGTAAAGTTGTGGCAATGATATACGAGCAGCTCTTGACGATTCTCATACATTGACTTGGTGTTAACAGAAGTAACGACATCTACGGTCGGTTTCAATAACCTATTCTCAGTAAGAGATAGGCTTACTAGAGCTTTGTTGCCTAGATATTTGTGTTAATCAGCCTAAAATAACCCAAAATAACAGCGGTTGCTAAGTAACGTAACCAAGATAGGCCTACCTCTTGTTAGGGATAGATTATTGAAACCGGCCCCTAGTGAATGGAGATTATCCTTGGATGGATTATCCTGTAGGGTAAAACCACCTTGTATCGGCCACCTCCTGATATCAGCCTACGTACTTGATCGCGAACTAATAAATTAAAAACGAATAAACTAATTAAAATAATCGATCATTTTCCACATATATTTTTTTACTCTAAAATATAAGGCTCTTAAACATTGCCCTGGAGTTCTATTTTTGATTCACTCATCTCGAGGATTCTACTGATTTTCGTGCGACGTTTGAGTTTCCGTATTCCGTAAAAGCGACCTTACCCGTATATACTAACATAGCTTCGCTTTTCACCTGTAGTACTGCCCCTCACAAAAAGACAAATATTTGTGTGCATGAACACAAATATATGTCTTGTCCGGGAAACGAACCCCGTACATGTATATTTGTCTTGGTCTGGGTTTTCAATATGTATATTATGTATGTATTTACAAAAAAAGATTTTTTATGTTTGTTTATAATCTGGTATCCATAACACAAGTTATTCGTGAAACTTAACGTGGGTGGTGAGATAATTGGTGTGATTGAATGCAATTATTATTTATTTATTATATGTTTCGGTGCGATAATTTGAATCATATAATTATGTTTAATTTCATAGGATATAATGGAAGTATTGAACCGAAACATATAATAAATAAATAGCGTCCAAATAGCTATCTAGGAGTAATTGTGTGATAGCTATCCATAGAAAATTAAACGCATGGCGTTTCAGTCTCTAGTCAGAGACCGGTTTTTCATAAGTTGGCCACTTTCTTGAGAATTACGAATATCAATAATTGATTTGTCTATGTCTAATTAATCCTTAATTTTGAGATAAGTTTCGTGTGCAGCAGAGCTGTGTAATTTTTTTATGGGCCGTGATGAGTCTTCTTTGTTACAAAAATAAAATATTTACAATTAAACTTTTGATGAAAAAACAATTGTGCAATTAAATTACAAGACTTGCATTGAATATTCGGTCACTATTCGGTATTCGGCCATTTTTTAAAAATTCGGCGGAATACCTAATACATAAGTACCTATATAATTTTGATAGTGAAAGAATTTATTAACAAAATAATTTGATATATTATTAAATAATCTCTTTTTTAGCTATAATCGATTATTAATTATTGTATTTGTTATGTCACAAAATTTCACTTGAAAATAAATTAAAACCTATAGAGTACGATAAACTGCACATAGGTTAAAACTAAACTTGACAACACCGCAACGGTAGCAATACTAATTTAGCAAGCAATAAAATATTTCTAAAGATAAGAAACTCCCGAGATTTTGGTTATAAATCAATGGATGAAGCCGTGACCACGAAAAATCGGCAAAATCTCTCGAGATTGGACGATTTTTTTGTTGTTTCTTTATTTATTAAGAAAATATAAAATTATGTATTTTTTTTATAATCATTAAATGACTCCTTAGCAACTTTTGTCAACCATCTCTTCTTTGGATGAAAATTAATGACTCACTAACATCAGGTATGATGAAGGTTATGCGTCTCAAGGTACGTTCATAAAAAAGTTAGTTTTTAAAATTTTAGATTTTGTATTGTATGAAACATACAATATCTAATGAGTCGTCTTGCTCCCTACTCGTTTGCAGTCGTCAGTTGCCACCAGGATCCCGTGTCAGTGCGCTTGGAAAGAAACATGTATTTTGCATGGCATCCTGTGTAAGCGTTTCGAATACCGGATTTTTCCCAATACCGGTATTAATACCGAAAAAAATTTCTACATACCGGGATCCCGGAATTGAAAGAACCTAACTTTTTTAGATTTATCGTTCTTTTAGGAAGTATGTGTTTCAAGAAGCTATTTTCTCCACAAAATGAAACAAATAAGTTTTGCAAAATCATTTATTTTATACAACGGCAACGTGTTTTTAACCCATAAATTTAAGATTTTAATCAGACCATGTTAAAAAATTCAAAAACGTATACTTTTTCAAGTTTTTTTTTTACTTTTCAGAAGTTCGAGATTGTCAGTGACTGATACAGTTGTATCTCGAAAAGTAAGAGTCATGTTAAAATGACTATTTTTTGTGGCGAATAACAAGCCTGTGTTTTAACAGCGTTCAATCAAACTGACCAGATTGTTGTCAGTCCCCCCCCCACAGACATATATCGAGATAGATAGTAAAAGTGTGCCAACGTGTGTCAAAGTTTTCCGACCTAAGTCAGTCCGCTTGAGACCATTGCCGTGAAAACACGTGTCACTCAGACACTAAAATAGTTAATTGTGCTTTTTTTGCATCTCGACAATAATCTGATTTTGAATTCAAGTTTTAATTATTTTATAATTAATTCAAGTAGCATTGAAATATCGATTTGTTTTTTTTTTTAAATAATATAAACAGTTAAAAGGGTTTATTTGCGGCATTGATTGTCTATTGCAATGAGTTTTATACTAAATATAAAATAAATAATAATTATACCGGGATCCCGGTATTAGACATTTCAATACCGGTATTGAAAATGTCTAAAACAAGCCCGGGATCACGGTATTGACCAAAACTGGGATCCCGGTATTTCATGCCCTAATGATGTGCAATCTCGTAAAAATCGATAGTTTATCTCGCAAATTTGGTCCGAAATCTAGCTGATTGCTATCCAGTAGCAATAAAGCGCGAAAAATCACCACGATACAAATTTTTGCACTGGCCGTATACTTTTAGCCGAATATTCGGCTATTCGGTCAGGACTTCGAAGTATATTCGGTATTCGACGAATGGCCGAATATACTATTTGTTGCAAGTCTATTATTTACCTATAAAATCCTCCCATAATTTATTATTTTATCTGTCAAATACCCAATAATTGTTTTCAGAGTCACTCGAGTCACTCATTTAACAACGTGAACGACGCTGATATCAAACAAACACAGAAAACAACATGTACAGAGCTCATCCATCTTAAGCAGTCGTCATAATATATCTACAAGTCACTGACAAATGATTGTGTGTAACCAATTACATAAGATAATAAAATTATACAGCATTAAAAAAAATATCGTATTCGGTAGAAATCTTTAGATTTGTTATTTTATTGAAAACTTCACCTTTGTCCATTTACTGGAGGGTATTCATGCACTGGTGCACTGACCCTACTGACATGACAAGTTGAAGTAAGTATGTGACAACTTGTCAAAACCTTTGAAGCAGTTCTTTATTTTTTGCTTTAGGCCGCATGCAAGTAAGCGAGGTTTCCAGGCAACTATTTTTAGTCAAAGGAGTCATAAAATTAGACCGTTTATCAAAGTCAAAGATTTTTATTCAAATAGACTTATAGATAAGTACTTTCGAATAGTCCAACATTTTTTTCCCTACCAGCCATTCAGGACATCTTTTAACTGATAAGAAGAACGGTCGCAAGAAACTTATCAGCTTTAACAGAAACTACAACATTTACAATGGAACATGTTGTTGCCAAACACAAATTTACAATTTTTAAATATATTTAAGATAAAAGGAAAATTCCCATATTCAATTATTAGAATATTTTCCTTTTATCCAATTTATAATAGTTATGTTCTATCTATGAGCAAACCTTAATATTAAGCTACCTAAAAAACCACACTATTAACATTAGGTAATGCTCAATCAACGGGAACGTTGCAATGCCGGGATATAAATTAAAAAAATACAGACCCCCTCATCCGACACCGTAATGGCGCCGGCCGGATTCCCGCCAAAATAAAACAAAATGAGTAGCTCGTTACGAGACACACGGTAATCCAATCTACTGATTCGCTGACCCCCCGCACCCCTACCTTATCGCAATCCCGATTTATTTATTTTTTCGCTAAAGAGCTAAAGCAAAAGCTAAGCGAACGGGAAATATCTTAATTTGGCAAATTGGAAGTTTTAAAAGTACATCGTCAGACCACGCCACGACCGACAGACGCCATCTCATTTTACGGATTTGCCGTCAACTTATTAGAGAGATTAGGTGTAGTTTCGCTTTAAGAGCCAATGTACCAACACTAAAAACAAAAATTAATTTGAAAAAGGTTACGTCTGCTCGTTTTTAAGTTTATTTAGTAAGAAAACACTTGGAATAAACGTAAAAAGCAAAGTAGGAGTTCTGAAAAAAATTTGGCGCGCATTCAACTCCCAAGGAAGGCTCTATACCTCGCCTGCCTGCAATCCACTCGATCCTTGTATTCCTTGCCAATGCCATTAAAATGTAGATAACACAATTTAACTGCGAGTACTCGGTTCTTATCTACAGCAAACAACATTATTAGGCAGCGCAATAGACAAAGTTTTTGAAGTCTCGAATTTATTTAGGCTACAAAGTCGTTATGAGCATTTTGTTTGCTTTAGCTGGGGCTTACAATAATAATTTTATTTTCGCTTACATTTTAAACCAAATTATTGAAATGTTTATTGTATGTTATAGGTACGTTGGCGGATCCAGAAGAAGTTGCACCCTTTTTTTCTTGTGTATTTTACACTTTTGGGTTTCTAAAAATGCTGAAGACGAAAATTTTGAGTAGAAAGAAAAATTGACAATTTTTGTAAAAAAAAAATGGATTCTCTTTTTATCTGCCTATATAGTCTAGTGATAACAACCATCGGTATGAGACCCCGAGGTCCCGGGATCAATTCCCAGTGGGGGTACATATTGTATTCTGTTTGGTTGGTGGTAGGCCTTGTAAGTCCGCCTGACTAGCTACCACCATCTTACCTAAGTCTGACGCGTATTTCCCTTTCCGTGTTCGATTCGAGATAACGATTGCTTGAAATCCACACACGCCTTTGAAGCGCGGAAGATACCCACGAAAACCGTCTTCAGTTCGCGTCTATTGAACACTGCTTTTGATTTTACGAAACCGTGTACACCTGAATTGCAACGATTTGTCCTAATGGAAAACCGTGTTGATTGCAGGCGTTCGTTGGGGCTCGGCCAATTTGATTTCAGTTTCCAGTTGGTCGCTCAACATTTCGCCATCATTTCAACCGAATGATAAGAAACTTCTTAGTAGAGAGGAGTAAGATCCATAATACAGATATAAAAATATGTGTAATATGTCTTGTTAGATAATTGATAATGAACATGGTAAGAAAATAAGACGTGCACGAAAAATAAGGGTCCAGCCTCTCCTTCAAGGCGAAACCGAAACTTTAGAACAGTTACTAATGTACTTGTACTATTTAGTATTCTGTGCTAATGACAAGATATAGTCAGATTGTCCTGTAACAAGAAAACGTGCACATAATATTGCTATTAACATAGGAAGGCTACCTATGTTGACGAAAACTTTATTAATAAGTAAGTAGCTAATAAAAAAGAGGTATGTGTTGGACCTACCACTTTTTTATTACTTATTACATTAAAGTTTTCGTCATATTGTAAGTATTTAATTTTAACCCCTTTCCATGTTATTTTTTAATAATAATCATAACTATACTACTTGTGTGCTACTTATAGCCTACCTTCAGATCAACACGATTTTGTATTAGGGCAATCAAAATATATATAAAATATGTCATTAATGATATCAGTATGCTGCTGGTGGCGTTCGGAATTATGTACATACATACATAATAATGGTTGATGGACGGTATAGGGGATGCAGAACTTTTTGACAGTCGTTATGTTGTTTGGCGACGGGATCGTAACTACGCTGCAACTGATCAGATTTACGGAGGGGGAGTGCTGGTAGCAGTCCGCCGGGAACTGGCGGTCGTGCCACAACCGGCATTTCACTCGAGTGCTGAGGATCTTTGGGTAACTTTGCCGCTCAAAGGGCACGGAAGTAACGTCCATATCAACCTGCATATCTGTGTGGTTTATTTATGTAATGAGAAACTTGGTTTCTCCTTTTCAAATCAACTATCTAACTTCCTAAGCAACTTAGGCACCTTAATCGCTCGTTGTCCGAGCGATAGATATCTAATAGTAGGTGATTTTAATTTGGGTAACATCGCTTGGACTGTGAGTGATATCGATGGTTTATCGTTTGATCCTTCTAACTTTACCTCGGTTGATGAGATGCTTTTGGTGGACGAGTTAAATACCCTTGGTCTTTTTCAGTGCAACGGAGTTAGGAATGCTCATGGCAGAACTCTGGACCTTGTTCTATGCAATGATATTGCCCGGGTCACTGATTGCAGCGATGATTCGCTCGTGCCAATCGACCTGCATCACGGAGCTTTGACCATCGAATTGCAGTTCTCCGACTCAGTGCCCTTGAAGGATGCCCCGCATGTTAAGTATCTCTTCAATAAGGGCAATTATGAGGCGATTAACTTAGAGATTTCTAAAGTAGACTGGCAATCTGAATTGGCGTCAAGGTCACTAGAGGCTGCTACTGATTACTTTTACGATGTGTTTTCGACTTTGAGAGACAAGTATATTCCTAGAAAAAAGGTTACTGCTGGCCGCTTTCCGAAATGGTACTCGTCTGCGTTGAAAAAGGTCATTAAGGAAAAGTTCAAGTACTTAAAAAAGTTTCGCACGTACGGGAACCTTGCTGACGAACAGTCGTATAAAATGCTCAGGGACCGGTGCAGAAATTTGGAGAGGCAATGCTACTCTAGTTATATTGAATCTATCGAAGACTCTTTAAAAGATAACCCTAATATGTTTTGGTCGTTTGGCAAGTCTAAATCCAATAAGAACGGTATACCTAGTAGTGTAAAGCTTGGAGAATCAATTTTTAACACAGGTACATCAATTTGTGAGGCGTTTTCGACTTACTTTCACTCCAACTTTCTGAGAGGCCCTGTCACTCAATCAAATGCGTGTACTGTGCCTGGCTGTAGTGATACCATTGCTAATATAACTAGCATTGAAATTGATGTAGATAACGTGGCTAAGTTACTCTCCGGACTGGATCCCACTAAGTCAGCTGGACCTGATTTGCTACCACCTCAATTCCTCATCCGCTGTGCTAAAACCATTGCGATTCCAATCACCATACTCTTCAATAGGGCGTTAGCAGAGGGAGTTGTACCAAACTTGTGGAAACGTGCTTACATCACTCCGGTATTCAAAAAGGGTTCGAGAAGCGATGTCACTAATTACCGACCTATCTCTAAACTTTGCACTGTCTCTAAGGTCCTCGAGAAGATTGTGTACGAGCAACTTTACGCAGCTCTCAAGCATTCGTTTAGTCCCACTCAGCATGGTTTCTTAAGAGGTCGCTCCGTTGTGACCAATCTTATCCTACTGAATGAATCCCTTACCTCATCTATGGACGATGGCTCCCAGGTCGATGTCGTTTATACCGATTATAGCAAGGCATTCGATCGAATTCGGCCAGATCTACTAGTGCTTAAACTGCAGAAGATCGGTATTAGTGGTGACTTGCTTAGATGGTTGTCTTCATATATTAATAATCGATCTCAGGCTGTTGTCGTCAAAAATTACATCTCCGGCTGGCTCACGGTTCCAAGTGGGGTTCCTCAGGGGTCGCTGCTTGGGCCTTTATTGTTCGCGGTTTTTGTTAACGACATTGAGCAATGTTTCAAAACATCTCAATTATTATGCTTTGCGGATGATATGAAAATTATTGCGCCAGTATCTTCTGCTGCCGATGCTAGTCTGCTACAGGAGGACCTCAACAGACTCGATATCTATTGCATCGAGAACCAACTTGACCTAAATTCCTCTAAATGTAGTGTTGTTACTTATAGCCGCAAACGAGACTTGGTTCATTTTGACTATATTATAAGAGGTTCGAAACTGAAACGTGATGCTGTCGTGCGGGACCTTGGTGTTCTGCATGATAGTAAGCTACTGTTTGATGATCACATTAACAATATTATTTCTAGGGCATCTAAGGCTCTTGGATTTGAGATGCGTAATTCTAGAGACTTCAAATACGCTAAAACATTAAAGATTTTATATTGTACATTTGTACGAAGCCATCTGGAGTACGCGTCGCAGGTCTGGAGCCCTCGGTACCTAACTTACATAACACGCATCGAAAATATTCAAAGGAAATTCATTAAATACCTCTGCTTTCGTACGAATGAACACTATGAGTCCACCCATTACCTGTCTTTTTGTAAGAAACACCATTTGCTGCCGCTGGAAAAACGTCGCGAAATCTCAGATGTGGCTCTCTTATTAAAAATTACTTCTGGGGTCGTCGATTGTCCTGGGCTTCTCTCTAAGATCTCCCTCAGAGCTCCAAGGAAACCCCTTAGATCTAACTCCCTTATATGCGTACCCTCTGCATCTTCAAACTATCGCCAAAATTCATACCTTTTGCGTGCGAGCAATTGCTTTAACGTAATTTCCAAACAGTTAGACATTGATCTGTTTAACACTAGCGTTGCATCGGTGAGGCGATTAATGAGTAATGAGTTTTTTGATGGATAGGTTTTTCATTTGATTTGTAAATCTTGTTTATATGATAATTCTCTGTGAGCTTTATCAATTTTTTGCTTGTTTTTTGATTTGTTTTGTTTATACTCTGTCTTAGTTATTATGAATTTATCTGTTGGAATGCGTGTTTGCCTATTAAGTGCTTAACATTAACTTTAAAACTGTCTCTATTGGTGAAGACCTGTAATTGGCTCTCAATTTTTATGTTAAAATCTAATGTAATATTTTAAGCTGTTGGTCTTCCGAAATAAAATAAATAAATAAAAATAAAAATAAATCAATTATTTCATATTGAGCTGTAACTTTTTTGTAAACAAAGTGTAATGTGCTTATGTGCCCGACAAAGATGTCGATCTGTCGGGCACACGCCCTGAAAATGGGGGCCCACAGCACGTGCCCCGTGTGCCCTTATGGTTAAGACAGCACAGCTTGCGGCTTGAGAGTCTTCTTCATGTCGAGGATTCCTACGTTATACGTGTTTGGTTCGGTGGGCAGCAACTTCAATGGCGTTGTCTGCGGCCTCCTTCAATTTACTCGTGCTGCAGGTCACAGGGGGCACTCCAGAAGGTGCGCCATTGTCTGTGAGGGCTTCCACATTGAAACAGTGCACTATCTATATAAGTATCCCCATTTCTGGAGGTTGTGTTTGCAGCGGCCAACCTGAGCAATATTTGAGACCAGACGTTTGAGCAATATTTTCAAATTATCATAGTAAAAAAAGTATATATTAAAGCATAAAAAATAAATAACTGATAAAACACAAAACGACAAATTTTGATCAAGTCTTGCAAAAGAAGAAGAAACAATGTAATAAAAGTTCCTTTATCAAAAACTGTCTTTGCTAGAATACAATATAAAAGTAATTCTGCGATTGTGTATAACAAAATAAATTAAGTTCTAGATTTATATTCAAAAACTTATCATGATTGCAAAGTTAAAATTTCAAATTGGTTAAAAACATTAAATTACGAAAAAACTGAGATCATATTAAAAAAGTACTAAATAATAATCATGCACTCTCGCCTCACACACACACACACACACACACACACACACACACACAGGCGCGCGCGCGCGCATTCATACAATGAAAAAAACTTATTTTAGGTATTTTGTAGGTACATTATATAGATATTTTAATAATATGGTAATGTAAGATATGGAGGAGCGGATACTCCTGGCGCAAGTATCTTTCTTTATACTTTAAAGGAATATCCATTTTCTAGCTTTATTAATCATGTACCTTATGAAAGAAATAATAGATATTTTGTATACTTAGTATAATTTGCTTTCTTCACTTTTCAAAAGGGCCCCAAATTCTAGTGTGCCCAGGGGCCCCAGCATAGTTAAAGACGGCCCTGGCCGCAAGGGATTTATGGTAAGTTTTTAGTTTTTACCAAGTAAGCAGCTACTCTAATTATTAAAAAAAACTTTTTTTTTTAAGTAAACATAATTTGACCTTGGACGAATTAACCAATTTGACTAACAGAGAAAGATTACATATAGCTATCTAATTACATTAAAAGTTAATACTAAAATGGTGGCAGTAAGGTATCGTATTCCTTCTAGCAAAAAAAAACAACTGTCACTGTCACCTCTCACCTGTCACGTTGCCTGCCAGTTGCCAGCTGACAATGACAAGTCAATAAAAAATAGTTTCAGTTTTGTATTGTATTCAATTCAATCGAATTTTCAAACAACACAACACATACAAATACCATGGCGCTAAGTTATTTATCTGAAGGCGAAGCACCTCGAGATTTCCGGATATCTTCCACGGAAAGTGATGGACATTACACAAAATGTGTTCTGTGTTACACTGTGAAACGTAACTTCTACTGTCCAGATTGTATCAAAACTGGTAGTTTTGTCCATTCATCGATGCCCTACTCGGACAGGTGCGTATTTCATGATCTTCTACGCATATTTCAAAAATCCTAATGATTCATCATAATTATGAAGCCTTCAACATCTTTGCCAAAAGAACTTTCAACATTTTATGTCAACAGATAAGATGATTAATTACAACATATTGTACACTTTCGTACACTTTATATGCTTATAATTTACGCAGTAAATATAAAATATAGAAAATCTTGCAAGAAATAATAAATTAAGGCTAACATAATCAGCAAGAATTGTGAACAATATTCTGATATACATAACGCATTTTATACTTTCAGTCATAAAAACTTAGTTTGTGTTAGTTCTCCATGACGCAATATCCAGGAAATAAAAGTAATAATTAAATAAGTAGGTACCTAGTAATTTCCTTTAATTTATGTGACTATTTATCAGGTTTATTTATTTCAGATATGCAGAAAAGCAAGCAAAATTATTAAGATTGAAAGCAAACAGGAAGCATATTTTAGATAGATGTGAAAAGCTGCTCTCCAACAAAATAAAAAAGGACAAATTGCTGATAGAAGCTAAACAATCTCGGGATAAATTGGATTTAATAAGATTAGCAATTGAACAAAGACGAAATAAAATTGAGGAAAAAAAGAAGGAGCTTTCGGACCTCAAGCAGCACAATTATGATTTAAGTCTGAAGCTGCCGAGGTACCAGAAGCGAGTATCGTTGTTAGGGAAACATGCCCAGGACCAACGGATAGAGCTGCAAAACAAGATGAGCAGTTACAGTGAACAGGCCGATTTGCTAGCAGCCCTGAGACGGTCTAGAATACGACAACTCACTAAATACATATTTCCAGTATATATTAGTTATGACACAAGGTAATTTTTATTCAAAGAAAACTTTTGTAAAATAAGAAATCTTCATCCCCAATTTGGAGGAAGCAGATGCTGGGGATTTTTTATATCTTATCAACTCTATTCCCTCTTTTTGCCTTATTCTTTTTAAATGTCTTTCTCTTCTAATTTGATAGTATTGAAGGAAACTTAAGAATTTCTTTACTTTAATCCTTTGGTGCATCAACCCGTGGCCACCACTTCTCAATTTTTCATGATTTTTCTTAAGGTATTTAATTAGATTTGCTTATTTCTAGTGATAGTATAGAAGATATGGAGTTTGTAGGTGATGACGAGGAAGAGGAACCGCCCAAGAGACCACAACTTCATATTGTTAATTCTTGGATAAGCACAGATGGAGATTTCACACATTTGCAGGCTTTGTGTGAGTAGAAAAGTTGTTTTGCCTTATATTATTAATTTTTACTTTTATATTAAAAGGGTGCACTGGCACTGCCATAGGAAAATAATTAAAAAGATAAGATTTATTTACTTTAGAAGCCGTAGTGCTTAAATAAACAGGGCACAAAAATGAGAAACAGAACAAATACAAAATACAGTTGCTTTCCAGCAAGCATATTTTTTTTTTACTTTATTAAATAACGATCCTATGTTGGCCGGATGGGACAGCCCAGAAGGAAGCGGCCAGTGGGGCGATGGCGGTGGGCGCGAGCAACCCGCTGCACCGCGCGCAAGCGGCGCTGGGGCTGGCGGCGCAGCTCGCCGTGCTGCTCGCGTGGACGCTCGACGCGCGCCTGCCCTACGCCATCGCGCTCAAGTATGTATGGGTCACAGCGGGGACGCTATGGCGGGTGGGACACTAGCGGCGCTGGGGCTGGCGGCGCAGCTCGCCGTGCTGCTCGCGTGGACGCTCGACGCGCGCCTGCCCTACGCCATCGCGCTCAAGTATGTATGGGTCACAGCGGGGACGCTATGGCGGGTGGGACACTAGCGGCGCTGGGGCTGGCGGCGCAGCTCGCCGTGCTGCTCGCGTGGACGCTCGACGCGCGCCTGCCCTACGCCATCGCGCTCAAGTATGTATGGGTCACAGCGGGGACGCTATGGCGGGTGGGACACTAGCGGCGCTGGGGCTGGCGGCGCAGCTCGCCGTGCTGCTCGCGTGGACGCTCGACGCGCGCCTGCCCTACGCCATCGCGCTCAAGTATGTATGGGTCACAGCGGGGACGCTATGGCGGGTGGGACACTAGCGGCGCTGGGGCTGGCGGCGCAGCTCGCCGTGCTGCTCGCGTGGACGCTCGACGCGCGCCTGCCCTACGCCATCGCGCTCAAGTATGTATGGGTCACAGCGGGGACGCTATGGCGGGTGGGACACTAGCGGCGCTGGGGCTGGCGGCGCAGCTCGCCGTGCTGCTCGCGTGGACGCTCGACGCGCGCCTGCCCTACGCCATCGCGCTCAAGTATGTATGGGTCACAGCGGGGACGCTATGGCGGGTGGGACACTAGCGGCGCTGGGGCTGGCGGCGCAGCTCGCCGTGCTGCTCGCGTGGACGCTCGACGCGCGCCTGCCCTACGCCATCGCGCTCAAGTATGTATGGGTCACAGCGGGGACGCTATGGCGGGTGGGACACTAGCGGCGCTGGGGCTGGCGGCGCAGCTCGCCGTGCTGCTCGCGTGGACGCTCGACGCGCGCCTGCCCTACGCCATCGCGCTCAAGTATGTATGGGTCACAGCGGGGACGCTATGGCGGGTGGGACACTAGCGGCGCTGGGGCTGGCGGCGCAGCTCGCCGTGCTGCTCGCGTGGACGCTCGACGCGCGCCTGCCCTACGCCATCGCGCTCAAGTATGTATGGGTCACAGCGGGGACGCTATGGCGGGTGGGACACTAGCGGCGCTGGGGCTGGCGGCGCAGCTCGCCGTGCTGCTCGCGTGGACGCTCGACGCGCGCCTGCCCTACGCCATCGCGCTCAAGTATGTATGGGTCACAGCGGGGACGCTATGGCGGGTGGGACACTAGCGGCGCTGGGGCTGGCGGCGCAGCTCGCCGTGCTGCTCGCGTGGACGCTCGACGCGCGCCTGCCCTACGCCATCGCGCTCAAGTATGTATGGGTCACAGCGGGGACGCTATGGCGGGTGGGACACTAGCGGCGCTGGGGCTGGCGGCGCAGCTCGCCGTGCTGCTCGCGTGGACGCTCGACGCGCGCCTGCCCTACGCCATCGCGCTCAAGTATGTATGGGTCACAGCGGGGACGCTATGGCGGGTGGGACACTAGCGGCGCTGGGGCTGGCGGCGCAGCTCGCCGTGCTGCTCGCGTGGACGCTCGACGCGCGCCTGCCCTACGCCATCGCGCTCAAGTATGTATGGGTCACAGCGGGGACGCTATGGCGGGTGGGACACTAGCGGCGCTGGGGCTGGCGGCGCAGCTCGCCGTGCTGCTCGCGTGGACGCTCGACGCGCGCCTGCCCTACGCCATCGCGCTCAAGTATGTATGGGTCACAGCGGGGACGCTATGGCGGGTGGGACACTAGCGGCGCTGGGGCTGGCGGCGCAGCTCGCCGTGCTGCTCGCGTGGACGCTCGACGCGCGCCTGCCCTACGCCATCGCGCTCAAGTATGTATGGGTCACAGCGGGGACGCTATGGCGGGTGGGACACTAGCGGCGCTGGGGCTGGCGGCGCAGCTCGCCGTGCTGCTCGCGTGGACGCTCGACGCGCGCCTGCCCTACGCCATCGCGCTCAAGTATGTATGGGTCACAGCGGGGACGCTATGGCGGGTGGGACACTAGCGGCGCTGGGGCTGGCGGCGTAGCTCGCCGTGCTGCTCGCATGGACGCTCGACGCGCGCCTGCCCTACGCCATCGCGCTCAAGTATGTATGGGTCACAGCGGGGACGCTATGGCGGGTGGGACACTAGCGGCGCTGGGGCTGGCGGCGCAGCTCGCCGTGCTGCTCGCGTGGATATTGTTTTTATGATCTTTTATTTTAAGCTAGTTTCAACTTTGTCTATGGTGTTCTTATGTTTTGCTTTTTTTTTCGAAAAAAAGAGAAAGTCACATGATCAAGAAACAAAAAAATTCCTTAAGATTTCAATAAGTAATGTAGGTACTGTAGTATGTATGAATGTTGCAATTTTCGTTCGCCCATTGTATTCAATGCGTTCCAACATTTCCAGCTGGTTTCGCGCCAGTCGGTTGTAGGTACGAGTATCGTACATAAACTCCGGTGGTGACGTGACAATGTGATTTGCAGCGAGTACAGCAACTGGCGCGTGGGCTTGGCGTGCTTGGGCGGGCGCGTGCGGCGCCTGCAGGCCGCGTGCGCCGCGCTGGGCCGCCGCGCCGGCCTGCCCGCGCGCGCCCTCGCCGCGCTGCCCGCCGCCGCGCGCGCCGCCCGAGCCGACGACCCCGCGCTGGGCAGGTGGGTATGCCCGGACACATGCAGACTTACCGATAAACGAACACACGTACCGGCACAGACAAACGGACGGATAGACCGACAGACGGACACCGACAGACAGACGAAAGACACCGACAGACAGATGAAAGACACCGACAGACAGGCGGACAAACCGAAAGACTAGACGCACAAACGGACTTATACAACTAACTGATAAACGGACAGACAGATAGTCCGACAGACGGACACCGACAGACAGACGAAAGACACCGACAGACAGATGAAAGACACCGACAGACAGGCGGACAAACCGAAAGACTAGACGCACAAACGGACACATACAACTAACTGATAAATGGACAGACAGATAGTCCGACAGACGGACACCGACAGACAGACGAAAGACACCGACAGACAGATGAAAGACACCGACAGACAGGCGGACAAACCGAAAGACTAGACGCACAAACGGACACATACAACTAACTGATAAACGGACAGACAGATAGACCGACAGACGGACACCGACAGACAGACGAAAGACTAGACGCACAAACGGACACATACAACTAACTGATAAACGGACAGACAGATAGACCGACAGACGGACACCGACAGACAAACCGAAAGACTAGACGCACAAACGGAACATACAACTAACTGATAAACGGACAGACAGATAGATCGACAGACAGACGAAAGACTAGACGCACAAACGGACACATACAACTAACTGATAAACGGACAGACAGATAGACCGACAGACGGACACCGCAGACAGACGAAAGACTAGACGCACAAACGGACACATACAACTAACTGATAAACGGACAGACAGATAGATCGACAGACAGACGAAAGACTAGACGCACAAACGGACACATACAACTAACTGATAAACGGACAGACAGATAGACCGACAGACAGACGGACAAACCGAAAGACTAGACGCACAAACGGACACATACAACTAACTGATAAACGGACGGCAGACCGACAGACGGACACCGACAGACAGACGAAAGACTAGACGCACAAACGGACACATACAACTGATAAACGGACAGACAGATAGACCGACAGACGGACACCGACAGACAGACGAAAGACTAGACGCACAAACGGACACATACAACTAACTGATATACGGACAGACAGACATACGGGCACCGACAGACAGACGAAAGACTAGACGCACAAACGGACACATACAACTGATAAACGGACAGACAGATAGACCGACAGACGGACACCGACAGACAGACGAAAGACTAGACGCACAAACGGACACATACAACTAACTGATATACGGACAGACAGACATACGGGCACAGACAAACGGACACCGACAGGCAAACGGACAAACGGAAAGATAGACGCACAAGCAGACAGACACACAAACTGATAGACAGATCGATGGACGGACACAAACAAACGGAGGAACAGACAAGCGAATACAGACCAACAGACAAATAAACAGACGGACAGCATAAAGACATTTTTTCTGATAACTTACATATTTTATTGTTTTGATATTCACAGAATTGGCTCTTTCATTCTTAAGTTGAACTTAGGTTGTCATTAACACCGGAGGTGAGATGTCGAAATAACACCGGCGTCTTAAAGGAAGTATCGTGTCGCTCAGAGACCGGAGAGCGGGGACAGCCAGGGAGCTGGAGTCCCCAATAAACCAGGACGTGTCGCCACTCCATGCGCCTCTCTAGGGAGGGATGCGGTCAAGAGGCTTGATGGATTAAGGATACCCTACCGATAGCAGCTGTGTAGTGTCGGCTTAGAATAGCACTACCCCCTCTCATCCCGTGGGTGTCGTAAAAGGCGACTAAGGGACTCAGCCTTCTGGAGACGGGCACCAGCGTCTCCTACAAACTTGGCCATACTGCGATCGCCAACCCGCCTGCAAAGCGTGGCGATTATGGCAAACCCTCCCTTTGGGGGAGGCCTATACCCAGCAGTGGGTGTTATGTGGCTGAGACGACGACGACGACGACCGATAGCAGAAGTGAAAGAGAGAGGACGGCCCAAGGGGGTCAAACGCGTAGCGGCGACTCGGAGACTGCTACCCTTGCCCGGAAGTCTACGCCCACACGCGTGGTTGGAACACCCAGGAGGTTTTAGTGGGTTCAAGTCCCACATAACTACCCTGTTTCCCCGGACGGAAAATAAATAAAAAAAAATTAAAACAAGTTGTAATTACCAATTTTAATGTCCCATGAGACATGGAGAATAGACCACAACCTACACGCGAGCCTGATGCGAATACATGGGTTTTAACGACTACAAATACATTCGGAATAATGTGCTTTCTGTACCCTTGGTTTGGCTAACTATAATAGTTTTCGTCGCTTTGTCTTTTACTTATCCTTAGACTGCTTTACCGATATGAGTAGACCATCCGATAGTTGTTGGAAACGTTGACAGTAAATATCAACACGTATTAAGGGTACTGAAGCACGGAGGAGTTCGAAATAATAAGTTTTTGTTCACCCACCATGACCGAAAATTACCTAACCGCTACAATCAAAGATCGAGTTATAGGGTCCCAAAGGAAAGGCTTTTTAAAAAAAACTAATTTATTTAACTGATGGAAATTATGGGATCCAATGGCAACCGCACTCGATCAAGTTGAGAAACAGACTGAGCTCGCGGCGGCGCGAGCTCGGGAACATCGGAGACTGCTGATGCAGCCCTCTCTGGGTGTCAGCAATTTACCCAGCAGAGGCAAGGTATAACAGCGCGAACCATTGCGCCACAGAGCTTCCTCCAAATTAACACATCTTTATTTCAAAAAGTTCTATTTGTGTGTGAACATATTAAACATTAAACTCCTGTGTTACAAGTGCTTGTAACAGCCTAGACTGAATAAATGATATTGTTGTTCAGGGTGGAGGCGTGGGTGAGCGACTCCATGTCGGAGGAGGGCGAGGGCGCGGGCTGGGACGAGTGGGAGGCCGCCGACGATGCCGAGCCCGAGCACCTGCACTGGCCCGACCAGCTCGACGAGGTCAGTAGCTACTCAACACAACCTACATACCTACACACAGCCTACATACCCATACCACAGCGTATTTTAAGAGAGTCATAGTTACGACCGCCGCGCGGGGGGTGCCATGCCATGCCACCCCACCGATGCGTCGGAATCGGTCTTCCGTCGTCAGCCCACACCACTTAGAGTGGAAACCGCCGATGCACGGTTACAGGGTACAACTATCTGGGATAATCAACCCCCGGTGTCTCCCACCCCTCGCAATTGTGGGGAGTCAGTCGACCGGGCCCTTTGACCTCAATTGCACCCGGATTTTACTCAGATGTCAAGCACCGTTACCCAACCAAGCCCAGTGGCAAGGTACAGAGGGCGGCGGCGGGAATACGGGACACTGCCCAGGCAGCACCCGCTCCCAACTTAAGGGTAATGCACACATGACGGATCACGCAACACCACCAAGTTCTATCGGCATCAGCTACACATCCCCTGAGAGTCCGACGCCAGCCGGGGGAGGCCACGATAGCTACCGCGGGGACACCCTCCCCCCCCTCAGAGCTCATGTTGACAGGACGCCTCCCGTCGGGTTGGATGAGTAACCCCTGAGTACCTAACGCCACAAGGACGCCGATATAGAGATATCGGTGAGGCAGAGGCCTCACATCACTTCTCCGGGGCCGAGCCGGTTGCCCAGCAGATTCTGGGATAGGGTATCTTCGCCGGAGTTCTAAGGGGGTTGGATTGCTCCTTCGCCGTGAGGTACAGCGTTACCCCAACTCATGTTAACGGAGTTCCCTCTGCAGCGTGGGATGAGCAACCGCCGAGAACCTAAGAAGACCAAGGGCACCCATGGGCGAAAGACTTCTCTACCTCACATCATTACTAAGGGGTCGAGCCACATTGCCCAGATCAAGTCTGACTAAAGCACTAATAGTGGGGCAACGCCCTTGACCTCGCGCAATGCCGCTTTTGACAAGTCTTTCTTAGTAATTTGACAGAACATGGTCCCTATCCCGAGTGTATATATATGGCAGTTCGGTCTCGCTAGCACCCCCTCTCACCCCACGAACCCCACACGAAAGCTTTGCTTGGCAAAACGTGTCCGTCGGACGACTGTATGGCAGAGAAGATAGATAGACTGTGCCCACGAATAACCTACATACATAGCTACAGCCTACATACCTACACTCAGCCCACATACATAGATACAGCCACCTGTCTGACTCCATGTCGAATGATGGCGCGGGCTGGGCGAGTGGAAGTTTTCGTTGATGCCGACCGATGAAATCCGGGACCTCTGGCGCAGAAGGTGGGCTTAGTACCGCTGCGCCAAACAGGTCGTCATATTTAAAATTTATCATAATTATATGAATACCCTCTACCAACCCCTGGCCAGCGTGGTAACAGTAGGTTAATAGCCTCCTATGAACGCCACAATAGGCGTGAGCTAGGAGAGGCTTATGTCCAGCAGTGGACGTCCACAGGCTGATGATCAAATCAAATCAATATCATTTATTCAGTCTAGGCTGTTACAAGCACTTATGAACGTCAAAGACGCTACGCCATCGGTTCACAAACCCTACGGCGGGAGACCTTGTAACGAGAAGAACCGGCAAGAAACTCGTCAAGGGCTATTTTTTTCTCCCTGTTTTATTTCATACAGAGTCGTCAAATTGAAAAGTGAGCTTAACATATCAGTAAGGTCAATTTCCATCACAAAAGAAAATACTAATTATAATATTACATTTTATGGTTATCCTAACCGTAAACAATTTTCAACTCGTAAGGAAGGACTTACATTTAACATTTCTCGCATTACAAGGTTACTGTACTGCAAGTTGTGACGTACATCATACAGGTCGATAGTAATTTATTTTAGATGAAAATATTTAATCTCTAAGCACAACGTTAAGACAAGCAGACTGAAGTAGACCCATTTCCGCTGGCGGCACCCGTTCACGAGCATGACGCATGAACCAGCCATCGCTTCGCTCAACCATAATGGATAAGAATACATGGTTTTCGTTTTCGTTATGGATCTTTAAACACCCTGTATGTTTTCTTTTTACCACAGATCGAGGAACTAAGCAGCACGCCACCGCCGGCGGCCGCCGGCGGGGCGGGCGCGGCAGCCTTAGTGACGTCAGCGGCCGCGTCTCTGGCGTCGCTGTGGCGCGGCTGGGCCAAGTAGCGAGCGAGATACTTCCGCCACATGTTATGGACTTTACGATTTATGACTGAACCGCAAACACGGATACATGTCTGTTCCAACCAATAGTTATTTCGCTACACAAATCATTCGCCCATATACAAGCGGTTTTTGAGTCGGCCGATAGTTAATGCATATACAGGGTGGAAAAAATCTATGGAAGGTGGTTCCCCCACCTTAAATCCTGTAGTTGGCCCATTTTACTGTTTTTTTTTTTTTTGTTTTAAAGGAACAAAACTCTATTCAAATATTTTTGTACATTTTTCAAAAGAGCCTTGAATACAAGTGCTTTATCTTTCCCATAGAGTTTATAAGTTGAATTTTAATGTGTTTCCTTTTATTTAATTTACTATGTTTGTTGGAGAGAGTTGATCCTTTTGATTGACCCTATCGATTGATGGTATAAAAATAGAGAATGTTATTTTTACAGATTTTAGTTGGTTCGATTCCTGGGTGTGGGAAGCGTATTTTTTAAACTGTTTTAATGCAGTTGTTTTTCTTTAAAAAACAAGGAATATTTCCTTTCAGTAAAATAAGCTAACTAAAGAATTTAAGGTAGTTTCCCCCCAGGGCCCATAGATCCTCTTGTTAATAAACGTGGAGTAAAGTTACGACTAGATGTAAAACTGACGCTGTCACTTTTATTCGCGTAAAGGAAGTGAGATAGATACTGTATTAGATTTACACCTAGGTGTAACTGTATCCCACGTTTCTTAGCAAGAGGATGGCGCTGGTGGGCCAAGTAACGAGCGAGATATATATAGATATGGACTGGACAATTTTACTCACACTACTCCTACACGCTATGTGGACTCGGCGGTAAATGAGTGTGCCGCATATACGGCCTTATATAGTGGTGGTCACATAATTAACGACACTAGCCGATTTTCATACAATAAATAAATATTTCCATACAATCACACCAATTATCTAGCCCACGTTAAGTATCATGAAGAACTTGTGTTATGGATACTAGATAACGGATAAACATACTTATATACTTTTTTTTTGTAAATACATACATAATATACATATTAACCAAGACAAATAGACATGTTCATGCACATAAATATTTGTCTTGTCCGGGGATCGAACGCGGGACCTCTGGCGCAGAAGGTGGGGTTAGTACACCTCCGCCAAACAAGTCGTCTTAGGTTATACAATCGGGGTAATTTTGGAGCCTTGGTTCTCTTCAAAGGATTGACCGAGGTGTGATCTGATAATGACCATGCAGGGAGTGGATGGAGGAGATCTAGATTGTTATACACACCCAGTTGATTTGAATAACATTTTGAGACATGTAGGTGGGCCAAGTAACAAGATAGGACTCTACACGCTATATGGACTTTACGATTTATAAGTGAACCGCATTTCCGGCTGTTGGTGTATTTTAATAAGTAGTTATTTTGAATCGTTCGCCTACGCACGTAAATGATAATCAAAAGTGGTTGATCGGAAACTTTCGCATCAGTAAAACCTAGCCCAATTGGGACATCTACTAGCTTGCTACTAGCTTCCGCCCGCGGTTGCACCCGCGTGGTTCCCGTTCCCGTGGGAATATCGGGATAAAAACGCACGTAAATGATAATCAAAAGTGGTTGATCGGAAACTTTCGCATCAGTAAAACCTAGCCCAATTGGGACATCTACTAGCTTTCTACTAGCTTCCGCTCGCGGTTGCACCCGCGTGGTTCCCGTTCCCGTGGGAATATCGGGATAAAAACGCACGTAAATGATAATCAAAAGTGGTTGATCGGAAACTTTCGCATCAGTAAAACCTAGCCCAAATTGGGACATCTACTAGCTTGCTACTAGCTTCCGCTCGCGGTTGCACCCGCGTGGTTCCCGTTCCCGTGGGAATATCGGGATAAAAACGCACGTAAATGATAATCAAAAGTGGTTGATCGGAAACTTTCGCATCAGTAAAACCTAGCCCAAATTGGGACATCTACTAGCTTGCTACTAGCTTCCGCCCGCGGTTGCACCCGCGTGGTTCCCGTTCCCATGGGAATATCGGGATAAAAATTAGCCTATGCAACTCTCCGTCCTTTCAACTAACTGTATGCCTAAAATCAAGTCGATTGGTTGCTTATATCACGGCCATTGACCACGGCCGATGTAACTTGGCCGAAACGTCGGTAAGATTAGCTAGATGAGAAATACCTATCACGCTCTACGCGTTTAACCGATTCATTGCGGATGACGCCATGGAGCGTCATTGATATTTTTTTTGCGTATGGCGTTTGACGCCAAATAGCGTCATAAATAATTCCTCTGAAATTCTGTACAATGACTATTTAGAGAGTTCTAAATAACAGAACTTCCATTAAGTGCCACGTAGGTTATGCCTGTTTAATCGTTTTAGGAAATAGTGCCAGTTTAAAGACTTCAGAGGTTGCAAACCTTTTGTTCCCAAACTTGACTTCTTTTGTGTATGGCGTTTGACGCCACATGGCGTCATAAAGAAAAATCCTCTAAAACTATAATGAATTTTAGTGAGTTCTTTATTATAAATTGAGAAAAAAAATAACGGCCTCCCAGAGAGTCCACGCCACATAATTTATTTATTTAACACCAACAAGATTTACATTGAAATGAATACAATATATAACGATATGAGGGATCCGAGCTAAATGCAATCTTAATTATAGGTGCTACACGAGAACAAACAATAATTGAGTAAACAGTATTATGGAAATTAAAAATTGATAAGAGTGAATTACGAGCACACATGCATGTTAACCATACAATTGAAAATTAAGAATTAAAATTATAAATAATAGAGTAATTTATGCAATACAATTATTAAAAAGGTAAAATTTAAATGTCAAAATGTAATATAATAAAATAAAATAAAATAATTTGATCGGAACTGACAATTGAGAATTATAATAAATTAACTTCAATTAACATTAACATTACAATTAAATTTAAATGAAAAAAAAAAGAAAATGTACACATATCAAACATATAACACGACTAAGCATAGGCAAACTAAAACGGGTGACTGTTGGCGCAGAAAAGTTCAAAACTTTCGTTTGACTAAAACCGCAGACGAGGACGTCCAACTATTACTAATTATGGTGGACATGGGCACGACTCCACGACGTGATAAAGATCGCAGGAATACCCTGGATGCATGTTGCGTATGTCATGATCGTTTTTAGATTTAATAACCTAAATAAAGGTACTCTTTTCACACACTTTTGTAAACCCCTACTAAAATTACACAAAAGGTTTAAAACACCTGATCCAAATAAATCACTTACAAGCCATTCCAGCTAAATCTCGTAGCTATGTCACTTTAGAACACACTAAACTAATTAGCAAACCCAATGCCGACTAAATGTAATCACGTGTCAACAAGCCAAAAAAAACCGAAATGTATTCACTCATGGTTGAAGACGCGCAAGGGCGTCACTTTAATGGATGGCGGCTGACGCACGGAGGCGTCACAGAATATTTGTTAGCCGCCATGGACAAAAGTCCTTAAAAGTGGGATACGCAATGAATCGGTTAATACCCGTTTCAATTTTCAATGATTGGTTGCTTAGTTAGGATAGATAGAGGAACTAAGCGGCATCCCCCCTTGACTAGCGCGGGGGCGGGAGGCGGCGTTAGTGACGTCAGCAGCCGTCTCGGGCCTCGCACGGGATAGGATAGGACTCGCACTACGCGACATCTGTGTACTTAGTGCTTAGTTTCTATTCACGGTCGGTAGTGAGCGCGTCAGGTTTTTGTATGGCGTTGGTGTAGCCCGTGGCGTAATTTCGTTCAAATAGTTACGCGTATCAACCGTGAGTAGAAAAATACTATCACTAAGCGCTGTGCTTAGTGTGAGTTGTATCACCTTACTCGCTTACGCCGCAGTTTGCGAATAAAGTTAAATTTTCAACCTTATTCCCATTGCATTAAGGCTACTTGTCAAAATTTTACTCTCACGCGATGGTAACGTTTGGAGATTTGCAAACTCACGCTAGACCCTCTGCACTAAACTAAAATAGTCGAACTCTTCCTATATGGACGCTACACTATACACGCTATATGGACTCGACGATTGAAATGTATGTTTATTTGTATTTCGGCTGTATGTGTATTTCAATATTTATCAGGCTGTGTGAACTCGACGGTATATGAGGGAACCGCAATTACGGCCGTGTTTTTCTATACTAATATTATAAAGAGAAAAGATTTGATTTTTTGTTTGCATTGAATAGGCTCCGAAACTACTGAACGGAATTGGATAAAATTTGGTACACAAGTAGATAGCCCGGTTATAAACGTGGGAACGGAAACGGGAACCACGCGGGTAAAACCGCGAGCAGCCGCTAGTAATTGAATAACTTTAGAATCTATCGGCCACAAATAAAAGCCACCACGCATCCGAGAATTTATACGGCCGAAATTAATAACCTATCTGTAAATATGGATAGGGCTATCTGAGATAGTTGCCTAGGATATTGGCTTCGTTGTCTAGCAACAGTCGTTGTCTTGGTCATTTTATCAAAAATATCCTAGGCAACTATCTCAGATAGACCAATCCATATCTGGATAGGTTATTAATTTCGGGCGTTAATCGGCCGATAATTTGATCCACAGAGCTAGTTCTTTTCAAAAAGAGAGATATACGAATGTGTTATATGTTTAATAACAGCCATATTTCACAAAACTGATAAACTCCTGTTTCTGTTTTAAAAGGAGAACGGCCGCAAGAAACTTATCCGCTTTAGCTGATAAGTTTCATGCGGCCGTTCTTCTTGTCAGTTAAAAGATGTCCTGAATGGCTGGTAAGGGACAAAAATTTTCACGATTCGAAAGCAGTAATCTATAAGTCTATTTAAATAAAAATATTTTGACTTTGACTTTGAAACTTCTCTTTAAATTTCAACTTAAAGTTTTTATAAATTGGGTTCAAAATCATTAGGAAAAAATATTCAGGAAGTTTTATTGCATTTGTATACATTGGTTGAATAAACAGCAGAATTGGGGTCCTGAAAATAACGCCTTTTTAACTAGTTTAAGAAATGCTAAAAGTCACTTCACATCTCGAACTATTACTTAAAAAATTAGTTCTCATCGGCCAATTTCTATGTTCCCACTGCTGGACCACTGACCTCATTTATGTATACAGGGTGGAAATTTAAAACAAGGCACGAAGGGCCGATACCTCAACCGTTGTAGCTACATGAAAACGTTCTTAGGAAACCATCCTTAATTTTTTGAGAAATATTGAACTGCATTTACGGATTTTGAAAAAAAAAATACAGTCAGCAGACAAAAACATTTTTTTTTTACTTTTTTAAGCAGGAAAATTGTACGTTTCAAAATTTTTTTTTTTATTTTTTTTTTTATTCTGTAATTTCGACGGAGGTTCGCAAGTCTCGGTAGCTCAGCGGTTAGAGCATTGGACCGGATTTCCAAAGGTCGCGGGTTCGATTCCCGTCTGAGAATTCACTTGTGGCCGAGTAAATTTTTTCCAATATTTTTCTATTTAAAATTTACCATAAAATGCAAAAATTACAGAATCATAAATTATTGGCAGTTGCATCTTAATCGATCGTTAAACACCTGAAAAGATGTTTCTTTCGAATGCAAGGATATTCCTAGCATTGATGTGACAACGCTGGCCTACAGCGTATTAAAAATATAAAAGTATTGGAGAATTTCGACGGAGGTTCGCAAGTCTCGGTAGCTCAGCGGTTAGAGCATTGGACCGGATTTCCAAAGGTCGCGGGTTCGATTCCCGTCTGAGAATTCACTTGTGGCCGAGTAAATTTTTTCCAATATTTTTCTATTTAAAATTTACCATAAATATATTTTTTTATGCCAATCGATCCTGTTTCTTATGAGCATCAAAACACTCTAAGACACCAACTGAGGTATGAGTACTAGAAAAGTCAGAAATCGCGAAAAAGTATTTCCACACATTCGCTAAGAAAATAAGTTCCATCAACGAAGGTACTCGTCGGTGAAGCGGATACCGCGGCGTGCGGCGCTAGCGCCTCAAGTGTGTTTTTTGCGTTTTTCGCGATTTTTTACTTTTCTAGTACTCATACCTCAGTTGGTGTCTTAAGAGTGTTTTGATGCTCATGAGAAACAGGATCGGTTAGCATATATTTTTTTCTGAAAACCGACTATTTTCCTGCTAACTGTATTTTTTTTTTCAAAATCCGTGAATGCAGTTCAATATTTCTCAAAAAAAATAAGGATGGTTTCCTAAGACCGTTTTCATGTAGCAACAACGGTTTAGGTACCTGCCCTTACTGCCCCGTTTAAAATTTCCACCCTGTCTGTGTAGGTGATAACCCTCACGCGGGACGAATGAGGAATGGAGGGTGAAAAACAGTACCGAAGTATTATGCGGGTTGTGTACAGTCATACTTTACATTGTTATATAAATAGAATTACGTTTTTATATTTCTGATTTTATTTTTGACAAAATAAAAATACTTATTTTCTATGTTCTTTGTTTTATTTAAAACAACGTTTAACAAAAATCATCATTATTACTAAGTAAATAAGTTAGAAATACTACAAGTAAGACTAGTAAATAATCCTATAACAATTAGTAAATGCGTATTAAAGCCGATGGCTGAATATTGTTATAAAATCATAGAAAGTGCGAGCCGTCATAAGCAGGTATGGAATGTGACTAAAATGCCTTCATCATAATAACGGTCATGATAATTGAATACATCGTATGTAAAAGCTATTTTAAAATTAAATTGAGGCAGGTTACAATTGTGTTAAGGGCCCGCTATAGGCCAACGCAAATCAGATTGCTTTAAAAAACACGACTACATAAAATTTTCTCGATAGAAAAAAATTGCGAAGTTTCCTCCAAATCACTATAATTAACACGATAACCTGCTAGTATTCAAGTAATACATTAAAATAAAGCTTGGAACTTTTTAGTATAATTACAATATAGATAAGGCAGGGCTTATGTTATATATTTTTTGTAAATAACCTTTAAATATCCTTTAAAAAAAGAATTTCCTTCATTTATTCATTCCGGCCCGGCCGAATGGGGCCGGAGAATCATATAGTAAATGCTGCCTTATTTCTCATAGAAATAAGGCAGCGTTTACTTTGCAGTTCGCCGTTGCAGTTATTACTTTTGCTTTTGGCCTAGAGCGCGCCCTTAACAATATCTTGTTAAATTATTAGGTAAGTATAATCGGGGAACTTCCCGGTTGACCAGTAGAGTTACTTTGGGATTTTTTTTGGAAAGTACTAAGGTTAAAGAAATAATTTATTATTCAAATGAAATAGGTACCTATTAATTCTATTAGTTGTGATATAAACGAGTATAGGTACCTGGCTAGTTTTTCGGGCGGTTTGAACGCCGTCATTGTCCTCAACATATAAAGTAACATGCATAAGTGGGAAAATAATAAAGGTTATGCTACTAAACGCTACTCGTCTGGGACCTATATTCGTAACTGGACACGAGGACAGAATTTTATTACTCTAAACATATATAAATATGTTGAGGACAATGACGGCGTTCAAACCGCCCGAAGAACTAGCCACCTATACTTTTAACCGCAATGCGATTCAAATCGTGATCACGATATCCCTAAAGAAGAGGTCAATGTAAATTTTGTTTCGATGACGTATATTCCCGTTATATTACGGCACCGTAATCTCTTTAAAATTCTAATCTTTCTGCACCTCGGCGCGGCGCGGAGTCGCTTTACGATAGGCCGAGGGTCGTAACTTGTTAGTGCCATCGTCGTGGCTGGTGACACCAGGGCCCTTATTCACTATGACCACTCAGCGATTCCTTGCTCAAACCACGCCAATGTCGTACTTGGTTTTGACACTTTCAAAAGACGGTTTCTCCATGATACTCTCAAATTATAGAGTTATTGTAAAAGTACATGAAAGTCACAAATTGTATAATCATTAAACAAGTAATAACACTTTAAAGTTTGTAAGTGCCACAGAGAAAACAAATTTTGAAAATGACGAAACCAAATACGACATTCGCGTGGTTTGAGCAAGGAATCGGTAAGTGGTCATAGTGAATTCGGGCCCAGAGTGAATAAGGAAGCTTCTAATTTTTCATTTTTATTTAAAAATAGCGCTAAACTTGCAATTAAGCCCAGCTTTTCCCGTCCTGACGCGCGGTCGGTCAACCGGACTCTCGTCGGTCGTCCGCGAGACGACGTCGCGATTTGTAACGTCACAGCGAATTATTTCGGGCTTCAGTAAAAGTTTATTTATTTTGTCAATTTTCAAGATATTGAATTAATTCTTTCACCATATTTATTATAATTGTATTGACAAGTTTTGTAAGATTTTTTTTGTTTCGTGAAAATGGAAACTTCCTTATTGTCTGTCGCAGTCTGTAATAATGTCGCGGGCGACTGGTGACGTCACCGCGGTGCACAACGGGCTAACGAACGGCATTAGGCTTTGCCCGTTGAAAGATCAATTTAAAGCTACAGTGCGACACAAAAGTGTAGAAAATAATTGCGGCGCCACTTGTGAAAAATAAGCAATCATCTAGAAAATACCCACTTCTTAATACAAAAACGACTATTTATTATGAAGGCGCTAAAGGTTTGACAGCAGAATTAACATCTTGACAGTCATGTCGTCACATTGAAGTTGGTAATAAGTTCCTCAAAAATCCGTTTGCTACTCTTTTGTGTGTAAGTAAAATATCACTGGGAGCGTTTCCAGTTCACATTTTGGTTTTTCAAATCATCTGATTGTGACAGAGGGGAAAACAGAACTTTTTGGCTGGCGTTCGTTGGCCCGGTGTGGACCGAGCATAACCCCCGCCTCTCGAGCTCACGTGCGGTGACGTCACCGCGCGTGGTGACCAGTGACGTCACGGAGACGGTGACGTCACCGAGGTTGCGCCCAGCGCGGCTGCGCGTGGTCCAGCGCGGCCGTCAGCGCCGACATGCGTTGCTCCAGCTCCCAGGACGGTGACCGCGAGCGCTGTGGATAGAAGACCTGTCTTTTAGGAATACTACTTTCTTTTGTACTAAGTACGTTCTTTTTTGCATTTTTGAGGGTTTCCAGCCCCTGTACCGCGCAACGTAAGCAACGTCGGCATCGTAATCGGCTTCATTTGACAGATGGATGTGACACATTGCTGCTTCTTTTTGATACAAATGAAAACTTACCAAAGACTAAGACCAATATTATAACTTTTTAATTTTGCATTTTACAATGCTATTTGATTGTGATGTGATAAATATTAAACAAGAAAATATACTAGAAAAAAGCGACATAAGACAAATATGTCACATCCATCTGTCAAATGAAGTCGATGTCCATGCCGACGACACTTGCGCGGTAGGAGCAGGCCCTGTAGCTTGGAATAACAAGTTATTGAATATATGTATATCGAAAAAAGGAAGACAGGAACATTCAACGAGTAAAATTTTATTTTGAATAAGTATAAAAATCATGTCTTTTGTGTTAAAAAATCAAAGAGGAATCCGTCGAGAACGTCTGAATGAGGAGGGCAAACGAATCCCCTTTCTAGGAGTCGAACTCTGGACCCCTGGGACACTAGATTAGTGCTAGGAACAGTAGTAATCACGTACATCGGGCAGCGCCTGCATGGCGGCGTCGCGCCGCTGCGGGCGCTGCACGGCCACCTCGCGGCGCCGCCACTCCTGCGACCAAACGAATTTCACATTTATGATAAATTTGAAATAGAAAAATATTGGAAAAAAACTCGGCCACAAGTGAACGAGTCCCATCTGAGAATTCAATTGCGACTGAGTTAATTTTTTCCAGTAAATTTCTATTTAAAAATTTTCATAAGTATAAAAATAGCATTGAAAAATTAAAAAAATCAAAAATCTTAAATTATTAGCTGTTGCACCTGAATCGATCATTAAACACCTGAAAAGATGTTTCTTTCGAATGCAAGGATATTCCTAGCATTGATGTGACAACGCTGGCCTACAGCGTATTAAAAATATCTCAGTGGCTGTGGTTAGAGCATTGAACCGGATTTCCAAAGGTCGTGGGTTCAAGTCCAATCTGAGAATTCACTTGTGGCCGAGTTGTTTTTTTTCCATATTTTTCTATTTAAAATTTATTATAAGTATAAAAATAGCATCGAAAAGTGCAAAAATTAAAAAATCATGAATTTCACAATTATTTAATCTTGAGGATGCAGAAAAAATGTAGACAGATGCGCAATTCGGAAAAGTTTGACGTTTCACAGGAATCATCTAAGCTGAAAAAGATAGTTGATTATCTAACTCTGTTGCTAACAGGTTTTGATTGAAATTGATTGAAAGTGCAGTTACATTGCCGCTGTAGTAAAATAGTTGTCACATTGATTTCTACGAAAGCAGCAATATGTCTGCATTTTCAATCAAACGTTGATAAAAACAAGTTACATAATCAGGGAACAGGGCCTCCCAGCAGTGAGGTCATTAAAATGGGTGAAGATGACAGTCAAAACTCATTTCCGGTCAAAAGACTGGTCGTACGTACCATGTAAGTATGATGTATGATTTTCTGTCATCAAGTATCCATAACAGAATAGATTTTTAAGAAACTTACCTTGGAAAACTATTATTTATAAGAAAATCTATTTTGCTTACCGTAACTGCGCAGGGGAAATTGCTCTGTTTTCGTAGTCGCTGCGGCGGCGTGGGAACTGACGACGGGCTCGCCATCTCGCTCCCACTCGTGTGCAAGTACGTGTTGCGTCTCTCTTCCGCTATGGACCTCCACTTGGAGCAGCTCGCCGTGTCGCTCTCGAACGTCCGGCATCTCCTTCTGCGGCCAGCGACGCACTTCGGACAGCATTCGGAGTCGTCCTTGTCTTTCATACTGTCCTCTTTCTGATAAATTTCTAAAGTGTGTTGAAGCGACTTGATTATTGCTTCTTGTTCTTTTATCTTATCTTCTAGGGTTCTGGAAAATAAAAGCCCTTTGTGGTAATAGTACATTATTGCAAAGGCCGTGAAATAGGCAATTGCAGGTCGAGTATGAGTTTGAAGGCCGAGCCGTGGGCGAGGACTTCACTAATACGAGACAGGCAATTGCCATTTCCGCCGAGGCATATATAGTGCTTTTCTCAAAAGAATGCAGGGAAATAAAACATAATTTTTATATTATACATTAACGGCCGGTTTCAATAATCTATCCCTAACAAAAGGTAGGCCTATCTTGGTTACGTTACTTAGCAAACGCTGTAATTTTGGGCTGAATAACAAAAATATCTAGGCAACAAAGCTCTAGTAAGCCTATCTCTTACTGTAGATAAGTTATTGAAACCGACCGTTAGTAATTACTAAAAGAAAATCAAATTCATTGCAGGAGCGTCCTTTTGAATTTGGAACATTACAGCGCTCCAGCAATGTTGTATGAAACGGCGTGCTGGAGTTGTTAAATACTCTTTGTAATGTTCCAAACTCAAAAAACGCTCCTGCAATGGATTTGATTTTCTTTGTCCGTAAATTCGATACTTCGCGTTTTCTTTTTTCGAAAATAATGAAAACATGCATGTTTGGGAAAAGGTGATTTTATAGTTCCTTCTTCTATGATCTACAGGTCAATGTTGGCAGTTATTGCAGTTAAGCTGTAAGCATACCTACGACAGTTGCAATGTTATTATTGCAAGAAGTTTGTATTACGAAGCTACGTCACTATCGCCTAGTGCAGTATTTTGTGCCTACGCAGCCGGAGATGCATGGCGTTCGTTTGCCGCGCAGTGAAGTACATGTTTAGGGGAAACTGAAATTGTACCCCCGTGAGCAACCGGCAGCATGAGAGTCAGTAGTGAGGGTTTGGCTGATAGTAGAGAACCTTGAAAGGCTTAATGGGGAGGCAGCTGTCCTTTTCTTCTCCCGTCTTTCCATCGACCTTTCGAACTCGATGGGAGGACGGAAGCTGGTTCGATTCTGGGGCGGCGAGAAATAGGGAGCTGTGTACTTCTTCATAAAAAGTTAGAACTCACCTAGAATACGTCCTGTATTATGGGTGAGTTCTGTGCCCAGCATATGTATGCATATGTGTATGTGTATGCGTGAATGTTTTCTTCAAATAAAAAAGTGCAGTAGGTAAGTAAGTAAGTACCTGTCCGCGTCCTGAAGTTGCGCTTGCGGCGACAGCGACGCCCGCGCTTGCGCGTGATACAAGGAGGGGTTACTATGAGATAGGTCAATACCTGTGCCAACGCAGCCAGTGGTGTACAGCAGCGACGACGGCGCGCACTTCGGCGCACAGCGCAGCGCCTCGAGCGTGTGCTTCCTGCAGCTGCGCCTGCAGCGACAGCGACGCCTGCGTCTGCTCCCTGGGAGACAAAACCAACAGTCATTTTAATGGCCTCACTGCTAGGGCACTGAGCTTTCTTTATTGATGGATAAGGAAAATTGGAGGAGCCCATGGCGCAATGGTCAGCGACTGTTTAGGTTAAGCAACTTTCGCAATGGTCGGTCACGGGATGGGTGACCGAAAATTTACTAACTCAAACTCCTCCGTGCTTCGGAAGGCACGTTAAGCCGTTGGCCCCGGCTGCATTTGCAGTCGTTAAAACCCACCAATCTGCATTGGGCTCGTGTTGTGGGTCATGGCCCATTCTCCTTATCCATCCATAAGAAAGGCCAGTACTCCAGCAGTGGGGACATTAAAATGGCTGATGACGAAGGAATATAAGCCATGACTGTGGTTAAGCGGGATACGGATTGATGGGTTTCGACGACTGCTAATAAAGCCAGTACCCACGACTTAAAGTGCCTGCTAGATCACGGAGAGCTCAAGATATGACACTTTTGTTAACCCATCCCGTAACCGACCATTGTAGAAGTCGCTTAATCTCTACAATACGAAGCCGCAGGCGCGATCCACTGCGCCACCGAGCTCCTCCAACTAATAAGATAATATTTACATCATCATCATCATCATCATCAGCCTGTGGTTGTCCACTGCTGGACATAGGCTTCACCTGGCTCACGCCTGTTGTGGCGTTCATAGGAGTATATTAGCCTACTGCTACCACGCTGGCCAGACGAGTTGGTAGAGGGTTTGTTTCAAATTTTCCTTCTCTCGCACAGGTGTTCAACGCGTCGAGCCTCTTAGTTGACTCTTACGACATCCCAGGCATGTAAGGGAGTGGTGACGCTTGTATTCTTAGGCCGTCGCCACACGGAATATTTACATCACTCACATGATATAATATACACTCGGCAGCAAAGAAATCGAGCCACTGCGTTACTTTCATACAAACATGCTCACTTCACGGTCTTATAAATAAAAAAGTATGTGTATTTCTGCAAAGATTTAAGTGTTGATGGCGAGGTCAAATGTTCAACTAACCAATTAGCATTTATAACAACTAAAAACATTTCTTGATTTCCTAAAATTTTAGTGAAACAAATGTTTAATTTTCATTCCATATAAAGTTGTAGGAAACCGGATTGAGTGAATTTGTTTTTCTTACTTTGCATAAAACTGAGTGTTTTCTTGAATTTTTGGGACTTTTATTCGCAAGTCGAGTCAACGTACAAATTTTTACATAGCTAACTGTTTATACGTTTTTAAGAATGAGAACCCACAGGCGACATCATTTTTCTATTTCCTTATACTTTAACATTTAAATATTTATTTCAAAATTAATCAAAAGACTTGTGATAAATTTCAAATACTTAGAAAAATATTGGAAAAAAAATCAACTCGGCCACAAGTGAATTCTCAGATGGGACTCGAACCCACGACCTTTGGACATCCGCGGGGCTATTACCTATCTTTTCAACAACAATACGACAGCGACATATCAGAGCATATCACCTAGCAACCGCACTGCGACCAATCGATGAACTACAATGTGCATTCATTTAGTTCCTGTTATTGCTACCAAATTGTTTTTGGCGCCAGCGTGGCAGCGTGGCGTCTCACTTTCGCACTCTAGGTAGAAGCGCGAGAGAGTGAGACGCCGCTATACGAACCATCAGCCAGCGATTAGCTAGCGATCACATACGTCATACCATTTTTAACCGACTTCAAAAAAGGAGGAGGTTCTCAATTCGGTTGGTTTTTTATTTTATTTTTATGTATGTACACCGATTACGCCGAGATTTCTGAACCGATTTCCATGATTCTTTTTTTATTCGATGCAGAATAGTTGCCAATTGGTCCCATAAAAATTTGGTTTCGTTTGACCCAGTACTTTTTATATTATGAGCATTTTTATATATTTCATTTCATTGTTGACTTGGACGATGTAGTATTTACGATAATTTTGTTTATAATGTACATGAAACCTTATCTAATCTAGAAAAACCCTGCTGTAGTTTACGGAGTCGGTGCCAGCCAAGGCAAGAAAAAAAAAAGAATAGGAGCTTAAAGTAGAATGTCTTGGCTGCCACCGACTCCAAATGGCTTATTTTTTGCTTTTTAGTTTTTGAAGTCGGTTTTTTTTAATGCAGTTTTTTTTATTTTGTCGTTCCGCGTCAATCGCCTAATATCTCTGCGATTATTGCAAATTTTTATGTAATAGCCCCTGCAGTCCACTAATAAGTTTCGCCTTTTACTTTGCTTTTTTAATGAGCGACGGGAGGCTTTTAGCCTTTATCATATGTTATGAGCCTGATGTTAAGCATTGATAAGGCTGAAGACGGAAGCGATCACTAAGGAACTGGCTATCTTATCTTTAATTACCGGAACACAACAACACTGGAAACATTGGTGCTTAATAAGATGCTTAAATAAGATGGTGGTAGCTAGCCAGGCGGACTTACAACAAGTCCTACCACCAACCAAACCGAATACAATATACTTATGATAAATTTTAAATTGAAAAAGTCTCGGTAGCTCAGTGGGAGCATTGGACCGGATTACCAAAGGTCGTGGGTTCGAGTCCCATCTGAGAATTCACTTGTAGCCAAGTTTTTTTTTCCAATATTTTTCTATTTAAAATTTATCATAAATATAAAAATAGCATTGAAAAATGCAAACATTCAAAAATCACGAATACAATATAAAACCCCCGCTAGGAATCGAACCCGGGTCCGATACCGGTGGTTGTACCACTAGACCACAGAGGCGGTCAAAGGACGGTTAAAGGCTCCCCGCAAAGGTTTAACAGTATGTTACCTGTGCGTGTCGTCGAGGCGCGCCACGTGTGCGCGGGCGCGGGCCAGCTGGCGCGCCGCACTCGACTCGCGACTGCGCAGTTCTTCGCACAACATGCGACTCTACACAAATAAAATAAGAAGATATAAATTAATTGTAGGATATACTCCGTGCTTCGGAGGGCACGTTAAACCGTCGGTTCCGGCTGTTGTCATTTAATTACAGTCGATAAGCCAAGTCAGAGGCCTTATAGGCGACTCGAATATCGATTCGAAAGCACTTATCTATAAGTCTATTTGAATAAAAATCTTTGACTTTGACTTTGACTTAATAAAGTGAGGATTAGTGGCCACCTCTGGAGGTGGCCACTAATCCTCACTCGATAAGAAGAAGAAGAAGAAGGGGCTATGCAGCTCCAGTCGGAACTGTAGTCACTGCGACCTATAAGATCTATTGTAATGTAACTCGCCACCTTTTTAAAGTATATCTTTTAGCCTGGCGGTCTCCAGGAAGTCTTATATCTTCCTAGCTCTGAGAGATTTTAGTTCCTCTGGCCGAATTATATGCCGGCCCAGGTGGATACTACTACCAGGATTCTAACTGGGTCCGTACCGCGCAAGTGTCGTCGGTATCGAAATCGGTTTCATTTGACAGATGGATGTGACATATTGCTCTTGTCTATGGTATGTTTTCATTTTTGTCAAAAAGAAGCAGCAATGTGTCACATCCATCTGTCAAACGAAACCGATTTCGATGCCGACGACACTTGCACGGTACGGCCCCAAATGGTCACATAGGAGATGTTTGGGTGTTTCTCTCTCTAATCATAAGAAGATATAATACCTAGATCCTCTGATGTTTTATATACATCTGTTACCTTCTTAGTAATTTGCGTTGAAATCTGTGACGAAGACTGTGCACACATTGACAATTGACAAATAGAAAAAGCACGGAAATGAAAGAGATAGCAAATTAAATCGGATGCCATATCATATAGGGTCTTCTCAATGTTTTACAGTGCGAGCTCGTGTGACATATTTGCTTCAAGATCAAAATCCAACAAAATCTTAAACTTAGTAATGTTGATTACAGTCGTTAAGGTGGAACGATTTTCATACAAAAAACAGTCGAGATAATCTTGGTAGATTAACAGAATTAATACTTAAATATATGTGCAACTATTTCTTTTCGGGTATTCATTTGCGCTTAATTAATAAACAAACATTGTTTCATTCAGAAATCACCTATAAATGAACACAATTTTTTTGCAAATATTACGTGTGTGTATGTGACAAATGTCGTGTACGTATACAAAAATCGCGACGTTGCCATTCCATGCGGCTAAGACGCGCAACGCGCGAAGTTGCCGCTCTTACGTTTGTCTCGATTTAATAATTGTTTAAATTTCTCTTTACTGGAATTTTCAGCTGTGTTGCCGTTGCGTCCCAAAAGAGATGAATTTCGTCAGTAATAATTTACTTTGGGATTATGATATAAAGTTGTGATTTGTAGGATTTATCCTGACTCCGATTTAAAAAAAATGCTAAACACGACTTTACATTTTGTTTTTTATGCGTAAAACTTTTTTTCTCCCATCACTGTCAAAAAATGGAAAATAAGATTTTATAAACAAAAAAAAAGAAAAGAAAATTTTATCTGCTTTGTGCAAATAAAATTTACTTGTATTATGTAACGTACTTAATATTTAAATATTTTATTTTTTCAAATAGGTATTAAATTGTCCGGAATCACATTCTACGTACTGACAACACCGACCGATCCGTATTTGTCAAATGTTTATAGTGTTTTTTCGTTGTGTTGTTGTGACTAGGGATGGTCAATACTACTGACTAAAATTTCAGTGAAATGAAAATGAAATATAAACGAAACTTATAAAATCTTTCAAAACGGGTTGAAATATTTCAGTTTTGAGTGAAATTTATTTTCTGACTAGAAATGATTTATTTTACGTACATCCTAATGATTTAACGATCTTAATGATTTATTTTATTATTAATATTACAATTTTAACGTATTAAATGATAATAACAGACTTAATTTTGATTTTACCGTTAAGAAAGTTAAGAAAACAATCTAAGTATTCAAGTACTAATTCTTATGATGTTTTTACTTAGCTTTTCAAAACATCATAAGTATGATGATAGGATAGAGATAAACATAGACTAAACCAAATACAAAACATGAATTTGACCTTAATTCTGATATCTGTGGACGTCACATATCACTTGACTATTGATGTTTCGACTATGAATCAGGACATTTGCGCGAAAAGCTAATAACGTGAAAGACTCTTACACGAAAATCCGTTTGCTCGAATGAACAAATGTAATTAAATTTGCCTCAATTATTGGTCAGTTAGCCTTCAAAAACCATTTTCACCGTACAGTGCATGAATGAATGTGAGCGGTATCTCAGCACTTTTTATCTAGATTGTACTTAACATTACATAGTACATATTTAAGATACACAAGAGGTTAGCATTTTTTATTTTATAACCTCTCAGGCATCGGAAAACGAAACACAATAGATATTTTATTATTTGCAACCCCGGTGTTCGCTGCGCTGCTTTACGAATTAAGTATTTGTTGAATAATACAATTTCATTATGAGGTAAGTACTTAATAGTAATATTTTTTGGGGCATTTTTGCTTACTTACATGTTTAATGTATTAATATTTTATAATATCAGTATCTTTATAAATTAAAACACGAAATTAGTTATATGCACATAAGTGCCTTTAATGACTCAATCCTCAGAAACACGTGAAGTATCAAATTGATATTAATAAAGATTAAAGTCTATGGTTCCCCCGAACTGTAAAAATCAAGCTTCTAAGTTTTACATCACCATAATAAATTATCGCAGTAAATTAAAGCTTTAAAGGTAGAATTTAACAAGATTTACAAGATGTAAAATTTCACCACATAAGTAAACAAAAAGAGTAAGTATAAAAATGGCGTCTCGAGCTTGATTCCAAAACTATTATAATATAAAATGGAGATTGTAACTAACAAACAAGTAGACAAAATATGATCATTTGCGCAAATTTATATACGCGCCAATATACCGAAAGGAGCTAAATGTACTGATTTTAAATAAAACTAATATAATAGTATTGTAGTATTGTACTAGCGGATCCTCGCGGTTTTACACGCGTGGTACCTGTTCCCGTGGGAATATCGGGATAAAATATAGCCTATGTTAATCAGGGATAGTGTAGCATCCTATAAGAATTTTTGAAATAAGTCCAGTAGTTTTTGAGTTTATTCATTACATACATACATACACATCTTTCCTCTTTATCACTACATAGTATAAAGCAAAGTCGCTTCCCGCTGTCTGTCCCTATGTATGCTTAGATCTTTAAAACTACGCAACGGATTTTGATGCGGTTTTTTTTAATAGATAGAGTGATTCAAGAGGAAGGTAAAATAACCTTCAATATATAGTAGAGAAATACTGTAATTTTTAAGGTTTCTAATGTGATGTCGTAAATAATTACATTTTTTCCGCTTACATTGCAAACGCAGGCTGAACCCTACGAGATTTATCAATATAAGGTAATAAGTATTTGTACACCTTGAAAATGTCTACAGAAAACTCCGCGGTGGTTTATGTTTATCTCTTATGGATAACCCACAATAGCATAAGTCGTGTAGTCCACGCGGGCGAAGCCGCGGGCGGGAAGCTAGTAATATTATATAGTATAGAAGTATAGAAAACGGTAACATGATGATCCAACAACCACCACCACTTTTTTTTTGATTGAGGAAACACTGCAATTTTAATCAAAATCTGTTCAGCAGTGGTTTAAAAAAAAGATATTATAATGGGCAAACACACTAAGAAATCTTAAAATTTAGAGTATCAATTACATTCTTGTCACTTGTGCAATTTAAAAAAGTTGCAATTGCATTTGTTGCAATTTATACATCAAAATTAATATTGTGATGTTATTTAAATAAACAATAATATTAAAATAAATAATTAAAAAAAATCTACCATCAGAAGTCTCGAACCCTAACTCTTTGATATCTAAGCCGAGTACGTAGACCGCTGGGCTACTTTACCATTTTCAGCGGGGTCGAAATATTCTACTACAAGAAACTCAGAAATAAGGTATGCATGTGTGAGTGATTAGTAAAATTGGGAGACAGAAACACTCTCTCGAGATATTTGGATGATTTATGTACTACAAAATGATAAATGTTGGTTTCGAAAATTCAATATTTATTTATAGAATACGCTAATAGTATTTTGAGTTAAAAAGATACAAAGAACAATTAACAAATAAATAAAAACTACTAAATAGCGAAAGTAGCGCCATCTAACGACCGTTCAGCTTTTTGTAACTTAATCGTTCCACCTTAAGCCAAGTCAGAGGCCTTATAAGCTTGATAAACTCTGACACCAGAGGTGGCCACTAATCCTCACAAAGAAGAAGAAGTGATGTTTATACAGTTCAGTCTCGAGTTGCACCCTTGTTGCTCTGCCAGCCCCATAAGTAGTATAAATAAATAATTGCATACAATCACACCAATTATCTAGCCCACGTTAAGTGTTGAAATAACAGAGTTACCAAGTACAAAAATAATCAAGAGTTAGTCTGTGAATTTGCCCTGTCTTTTTAGTCTGTGCTTTTTGACACTTCCTTCCTGTCTATTGTGTGTGAACCCTACTACGCACTTGCTAACCGCTATTTCTGTGTAAAATAAAGTAAAGTTAAAAAGGATAATATACACTAAAAGTTAAAGTCATTAGGTCTGCTTTTCATTTCATAATCCCATAATCCAATATTAAGTTCCATGAAGAACTAGTGTTATGGACACTAAATAACAAATAAACATACTTATATAGTCTTTTTGTATATATAATACATACATAATATAGATATTAAACACCCAGACCAAGACAAATAGATTGTTCATGCGCACAAATATTTGTCTTGTCCAGGGATCGATGCCGGGACCTCTGCGCAGAATGTGGGTTTAGTACCCATGCGGCAAACAGGTCGTCGAAGTGTATGTATGTAATACTTAGCAAGCGAGCTGGCTCGAGAAGCAAAGCTGCGATTCTCCCATCTCCTCACTCCTAGTGGGTCACCTTATAAGCGAGTGAGGAGGGGATGTCCCTCTCTTCCGCCATCCCCCATCGAGCTTTCGAACCGGTCGGCGGTCGGGGTAGGTTAGAACCGCCTCCAGCCCACAGTTACAAAGTTTTTATAAACTCCTACCTTCCATTCACTTATTATTTAATCAATCTCTTTTCATTTCCGGAACCCTTTGCATTAATCACACAGTAATTTATAATAATTGGCAGCTCCTTTCTATTGGCTAATAATTATTGGATGCGTTCAGAAAAAAATACATGATAAATGTCTATAAGATTCACCTCCTCAGCTCGGTCATTGGCGCGCTGTAGTTCCTTCTTGAGAGTCATTACCGTCGTCTCCAGCGTCGCCTCCCGCCGCTTCGCCTCCGCCAGTAGTTTGCTCTGGTCTTCCAACGATACTGAAAGATGAAAAAGCTCAGCAAAGCCTCGATTGATGCCGTTTTAATCGTTTGTTTCCTGTGTTACTACCAATCCTACTACCAGTAGCGGAGCAAAAAATTTTTGTGCGGGCTATTCCAATTTTGTGGACTGTATCGCGGTTAAAGAAAGCGAGGTTAACAAATATACAAGGAAGGGCACGAAACCTTGACCGAATCGGGGTGCTGCTTAGAGCTGAAGGTAGCCTGTGACGTCCTTGGAGTTGGCTGTTGCAGTTTCTTGCGTTTTTTTTATAATATCTGGGCAGGCAATTGACCACCATCGTGCTTAA
Source organism: Chrysoteuchia culmella (assembly GCA_910589605.1). Lineage (NCBI taxonomy): Eukaryota > Metazoa > Arthropoda > Insecta > Lepidoptera > Crambidae > Chrysoteuchia > Chrysoteuchia culmella. The sequence goes on along the minus strand of OU342643.1, from coordinate 25,162,398 downwards.
TAAACAGGATGTTGTCTACGGTGTTACATGCATGCCCAGGAAATGCCTATTCACTCTCGCCTTGAAGAGGCCAATGTTGTAGGAATCGGGGAACACCATGAGCAGGCAGCGTATTCTATTATTTAGCGGTTCGCATAAGAAATGTGTCAGCAAAGTGCTTGGCACGGACCGTTGGAATGTCAACGACGTACGGGTGATAAGCTGACCTGCGTCTGGTACCCCGATGGTGGAAAGGGGCTCTCGCACTCTCCAAAGTGTATCCTATAAAAGACCGATAGACATGCAACTTTGCGACGGAGACTGAGGCTCTGAAGTTCCACCGTAGCCAATGCTGAGTTTCTAATGAGTTTCCTGGCACGGTTTTCAATCGATTCCAGAAGCTCTAGTTGATACTTAGCAGAACCATCCCACAGGTAACAGCAGTACTCCATAGAGGGCCGTATCTGCGCTTTGAATAAAAGGAGCATTTGGAATTAGGAATAGCATCTGGGATTTATAAAAGGAAATTCGGTGGGATGACAATTCACTTCACCGATATAATTGTCTTTAAAGGGTTCTGAGCGATTAGGCCACTAAATCTTGATAAATAGGTGCACACGCGCGAGCGGCCAGTAGAAAAAACAAAGGCCTTCTCATCTTCTGCCGGCAATGTTGCCAACAGTGTTGCGTCTTGCGTCGACAGCTACCATCGCTAGGGGGCGCTGCAATGTCTCGCACTCTGTTATGCAAGACAAGGTATGTGCGAGAGGGAAATGGAATATAGGGAAGTGAGGATTGGGAGTATCGACCAAATTAAATAATCGAATTTGAAATCGATGCAGCCAACTAACAAATAGTTAAGGCGGTACCCTGACCGAAAGTGGCGCCGCGTTGAATTTTATTTAATATCGAAATTCTAATTCACAATTTTAATAAAACTTTACGTGGAATTTTTAGAGCCCATAGTCTAGTATTTTTAGACGGTATCATTACATTCCCTCGTAGTCACTGCTAGAAGTAGATAGCAAAACTGCTAAAAGTGGCCGTTTTTGACACATTTGCTATCTACTTCTACGAATGACTATGACGAGATGTAGCGATACCTTCTAAAAATAGAAGACAATGGGCTCTAAAAATTCCACGTAAAGTTTTATTAAAATTGTGAATTAGAATTACGATATTAAATAAAATTCAACGCGGCGCCACTTTCGGTCAGGGTACCGCCTTAACGCGGCACATTTGAATTGTATACCGGCGCAACCAAGTAGTAATAACGGTAATTTGGTTACTCTTCTTACTACTGAAGTTGAAAGTAGTCACACAAACAATATATTATTGCTTGTATTACTATTGAATATCTAAATAGATCCTGCCTAGCCATGCGACCCAGGTGCTTTCTGCTTAAGAGAAAACGCTTAACATCTTTATTTAATATAAATAAGTAGGACATTTCTAGGGGAAGAAAATTATCTGTTGGATTATCCCATGGACCCACTGTACGTCAAAACTGTACCGTAGTGGAACAATGGGGAAAAATACCCGTGGACTAACCAAGGGGACAAACTGTGGGACCACAGGTAAAACACGCGAAATTCTTCCCCGTAGAACTGCTGCACAAGAAATGTCCTAACTATTTATTTAGATTAAATTAAGATATAAGTTGACGTCCTGTTTGGCGCAGGGGTAACCCCGCCTTCTGCGCCAGAGGTCCCGGGTTCGATCTCCGGACAAGACAAATATTTGTGTGCATGAACATGTCTATTTGTCTTCGTTTGCAGGGCCAGGGCCAGGACCAGGGCCAATAATTGAGTTTGGGTGTTTAATATGTATATTATGTATGTATTTACAAAAAAGTATATAAGTATGTTTATCCGTTATCTAGTATCCATAACTCAAGTTCTTCATGAAACTTAACGTGGGCTAGATAATTGATGTGATTGTATGCAAATATTTATTTATTATATTAAGCGTTTCCTCTAAGTACACAGTACCAGGGTCGCATGTCGCATAGCTAGCCAGGAGTTATTTGCCTTAGTTCGTAAAACTTTGACCGTGGATCAAACTTTTGGCACGCAAGGTACACTTTTACCGTCTATTACGATATAAGTCTGTGGTGACTACTGTCAGAGCCACACCTCCCAGATTTGGCAACAATGGTAACAATAATTACCCACCTTAATAGTACTATATTATATATGCCTTTGTCAATGATTATTTTCATAGTTAAACATAGGAAAAATCAAAGTTTTTTTTTTCTTTTAAGAATTTAAGTTTACAAAATAAGTAACATAACTCTTTGTGTTCATTCAATTGAACAGTTTTATTTTGTTGTGGAAACTGTCTTTGGCTTTTGTATTACTAAGTATAGCATTAAGGTAATATTGTACTATGCTGTTTAATTCCCAAAAAAAAATGAGATTCCCAGGCCATCGTCTATATTAAGTTTCGAAGACCTTTAAACTCCAGACGCTATCGTGCCTTAGTTTGTTAAAAATCGTCTGGACCTAAACTTGCTGAGAAAGTAAAATTTACCTTGTGACTGTTGCAACTGTCTCGAGAAGGTGTCGCATTCTGTATTTTTCTCCGCAACACTTTCTTCAAGTTTCACCATTTGTTGTATGACGTTGTGCAACTGAAAACAAAAAGTCATTTAAAAAACACGAACATTTTATTCCAAAAGTTTATTAGTTACAAAAGGTAAGTATATCGCTTACTTCTTTACTCTTCTCTTCTATCTCCTTTTTATACTGGTCAGCATCTTCTTTACCTGCCAGAGTTGCTTCTAATTCGCTGAGCTTATGGCGGGTTTCACTGAGCTGGATCTAAATAAGATGACGCATTGATTAAGACCATGATAAATTATATATTAGATACCACGTACACGAATAAGCATTGCATCCACGAACACGTCTACGTGCACGTCGTTTGTTGGATTAAAAAACTCATTATATTGAAATAAAAAGACTAGTCTCAAATTTGCCAGGACTTGCGAACTTGAAGACCAGCCAATTTTAAGTATAAAATTAGCACATAAAATGGCGCCGTCGATGCAAATTCACAATTACTTAATTAAATGCAAAATAAAAAAAACAGAAACTAAAACTCACTTCTAACGTCTCGTTGGCATTTTTCAATCTCATGTTCTCTTCCTCAAGACCACAAGTGCAGTCGTCCTGTAAAAACCAATAGTTTAATGTCATTTCCTAGTTTATAACGAGGGGACAGTTTATGTTAAAATATAAACAATATTAAAATGTTAGAACTTTTTATTAAATCAACAAGTTCTTATGTAAGGTAATTAAACTCAAACTTTTAATCGTACAATAGTGCAGGGGGGCAATTCTCGCGCTGAGATAATTATGTCGAATTCGACATTTTTCAAACCATAATTTCGTTATTAAAAATGTAAGTAAAATCTTTACTAGGGTCATATTACTATTGTTTCAATGATCTTTGACAATCCTATAATGTTGAAGATTGTTTTCTGTGAGTTTTATATATAGATTTATGGTTCCAAAAATGTCGAATTCGAGATGTCGTAGGCGCGAGAATTGCCCCCCAGGGACCTTACCATCAACTCTGCGATTGTTTTTAGATTTTTAAGCTGTGAGAGTGGGATGCTGCCATACGGAGCGCGTATAGCGGCGTCTCACTCTTACAACCTGAAAATAACCTAAAATGAATCGCATTACAGTTGATGGTAGATTTATTATTATAGAAACACACAACACACATTAAATATTGTTAAAGAGTGAGCGATCAGAGAATACTTTTCTGACAGCTTCGTTAAGACTTAATAAAGTTCTTTCTCGATTATCTGAATATAAAAATTCGTAAATAAGCTTAAGATATTTAATCCAGTAGGCTTAGCTGGAGCGACTTTTATTAACTCGATACGTACAATACAATATAATACAAACTTTTTTATTTGATACCAAGCACAGGACATTTTACAAATTAACATTATATTTAACTCCTATCAAAGACATGCGGTACAAAAACATGAAACATTCAAAGGTATAAAAGTACAAGGAATTTAGTGTCCTACATGAGTACTAAATGGGTGTCCAGTTCAGCATTGAGCCAGCGATATGGCTGACGCTGATTTTCAACTAGATCCCTAAAAAAATTTTTTATTGACACGTGGATGTTATTTTAACAGCAGCCAAGAGAAGATTGGTTATAAATAGAAAAGATGGGTTATAAAAAAGCAGACAAAAGACGTCACAATTGAGTGAGCATTTTCATGTCCGTCGGCATCCATCCATATAAAAAACTAAGCTTAGTTGAACCCATATCCACTAGTGCTAAGCTAAGTAAATTGACCAATGAATATGATTGATGGATATCAAACGCCTCCGTACCAACTTAGCAGAGCACATCTCCAGTGGGAAAAGCACTCTTACAACGGATCTTTTAGGCTACGACCAGTTATATTTCGACATATATTAGATAGAAGAAATGTCAAAATTTAACTGTCCGTAGCCAAGGGGTTTTTTAGACGGCGTGAAGGTGCTTGAGATCGGTCCGGTCTACTACCGCGATCTCATTGGCTCAGTGGCGAACTTCAGTTGGCTACAGCACTTCGCGCGTAAGTGGCACAGGATTCGGAGTGGACTCGAAGTCAGGTGAAGAGAGAAGAACCAAGGCAAAGAAAGAAGAAACGGAGCCAAGCGGTACCACTGAAGCAATAGTGGGCACGTTTTCATGTACGTCCGCCCCAGAAAGCGGAGAGGGACCATGGGGACAAAGAATACAGATTTAGAAAATATTTGTAGGGATTCAAGGAAGTGCGCGCGGTGGAGACCATTCCGCGCGCATCTCCCGCTGCTTCGACCTGCATGACCAAGAGGGTTCGCCAGGTCATGGGTTGGTGGTGGGTTTGTCCGTAGCCAAATAAATGCGTCAGTAAGTTATAGCCCGCGCTAGTGGTTATTTCAACAGCAAACAAGACAAGACAGGTTATTTTAACAGCAGACAAGACAAGACGTGACATAGTAGACCCACAGCGAGCATGTCCCGCAGCCGCAGCAGCTGCCCCGTGATGTGGCGCAGCTCGTCGCCCAGCGCGGCCCACTCCTCGCCCCCCTCCCCGCGCTCCCACACCCCCTGGCGCATTCAAAGTGCAACCATATTTACAAATGTTTATTACATCATATAATTTACAACGTGCCAGTGGGGAAGGGTCCATATATGTCGATTCTCATCGGCGTCCCTTCATTAAATCCCACCCCACCGATCCACTACACATTTAAGATAATTTTTGAAGAAATCGGTCCCACCTTCGCCATATTTCAACCCCTCGCCACTACATCATTTCAATGTAATAACAAATATATTAACAAGAATATTAAGGGTCTGTTTCACGATGGACAGATAAGTTCTGGAAAGGGTATCTATCAGAGATGAGTAACATCTTTTTCAGATTACACCTGTTAAACTTTCTGCCAAGTCCAGAACTTATAAGTCGATCGTGAAACAGGCCCTCAGTGCACTGGCATGACAATTCCAAGGTAAGCCAAGGCGTGACACAATAGAACTTCAAATGTGCTAAATATTGTGCGACCACATGCCACTGACCACTGCAGAATGATGTAGGTAACCACGTGGGTAACATATAAAAGTATTTCAAAATTACAAAGTTAATTTTATTATTATACCTATTGAACAGCAATTGTTAGTATCGAAACATATTTAGCTATATGTTTATAAGAATAATGTTCTAAAGAATACCGAGTCGCTGTTGGAGTTGTTCAAAAAGTTCGATATGTCCAACTTAAGGCTGTCTACTTCCGTCGTGATATCCTAGAACAAAACAATACAGTTAAAAGGGATTTTAGCTCCCGCAAAAAGAAGGTACACACAATCTATTATTGAATCTCTCGAACGGTAGAATGGGGATTAAGAGAACTTTTAGATTTATATACCATCATGTAGTATACGAAAAAAAAATACTGTGCTTTTATTTTTTCCATATGGTATATTTGTAGAGATATTTATTTATTTTTTTAACTTCGGGCCGGGGCGCCGGCGTTTTATTTTGTGACGTCACTTTATAACACTTTGTATGCAGCTTGCGGCTCACTCTTAATCGATTTGGTCAGAGTATGAAACAGTATACAATGACATTACGCAAAGAGATCCGATTACAGAATCCGAAACTACTTATCGTATTTGAATTAAACAAATACAGTTCAGTTTTTAGACGTTTAAGCTATTGTTACAAAGTTTCAAGCGATTTAATGAATCTGTTGTTAATCCGCATACCTAACATCATTTTACAATATCCATCTTCTACGCCAGAGGTCCCGGGTTATATTCCCGGACAAGACAAATATTTGTGTACATGAACATGTATATTTGTCTTGGTCTGGTGTTTAATATGTATATTATGTTTGTATTTACAAAAATAAAGTATTTAAGTATGTTTATCCGTTATCTAGTATCCATAACACAAATTCTTCATGAAACTTAATGTGGGCTAGATAATTGGTGTGATTGTATGTCACTCACTCACTCATCAGCCTGTGGACGTCCACTGCTGGACATAGGCCTCTCCTAGCTCACGCCTATTGTGGCGTTCAAAGGAGGTTATTAGCCTACTGCTACCACGCTGGCCAGACGGGTTGGTAGAGGGTTTGTTTCAAGTTTTCCTTCTCTCACACAGGTGTTTAACGCGTCGAGCCTCTTATTCGACTCTTACGACATCCCAGGCATGTAAGGGAGTGGTGACACTTGTATTCTTAGGCCGTCACCACACGGCGTGTAATTGTATGCAAATATTTATTTTATTTATATCTCATCTTAGTCAGACGTCTGCCCTCACCTGTGGGTGCGCGCGGCGCGGCCGCTTCTCCTCCAAGTACGACTCGCGGAGGGTCTCTATCAACTCCTCTTGTTTCACCGTCTGCAAGAACCGAACTCTTTTTTTTTTATTTACGACAGGGAGACTCTTGCCTTCATCATACATGATGTTAGTATTGATAAGGCCGAAGATGGAAGCGAGCCTCTCCCGGAATCCTCAACCATTGAGGAACTGGCTATCTTATCTCTAACTGCCGGAACACAACAATGCTGAAAACATTGTTGTTACGGCACGCGGCGTCAGACATAGATAATATGGTGGTAGCTAGCGAAGCGGACTAACAACAAGTCCTACCACCGAACACAAAACATTAGACATCTACAATTGTTCTCGTTTCAAGCTAAACCACATTGTAAAGTTAAACCCAAGTGGAAAGTTTTACTTTGTATTACCAATCGCCAAAATTACAGCGGCCCTACCGCGCGTGTCGTCGGCACCGACATCGACTTCATTTGACAGATGGATGTGCTAAGTATATTGCATATTGCTCTTAGTCTTTGTTATGTTTTTATTTGTGTCAAAAAGAAGCAGCAATATGTCACATCCATCTGTCAAATGAAGCCAATTTCGATGCCGACGCCACTTGCGCGGTACGGCCATTACTTACGTTGACAGACAGTGCTTCGTTAGTCACCTACTTATATTTGATATATTCAAGGGTCCATGTTAGAGCTTTATTGATGCTTTCAATTTACAAATCAAATGCCATGAATCGAACATGAATGAATTTAAAAAAAAAACCTTAATTTGATGCGCTTTATTGAAAATGTTATGAAATCTGACTTTATTGGTTACACTTGGTTTCGTCATCAGCCATTTTTAATGCCCCCACAGCGGGGCACTGGCCTTGTTTATGGATGGATAAGGAAAACGGGCCATGACGCGGGCCCAATGGCGGATTAGTGGGTTTTAAGGACTGCAAATGCAGCCGGGACCAACAGCTTAACGTGCCTTCAGAAGCACGGAGGAGCTCGAGATAGTAAAATTTTGGTCACCCATCCCGTGACCGACCATTGCGAAAGTTGCTTAACCTCAACAATCGCAGGCCGAGCGGGCGAACCACTACGCCACGGGCTCCCCAAAACTAGAAAAACTAGAAACTTAGTTATATAGTTGGTAATAAAGACTAACCTCATAGAAGCACTCCCGGTAGAGATCCTCAATGATGGCCAGGTTCGTCTGGAGACAGCGCACCACATTCTGATGCTGCGAGTCCTGAAATGCACACAACCTTTATTACCATATATATTTTTTAAGTTTACTACCATATTACCATAAACAAATTATGCAAATAATGCAAAATATTCAACCTACAACCTACTAACATATAAAAGCAACTAGTCTCATGTCGCCCTGACGGGGTTGCTTTTTTCTAGTATATTTTCTTGTTTAATATTTATTACATAAAAATAGCATTGTAAAATGCAAAATTAAAAAGTTATAATTAGATGGCTGTTTCATCTTAATCGATAGTCAAACATCTGTAAAGATGTTTCTTTCGAATGCGAGGATATTTCTGTCATTGATGAAACAACGGTGGCCAACACCGTAGAACGGTGAATATACTAGAAAAATTCGACGTATCCTCATAGGTCTCTAGCATAATTGTTTAGTGCATTGGGCCGGATTCCCAAGGATGCGGGTTCGTATCCCGTCAGGGCGACATGAGACTAGTTGCTTTTTTCTAGTATATTTTCTTTAATATTTATCTACTAACATATATTTTTTTAATTATACAAATTACTTACACATCAAGTTTACTCTACTAGGTACCTACTGAACGGTACACTCCTTTATTTTACTGTACTCAACTAAAAGACAAACGGCAAACCTCTGTACTTCTTTAGTCCGTTTGAATCTCGCTCTCACGCAATTATTTATCTTTTTCACAACTCCAGAAAGCATAATAGGGATAAATTTTAAATAGAAAAAAAATATATTGGATAAGCACATCTTAAGTTTCTTCGCGCACTCATAATTGAAATAAAACAACTTTTTCGGAAATTTAGTGCGATTTATTTACCCGAAATACATATTTGGTACTATAATTTTTCGGTTTATTTGAGTTTTTTTGGTTTCCCGACATTTCGGCACCTTTTCAGTTGCCGTGGTCATATATTGGATATTGAAAAAAAAAACTGAAATAAAAACATTTTATAAAAAAAATTCAAACCGACTTCAAAAAGTAAAAAATAAAACTTTTGGAGTCGGTGCCAGCCAGAGCATTCTACATTGCACTTCTATTAACTATATATTTTTTTGGCCTTAGCTAGGTAGCACCGACTCCAAAAGTTTTATTTTTTACTTTTTGAAGTCGGTTTGAATTTTTTTTATAAAATGTTTTTATTTCAGATTTTTTAGTTACATCATGTGCCGTTACTTACACTAAAAATCAGCCCATACACAACAATGTCATCTAGGTAAACGACTATTTGCCAAAAGGTGATTGATATTTTTCAAGATTATGAAAAAACTACTAGCCAGATCTTCGTAAAAATTATATGGGACCAAATTGACAGTGTACCCGATCGAACAAAAAAACAACTATTAAAATCGGATCACCAACACCGGAGTAATCGGTATACATACATCAGACAAAAAATAAATAAATACGCGTTGAATTGAGTACCTCCCTCCTTTTTTGTTGAAGTCGGTAAAAATTGGTCCAATGCTCCAAGAGCAAGAACATATCCCATCTGAGAATACTCTTGTGGCTGAGTTAATTTTTTCCAATACTTTTCTATAAAAATTCAAAAGTATAAAAATAACATTGTAAAATACAAAAATTCTAAAGTCGCAAAACAGGGAATTTTAAATCTAACTAATTTTATACAGAGTTAAATCTCAAACAAGGAAATGAAGTGGTTCTTCCTTCTTCTGCCTTTTATTAAGCATTGTGTAATTTATTATTGCTGATAGTATTTCAGTAAATTTTGTTACAATAAATAATTTGGCGAAGATTGATCTTTTTTACTTGAGCTTTGTTTCCTAGAATATTTTGTTAATCAGGCCTAAATAACAGCGGTTGCTAATTAACATAATCAAGATAGGCCTATCTCTTACTAGGGTTAGATTATTGAAACTGGTCGTAAAAATTTCACACGCCTCACGCCTAACAACCCATCATAAACCGAGTAGAAGCGGCGATAGATTTATTCGGCACCGGGAGCTCCAATATAGTTCCTGCGGGATGTATTTCGAACCTGCGCTTCCGTCGCCGCCGCCGCGTCCGCCCTCTCCGCCCTACTTTTGTCGAGTCGCAGCGACTGCAGCTGTCACATAAAAATCATATCGTCAAAAAATTTGGTTCTACAATATTTTTTAATAGAAACATACCTACTTACTAGAGAATAAAAAACAACTCGACTCACTAGTTATTCTCAGGACTAGGTAACTAGTCGAGTCGATATTTTCAAGCATTTTTCTATTAAAATTTATCATAACAGAAAGGTAGCATTGAAAATGCAATGCAAACTTTATGATCAATTATAATATGACACAGTAGCAAGCAAGCAACAGTGAAGTTGACAGACTGATCGTAATAGATCACGTTTGTTAAGCAACGTTCGGTCCGGTCAGATGTCGGATGGGTGTCCGTAAAGTGATATTACAGCGGAGCGCTTCCGTCCTTCGGAGGGCACGCTAACCATCGGCCCCGACTATCACAGTCCAAGTCACAGGCCTTATAGGCGACTTGATAAACTCTGACACCAGAAGTGGCCACTAATCCTTATACGATAAGAAGAAAAACAGTAGAACAAAAAATGCTAGTAATGAACTGCTATGGAAAATTGGAAACAAATTTTCTCCTACTTCCCTGTGCCTGTTTGTGCAGTTCTAAAAGTTACGGAACAAATGATTGAAACTCTCGTGATCGGGCTCCAAAAACCACAATGTTGAGTAGTGCCTTTGATGCTGCCACTCAACCAACTAGCTAGATCTTGATAAATGATAAATTCTTGACGATTAAGTATAATTTTGATACAAACGAGATCACAATGTGACTAAAAAATATTTCATGAAAAATTCTAACGCGGTGTCAACGACATTGTACTATATAAGACAGGGAGAATAAAACAGCCCTTGGCGAGTATCTTGCAGGTTCTACTCGTCACAAGATCTCCCGGTTTTTGAACCGAGATGACGTACATCTCTGACGTTAGCAAGTGCTTGTAATAGTTTAACCGCCTCTGTGGTCTAGTTGTACAACCACCGGTGTCAGACCCAGGGGTCCCGGGTTCGATTTCCAGCGGGGGGTACACATTGTATTCGGTTTGGTTAAGTGATGGTGATGGTGGTAGAACAAGTCATACCACCATCTTATCTAAGTCTGACGCCATAACAACGATGTTCAGCATTGTTGTGTTCCGGCAGTTATAGATAAGATAGGCAGTTCCTCAGTGATTGAGGATTCCGGGAGAGGCTCACTTCCATCTTCAGCCTTATCAATACTTAACATCAGGTATGATGAAGGCCAAGATCTACCCCGTCGTTCATAAAAAAAGTGCCCAGATTGAAAAAAAATATATTGAGTTGGAGTTTAGTATGCCATACCTCCTGCGCCTGCCGCTGCAGCTGGTCGCGCAGGCGGTCGGCGCGCGCGGCGAGGGCGGCGATGCGCGACTCCGCCACGCGCAGGCTCTCGCCCTGCACGCGCACCGTCTCCTCGCGGTTCTCTAGCTGCAACCCCACAACTGATGCTCATGATGATGATGAAGATCACAGACCTATATCGAGATAGACGAAAAGAGCGCTTCAAACTGAGAACCTAGCGTGTCGAATTTTTCGTACCTACGATGAAGTCACGAGCGATATTTAGTGAGGTGTAAATGTTATTGACGAGCTCTTGAAAGAAAGCACTGCACAATTAACCATTTTCGTTTCTGAGTGACGCGTGTTTTCATGGCAACGGTCTCAAGCGGACTGACTTCATGACTTAGGTAGTAAAACTTTGACCATGGATCAAACTTTTGACACGCAAGGTAGGTTACACTTTTACCGTCTATCTCGATATAGGTCTGTGATAAAGATCTTTCATCGCTGTCACTATTTAGCCAACAGAGAGCAATAGATGCTGAATGACTATGGTGATAAAGTTATTTCTTGGCAAAGAATATATAGGTTTTCGTAACGCATTTAAGGCTGGAATTATATAACCAAAATATCGCAAAATTAAGGTACTATTCGCGCTTCTGGAGACGGCAAGCGCGCAGACTGTCTTCTTGTCTAGATTTAAACATTTGAATAATACAATTTTGACGGGCTAACACCACCATTGCACCGTTACATGATTAAAAATAATGCCTGGTGGTGCTAATCTTACCCACTACGCCAGTACCTAGTAGTGGCATGAAAATATTGTATTGTAATAAGTTGAGCGTCCATAATGTACAAAAAAGACACATGTGTTGGACAGGTGCGCGGGACGACTTACCACTTTAAGCGTGGACAGCAGCATTGTTGTGGTATGTCTTATCATTTAAGAAAGTTTATTTTCAATGCAGGTGTACGAAAATAATCCATTTTAAAAAGTTACACTTTCATATACATAAGCATGAACATAAAAGGCACATGTGTAGGACAGGTGCGCAGACGACTCACCAGTTTAAGCGTGGAGAGCAGTATAAGTATGAACAAAAAAAGCACACATGTGTGACAGGTGCACGGAAAACTCACCACTTTGAGCGTGGAGAGCAGCTTGTTGTGGTAGTAGTTAGCACGCGCGTCCGCGCCCCACGCCGCCTCGCCCGCACTCGACGCGCCGCCACTCTCCTGTTCATTCATAGATACAACTTATAGCTTGGAACACTTTTATCCAGTCAAACCACAAGCAACAAAAAAAAACACGATAAACGTCAGAATATATCGATATAAAGTTTATTTTTATTTTCCGGCGCTTATCCTTACGTGTGTGCTCTAGAAATCACGCAAAAAGTGTAACCCGATATTTTTTCTGCAACGGGGATACCCCTTAGCCTTGGACAATTCGTCCAAGCCCTTAGCGTACATCATGCTAAAGGTGGACTCGAGCTTCTTACGAAATCGTCAGGCACTGTAAAAATGGCTCACGTTTGTTAATCTTATCTCTATTATATCAACTGCCCGAACACCATAATGGTCAATACCTTCAATCATCAATACTGAAAACATCTTATTCAGACTTCAAAAGTAGCTAGCCAGGCAGACTATTAAACACAGTATAAATAATATTTTGATTTTTTTCTAATTTTTAAATTTTGCCTTTTTGATGCTATTTTTCTACTTATGATTAATTTTTAATAGAAAAAATCAAATCAGCCACAAGTAAATTCTCAGATGGGACTCAAATCCACGAACTTTGGAAATCCGGTCCACTGGTTCCTTTTTCCAATATATTTCTGTTTAAAATTTATCATAAATATTCTAAGTATCTAAAAAGGGCGCTAACGCAATATTGCTCAGAGAATAGGTACCCTAACATTTCATTTGTTTATCATTTAAATTTTCTGAGGGTCTAAATCTATTCTGTTTAGGACCAGTGGTACAATCGGGCAACTTCCCGGTTGATCACTAGAGTTTTTTTTTAAGAAAGTTATCTCAAAAAGTAATAGACAGTTCCTCAGTGGCTGAGGATTCCAGGAGAGACTCGCTTCCATGTTTCAACCTTATCAATACTTAACATCAGGTATGATGAAGGCTAAAAGTCTCCCCGTCATTCATTAAAATAAAAAAAACAATAATAAAAAAAGACAGAAAACGTTTATATAACAAATAATAGAGCTTTAATACGTATTTCACTTTATAACTTTATTGCATACAAACACACCAATTATCTAGCCCACCTTAAGTTTCATGAAGAACTTGTGTTATGGATACTAGATAACGGATTAACATACTTATATATTTTTTTTTTGTAAATACATACTAATATACATATTAAACACCCAGACCAAGACAAATAGACATGTTCGTGCACACAAATATTTGTCTTGTCCGGGGATCGAACCCGGAACCACTGGCGCAGAAGGCGGGTTTAGCACCCCTGCGCCAAACAGGTCGTCAATAAATTATTTCTTTAACCTTAATACTTTCCGAAATATCGTTTCTCAAAAAAACTATACTGATCAACCGGACGGTTCCCCGACTGTACCAGCAACAAAACTGACAACAATTTTAAGTTCCTTCTACTCACGATCGATAGTGAACAATTTTTATATGAAATTAGCGGTTCGCCATCTAGCGGATTGCGCCAAGGACTACACCAACGCCATACAAAAACCTAACGAGCTCACTGAATACGATAACTGCTGTACTATTGTGTTACTAACCGGTTAAATTCACGTACCTTTGTACGGTGAAAGAACTGAACTTAATAACTTTCGCTTGTAACAAACAGTAACAACGTTCAAGAAACAGCGGGGCTATTACCTATCCTTGCAACAACAACGCGACTATTGCTATGGTGATACGTGACTTATCGCTGTCGCGTTGCTATCGCGTTGTCTTTGCAAAGAAAGACAGAAAGAAAGAAAAAACTTTTATTCGGTTAACAAACAGTTTTACACATAGAAACAACAGTAACAAATAATATCATTTTTATGTGAAAAATATAAAACAAGAAAATATACTAGAAATTATATATTAGATAGTATATTTTCTTGTTTAATATTTTTCACATAAAAATAGCATTGTTAAATGCAAAAATTAAAAAGTTATAAATAATATCATAGTAGCCGAAATGGTCTCCGACCTCAGCTTATGTCACATATTAATGTGACGCTGGTTTTTAGGTGGAGCCAGAAAGTAGATAGAGGCACATCCAAACAATGAAAATTAAGCTCAAATGAAAACTTAAACTATAACATACTAATTAATTAAACAAAATAAAATATTTTTTAATTATTATAACACAAACAATCTGCCAAGATAGGTTTTAAATAATACAGTTTCTAGGGACGACATGCGCATTTTATTTACAGATACAGCTAGCTAGTCCTCACCCAGCCCTTGACCACGGCCCGTAGAAAGGTGCCCAAACGTCCGTCACTAAATTACAAGCTTTTTTGAATCGTTCTTCGTTTTCCATCCACCAGTTCATTCTTCTGTTAGCCGACAAGAAGAATCAAGAAACTAAAAATTGCAATCGAATTCAAGCGACTCGTCGTCGTCGTCAGCCATTTTTAATGTCCCCACTGCTGGGGCACTAGCTTTCCTTATGGATGGGTAAGCAGAACGGGCCATAACCCACCACGCGGGCCCAATGCGGATTGGTGGGTTTTAACGAGTGCAAATGCAGCCGGGACCAACGGCTTAACGTGCCTTCCGAAGCTCGGAGGAGCTCGTAATAGTAAATTTTTGGTCACCCATCCCGTGACCGACCATTGCGAAAGTTGCTTAACCTCAACAATCGCAGGCCGAGCGTGCGAAACTGCGCCACGGGCTCGTCAATCGAATATTAAGGGCTTATTCCACAAATCCCAGTTAATCCCCAGAACCATATCACAACAATTAACCATCCCAAATCAAAGCAACTCACTTTAGTGAAATCACTGGTATCCGAGTCACCGCACATCAGTAAACCGTTAAACATCATCATTCATATCACAGTAACCACAACCCTTAAAATCAAAAGTGTAAACATAAACAAATGACTGAGTTTTATTTACGTAAACAATTTCACGCGCAATTTTACGCGAGTACGCGTTACGCGCGACGCGACATCGTGCATCCACGTGCACTCCGATATTAATAATACTCTCGGGCGGAAGGAGTTCTATTCTAACCCACTTTGGTTTTATTCTTAAAGCGTGCTTCTTAAAAGCGAGCTTCAAAGTCGCCCTAATTTCCGTAATGAATCAATGTTACATTACATTTTGATGGCTTGACCGCAATACACTTATCGATTGCTTTCTAGTTGATTTTAGAAACCTTCTCGTACTTCGTCTTCGTCAACACAAAAAATCTAAATACTACTAAATATTCGTAATCCTAAGCTATCTGCTTAGGATTTCGATACGCTTCTTTGACATTCGCTAAAGCCTGTTTTCTTAAAAAATTAAAATATTTTATTAAAAAAAATACTAGAAAAAAATAGACTCTGCTTACAAGTTATTTTCATATGGGATAACTTTAAACGGAGTTTTTGTTTTTTTTAGTATTTTTCTATTAAAATATACCATTTAAGATAGCATTGAAAAAGCAAACTTAAAAAATCTTATAACACTAAAATTTCTAACTTTAAAAAAAACATAAAATATTCGCTTGTTTTGTAAAAACTGAACTTTAAATTTAATATAGCTGTAATCCTGGCATATTAAAGTCAAAGTCAAATATTTTTAACATTTTTTTTCCCTACCAGCCATTCAGGACATCTTTTAACTGATAAGAACAACGGCCGCAAGAAACTTATCAGCTTTAACAGAAACAAAAGCATACTAATAATAATAGAATAATCAGCTAAGCTATAGTGAAGATATACGTTAATAAAGTGTCAAATAATGAGCACCCTGTGAGAGGTTCATTAGCGGCCGAGGTGTTGCAAAGCGCTGCGCGGGCGCCGTTTCGTCACACCGCCCGTTAACACCGTCCCGTTCCAAAGGAACAACACAAAATGGACTTCGTTATTTTTATAACCGACATTAACCCGTGGAGAATGGATTTCGCAACAAACGGAAGAGTTGCTTTAAGTATTTTAACGTAATTTTTACTTGTTTTGATTACGACTCTGTGGTTTTACTATACTTAAAGCAAGCTGAACATATTCTATACCTTACTTTTGTCTGTGGTTAATTTCCTCTACCTATATTATATACTAGCGACCGCAGTTTCACCCGCGTGGTTTCCGTTCCCGTAGGAATATCGGGATAAAAAGTATCCTATATTCATAGCCAAGCTATCTACATGTGTGTACCAAATTTCATCCAAATCCGTTCAGTAGTTTTTGAGTTTATTCGTTGCAAACAAACAAACAAATCTTTCCTCTTTATAATATTAGTATAGAAATAAATAAATAAATAATTGCATACAAACACACCAATTATCTAGCCCACGTTGTTTCATAAGAACTTGTGTAATGGATACTAGATAACGGATAAATATACTTATATGCTTTATTTTGTAAATACATACATAATATACATATTAAAAACCCAGAACAAGACAAATAGACATGTTTATGCACACTAATATTTGTCTTGTCCGGGGATCGAACCCAGAATCTCTTGCGCAGAAGGCGGGCTTACTACCCCTGCGCCACACAGGTCGTCAAAAAAATGTATAGCAAAATGAATATTATACCACTACAACTACAAATATATAAGTATGCAAATAGCATCGTATTCATTTCTTGATTAATGACAACGGTACACGGTAGCACAGACTAAGAAGCATCTTTATTCCAAACTAGCTTCCGCCCGCGGATTCGCCCGCATAATTCTCGTTTCCTTTAAACTAATTCTATGGCAAAAATAGTTAGGATTTCTTTTCATAATTTCTATAATAAAAGTACTCGTATGTACAACAATAACTTCACCTGCATAATCTTGCAGAGAGGCATACTGTGTGCGGGCTTCTTTCCATCCCTGCGAGGGTAGCAATGTTTTCTCGAAAACTATAGGAAAAAAAACATTATAAGATAATTCATGTAGATTTCTGCGAGTTAAAACATAAAATAAATAAACTGGTCTTTGAATTATAGAACAAACACTATGTTGCTTTAGCATCAAATTTCCTTGATCAATATTAAACAAGAAAATATACTAGAAAAAAGCAACTAATCAACAACCCGCATCCTTGGGAATCCGGCCCAATGCAAGAAAATATACTTTTTTTCTTGTTTAATATTTATCAGACACAAAAATAGCATTGTAAAATGCAAATTAAAAATTTATAATTAAATGGCTGTTTCATCTTAATCGATAGTCAAAAATCTGTAAAGATGTTTCTTTCGAATGCGAGGATATTTCTCTCATTGGTAAAGCGACGGTGGCCAACACCGTAGAAAAGTGAATATACTAGAAAAATTCCGACGTGTCCTCATAGGTCTCTGTAGCATAATTGGTTAGTGCATTTGGCCGGATTCCCAAGGATGCGGGTTCGAATCCCGTCAGGGCGACATGAGACTAGTTGCTTTTTTCTAGTATATTTTCTTGTTTAATATTTATCACACAAAAATAGCATTGTAAAATGCAAATAAAAAATTTATAATTCCTTGATCAGTTTGAAATTTGGTCCTTCGATTCGGCTCAACCTTAACCTTAATACTCATCAAAAAGTGAAGAGCCCGAGGCGCAGTGGTTCGCGCGCTCGGCCTGCGATTGTCACGGGATGGGTGACAAAAGAACAAAACTTCACTATCTCGAGCTCCTTCGTGCTTCAGAAGGCACGTTAAGCCGTTGGTCCCGGCTGCATTTGCAGTCGTTAAAACCCACCAATCCGCATTGATCCCACGTGGTAGGTCATATGGCCTGTTCTCCTTATCTATCCATAAGGAAGGCCAGTGCCCCAGCAGTGGGGACATTAATAATGTCTGATGACGACTCATCAAAAAATGTTATCAATCAATTCTGCTATTTAATCACTGAACCCAAGTACTTACATCTAAAGTTTCTTTACATTCTTGATGTGTGTCAGGTTTTCTGCAACAAAAACCCAATTTGAGCACCTATTTATTAAAGTTGAAAATAAATAAATGTCATTTGTATCACATTTAGCTTAAAGCACTTATGCACTGTTGTTACAGATGTCACCACTAACGAAGACTTTCTTTACGCAACGCCACTTTAACAAAATTTAAGTCATTGACATCACAATCACACACACACACACACACACACACACACAAACAAACACCTACACCAATAAGTACACACTACACAGACACGTACTTAACTGCAAAATTTTGCATTATAATAATGTTTTAGCTGTTAAGTTTTTATCTCATTTTATTTTTATTTTTATTTAATACCGTTTTTGCTAGCTCTTCACATAGGCTTACAAACACATAAAATTAGGAGCACAATGTATCCTTTTGCGGGGGTGGCCTGGTGACCTGTGTAACCGGTTTTCCAAACCTATTACAGGCACCAGCTTCTCACACTTCAGGTCATTATCGTACTCAAGTATTTTGTTACATTTTAGACATAAGTAACCTATTGTGTGATGATGGAATAAATGAATTTTATTATTATTATTATTATTATATACTCGTATTACAAATACAGCATTCACACACGGAATAAACGCAAAAGTTTTTCACAAGAATGTTTATTAGTTTTACGGTTGGGGATCGAAGATCCCAGGAAGAAGACTTAGAATACATTGATCACCAGTCAGCACTACTGCTCTATCAGCCCACTTGCAAGAACGCCGCTATTATACGCGATATGATCTGGCACATGGCATGATGCTGTCTTGGTTATCCCGCTAAGATGAGAGCGGGACAGTGACACGTTATCGAGCTAGGAGTGTCGGTAATGGCCGCTCATGCAAGGACTACAGGCCAGCTAAACTATTCACATTAACACAATATCTAATCATAATACCCTGAAACGGAGGGGTTGCTCTTCGCACAACTGTTGAAGTAGAGTTCCTCGACGTCTGATTGAGGCGGGGTCGAGCGGGGCCCCGCGGGGCGGGGGGAGGGCGGCTCCGACGCCCCCTTCGGCAGGCATCGCTGGAAGTCCTCTATGGACGCGTCTGACACCAGGATCGGGGCTGGGATGGACTGGTGGTGGAAACAGATAGTGTTTAATACAGTCGAGACTTCCTCGACATAAGATTATTGCGGGGAAGCGAGGGGCAGCGCGGGACAAGAGGAGGGCGGTTCCGACGCCGCCCCCTTCGGCAGGCATCGCTGGAAGTCCTCGATGGCCGCGTCTGACACCAGGATAGGGGCTGTAATGGACTGGTGGTAGGAAAGATTTCCGATTTTTCCGACAAATTTATTGGTGCGACAAGTTTCACATAAAATGTAAAATATGCGAAAAAATTAAAGGCTTATAAATTAAAATTAAATAAACATTATAAAACGCTTTATGAAAAATCGCTACATGATAAAATACGAATAATAAAATTAGCGGTCATGAAAGAACGCGATGTGAAAATTCGCTGCTATGAAATAATGCTTTTGTGAAACTTGTCGCACAAATCATGGGAAAAGATAAAAGCCAATTTTGTTGAAACTGTTGAAAGTCAATTGTGGCAGCATCAGCAGCGTCTGACACCAGGATCGGGATCAGATAGTGTTTAATACAGTGGAGACTTCCTCGACGTCGGATATTAACTGGTAAAAGCAAAATATTGTAAGGTTGATGCGTTGGCATAGCACTCAATGCGCTTTACAATCACAATAGTAACACCGCTCTTTTTTTTAATAAGTACGCTTCTTCAGATAGCCGCTTATTACGACCTTAAAAATCGTGGAGTAACTTCTTAATTTAAGTTAACGTTAAGCATCTTATTTCGACCATACACAATATCGGGGGGACAATTCACGCACTGCGGCATCTCAAATCTAACGCTTTCTGGAGCATGACTTGACATGACTGGATCACTTACATTTCAACTACAGAAATATGGCTAGAAAAAAAACGATTTTGAGTTGCCGCCAACCAAGAAATGCCAGCATGCCATCACTTAACTACTTATTACAAAAAAAAATACAAAAAGGTAAAACAAACAGGTTCGATGATGGAGACTCCAAGAGTATCTATAGTATTTGCTCCAAGGGAAGGCTCCTCGTCGGAGCAGGGGCACGTGTCCAGACCCGGGGCCGGCGTGGGCGGGACCAAACAGGACTCGAAGCTCTGCACAACACCAACCCATCACTGATTATGGTGAAGTAAGAGCATTAAGGCTCTCCCAAATAGAAGCGTTTTTATCGTGCGATAATACCGGATGCGATATCTGTGTTTAGTACATTAAATATCAATATCGCATTCGGTATTATTAACCGATAATAACGCGCCTATGTGGGAGAGCCTTTAATCAAACAAGAAATACCCTACATGATGATACTACGACGAACGACCTGGTGAAGGGAGCTATACAATTTGGCGCTTTTATTAATATTTTACTGGTAAATTTTTAATTACAAAAAATATCCTAAACAGAACCTACCATTTTCCCATTTTACTACACGCTATCTCCGAAACTTTGCTAGAACCACAGACATAGATCTAAATCTATGTCTGTGGCTAGAACTATATACTTAGGTATCTACGAGGCGTCAAGAGGTAACGAATGGCGATCGATTAAAACGCGCACTGTATATTCTAATTATAAAAAAAAACTTGTATGCAATTTAACTTCAATTATAGTACCCTCGAAAATTTAAGTTCTACTCATAGTACGTACATCTTATGTTTTGGCGCGCACTGTTCATTGAAATAAAACAACTTTTACGGATATCAAACGCGCTATAAAATCAAAAAACCCCTAAAAAACCTAAAAATACGGACAATTACAACTTAGTTCGTGGAAATATAGCGCGTTTGATATCCGTAAAAGTTGTTCTACTCATAGTTTTTATTATTTATAATCTTACTTACCTTACTTGCGAAAATGTTCGGTAGTCACTAATCTGCTACACACTATTTTTAGTGGACACTGTCGTAGAATTTTGGTGCTCAAATCCAGTTATAATCATACCAGCTATCAAATATTGTAGCGTATCAAACATGTAACTTTTGTTCTACCTTAAGAAAATCTGCTGTAAAGAAACTATATTTAATTGTAATAAAACAGAAACTTACGAGGCGTATGTGGTCTGATTTCACATAATATTTTGAGTGTTGGGGCCTTCTCTTCTTACTGAAGAATTTGTCGAGCATTAACAAAAATTTACCAGCGACATGACCAAAACTGTGCTTAGGCATGCATGACCAATGAGATTTTCTACAATAATATTATAAAAAGGTAAAGTTTTTAATTTATGAGTTTGTTTGTAGGAAGTAATTTCTGCAACTACTTTTTTTACATACTGAACCGATTTTGAGTTAAAACTAGTTCAAAACTGCTCTTAAAACAGTAAAAATTATTACAGTATGTTTTAATTTTTTTATATATTATTTGTAATATTATTAAAGTATTATAAACTACAAACTAAGCAATTAAATGAAATGAAAAAATAAGATAATTATCTCTTGTAATCAATCAATAAAACTAATAAGTAAGTACATACATAATTAAATTAAGTTACCGTTAAGTAAATGACGCATATAAAAACTAACAACTCATACAAATATACGTAAACCTTGAGTGCAGTGGTTTCTGATCTTCATCATCAAAGAGTGTGAATTACAAAGCTTATTTGATTCGCTGTAGAATAAAAGAAAAGTACCTAATTTAAAAGTAGAGTACGTATGTAGTTTTCACTGAAGGGAAAAAAAACACAAAATATTATTTAAACATATTAAGATTGTAACCCGTCAGGGCGACATGAGACTAGTTGTTTTTCTCTAGTATATTTTCTTGTTTAATATTTATTACTTTTGTTTGTTTTTGGCGACCTGTTTGGCGCAGGGGTACCAACCCCGCCTTCTGCGCCAGAGGTCCCGGGTTCGAACCCCGGACAACACAAATATTTGCCATCCGTCCACTTGGATACTTGGGTGGATGATCGATGGGTACAATTTTCTCCTTTTCAATCTACCAACGAGTGGATCCAATATAATAGCATTTTTATATGCCACTTAAATCACCAACGAGTAGATCCAAATATAATAATATTTTTTATGACCCTTCGATCCACAAATTAGGCGATCTAAAAATAACTGTACAGAGTGTAAATACCTATTTAATTGAAATTTTATTAGCTGAAAGTACCAGGATCGCATAGCTAACTAGGAGTTATTTTTATATGATTTTCGAGTTTTTTATAGGCTGCAGCTTTTTAACTAAGTAGGTATAATAACTCCTAGTTGATTATGCTGCCCTGGTACTTTTTATATTTTTTTGAATAAATAATTATGTCAATAATCTTCATAGAGAAAACTCCATGCGCCTTTTAGTGAATTGAAGAGGAATAGAACTTTGGACCCATCTGTGGATTGAAGAGGATTTAAAATTTTCCATGGATCCACCGCGTGATAAACGAGGAACAAAAATTATCCATGGATCCACCTGTGGATCGAAGAGGAAAAAATTGTATCCATCGATCCACCGATAAATTCTGGCGGTGGATCCAAGTGGACATAGGGAATATTTGTGTGCATGAACATGTATATTTGTCTTGATCTGGGTGTTTTATATGTATTTACAAAAAAAAATATAAGTATGTTTATCGCGATCTAGTAATAAGTAACACAAGTTCTTCAAGATACTTAACGTGGGCTAACGTAATAGGTGTTTAAAAAAATATATTTATCTAAGGGATATTAACTTGGCTGGCTCAACAATCATTTACTTGACGGTAGCGGGAAAAGGGCAGAGCTAACGTCCATATATTCCACATGGTCTTAGTCCATCCGTAAGGAAGCCAGTGCCCAAGCAGTGGTGAAATTGAAATCTCTGATGATGGCATTATGACAGCAAAGCTAGTAGATGTCACATTCTGTGTCTTTCTCCCGCTTCTAGTCCAGCATAAGAAGCACCAAATATGGCAAACTCTCGCTCCCAGACCAGCAAGGGCAACACCAAAGATTAAGTATTTTATACCTCCGCAATAGTCGTCATCAACCATTTTTAATGTCCTCACTGCTGCCTTCCTTATAAATGGAAAGGAGAACGGACCATGACCCACAAAGAACCTCAATGCGGATTGTTGGTTTTTAACGACTGCAAATGCAGCCGAAACCAAGGGCTTAACGTTCCTTCCGAACCACGGAGGAGCTCGAGATAGTAAATTTATGCCCACCCATCCCGTGACCGACAATTGCGAAAGTTGGTTAACCTCAACAAATTATCGAATAGTAAAAATACTAATTATATACAATTCTATAAATGTAATAAAATCAAATGTGTTGTAATTCAAATATGGAATCCTAAATCCCTACGCTGATGATACACCCTTCATTTCTGACATAATGAGCCCTTATATTTTGTATGTATATATACTAAATGTTTATATTATGTAGTATGATTATGTATTTTTTGTTAATTAAATACCCGTAAATAGCTATTCCCATTTTTGTTTCAATATGTTTTATTGTGCTACTTTACTGCCGATACGGTAGATCACCCTTTACTGGTTGACTGGTGACATTAAATCCGCCATTTTCTGTATTTTTTTATATTGCAATAAAGAATAAATAAATAAAGCTTTACTATTATTTATTATCATCATACCCCGTCAGTCGGAGTCGGGTCTAGCGTCGTCGCCGGACCCGTCGAGTCGCGCGCGGCGCGGCTGGTGGCGCACGCACGCGATCGTCACGGACTCGCACGAGGCCGCGCGCGCGCTGTCGATGTCGTGCGGCACGCAGCATCGGCGCAGGTCCGCAAGCTCCTTTAGCTACGAGCAAAAAACTTTTTATAAAAAAAAATGAAAACCGACTTCACCTAAATATATATATATATATAATAAACCTTTTATAATAAATAAATATACCAGAAAAAAGCAACTAGTCTCATGTCCCGTCAGGGCGACATGAGACTAGTTGCTTTTTTCTGGTATATTTTCTTGTTTAATATGTATCACATAAAAATAGCATTGTAAAATGCAAAATTAAAAAGTTATAATTAGATGGCTGTTTCATCTTAATCGATAGTCAAACATCTGTAAAGATGTTTCTTTTGATGGTATTTCTCTCATTGATGAAGCGACGGTGGCCAACACCGTAGAACGGTGAATATACTAGAAAAATTCGACGTGTCCTCATAGGTCTCTGTAGCATAATTGGTTAGTGCATTGGGCCGGACTCCCAAGGATGCGGGTTCGTATCCCGTCAGGGCGACATGAGACTAGTTGCTTTTTTCTTTTGTAGTCGGTTATTTTTCTTGCCTTGGCTGGCACCGACTCCAAAAGGTTTATTTTTTGCTTTTTAGTTTTTTGAAGTCGCGTTTTCATTTTTTTATAAAAGGTTTTTATTTCACAATTTTTAAAGGTAGAAGAGGTCCCGTGCCTACGCTGATAACCTATGACAACTCCTCATCACCTTTTACAAAATGCTGCTTTTCCCGGTGCAGGGACGTTACTTATTGAGGAGTTCTCCCGATACTTCATCATCAGCTGCACTTCATCATATGCATTGAGTCGAGCATACATTGCTTATGAACTTCATTAAAGTAATCGTATAGCTGCCGTGAAATGCTAAGTATTTATTAGTTCCGATGACCATTTGTGGTCTTCATCGTCAGTTCCACTTTACCAAATGGTGCATTCCGGAAGCATATGCATAAGTTACTATAGAAAACACCGAAATCGCTATAGGAGTGCCTATAATATTTGAAGAGTTCCCTGGATTTCTCCAGGATCCCCATCATCAGATCCTGACATGATGACAATGGGACCACATGTGAAGTATACCCTTTCGAACAAAAAAGAAACACTCAGATCGGTCCAGCCGTCTTCGAGTAATCGAGTAACATACATAAAAAAAAGATTCCGTCGAATTGAGAACCTCCTCCTTTTTTTGAAATCGGTTAAAAATAGCGATCTCATTATTACGACGACCTGCCCCCTAATTGTCTAATTTAAAATCTATCACAATCCCTTTCAGAGGTATTGTGATTGTGATATTTTCGTCTGTCATATTGCTTAGACAGTTCAATTTCGTTTCATCATCATCATCATCATCATCAGCCTGTCGCAGTCCACTTCTGGACATAGGCCTCTCCAAGTGGACATTAGCCCCCTGGTCTATTGTCTAATTGTCTAATTTTAAAATCTATCTCAATCCTTTCAATTGGTAATTTGAAAGTTATTTACATACTCCAAGCCGTCACAATTTGACATTTGATACGGATTGTGATCGGGACGCGCTTTGAAAGGTATAAAACAAAATTGAACTGTCTAAGCAAAGTGACACACTAAAATATCTTTCAAATGTATAGAGAAATGTCAAATGAAGTGTCATTTAAAACATTCGTTCCGAAAGGGATTGAGACAATTAGGGGCTGTTTGACGCGGGGTTACTAAACCCACCTTCTGCGCCAGAGGTCCCGAGTTCAATCCCCAGACAAGACAAATATTTGTGTGCATGAACATGTCTATTTGTCTTGGTCTGGGTGTTTAATATGTATATTATGTATTTAACAAAAAAAAGTTTATAAGAATGTTTATCCGTTATAGTGCGACTAGGATTATAATGAACGTTAACGGGGCGCTGTAACCGTCAAAATTGCCGTAAACACAAGATGGCGGTGTTCAATATGAGTTGCTATGGAAAAAGCTAGCTCATGACACTGATCTCCCACATGAAAACATCTCAATCTTTAAATATTGGTACTCTCATCAGGAAAACTATGTGAAATGGTCTGGGGAGCTCTCTAGCATGTATAGACTGGAAAGTGGCGTGAGACAAGAGGGGCAAGTTCACCGACGCTTTTCAGTCTGTACGTGAACAAATTGATTGTTGAGCTCAGCAGTGCTGGAGTTGGCTGTTCTGTTGAAGGAACCTATGTGAACAACTTAAGCTACGCCGACGATATGGTACTGTTGTGCCCATCAATCAGTGCTCTAAACAGGCTTATTGGCATCTGTGAGAGATATGCACTGACCCACGGTCTAAGGTATAATTGTGCTAAGAGTGAGTTGCTTGTATTTAAGGCTAAGAACAAGACTTATAAAGTTCCAACAGTGAAGCTCAATGGTACGCCTCTAAGACAAGTTCAGAGCTTTAAGTACCTTGGACATTGGGTCACTGATTCTTTGTGTGATGACCTAGATTTAGAAAGGGAGCGAAGGGCGCTATGCGTCAGGGCGAATATGTTGTCCCGTATGTTTTCGCATTGCACTAAAAATGTTAAGCTTACTCTTTTTAAAGCATATTGTCACTATCTATACACATGCAGCCTATGGACAAATTATACAAAACGAACGTATAGGGCCCTTCGCACTCAGTATAATAATGCATTCAGGGGACTGATGGGGTTGCCTCGACGCTGCAGTGCCTCAAGGATGATAGCGACAGCTAGAGTGGATAGCCTCTCGGCCATCATTAGAAAGCGCATCGCATCTCTGTTACAGCGGGTTAGGGGCAGCACCAACAGCCTCCTGAAGCTGGTCCACGCGAGGTTGGACGTAGACAGTGTCATTATGCAACACTGGACACATATAATAATTTTTACTGTAACTAATATAAATACTAACATAGCAAGTAAGTTTTATTGTCACTAACCCTCTGGACTCTGTTTCCGAAATAAACACATTTTATTTTATAAAATGGACCCGTTTGGGCACTGCTTATAAAGCGCGGTGCAAGTATACACATACCGTGTGACAGGAAGACCCACCTTGGTCTTGGCCTGGTTGAGCTGGCGGCGCATCTCGCGGATGATGTCCTCCTTGAACTGCGTCTGCAGCGCGGCGGCGCGGCACTGCTCCTGCAGCGCGGCGCAGGCCCGCCGCAGCGCCTGCACCTCCTCGCTCAGGGACACGTTCATCTTGCGGAGCGTGCGCACGCTAGAACTGCTCGCCTACATCAAAATTGTGGTAAGAGGATGAAAAAAGGTAAATCAATCACGGTACGAATCAAGTCTTCTGCTACACTGAACACTATCGTTCTAAAACTGTTTATTGAATTAGAAAGCAATTTATTTACAAGTAATAATTACATCAATATTCATTTAAATCAACACTATTGTATTTTGTGTCAAAACGCTGCAGGCTCCTCCTCTATAGATTTCAAAATAAGTGGAGCTTGCGCACGCCTTTAAAATCAGCTAGGGTCTAATAATAACATCATCAGATCATTGAAAACCTCTGACGATCGAGATATCGTAGTACCTACCTACAGCACCGTCAAAAATCAACAATGGTGTGCCCCAAGGGAAAGTTCTATGCCCACTACTATTCTTGATTTAAAGAAACGATTTCTCAGAAAATGTACCACATAAATCAACTCTTTTACAAATCTCTTGGTCTCTCGTACATATCTGAATGGTACAAAACCTGCGTATACCTTGAGGTCGGCCTCCATTTTGCGCATGCGATCCTGGTAGGCGGCCAGCTCCTCGGGCGTAAAGCTGCTCTCGCGGACCGGCTCCCAATCGCCGCACTGCACCACCACACCCGTCAACACTACGCTTTGTTACGTTTCTAATATTTCTACATATTAATATAGTAGTTGATGGATCACGCAGATCAAATAGGTACAGTCAACAGCGTGTCAAATCAGCATAAACTGTCAAACTCCAATCGACTTTAAATAAGACGGAAGCTGTTAAGTTCCGAGTTGTCTGATTGTCTTGAAGGTATTGGCCATATTGTATACGCCGTGAAGTTGGCGTTGACTGTATACACATATACATGTGATCAGTTTATGAATGAAACTCAAAGCTAAATGTTCCTGCAAAGCATGAGTTTTGATATAAGATGTACAACTTGAAATCCTCAAGAAACCGACCATTGGAGATTTTTATTATTATGACAATTACAAAAGTACCTACAAAAATCTCAAGTGTTCTGTATTATCTCTTGTAAAAAGTAGTTTTTCAATAGTCTGCGGTTGTATAGTCTGCGGTTGTCGTTACCTCTTAACGTCAAATAATCAAATATAGAAATTCGTACAGAGATAGCGTGTTGTATGATGAACAATCCTAAACTACATAATTCCTATTCAATATTAAGAATAACACATTAAACTCTTTAAACGAAACCGAGAAGTTGTAAAAATAGACTTACCTCGTTTCCGGTGCAGCACATTCCGGCCATTACTTCGGCGTCTTTTTGAGACACATTGCTGAAACACAATTAATACTTAGTTTATTGAACTATGACAATCGACATTAATGTTGTATGAACTTTTGTTACCTACGGATAATCGCTCGCTTGTTGCAATGTTTAAACCAGGTTAAAAATTGCAAAGAAAAAACTGTATAAGAATAAATAATTATTAAGAATGATCCGAAACTTAGCAGCCAGTGCACGACAGTGTTTTCGGGAATGTAGTTTAAAACCAAAAACGATAATCGGACTGAAGTTCCTTCATGATTTTATCAGAATCAAAATAAGGTCCAATATCATGTAAACCGTATGACAAAAATAGTCCGTCTATCGCGCCATAGACCGCGAACTACAAACAGTACAAATATATTTGTAATTCACGAAACACAACGGGTTGCACTCCGGGAGTGCCGGCAGAAGTGAAAACCGCTTAAACGAAACAGCAGGAGCAGGCATACATTTTCGCCGCGCGGTAGAAAGAGAGGGGGATATTACTTCCTCTCTTACGCCGCGCCGGCGGTCTACTCTCCCTCCGTCTTACGAATTTTCGATCAGGTCACGTGTCCTGAGGCGACTTTAACATTTTTTACCCATCTCAAAAGTTTCAGCTCTTATGTGCACAACGCCGCTAAAGAAGTTTTCACTTAAAAATAATAAGAAATTAGAAACTCACGGGTTGTAATTGGCATTCTTCGACAATTCATTTCTCAGTTTAATGATTGCCTGCTCATAATGCTGTACATCTTTGTTCAGTCGAAGGATTTCTCTAAAAAAGCGTTGTCTTTTCAATATATGTTTACTTTTCATCATCAGCGTTTTAATATCCCCACACCCAGAACCACAATCCTTCAATAATCTTTTAATTAATCGATCATAACAAGTCCAGAGAACAATGGAATATTTATTTTGCCCCATAATCCGGGGCTGAGGATTGGAGTTAAGACGCTTTTGTTACATGGACATGTTACATTTTTTTATTACAACTACTAGTTTAAGTCAAACCGTTTGTGTCAAACCGGTTACCGAAAAAACGTCAGTATTTTTTCAAGATTTCCTCAAAACTTCAGGACCGATTTTAAAATTAAAAAAAATGGGACCTACTTGGGTACAAACCCGATGTTATAACGTTTGGATCATTTCAATCGGTTCAGGCGTTCTCGACTAATCGGTGAACATACATAAAGTATATATATACATACATATATACGCGACGAATTGATCACCAACCTTCTTTTTTTGAAGTCGGTTAAAAACACAGTTGTTAATGTGTAGTCAAGGCTACACAACGTGTAGTAAATACTACTTTTCAATACTATGTTCACTAACACACAGTTATAGTCAACACACTCTTACCTATCTTTAGCAATATTCTCCTTCTGAAGTGTATCGGTCAACATTTTGACCTCATTAGAGCCACCACATAATTTTCTTTTCTTTTCCCGCTGGAAAACAAATTCTAATCAACTGACTGACGACTGTTTTCTTCGAGCCTATATTTTTTTTAATCCTCTGGAAACTAGATAAAACAGAAAGAAAGTTCTTACAGAGAACTAACTGCCCCCTAATTGTCTAATTTTAAAATCTATCCCAATCCCTTTCAAAGGTATTGTGATTGCGATAATGATTTATGGAATTGTGTAACTTCTTATTGCAATCCCTTTCAGAACGAATTATGTTTTAAATAACACTTCATTTGATACTTCTCCATACATTTGAAAGATATTTTCGTCTATCACTTTGCTTAGACAGTTCAATTTCGTTCATTCGATACCTTTCAAAACACGTCCCGATCACAATCCCTTTCAAATGTCAAATAGACATATATACGACGTAGGCCTGACGTATGTAAATATTTTTCAAATGACGAATTGAAAGGGATTGCGATAGATTTTAAAATTAGACGAGAGAGAATTAGCCCCATGGAAAGTCTAAAAACAACATCTTAGTGATCTTATACATTTTAATTAATTGAATTCGTCACTTGCTAGCAAGCAGTAGGACACCGGTGTTCAGAGAACAATGGATTTTCTTAGCTCTGAGCCTGAGAGATTAAGTCCATTATCAGCCTTTGGACGTCCACTGCTGGACATAGGTCTCTCCTAGCTCACGCCTATTGTGGCGTTCATAGGAGGCTATTAGCCTACTGCTACCACGCTGGCCAGACGGGTTGGTAGAGGGTTTATTTCAAATTTTCCTTATCTCGCACAGGTGTCCAATGCGTCGAGCCTCTTAGTCGACTCTTACGACATCCCAGACAAGTAAGGGAGTGGTGACACTTGAGGCCGTCACCACACGGCAGAGAGGTTAAATAAAAGACCATATTAACCAAAACCGGTATTTAATAAAATAGACAAAAAACAGTAGACGAGTAAAGCATCTAAATAAGTTTGAACTGTCGATAGCCGTGCAGCCTGCCCAATTCCTCGTGCAGCTTCTTCCGTTTCACATCGCCGTCTTCTAGTTTTTTCTTTCTCCTGTGACAATGACAAGGATGAAACGTATTTAGCAAACGTAGCCTCGTCTTCAGATAGACGGTGGAGATGCGTTACAATTTAATACAACAATTGTCACGGAGAATAGAGAGCTGATAAGTCATCTATAAAGTCAGATGTCTAAAACACACAGGGGTTGCTTTACGACTTGAGACAGTCTTAGGTCTTTGCACCATTTAACTTTAACTGATTTTTGGTTGTCAAAGCTGTCAATTAAATTAAATGTCACGACCAAGACAATTTGGCGCATGAGACGGTTTTGCACCTGCAGCCCACTTCTATCACCGTACTTTTCGTAATATCTGATTTATTAGCGATACATACAGTGATTAACTGATTGATTACCGACTCTTGAAATTTTGGTTTTTTTAGTTGGCTTTTTAAGATTCTCTCAGCTGTCATGCGCCTAATTGTCTTGGTCGTGTAGTAATCCTATAGATTTTTCCACTGTTAAAGTTATGGTTACCGTTAAAGTTAGATAGTGCAATCCACCCTAACAGTCTTTGCACTGCCTACATAACTGTTTTACCATTGAAAACCATTGAGATTCGAGAGGCGGCCGGTTGTAGCGATAGCGAGCGGTGTGTGGCTGTGTGAGTGCGTCATATCGGCCGAGAAGCGC
This sequence comes from Chrysoteuchia culmella, assembly GCA_910589605.1. Lineage (NCBI taxonomy): Eukaryota > Metazoa > Arthropoda > Insecta > Lepidoptera > Crambidae > Chrysoteuchia > Chrysoteuchia culmella. The sequence continues at coordinate 25,130,635 of OU342643.1, read as the reverse complement.
GCATGGCCGCGCTTGACAAATTGATCGTATTCGATCACGTTTGTTAAGCAACGTTCGGCCCGGTCAGGTGTCGGATGGGTGACCGTAAAGTGGCATTATAACTGAGCGCTTCCGTGGTTCGGAGGGCACGTTAAACCGTCGGTCCCGGCTGTTGTCATTTGATTACCGTCGTTAAGCCAAGTCAGAGGCCTTAAGGCGGCTTGATAAACGCTGACACCAGAGGTGGATACTTATCCTCACTCGATAAGAAGAAGAAGATCAGCCGAGTGCAACGAAAGAAGTCCCTTGAGAGAAGCACTGCAGTCTATGGCCGTTTAATTAACTATCTATTACTATGGAGATAATTTTAGTTTCTTAATATTCCGCGGGACTTCGTCCGAGTTGATCAGATCAATTGGGTATGTATAGCAATCTGGATTTCCTCCATTCACTCCACCATCACCATCTCACCAGATCGCAGCTCGGTCAATCGTTCGAGAACCAAGCCTCTAAAGTTATCTCGATTGTATGAAAATCGGCTAGTGTCGTTAATAATGTGACCACCACTGTATAGCAAAGCACTCACCACTCAGCCGTCCCAAAGATCTCGGACTCCGTGACCTCGAAGAAGTGTATCCCCTCGAGCGTGCAGCAGTCAGACTCCCTCAGGCGTCGCAGCACTTCGACCAGCCCTCGCAGGTCCGAGTCCTTGCGCGCCAGCCGCCGCCGCAGCGCCGCAAGCTCCGCGCGCACCTCGCACACTATCTACGCATGCAGAACTACTGTGCAACACTCGTATTATTTTTACCTTTTTTTGGAAATGGCTTCTTGCATTTTTGCAGAAATTCCGCCTAGTGATTTTTCTTTTTAAATCATAGGAATTAATTAACAACTTAATTTACTTTGACTGCTGAATTCAAATTATCAAATTGGTCCTTCAATTTTATAAATTTACGTAGTTAAATTATTATTTTTAATTTAAAACTTTGATCAACATTATGAGTCAGAAGTCCGGCTCGAAGGACCAATTTTTATTGATTATATTAGATTTTATAGTTTCTTCATATTTCCTTGTTAATTAATCAGATAATTCTAGGAAGGCAAGGCATCGATTTCACAGTAAAAAACAAAATAACAGCCCTAAAGTAAAAATAATACGAGTGCTATAGATTTATTTAGCGCACAGTGTTCTGTGCGCGTGTGTAGACATGTGAACGAGGTGCGCACGGATATTATCGTAATTCGTAAAATCCGCCAGACGTTTATCGGAACAAAATAATCACCAAAGCTTTTTAAATAAAAAAAAAACCATCGACATCATAACAGTCTTCACGAAACACGCGCGCACAGAACAAATATAAAATCCAACCAATCAAGAATAACATAAGAAAAAATCTCATCAATATTTGATCTAATCTATATCCTAACACATTTTATAACACCTGTACCTACTTATGGAAAGCAATAAAATGATAGATTGATTGATTGATTGATCTCCAATATTTTTTGCCTGCCGTGCCTGAGGCTTATGGAAATAAAAATTAAAAAAACCTTTATTTATCTAGGCTGTTGTACAAGCACTTGTGAGTGTCAAAGAAGTTACGCCATCGCTCGGCAAAGCTCATTAAACCTCAATATTTTAACCGCCTCTGTGGTCTAGTAGTTGCACCCACCGGTATCAGTTCGATTCCCAGTGGGGTTACATATTGTATTTGGTTCGGTTGGCCCCTACCGCGCAAGTGACGTCGGCATCGACATCGACTTCATTTGACAGATGGATGTGACATGTTGCTCTTAGTCTTTGGTAAGTTTTCATTTGTGTTAAAAAAGAAGGTACGGCCCCTGCTGTGGCCCAAACACGCAAGTGTCGTCGACTTGAACTGTGGGCGCAACAGACACAGTGTGTCTCGTTCACACACAGACAGAGTCGAGTATTAACTGACTATTAAAAAGGAATCTTATTGTTAGGACAATAAAGTTGAAGTTGCGCAGTACGAAACGCCTTCGACTGTCAAAATGAAGTCGTCAGCGATGCCGACGGAACTAACGCGGTAGGCCCACTAAGTACGCCTGGCTAGCAACTCCATCTTATGTAAGCCTGTCGCCATAACAATGCATTGGTTTGATCCTAGGAGAAGCGCGACTCTACCTTCATCGTACCTAATCATTGAACATGATAAAAGCTAAGCGTTTTCCCGGACAAAATAATATTTTTACGGCGAGGGCGCTATTTTAAAAGCCAATTATTTCATTCAACTTGCGTCAGATTTCTATGAACGATTCATGTTCGTTTCAAAACGCATTTTCCTTGCAACGCTCATTTCCCATGCCTGTTTCTTACCTCTGAGTGGCGGCGTTTCTCAAGCAGCAGCCGCTCGGTGGCCTCAGCCTCCAGCTCCTCGACGGCGCGCGCCAGCAGCGTATTCTGCCCCGCCAGGTCGTCCACCCAGCCGCGCAGCACCTGCACCTGCATCTGTCAATGAACCACATCTCACAAACTGAACGCTATGCTGATACAGGTAGTATTATTGTGGGATAAAGGGACTAGGGACTATTGGCCTCCAGCTCCTCGACGGCGTGTGCCAGCGTGTTCTGCCCCACCAGATCGTCCACCCAGCCGCGCAGCACTTGCACTTGCATCTGTCAACGAACCACATCTGACAAACTGAACCCATACTAATACTAGGTATAGGTACCTAGTATTATTATTTGCGGGATAAACGAGCTAGGGGCTATCGGCCTTCTGCTTTTCCATACAGTGCAATTGCCAGAGCAATCATGCGCGGGGTACGCGGGGCGAGGGGGGATGCTTGCGGGCCCCAACTGCCTTATAGCTCGTTGTGGACAATGTCCCGTCAAATGTTTTTTGCCAAAAAAGGCATTAATTTTAAGAGCGTTGTCCCACTGTTGATTCCTAAGTTACGCTGTGCTAATACTAGGTAGTATTATTGTGGGAAAAAGGGGCTATGGCTATCAGCCTCCAGCTCCTCGACGGCGCGCGCGAGTAACGCCTAAAAGTAGTCCACCGGGAACGTGCGCGACTGCACGTCTTTACGACACAGATGATTGTTTGTTTTATGTTTATTTATTTATTTAGAAACAGAAACACGTACCTACCAGAAAAGTAGTTCTGTACACAAATTCGTGGGTGGGGGTACCAAGGTTTTTATTTGCTGTATAATATGTGTTAATATATTTTTACTAACCTCGATGGTTCTGATATCCTCCCTGATGTGTTACGGCAAGTTAGTACTAGTTAGGTACAGCTTCTTATATCAAAACAAATAAATTTTTTGTGTGCCCACTGCTGGGGGACTGGCCTTCCTGGATGGATAAGGAGAACGGGCCATGACCCACCACGCGAGCCCAATGCGGATTGGTGGGTTTTAACGACTGCTAATGCAGTCGAGACCAACGCGCTTAATGTAGGTACCTTCGGAAGAACGAAGGAGCTCGAGATAGTAAATCTTTGGCCACCCGTCCCGTGACCGACCATTTGTGAAATTTGCTTAACCTCAACAATCCACTGCGCCACGAGTCGCTCTGTTCACGCTTACCTGCAGTTTGTTGCTTCCCCCGATCCTGTCGATGAGTGCCATCCGCTCCTCATAGCAGCGCTGCACCTCCTGCAGGATGCCCAGCGAAGCCCCCTTGCACACGCACACCTCCCTCTCCGCCAGATCGCATTCCACCACGTTTGAACCCATGGGTACCCTCAACTGCCTAAGTATAAATAATGCTATAAACTCATTTCTGCGTATAAAAATATGAAAGGCGAGACTCGCTTGGCTGTCGACTTGTTTCTGATGTTGCTGTCACTTTGACGACTTTGCTTCTTTTTCGAGTGGTTTATTCTTTTTGGTGAAATTGAAACTCATTTCTGAAGTTCGTAGTGCTGCGGACTTCAGAAAAGAGTTAAAGCAATATTTTTTCTGGCCAAAAGTACGCCTTGAGTACGCCCAAAACGCAGTGACTGTGATTACCGAAACTCTCCGGACCGCATAGAACTAATAGGTACTACGTACAACCACAGATCACGTACAACTCATACCTATTAATTCCATTCAGAGCCTGGCCTCGTCCCAGTTCACAGTAGGCATTATCCTGAGACGCCATTTTGGTTTTTTTTCAAAATGGCGTTGCACGATAATACCTTTATAACTTACCTAGGATATTGTTATTATACAACAATGCCCTAAAGTGTCAGGTTAGTGAGATACTAAGCCGGTACAGATTTTGACTAAAATCGATTAGGTTTTGTCAAGAAATTTGCACGGACAAAAGCTCATCTATTTGAGTTTACCTCTAAAATGTTATAGGCTTTGTAAATTGCTACATCCATCACGTTCGTACATTTTACTTGAACTTCGCACACAACGTGGGCCGCATCGCAAATCGTGCACTGGTGTGGACCGCTTCCTCTTGTTGGCGTATTTACGCTTTGCGATGCGAGGAGCCCTAACCATTAACCCTGTCTTTACTTTATTTACCATGAAAGAATAGTCACTATTATTGGAGCACAGATAAATTGTGTTCAGTATCAATTGTATCATTTGTATCTTGGTACAGTCAACAGCACGTACGGCTTTATATTTGCACTACGAAAACCGCCTCTATTACGAGCGACGTAAGGGCACTCTCAAGGACAAAGTGTAAATCCGCGCGTGCTGTTGACTGTACAGTCCAGGAACTTCCCCGTAGACAAGTAGTTTTTCAGGGAGCGTTATATAGAAAATGTTTACATCAAAAATAAAAGAACATTAATAGGAATTTTGATTTTTTGAAATTTTGCATTTTTCAATGCTATTTTTATACCTATGATAAATTTTAAATAGAAAAATGGAAAAAAACAACTCGGCCACAAGTGAATTCTCAGGTGGGACTCGAACCGCATTGGAGCATTGGACCGGATTTCCAAAGGTCGTGGGTTCGAGTCCCATCTGAAAATTCACTTGTGGCCGAGTTGTTTTTTTCAATATTTTTCTATTTAAAATTTATCATAAGTATTAATAGGTATTTCATTTGAATTATAAATAATTTCATTCACGCCATTTCTTTACGAAAAACATTTGTCTAAAAAAACTACTCTAGTCTAAACAATTCATCAATCCAAATGGAAATCCATTTTTATTGGTTTTTGGCTATTTCAGACCAAACATAGAGAAAACAAATAAAACACATCTTTACAATAATTGTATATTATATTTTAATTGATTAATAATTTGGCTAAATCTTTGTACCACTAGACATTTACTAACTATAACAAAAGTTTTTAAGGCAGTGCCTACATATGATCGATATCCAATTTAAAAAATATCTTGAATCCATTTGTAATAAATTATTTGTCAAATATTTCGTGGTAAAAAATATAGTTGCATCCTGTTAGCAAAGGTGATTCGGGATAAATTTCATACAAGAACAAAAATAACGGATTGAGACCAGCCCCCCGATTATGTAACTATTTTCTATCCACGTTTGATTGAAAGTGCAGTCACATTGCTGCTTTAGTAAAAATCAATGTGACAACTATCTCACTAAAGCAGAAATGTAACTGCACTTTCAATCAATTATAATCCAAATCTGTTAGCAACAGAGTTAGATAATCAACTAGCTGGATACGGGGCCAGTGATTACATTACTGAAAAAAGATTCCGTCGAATTGAGAACCTCCTCCTCTTTTTTGAAGTCGGTTAATAACAGCTAACTAGATTACTTTGAGGGTATAATACAAGGTTATCAATTGTACCGAAGCACAGATTATATAGAATGTACTATCTAGTATAGAAGTACATATATACTTCAATATTGGACATCAATCATATATTTTGGTCCTTGGGACCATTATCTCCTAAAGACGGGCCTCTTATGAAAGACAACATTAAAACTTTTTAATTTTGCATTTTACAATGCTATTTTAATGTGATAAATATTAAACAAGAAAAGATACAAGAAAAAAGCAACTAGTCTCATGTCTCATGTCATCCCGTCAGGGCGACATGGGACTAGTTGCTTTTTTCTAGTATATTTTCTTGTTTAATATTTTAGACAACATTACTTACCACTATTAACAAAATAAGTTTTGTTAACGCCGAAACCAACTAGAATAAATAATTATAACTATTTAATTTTGCATTTTACAATGCTACTTTTATGTGACAAATACTAAACAAGAAAATATACTAGAAAAAAGCACCTGGTTGCTTTTTTCTAGTATATTTTCTTGTTTAGTATTAAAAAAGCACCTGGTTGCTTTTTTCTAGTATATTTTCTTGTTTAGTATTTGTCACATAGAATAAATAACTTTTCCATTTAATATATTTTTTGTAACCACGAGATTACACTTTCCTGAAAATTAGGAAACGTAAGCAAGTCAAGTAAGTAAGAAAAGTAATATTCGGTCAAAACGCAATTGTATCGCCTTATGTACCTTACATACAATAAAATACAAAAAGTATAAAATGCATACACAGAAAAGGCAGTCTATAAATTATGGTTTTGGATACTCGTTAGGTACCTATCCGTCAGTCTTTCCCGGTCTGACTAGTGACGGCTCTAAGCGACAGTAACGGATAGAGCGACGGATGTGGTCCAACCATACGTACGGCTTGATAAAATGTTGGGTTTATATCAATAATTCAAAGATTTCGATCAGATCGGACGTGTTTCTTCTCTCACACAAACAAAAACAATATATAGGGCCATTTACTTTTATTATTGGTATTGTTTCTCATTTTGGCATTCAGTTTGATTTCTTTTTATTTAATTCCCAACATCTTATGTTAACATTCATTACAAATTTTCAGATATTTTAATCATGAATATCTTATGATTTACAAAGAACGGTAACAGGGTTTAGGAAATAATATAAATATACTACAACTATTTACTACAAAATACTATAACTAAGTGGCACATTTTTATCTACAGTACAGTCTATGGTGTATGTGTCGCAGGATAATTAGATAAATATTTTTTTTGTGAAAATCCTAGAGATATTGCGAAAACACGGTTAATTAGACAATGGTGTTGTCATTTCTCAATCCTACTGAAAAAAGATGGGGTTTTTGCGAAAAAACGGGCAGCCTTAGTAAGACTGCCAAAAGAAGCGCTGGCTATTATGTAATAAGAACACTGATTGGCTGATCGGACCATCCAAAACAACATCTCCCTGATTAGTTGACAACTTGACGTTTCAAATTCACGTGTAGTAAACTTTCTGTGAACCAATCAGAATAAGATTCAGCAAGACAGTTAAAAGTAAGCCAATCAGAGTTAAGAATATCCAATGTTACTAAAGCAATCCGTATTTTTGCAAAAACCCTATCTTTTTTCAGTAACATTGAGAAATGTCAACACCGTTGTCTAATTATCCGTGTTTTTGGAATATCCCTAGGATTTTTGCAAAAAAACTATTTATCAAATCATCCTACGACATATGTAACAAACTAAAATCCTGGTCCTATACGGCACTGGTCTGTTAACAAAGTATGTGTAACCCCTTAAATAAAAGAATTTGTGTACAGTAAAATTCTCTACTTAATCTAAACACGTATCTTGTGATATATACGCCACGACGATTCAGATCGAAATTTTAATGCGATAATAAATAATAATACCCACACATACACAAACATTCGCTAAGAACAAGTTCGATAAGAGGGTCACATAGAACATATACTGATGTAAGTAAAAGTATAGCAGTTATCTTCTTAAAAAATCAAATAGCTTTATAAAGTTTATTACTGACGTTTTTGTGGGGAAAGACAATGGTCAGATGAGTGACTGGTGCCACTAGTTAGACATTATAGTTTTATCTTTATTAACTCAAAAGAATAATAATTTTAAAGACTATAAATTGCACTTTTTTTTTTGCTGTTCGTGGCATTTGTGAACTTTCTAACCAATACAATCATTATTTAAATAGATTAAACATTTTGGAAGCATCGCCAAATATGCATTTATTTTAACATAAATAAAGGTACGTATCTCCGATAACATATAAGTTACAACAATCACTGCGTACTTAAATAGTCAACACGATTAATAGTTTCCAAACAAAACAACACAGCATAACACCTACACTCTAGCTACTCTGTTCACCGAGAGCTAGTACTGAGAAAATTTGCTTGCTTTTGATTGGCCGAACATCGAGTCCCATAGGCAATCTGCTCGCTGGTGATTGGCTAAATATATTTTCAGCCAATCGCAAACAACCAATTTATCTCAGTACCAGTACGATTCGATAAACAGATTATACATCTATTTACAATGTAATAAAGTCGATTTTCAAATGACTAAAATAGGAAGGAAGCGGTACCATGTACTCAGGTTCTATAATTATTACTATCCTATGATTAATTACAAGTATGATATGTCTCACGCCTTATGAAAAATATTCTTATTTAGTACAGATATAACATAAATACAGTCTGAAAAAATATTAAGTTAAAAAACTGCTTTCGTAGCAGTACACGATGTACGGGTTTATTCTGTTGACACGGGCAACACAACTCTTAAGGTGGTACGACTTCCATACAAACAAACATTGCACATTAATTGGTTCATCATACATTAATAATTCATAAATACATGTGCAACTAACTCGTTTCAGTTATTTGTTTCGTTCGCCATCCGTCGGTAAGCACTAAAACTGCATAAAATCCATAGTACTTAAAGTACTAATAGAAGTAAAGTATCTACTAATAAATTATCTTTATTAGACTCTTAGCCTTCATCATCCCTGATGTAAAGTATTGATAAGACTGAAGATGAAAGCGAGCCAATCCCGTAATCCTCAAACACTGATTATCTCTAAATGCCGGGACACAACAATGCTGAAAACATTGTTGTTGTGGCGTCAGACTTAGATAATTTATTTAAATAGACTTGGATATCGATTTTATTGTCGTTTTGAAGTTTAATGAAATGTGGTATATTTGGTTGTATTGTCGGCGTGTATCAGTGTGTGTAAAGACACACAGTGGTATTATTTAAGCCTGTCACGTAATTCTATTGCACTAAAATGACTATAAAAACTCAAAGTACCTATAATTTGGTAAAATATTTTACCTTTATTATAATAAATAATGTGTTTGTTTTTTGTCTATCACATAAATAATGTAAGTCAGTATGTAGGAGGTACAGTCGTACATCAAATTAACCCTTAATTAGAGCAGTTTTTGTAGTGCAAGTGTATCAATAATTCAAAACTATAGTTAGGTATATTTTTTTAATGTTTTACATTACAATTTAAAATTATCATTTTATTTTTATTTCTAATTGAAGATTTAACAATAATGTTAAAAATAAAATAAGGAACTTTTTATTTGTCATCCGAATTAAGCTCATTTCTTCTTAAGAACAGAGTTCAAAATTTAATCGACCAATTTAACTTCTTAAACTCTTCAATCGTTTGGATCTATAAAGGACACATTTTAAAATTACCTTTTTAATCGGTATGGATGTAATCACAGAACACAATACCTCATTCTTCTGTGGATGTAATTAGACTCTTACTTTGGTAAAATTTACCCAAAATTGTATTATCAGTTTTATAACATTATTTAATAATGCATTGCAAAATTATCAAATATAACTGTAATATATTATGTTGTTTTCAAAAACACTATAAATCACAGGTAAATAAAATAACGCTTAATTCATTGACTTTTTCAAAACCATAACCAGATCTGTTTTTGAGTTAGGTAGCTATCGTCTAATAAAGAATTGGGTACTTGAAAGTATCAACTAGACAACTTATTGTAAAATCACTTATAATTAATGTATGCTATTGCTATTGATACGAACTCTGATATTTATTATATAAATAAATAATTTTCATACAATCACACCAATTATCTAGCCCACGTTAAGTTTCATGAAGAGCTTGTGTTATGGATACTAGATAACGGATAAACATACTTATATACTTTTTTGTAAATACATACATATTAAATACCCAGACCAAGACAAATAGACATGTTTGCACACAAATATTTGTTTCGTCGGGGATCGTACCCGGGGCCACTGTCGTCGAAGGTGGGTTTAGTACCCCTGCGCCAAACAGATCGTTATATCACGCGATATGATATAGTGCATCATGCTGTCCTGCTTACTCCGCTACGATGCGAGCGGGACAGGGACTGCAACGACGTTATCACCACATCGATAACACATATCTACGTCGTGCAGAAGATTTGATAGTTCGTGCAATACAAGAAAGTTGTTTTTCGAGTGAAATAGAAGAAAGAAAAGCCAGTTTCAAGAAATAGACGTCTCTACGCGCTCGCCGTAACATATGAAGATAACATAATAAGAGTGAAGGGCAGAATAAGCGCAGTTCGCGACGTCACCGCGACGGTGGCGCCACCCGTGACCGACGGCAACGACCGAAGAGTGAAACTGTATATAGAAAATGTACATAGAAGATTATCGCACGCCGGGGCAGAAATGACAATTAACGAGTGCCGACAACATTATTGGATTTTACGTCTACGGCCCGTTACAAGAAAAATAGTCAACGATTGTGTGTCGTGTCGCATAAGAAGAGCACAACCGTCGCAGCCATCTACCGGGAACCACCCACCGACTCGCACATCACCAGCGGCCATTCCCCTCCACAGGGCTCGACTACTCTGGGCCACTGACCGTCCCCGCGGGCCGCACGCAGCAGGAGAGATACGTCGCGATAGTTACGTGCCTAACTACCCGGGCCGTACATCTGGCAGTAGCGGCGTCACTCAGCACCGACTCGGCGGTCATGTGATATCTCGACGGAGATGTGGTCGGACAATGGGACCGACCATGGGATATTCACTATGACCGCTTACCGATTCCTCGCTCGAACCACGCAAATGTCGTATTTGGTTTCGACATTTTCAAAATTATTTTTCTCTATGACACTTACGAATTTTAAAGTAATTTTACTTGTAACTTTTTAATTTTGCATTTTACAATGCTATTTTTATGTGATAATTTTTAATCAAGTAAATATACTAGAAAAAAGCAACTTGTCTCATGTCGCCCTGACGGGACTCGAACCCGCATCCTTGGGAATCCGGCCCAATGCACTGACCGATTATGCTACAGAGACCTACGAGAACACGTTGAAATTCTCTAGTATATTCACCTTTTTCTACGGTGAAAACAATTGCGAGTACAGAACGAAAAATCACTTGACTAACAAGATGAATGACCCATCTTCAAGCAGCGCTGTAAAGAGGAAAGCAGAGGACATCCTAGTTGACCCTGACACAAATCAGAGGATAGAGGATGCAAAAAGACCCCGAATTGACCTGAATGCAGAGAGAAAATACAAATGCTTGAAGGCCGTGGTGGACATGTATGAGGAGATCCTATCCATGGCCTTCACGATACCGAAACCTGCAGCTCCTAAGCCAGGAGAAAAACCCGCTCCAGGCCAGGAAATGGAAATTGATGATGCCGCGACATCAAAGATAAGAGACGATGCTAGATTAAACATCACCGTGGGAAACCACATCACCAGCATTATTTTCACCCTCCACAATGTAAGCAGACAGAAAACAAAGAACTCTGAGACAAACATGATTAAGAAGACTGCAAGTACGTCATTCAAGATTCATTATCTAGGAAATGACTACCCACTTGACAGCACCGAGTTGACCAAGAAGTGGGAAGCAGTGACAAAGGCTTGTGGTTTAACCTACAGTGATTAAAAGCAGGATGATAAAGAAAACTGGTACGGGACAATGGGGCCCTACATCGACATGTTCGCAGCATACTCGTTGCGGACCAATGAACTCAGACTTGGGACAATGGGGCCCTACATCGACATGTTCGCAGCATACTCGTTGCGGACCAATGAACTCAGACTTGGGACAATGGGGCCCTACATCGACATGTTCGCAGCATACTCGTTGCGGACCAATGAACTCAGACTTGGGACAATGGGGCCCTACATCGACATGTTCGCAGCATACTCGTTGCGGACCAATGAACTCAGACTTGGGACAATGGGGCCCTACATCGACATGTTCGCAGCATACTCGTTGCGGACCAATGAACTCAGACTTGGGACAATGGGGCCCTACATCGACATGTTCGCAGCATACTCGTTGCGGACCAATGAACTCAGACTTGGGACAATGGGGCCCTACATCGACATGTTCGCAGCATACTCGTTGCGGACCAATGAACTCAGACTTGGGACAATGGGGCCCTACATCGACATGTTCGCAGCATACTCGTTGCGGACCAATGAACTCAGACTTGGGCACAATAACATGCCTATTACTAAGGTGGAGGGAGTGCACAGAAGCTTCCCGGTGTCAAAGTATGGACTTAAGCGGGGGTACATATTGTATTCGGTTTGGTTGGTGGTAGGACTTGTTGTAAGTACATCTGGCTAGCTACCACCATCTTATCTAAGTCTGACGCCATAACAACAATGTTTTCAGCATTGTTGTGTTCCGGCAGTTAGAGGTAAGATAGCCAGCTCCTTAGTGATTGAGGATTCCGGGAGAGGCTCGCTTCCATCTTCAGCCTTATCAATACTTAACATCAGGTATGATGAAGGTTAAGAGTCTCACCGACTTACACAAAAAAAAAAAAAAAAAAAAAAAAATTATACAACATGTGACTTTTATGTACTTGTACAATAACTCTATAATTTTGAAGGTTCATGGAGAAAACGACTTGTGAAAATGTCAAAACCAAGACATTGGCGTGGTTTGAGCGAGGAATCGCTAAGTGGTCATAGTGAATAAGGGCCCTGCACGGCGCCGACGAGGAGTTACGCAAGCCATCGACGAAGCCACACACGAGGAAGCAGAGAACGATTCGAACGTAACTTGTGTCATCAAATAAAGGTGTTTGATTCTATGTTAACCCATATATATATCTGTTTATAAACTGTCTATAGAGATGATGAAACATTAAAAAACACTGTTTATAAACACTATTTATAAACAGTGTTTATAAACAAATCTTGCGTAATGATTATCCGGCTTAATAAACAGTTTAGCAACAAATGTTTCCTAATAAATACCCGGCTTTATACAAAAGCATTTATTCTATTGTTTCAAAATATACGACTCTCTTTAACAGATTACCCGCGCCTCCGCGCTTAGCGGCGGAATCCGCGGCGCGGTTTTGGTGTACAACGCGGTTTCCGCGAAATCCGCGCCCCGCCGCGGAGCAGTGGGGTTACCGCCTAAGCAAGTCAGCATCACGCGCCATATTATATCCGCGCCCCGCCGTTACCGCCTAAGCAAGTCAGCATCACGCGCCATATTATATCCGCGCCCCGCCGTTACCGCCTAAGCAAGTCAGCATCACGCGCCATATTATATCCGCGCCCCGCCGTTACCGCCTAAGCAAGTCAGCATCACGCGCCATATTATATCCGCGCCCCGCCGTTACCGCCTAAGCAAGTCAGCATCACGCGCCATATTATATCCGCGCCCCGCCGTTACCGCCTAAGCAAGTCAGCATCACGCGCCATATTATATCCGCGCCCCGCCGTTACCGCCTAAGCAAGTCAGCATCACGCGCCATATTATATCCGCGCCCCGCCGTTACCGCCTAAGCAAGTCAGCATCACGCGCCATATTATATCCGCGCCCCGCCGTTACCGCCTAAGCAAGTCAGCATCACGCGCCATATTATATCCGCGCCCCGCCGTTACCGCCTAAGCAAGTCAGCATCACGCGCCATATTATATCCGCGCCCCGCCGTTACCGCCTAAGCAAGTCAGCATCACGCGCCATATTATATCCGCGCCCCGCCGTTACCGCCTAAGCAAGTCAGCATCACGCGCCATATTATATCCGCGCCCCGCCGTTACCGCCTAAGCAAGTCAGCATCACGCGCCATATTATATCCGCGCCCCGCCGTTACCGCCTAAGCAAGTCAGCATCACGCGCCATATTATATCCGCGCCCCGCCGTTACCGCCTAAGCAAGTCAGCATCACGCGCCATATTATATCCGCGCCCCGCCGTTACCGCCTAAGCAAGTCAGCATCACGCGCCATATTATATCCGCGCCCCGCCGTTACCGCCTAAGCAAGTCAGCATCACGCGCCATATTATATCCGCGCCCCGCCGTTACCGCCTAAGCAAGTCAGCATCACGCGCCATATTATATCCGCGCCCCGCCGTTACCGCCTAAGCAAGTCAGCATCACGCGCCATATTATATCCGCGCCCCGCCGTTACCGCCTAAGCAAGTCAGCATCACGCGCCATATTATATCCGCGCCCCGCCGTTACCGCCTAAGCAAGTCAGCATCACGCGCCATATTATATCCGCGCCCCGCCGTTACCGCCTAAGCAAGTCAGCATCACGCGCCATATTATATCCGCGCCCCGCCGTTACCGCCTAAGCAAGTCAGCATCACGCGCCATATTATATCCGCGCCCCGCCGTTACCGCCTAAGCAAGTCAGCATCACGCGCCATATTATATCCGCGCCCCGCCGTTACCGCCTAAGCAAGTCAGCATCACGCGCCATATTATATCCGCGCCCCGCCGTTACCGCCTAAGCAAGTCAGCATCACGCGCCATATTATATCCGCGCCCCGCCGTTACCGCCTAAGCAAGTCAGCATCACGCGCCATATTATATCCGCGCCCCGCCGTTACCGCCTAAGCAAGTCAGCATCACGCGCCATATTATATCCGCGCCCCGCCGTTACCGCCTAAGCAAGTCAGCATCACGCGCCATATTATATCCGCGCCCCGCCGTTACCGCCTAAGCAAGTCAGCATCACGCGCCATATTATATCCGCGCCCCGCCGTTACCGCCTAAGCAAGTCAGCATCACGCGCCATATTATATCCGCGCCCCGCCGTTACCGCCTAAGCAAGTCAGCATCACGCGCCATATTATATCCGCGCCCCGCCGTTACCGCCTAAGCAAGTCAGCATCACGCGCCATATTATATCCGCGCCCCGCCGTTACCGCCTAAGCAAGTCAGCATCACGCGCCATATTATATCCGCGCCCCGCCGTTACCGCCTAAGCAAGTCAGCATCACGCGCCATATTATATCCGCGTCCCGCCGCGGAGCAGTGGGGTTACCGCCTAAACAAGTCAGCATCACGCGCCATATTATATCGCGGTGTTCATGATAGTTGGCAGGACTTGTGGCCCAAGGTAAATATAACATGTGATAAACACTTGTGTTTGTCCTGTGTCTGGGTGTTAAATGTTATATTTATACAAATACTCGAGCTACTTATTCTGGAATCAGATTTATGCCAGTTATGTTGTCTGATATTTAATACTATACTAATCTAATGTCATATTGGCCACCCCGACTTATGTTACATACATAAACGCACGATATTATTAATCTCTGCTTTATCGAATTTTAATAAATACTTAGCCGTGTACAATGTACACAGTCGGTGCTACACCTTTTTTTCGGATATCACGTAAAGTTATTATTGTAATACGAGTCCTAAAAATAATTTGAAAATAAAGTACAACACCGATCATTTAAATGACTGATTTCACAATTCACTATATCCATAGAAAATGTACCTATGTAAGAATCTCACTGACAACTGAGAAGTACGTCGGTTGATAATGTCAAGTACCCAAATGTAACAACATCATCTAAAAGTCATTCTACTTATGTATAAGTACTGAAACCTTTTTTTGCAGCATTTTTTTTATATTTTACAGATTTCAGTATCGAATAAATATACTATACAAAAACAAGTCATTATACTTATTTACAACTACTGTAAGCTCCTTTTGCAGCGCCCCTAAGTAAGTTCTACTTACAGGCTCCAGACTGAGTCACTTCCTTATGTTCAGTCGACTGTACAGGTCTTGTAGCTAAGTTCGTTCATGTCGGAACGTGTTGCCGGCAACTGTTATTCCAACTCTGAAAGCAAAAAATATATCATAAGTTTTTTTTATTAAAAAAGAATAGAGTAAACTAAGCTTTATAAAAAAATCGCCGCCTCTGTGGTCTAGTGGTAACAACCACCGGTACCACCCAGAGGTTCCGGGTTCGATTCCCAGCGCGGGGGTAGATATTGTATTCAGGTTAGTTGGTGGTAACACTTGTTGTTAGTCCGCCTGGCTAGCTACCACCATCTTATCTAAGTCTGACGCCATAACAACAATGTTTTCAGCATTGTTGTGTTCCAGCAGTTAGAGATAAGATAACCAGTTCCTGAGTGATGAGGATTCCGGGAGAGGATCGCTTCCATCTTCAGCCTTATCAATACTTAACATCAGTCTCCCCGTTGTTCATCATAGCTTAATTTCAATATATGGTGGTGATTAAACTAAAGTCCAGCCGTTGAGAGTATACGTTTCTGACAAGTCGTGTCGTGTGTCTGTTATGCCAAGTAGATAAAGTTTATTTTCGTATACTTTACTTTTCCGAATGATCGAAAATGATATTTATTTACGCCCATATTGTAAAGTTGATAATAATAAACTTCAAAACGAGTTTATAATGACAAGGTTTAAAAAATTATGTGACAGGTCGATGTTTTCTAGAAAATATTGATTTATCGACGTATTGCATACCTGCTCCGACGTCGCTCAGTAGAACTGCTTGAACTGCTCGTAGGAGAGGAAGAAGATGATGTTCCAGGGGCCCATCCGCATCCACGTGGGAACCAGCCCCTTGTACAGCGCCAGGAAGCCCTCGTTGCGGACCGTCTGAAGGCATTACATCATTATACTATAGAGGGGAATGGAACATGATGGTCCAGGGCCATCCGCATCCACGTGGGGACCAGCCCCTTGAACAGCGCGCAACAGTATTTTTTTACATTTCCTCTATCAAAATATAACTGTCCGTAGCTAAAACAATTCGTTAGTAAGATATAGAAACCCGAGGTTAGAATATTTAATATCCGGCTCGAAGGACCAATAAAGATATACGGTTTATTGCTACCACACAAGCATTTACTGAAGTGAATCTTGAAATATTAAATTGAAATTAAAGTACTTGAAAATCTTGAAATTAGAAGTCTGAACTGTTTTCTTTTGTTTATTGAAGTAATGAGTCACACAACATGAACATACCGATATTGAATGCGAACTAATTAGTTGGAAAAATTCAAATAAAATATTCATTTACCAAAGTGCTGACATTGCGCTAGGCGCTCGCTAGGTAACAATAAAATTGTGCGGTTAATGACCGTACAGAACAGCCAGCATCAAAATGATCGGAGCATTCAAACCTACCAAAATACCGAATCATCTGACAAAAATCAACTTTATCTCAAGACATTAAGATGCACTTTCATTTGGTGTCTGAGAACAAGTGAAATTGCACCTTAAGGTCTTGAGATAAGGTTCATTTTTGTCAAATGATTAGGTATTTTAATACTTTTGAATGCTCCGAACATTTTGACGCTGACTGTACATGGCAAGATTAATCTTAATGTGTACCTTTATTTACACACATCAAAAGTGTCTAGGGTACAAGTACATTTTTAAGTAATAAAATTATTCCAATTAATATTTACCAAATCTAGATTCCAGGCTTTTGATGTGTGTATGTAATGACATGGTTATAAATTCATTTAACTTTAAAACGTACCTGGACAAAGCAGTCTGTAGTTCCTTTGTATATGCTCTCGTTTGCTTTCGCTATGTGGTCCTTGACTTTTCTTTGGTTCATTAGTCTCGTCTGAAATTGAAAGTAATAAATTAATAACCGATTCGGGTTATTTTTAAACTTCGTTGGTGATGGGATCATTGCCACTGACCCAGGAATCAAAGTTCAGTACCGAAAAAAATATATCGAGTCGATATAGTGCTCTATCCTTAGTATGAGTTGACATTAACTGTCAACGTTGACGACAACTGTCAGATGCTCTACTCGTGTCGGTTTCAAAACACGATTCTGTCAAACTCGTACTAAGGGCACCGGTAAAACTTATGGTGTACGGACGGTGGTTATGTGGGACTCGCCTCGGACCGCTATCTAAGGCCCCTCCCCGCACTCACCCGCACCACGTCCAGCGGCGTGCTGGCCAGCGCGCTGCCGAGGCTGGCGACGAAGCTGGAGGCGAGGTGGTTGAGCGGCGAGTCCCCGAGCGCGGGCAGCAGGCGGCGCTTGCAGGCGTCGTAGGCGGGCAGCTCCACGGGGCGATGACTATACCGGCCCCTCCCCGCACTCACCCGCACCACGTCCAGCGGCGTGCTGGCCAGCGCGCTGCCGAGGCTGGCGACGAAGCTGGAGGCGAGGTGGTTGAGCGGCGAGTCCCCGAGCGCGGGCAGCAGGCGGCGCTTGCAGGCGTCGTAGGCGGGCAGCTCCACGGGGCGATGACTATACCGGCCCCTCCCCGCACTCACCCGCACCACGTCCAGCGGCGTGCTGGCCAGCGCGCTGCCGAGGCTGGCGACGAAGCTGGAG
The DNA here is from genome assembly GCA_910589605.1 of Chrysoteuchia culmella. Classification (NCBI taxonomy): domain Eukaryota; kingdom Metazoa; phylum Arthropoda; class Insecta; order Lepidoptera; family Crambidae; genus Chrysoteuchia; species Chrysoteuchia culmella. The sequence goes on along the minus strand of OU342643.1, from coordinate 25,112,286 downwards.
GCGAGGTGGTTGAGCGGCGAGTCCCCGAGTGTGGGCAGCAGGCGACGCTTGCAGGCGTCGTAGGCGGGCAGCTCCACGGGGCGATGACTATACCGGCCCCTCCCCGCACTCACCCGCACCACGTCCAGCGGCGTGCTGGCCAGCGCGCTGCCGAGGCTGGCGACGAAGCTGGAGGCGAGGTGGTTGAGCGGCGAGTCCCCGAGTGTGGGCAGCAGGCGACGCTTGCAGGCGTCGTAGGCGGGCAGCTCCACGGGGCGATGACTATACCGGCCCCTCCCCGCACTCACCCGCACCACGTCCAGCGGCGTGCTGGCCAGCGCGCTGCCGAGGCTGGCGACGAAGCTGGAGGCGAGGTGGTTGAGCGGCGAGTCCCCGAGTGTGGGCAGCAGGCGACGCTTGCAGGCGTCGTAGGCGGGCAGCTCCACGGGGCGATGACTATACCGGCCCCTCCCCGCACTCACCCGCACCACGTCCAGCGGCGTGCTGGCCAGCGCGCTGCCGAGGCTGGCGACGAAGCTGGAGGCGAGGTGGTTGAGCGGCGAGTCCCCGAGTGTGGGCAGCAGGCGACGCTTGCAGGCGTCGTAGGCGGGCAGCTCCACGGGGCGATGACTATACCGGCCCCTCCCCGCACTCACCCGCACCACGTCCAGCGGCGTGCTGGCCAGCGCGCTGCCGAGGCTGGCGACGAAGCTGGAGGCGAGGTGGTTGAGCGGCGAGTCCCCGAGTGTGGGCAGCAGGCGGCGCTTGCAGGCGTCGTAGGCGGGCAGCTCCACGGCGGCGATGACTATACCGGCCCCTCCCCGCACTCACCCGCACCACGTCCAGCGGCGTGCTGGCCAGCGCGCTGCCGAGGCTGGCGACGAAGCTGGAGGCGAGGTGGTTGAGCGGCGAGTCCCCGAGTGTGGGCAGCAGGCGACGCTTGCAGGCGTCGTAGGCGGGCAGCTCCACGGGGCGATGACTATACCGGCCCCTCCCCGCACTCACCCGCACCACGTCCAGCGGCGTGCTGGCCAGCGCGCTGCCGAGGCTGGCGACGAAGCTGGAGGCGAGGTGGTTGAGCGGCGAGTCCCCGAGTGTGGGCAGCAGGCGGCGCTTGCAGGCGTCGTAGGCGGGCAGCTCCACGGCGGCGATGACGGCCGCGCGCTGCGACGTCGGGCCCACGCCGCGCCACAGCCCGCGCGCGCCCTCTATGCGGTAGATCTCGCTGAAACACCGCACTAGCCCGCGCTTCTCGTCACCCACCTTTGGATCCAAAAGAAAGGCTTTATTAACTTTTTTAGGGTTCCGTACCTCAAAAGGAAAAAACGGAACCCTTATAGGATCACTTCACACAGTTGTCCGTCCGTCCGTACGTCCGTCCGTCCGTCTGTCTGTTTTTCTCAGGAACGCGTGGAGGTAACAAACTGAAATTTATATCTAATACTCAGGTCTACTGTCCCTTGAAGCTATGAAAAATTAAACTTCGAAGCCAAAGCAATCAAAAAATACAGCCGTTTATGCCGCAAATTTCCGCAAATTTTCAAAACTCGCACGGGAATCAAAACCTACAAGTAACGTCATATAGTACAGATAAAAGAAAAATTGCGTAAATCGTAAATTTTTAGTTACATCATATAATAAAATAAAAAAAACATTTTAAACGGAACCCTCGGTGCACAAGGCCGACTCGCACTTGGCCGGTTTTTTTCCTTTTATTTTTTACAACGGGTATACTTTTAGCCTCAACTTTGTCACAGTAGGCTATGCAGACGACCTGACCATACTCATCAGCAGACGAGTTGAGAGTGTGATATGTGACCGAATGAGGTCTGCATTGAAGGTCGTCGAACAATGGTGCATCAAACAAACGGAGTCTAGGCAACCTTAAACTTCCTAAACTTTTCAATACCAGTCTGTCCCTTAGCAAGGAAGTCAAGTATCTAGGGGTGATACTAGACAACAAACTCCTCTGGAATAGACATCTCGAAGGTAAACTAAACAAAGCCACCATCATCTTTTGCCAATGTAAAAGACTGCTTGCAAAAGCTGGGGGGGCTATCACCGAAAATAACGATGTGGCTGTATAAAACTGTTATACGTATGCTGGACCCATACCCATTCTGCCACTCCCGTTCAGCCAACTGCGCTCATGGGTAAGACAGCGTACTCGTGCTGCACATAATAAGCGTTGGGTAGATCAAACAAGCTGTAGACAGTCCAAGTTGGCGATGACTGTTGACCTGTAGACTGCTCAGCCTTAATCGTCCAGACCTCCGAATAGTTGTAGGCACACTTACAGATCACCTAACTTTAAACCGACAACTATTCATCATGAATGCGACAGACAGCCCCCTATGTAGGGGATGCCTGGACGCAGAGGAAACAGCCGCCCACGTGATCCTGGAGTGCGTGGGTTTGGCTGCACAACGGGCAGAAATCCTCAAAGACGTGAGGTCGCTCCTAGAAGCCTGTGAACGCCCCAGGAGGCTTCTGCGCTTCTGGAAGGAGCTGGGATGGCTTAACTAGCCATACCGATGCTATGTTCACGCATAACGGACCAAATGGGAGTCTAAATGCGGAGAAAAGAGCCCATCACCAATACCAATAAAAATACTTTTAGCCTTCACCATACCTGATGTTAAGTACTGATAATGCTGAAGATGGAAGCATAATTAGGAACATCCAAAGTGATCAAATAGATTGATACAACCATAGTGTTCTTGAAAATGAATCAATTATCAATTTGAATACTTAACTTGTAACGATATTATTGATCACTTTGGATGGACTGAATATTTGAGCACATTGACTGAGTCCATATATATAACGCTGGCTGTACAAATACAATATGAACAGCAAAATTCACTACATATCAACTTTTTTTGGTCGGAGCCAACCTGAGACGTGTAAGAGATTAAGCGGGTGATTTAAATGCAAAACTTAAATAAGAAAATTGTGAAACTAAAATCTACAGCATATACACATAAATAGATATAATAGATATCTACCTGTCCTATACCAATTATGTACCGGCGTCGCTAATAATAAGCCATGTAAAAACTTCATCTGCAACAGAGTCGTAAGACAATGGAATAAGCTTCCAGAAGATGTTGTTTCAGCTGTCAATTGGTTGATTTTACCAATTCAAGAACAGACTTGATAAATATCTACAAAATATGGATTAAATTAATTATGCCACTATCAGGATACAGGCAGTATCAGTTGCATCAACTGCTTGCCTGTTAAATAATAATAATAATATTATACATAAATATATACACATACTCATAAATATAAAATATACATACATAAAGAGATGGGGTTAAGTAAGTGACTCATGATTTAGACTCAGATAATTGTAATAGAAAGTGCGAAATGACTTTGGACTTAATGAGTGAATACTTGGGGATTCCTGAATGTTTGTTGGGAGTTTATTCCAAAGCTGTACCGTTCTGACAGAGAAGGAATTGTGAAAGAATTTGGTGTTGCTTCCAGGCAGCACAAGCATCTTAGTGATGCAAGGCCACCTGGAGCGAGAGGGAGGAGAGATTTTATTTAAAGATTATCTTTAAAGTAACAGAACCGCAATGAATATGAAAACCATTCAATGATACGGGGCCCCCGTCGCCTACTCGCACTCTATAGACACACGCAAATGTTGTTGCACGCAATTCATTGCGTGTAAAAAATAGCACCCATTTTTTTACTAAAAATAAAAGTAGTTTCCTAGCAATTATTTTTACATAATCTTATTTAGTTTGATGTATACTACGCATATATTTTATCACGGCTTTGGCATGGGTTGTTAACATCCTGTATAATTAAACACAAGAAAGTACCGTACCTGCATCCGCACTTTCAACACATCCGTAGGGTTAGCGATGGCACTGGACAGGCCGCCGGCGATGGCGGCGCAGGCGGTGTCGGTGGCGATCTGCGCGCGCGCACTCACGTCCCCGCGCCGCGCCGCCAGCGCCTTCTTCATCGAGTAGTACGTGCCGAACTTTATCGTGCCGTACGTCGCCTGCCGAAGCACCGCCGGCCATATTCTGAAAACAACAGACAGACGAGGTGAACAAACATTTCTCGACATAGTACGTACATCTTATGTTTTGGCGCGCACTGTTCATTGAAATAAAACAACTTTTACGGATATCAAACGCGCTAATATTTCCACGAACTAAGTTGTAATTGTCCGTATTTTTAGGTTTTTTAGGGGTTTTTTTATTTTCCCGACGTTTCGGCACCTTTACAGCTGCCGTGGTCATCCCGTGACCAGTTAGTTCGTGGAAATATAGCGCGTTTGATATCCGTAACAGTTGTTTTATTTCAATTTCTCGACATGTTTGATCAATGGTCATTTAAATACTAGCATTATCCTAAAAGTTGAACTGTGGCCCTACCGCGCAATTGTCGTCGATTTGAACTGTAGGCGCAATTCTTTACACGCGAGCGCTGACGCTATAGCGCTGTGTCGGTCACATACAGAATCAAATATTAATTGACTATTGAAAAGGAATCTTATTATTAGGACGTACAACGAAGTAGCGCGGTACAAAAACGCCGCGCTGTCGCCTGTCAAAATTCGATAGCGATGCCGACGGCACAACACGGTAGGCTCATTGATTGCAAATAAAACAGAATATAAAAAAAAATACTTTGATCAAATGGACGTAAAACATTAAATTGTGTCACTAAATGCTTTTTGCGACGCCTAACGACGAAATGTCAGCCAACAATCCAACAATCTAATAGGGTTGTCAAACAACATTAAGTTACTTATATTAAAAAAAACACACGCGGTGATAAAACGCAATTTTCTTACCCCCGACGCAAAAAGAATTGGTATAAGAAGTGATATAAGAAAATAATGTAAAAAAATATATTATAGGTCACATCCACAGACTTCAAGCCTGTTAGTTTCTTAGCTTTTATAAGGAGCGTCGCAAGCTATGTAGCTCGTCAGAATAACAGTTTTTTACTAGCGAGCGACCGCGACGATAGAGACCACTTTTATTGAAATAAAACAACTTTTACGGATATCAAACGCTCTATATTTCCACGAACTAAGTTGTAATTGTGCGTATTTTTTGGTTTTTGTACGCTTCGGCATCTTTACAGCTGCCGTGGTCACAGGATAACTAAAAAAAATTACGGACCATTACAACTTAGTTCGTGGAAATATAGCGCGTTTGATATCCGTAAAAGTTGTTTTATTTCAATGAACAGTGCGCGCCAAAATATAAGATGTACAATTTTATTGAATTTAGATAAGACTTTACTGAAGTTATAATGTTGTAGAAGCTTGCGAGTCTCTTCAGTTGAACAAGATATTTCGATAAAGATGAATAAGTACTAATAATAATAAATAAATAAATATTTCTTACACTCACACCAATTTATAACCCCAAGGTAAGCACTGTAAGACTTGTTATGAGATACTAGGGGAACGGATATAAATACATATAATTATACATATATAAGTATTTATGTGTATTTAGAAAAACATATAAACGACCATGACTCAGGTACAAATGCTCGTATTCACCATACAAACATTTGCCCCGGGATATGAACCCAGGACCTCAGGGTTGGCGACACCGGTATACATAAAAAAAAAGGATGATGCCTCTAATCGCGTCGGCTGGGCGCGATTTGAACCAAATATTATATCAATCAACAAACGTTTCCTGATAGAATATCTTTAAAACCTTTTTGGGTGAACTAGCTCTGTTTATTTATTAATTTTAAAACTAGCGGCCGCCGGCGGTTTCACTCGCGTGGTTCTCGTTCCCGTGGGAATATCGGGATAAAAGCTTTATGTTTCAATCCGGCCTGGATCTTCTATCTGTGTACCAAACATCCAAATAGGTTCTGTAGTTCTTGCGTGAAAGAGTAACATACATCCATCCTAACATTCTCATAAACTTTCGCATTTATAATATTAGTAACATCATTTCATAATTGTTTCCTGATGCAATCTAATCAGCTTGGCCACAACCCCCATCTCGCAGACACAAATAAGCCGATAAGGCGATCTTGCGCACGCGCGTCACACGTCATGTAAATGTCGTAGGATAATTTAATAAATGGAATATTCGTAAAGATCCTAGGGATTTTGCGAAGATACGGATAATAAGACAATGGTGACGAAATTTCTCAATCTTTCTAAAAAAAGACAGGGTTTTTGCAAAAACACTGGTTGTGTCAGTAAGATTGGATATTCTTAACGCTTATTGGCTTAATTTTTGCTTGCTTGCTAACTTGTATTCTGATTGGTTCCTAGGGTACGGTTGATTAACCGCACAGGCAGTTTTGCTTACATCAGCGAGACTCGCATTATAAATGTTAATGTTTGTTACTCACAGGGCGCACTTTTTAAACTGATTTACCGCGAAACAAATTAGTATCCCACAACTAATTACTACTTACTGTATTTTTTACTTATTTTCTACGTGTTATAACTTTGACGGGAATCAGTGTTTTTATTCAACAACTACTACGGCGAGTGTGTCACAACTACTTACTAGTACACAAACATAGCGGCTCATACACCTAGTTTGCAAAACAACGTGGATTGACATTTGAAACGTCACGGCGTTAACCAATCAGAGAAGATCTTGTTCTGCGCGATCTAACCAGCCAGTCAAAGTTCTTATTTCATGATAGCCTGCGATTCTTTTCGCAATCTTAATAAGGCAACCAGTTATTTTTTGCAAAAATCCTGTCATTTTTCAGTAAGGTTAAAAAATGTGATAAATGTTAAACAAGAAAATATACTAGAAAAAAGCAACTAGTCTCATGTCGCCCTGACGGGATTCGAACCCGCATCCTTGGGAGTCCGGCCCAATGCACTAACCAATTATGCTACAGAGACCTATGAGGACACGTCGAATTTTTCTAGTATATTCACCGTTCTACGGTGTTGGCCACCGTCGCTTCATCAATGTCAACACCATAGTCTAATTATCAGTGTTTTCGCAAAATTCCTAGGTATTTCGCGTAAATTCAATTTATCTAATTATCCTACGACATAAACATGACGCTATAATTACGTACAGTTACGTGCAATAACATAGAAACACTAAGCAACCTTGTCACATTACAATATTGAATGACAATTGTGGAGAGAGAGAACTTTGTTTCCGTGTGCGTCAATGCGATAAGGTTGTAAAGTGTATACATGTCATTGCTCGAGACTGTACACAACTGAAACAGCAGGATGAGACATCTTACATCAGATCTGACAGCTCATTAGTCTGACCTTGTGTCTACTGTATTACATCAAAGCAAAACATTTCTTCGCAATTATTTACAGTGGGATATATTAGAGAATAACACTCTAGCTAGACCAATAAGAAGCTTTGCCTCGTATATCAATATAAATAAAAATCAATCTTTGCATGTTTATCCCCTATGCATTCATAAACCATTAATCCGATTGTGATGAAACTTTGGTAGTCACACTTTACATGGCATTACAACACAGATATGAGATAACTCGTGAATTTCTGTATTGATTCAATTAAGTTAGTAACCTAACCTTTGAAGATCCAACTGACTGCTAGCTGTCGGTCCGGGTTTTCTGGTGGGTCTGGAGGACAGCCCGGGCTGTTCTATTCATTCAACCCGGATAGCAGTGGAAATATGGCAAAGGTAAGCTGGACCAAGAAAAATACACAAATCAGACGATAATAAAGATGGAAAATCAAAAAATTTTTTTCTCGTTGCAACTGGCTCCATCCACATATATACAGGGTGGAAAAAATCAATGGGCCCTGTAGGGGAACTACCTTAAATCAAAACTACCTTAAATTAAATTAGTTAGCCCATTTTACTAAATGGAAAATTTTCTTTATTTATAAAAATAAGTAATCCCGCATTCAAAGATTTTTGATAAATCACTTGCCTGCCCCGGGATTCGAACCGGCTTAAATTAGAAGCTATCTAGAACTCTTATCTTTTATCTTTGTAAATTTTAAAATGAACGATTTTAGATACTAAGTTACTGAAAATAAATTGAACTGTATGAATAAGACTATCGATTGGTACCATAAAAGTACATGGTCATATTTCCCGGGCAGGCAAGAGTTTTATCAAAAATCTTTGAATGCAGGATAAGTTATTTTTGAAAATAACTAAAGGATTTAAGGTAGTTGCCCTCCAGGGAACATACATTAATGACATAATTATTGAGATCTCCATAATGGATCGCTGGGATAAGATTTCTAAAAGGAAGGCTGATGGGAATCGGTATGTATGGACCCCTTCGTGACTGCCGGGTAGTCTGACTCCGGAAAGGTTAAGAAATTGTATTATAGATAAGGAATTACAAAGACTTGCAAAGACTAAGAAGAATTACTCTAGGTTTGGTCTACTCACACGAAACTGGAAATTAGTAAGGTATATTTTCTTAAGTTCATCTGATATCCACCTGAATATGTTTTTTAAATATGCATCAACTAAAATGAGACTGTTTAGGAAACTCAGAACAAAATTAATTCGGCAGACAAAATTCTTATAAGTTTTTACAAACAAAATAAAACATTAAGACAGCATCAATATTCCAAATAGAATAGGTACTTATTACATGATCATCATCATCATCAGGCCTCGTTTATGGGACACACACACCACACATATTTCCATAGATTAGCTAACAAAATAAGCATATTTAACAAAGGTGACTGCGTGTCGCGCGATCTTTTCCAGTACTTGTAACACAATTAGTGGGATATAATGTTTTGATCTTCGTGAGAAACAGGATTGATTGGCATAAAAAAAACAAAATGGGTGAAAATACTTCAAAATTTCTCAAAAAATTAGGGATGGCTTCCTATTCCTAAGAACGTTTTTATGTAGCTACTAGCTGCCGCCTGCGGTTTCACCCGCGTGGTTCCCGTTCCCGCGGGAATAAAGGGATAAAAAGTATCCTATGTTCCACTCCAGGCTTTCAAGTATCTGTATCTCAAATTTCATCAAAATCCATTAGGCTGTTTTTGCGTGATTGAGTAATTAACAGGCCTGCTGTGCACTAACTGGATGTATGTGTACTGCCCCGACAGCAGCACTTGAGGTAATGCTTAATAATAAACCATTACACCTCCACATCCAGCAGGAGGCTGCAAAGACAGTGTTAAGGCTCAAACACCTGGGTTCACTAAGGTTTAAAAAGGTAAGGCAACTTAACGGCTTACTAGAGGAATGGCTTGACGCCCAGAGGGTTGTCAAGCCATTCCTCCAATCAGAGGATTGAGGCAGCATGTGACAAAGTCACGCTATCCCTTATCTTCGACAAAAAATACACGGTACACCTGGAGGACGAACTCGACCCCAGATAGCAGCACAAGGCTCTCCTGATATTCACCGACAGTTCTAAGACGTCATCGGGAGTAGGTTCGGGGGTATTTTCAGAGGACCTTTACATAAAAATTGCCTCTCCACTTAGTCCATACAACACCGTTTTTCAAGCGGAATGTGTTGGTATTACACTGGCAGCACAGGCAATTATATCCAGAGAGGTAACAAACTACGACATTTAAATAGTAGTCGCAGCACATCGGGCCTAATACAATAATGTTACAACACCCTTAACAGGTAGGTGCTTCCAATAATCTCACTGTCCAGTGGATTAAAGGCAACAGCGAGACACGAGGTAATGACATGGCAGATGAGTTACCGAGGCGAGTAGCCCCTTACCGGGTGAAGTACCTCGGCTCACCAGACAGTCTCCGGCAAGCCGTCTCTGACGTAAAAGCGCTGGGAGCATTCCTGGTTGAGCTTGGATGGCTGGAGTCATCCGGCCTGACACCTTCTGGATGCAAAATAGACGCAAAAAGTCGTCGAGTTGCGTAAACCGCCCGTATTGTATGAAGAAGAAGAAGAGTAATAGACATCCAGACTTTCACATTTATAATATTAGTAGGATAATGAATGGTAAAGGTGGTAACTCACTGTGGTGCTACCTCAGCCCTGGTAAAGGAGTGCAAACAAACCATTCAGGAACTCGCAAACCTGGTTGAGGTAGAAATTGCCTGGGTACCCGGACACGAAGGTAACATTGGCAATGAGGAAGCCGATGCATTGGCTAGGAAGGGGGCCGACGAACCGTTCATCGGGCCGGAACCAAGACTGCCAATCTCACACAAAATTACCAAAAATATCATTGAGATCAGGACAATCAAAGAAACTAACCAAAGATGGATGAGCAGAAAGGACTGCAGACAGTCCAAGATCTTCATCAAATCAGTGGACAAAAAGAAAACCAGAGAGCTACTAAAACTGGGTAGGAGAGACATAAGAAACATCGTAGGAGTACTGACAGGACACTGCCCTCTAAACAGACACCTGTCAGTGATTAAAAGAGCAGAGGACCCTATTTGTCCACAATGTAGAGAAAAAGAAGAAACAAGCTATCACTTCATGGCGGAATGCCCGATGTACGCATCGCTGCGCTGGGAACTCTTTGAAGTAGACAAGCTGAAAGAAGAGGATTTAAAGCAGCTTACGATAAGCCAACTCAATAGGTATTGCAAGCGCACAGGTAGGTTCGAGGTCCCGACGCCGGTGGGGTAAATGATAACCCGCCCTATGGTTCCGACTATGGTGACTGATCGCCCGTCCGGCTTCGCCGGCGTCCCTCCTTCTAAATAATAAAAAAAGGTGGTAAAGGTAAATGGAAAACCTGCCCTTCATGCCTCATTTTAACTTTTACCATGTATTTTTTTTTTTAGATATAAGATATTAAGCTATAAGGAGGTTAAACTCTAACTGGCCAGAAGCACAACCCTAAAACCTATTTTATTGTAGTAAATGCATTTACGCATACATTGAGGTTACGCTGGCCCGCTGGGCCTACCTAGAGAGTTGCAAGACTGAGTAAGAAGCACACAGCCCCAAATCAAGTAAAGCAGCCTATCCCTCACTCCAACCCTCAGACCTATGATTTTATAATTTTGCCACGGACATTTTGAATTATTTAGCAATAAACTCACTGAATGACTACATATTTCCAAAGATCAGGCCCCTTACTCTGAACTCCGGACAGAACGGAGTTCACATTAGGATCAAAACAACAACAAAAATCTGTTATTTCGGTACTTTGAAAATGGTTGCTATGGTTGGACAATGGAAACCATAGCAATTTTGACATTAATTCGATTCTGATATGAACTCAATTCCGTTTAGAGTAACCCCCCAGATCTGATTAGATATTTCAATAAAAAACAAAACCTTTTGACTTGCTGCTAGTCATAGTCATAACTAAAAATATCAGACTTTAAAGGAAGTGTCTTTCTTACCCACAATACAGTGCCTTTACTCCTTCTTGTTTAGATGTCTTCACAAAGCAGTCAATCATACCAGTATATCGTAGTTCCACATGACGAGGGTCTATCTTCTGACCCTGAATCTGAAGACGTGTTTTGGTAGTGTCGATGGGAAAAGTACCTAGAAATAAAAGAGATTAGATGGGTAAGAGGTTCGAGTCACTCTGATTCCATTTTATTTCTTAAGCATTAGCTGCGGTTCCCGTTCCCGTGGGAATATTGGGATAACAGGTATCCTATGTTCCTCTCCAGGCTTTCAAGTTTCTGTATCCCAAATTTAAACAACATAAAAGTGAATCTAGTAAAACGTCTGACATTTAAAATTGCCATATTAGTAGAACGTCTGAAAAGAAAAAAGGACTGGTATACAACAAAATAACTTAAAGACAATAAGTTAATATATTTTTATTATAAGAAATAGATGACTTTTTTATAGGTTTGTGGTAACTAAAATGCATTATTTATTATTATTATTATTATTATTTAACAGGCAAACAGTTGATGCAACTGATACTGCATGATACTGAACTGATACTGATATTTTATCGTGTTACTTTTACAGAAGCAATTATCCCCGAAAATTATATTTTCTTTATTTTACATTCTTCTTCTTTCTTAATTAATGGCTTGCTCGCTGTAAAATTCGGGAATTTTGCCAATGTCAAGTCAATATATTTGGTAGTATATAAAGAAGACGTGGGAAGATGTGGGAAGACCACGTATGCACTGGAGGGACGATATAGTTAGTGTTGCGGGCAACAGCTGGACCAGCAAGGCCAAAGACAGAGAAAAATGGAAGGAGATGAGGGAGGCTTATACCCGAATGGGTTCAAACCTTTTAAATTAAAACTTACTCGTATTTATTATACACATTGTATTATTATTATTATTATTATTATTATAAAGAAATTGTATGGTAGATTTGAGTTAAAAATGGAACCTCACAACACATGTTATAATGAAAAGAACTCAGATGACTCTCCATGTACATTATTATAGCATAGTAAGAGTTATCCAACATGACTTTTTTCTTTTCAGATGTTCTACTTGTAAGACGAAACTCTGACTACTAGTAGGTCGTTTTACGTTATACCACAAGGACCTTATGCTAATTTGTCCTTCCGATAAAGAGAGGGCTTTCACGTATATGTATCTTAAATTTCATCAAAATCCATTCAGCTGTTTAAGTAACAAACATCCAAAATTTCACATTTATAATATTAGTAGGATTTTCGGTAAATATTTAGTATATCATCCCACAATTTGGATGTTGGTAATTTTATGGTAGAAAGGTTTAGGTATGAGAAGACTTCCTGCAAAATTTCAGCCTTAGGATGCTTGTAGTTTTTGAGAAAATACATAGTCTCGATATTTCCTATGTTTTTGGATGATTAAAACAAAGTCACAAAAATTCCGGAGAGTTGGAGGAAGGGAGTGGAGGGAGGGGAGCCACTGAGCCACCCCTGAAAAAAATAAGGTTATGAGTGTAATACTTTCTAAGAAAAATGAGATTCAGGGAGATAATAAAAATTTAAACTTCAAGAATATTTTTCTCAAAAACTACAAGCGTCCTAAACGTAAAATTTTGTAGGAAGTCTTCTTATACCTAGACCTTTCCACCATGAAATTACCAACATCCAAATCATGGGACGATAAACTAAATTTTAGCCGGATTTCCGATGTGCAAATGATCAAAATTTTGTTTATAGGTTATAAATTTTAGTTCTCGCAAAGCGTACCTATCGGAACTTACCAAACTCGGCAATGATCGAAGCCAAGCCGCCGTAAATAAACGGTCTCCAATCTCTATCTCCCATTACAGATAAAAGATATCCTCAGGAATCCAAATTATTCCAAACCGCGGCGCCTCGGCCCTAGCAAAATATAATAATATATCTGCTAGATTTGGGTTGACTAAATAATAACACGTTTCAATACATATGTAATCCGTTTGATTTCATAACATTTCAAATATTATGAAGCACAAATTATATGTTTTTTTAAATTACTAGGTACCATTTCTTGGAAGGAAGTTATCCATCCATCCACTAGAGTTCTTCAAAACGAAACGACGGACTATAAATGTATAATTCGCTATAAGCTATGCTATCTGCTATAAATTTCTAGCGAACTTTATAATACGCTAAAAAAATATAGTGTGTTAGAAAAAAGCGTAATTGGCCGTCGAATGGCGCGTTATGTCGTGAAGTACGCTAGTAGACAATATATAAGTTACTCTATGGCGCTAGATCTCGCGTAGCACGTTACACATTCATTCGTTCGTTTCGTTAAGCGAGTCACACATTACGCAGATACGATAATATTTTATCTGCGTATAAAAATTTATTTATCTGAAAGCATTACACTCTAGACAGATACGATAGTATACGAGTTGATACATTCACTCGGAATCCTTCAGACTGAGTAGACTTGTTTTTTTTTGGTAAGGATTGTTTATACAGTGTGTTTAAAAATGAGTTCGCGTTTTACGGAAAAAACGCGTTTATTGCTTCTCGATTAGACAGCTCGTCAGAAGATGATTCTGATTTTGAATTTGATGCACGTCTTGCTTCACTTTCTAAAACGCGAAGAATTTGGATAGAACGCCATATAAAGCGTAAAAAGGACCGAGGCGAATTTAATATCTTCCATAATGTATCAGATAACAAATTTACAAGCTATTTCCGAATCCCAAGATAAAATATAAAACTATCTGTACAAGAACTTAATCTAAACAACAACAAACAACAACAATGGTCTTACATTATTTTATAACATCTACGTGTACTTTATGGTTTTGCAATAAACTATTGAGTATTGAGTAAACAAAAGTACAACATCTAAAACTGTTGCCTTACACCAGTTCATCATCATGAGATGATCTTTGTTATGAATTTTGTTTCCTCTGAAAACATAATTTAAATATAAGTTGAATGGGCAAGTTTGGGCACGATTGTAGTATAGCCAATATTGATGCTCAAAATTTTGATTGCGGGAAATTTGAGACTTGGCTACAAGAGCTCCTGAAAGGTATCGTTCCGTACAAAAGAAAAAACAAAAAAAAAATTAACCTAAATATTGATTTTAAAGAAATACCTTGAGATAATTGGTCACTAGGATCAAGTGATTTAATCTGTGTGCGTTGGTAGACAGGTGGGAATCTCCACTCCTGCAGCATTGGGTGGCGCTTCATGTGCCCCAAATAAATAAATATGTGTGTAATTTTTAATTTTTAATTTTTAAGTAATTTATTATTTTATTATTGTCAATATGGATGTAAATTTTCTGAAATAAATGCTTATTATTATTATTATTATTAATCGATAAATCTAAAAAAGATGTACGAATTGAAGAAAAAGTCCCAGACCCTGAATTAGAACTTTAGACCCACTGTTAGCTTGTCCGGGTGGTTCCCTCCCCTCTGGCCTCTGTCTCACCGCAAACAGTCCCTGCCCCTGCGCCTACATCCTGTATTTACACGCAGATAAAATATGTCATATTTTTATCTGCAGATGTTATCTGCCGGTATATTTGTATACACAGATAATTATCTGACCATCTGTCGATATATGTCGGTGCCCACAGATACTGTAGTACGATAAAATATAAGTTATCTGCGCTTTGTGTGTTAGTTCATATGAAATATATAGAGAGCGATATTGAAAGATATGCGCTCAGATACAGATATCTTATCGTATTTGCGTAGTGTGTGACTCACTTTGCCGCGTGCTATACAAACTATTAGTGTAGTGTATATTAGTCTTAAATAAAATAAAGCAGCAAGCGCGCGCGATAATATAACGGGTAGCGAGCGAGACGAGCCTGCTGCGTACGTAACGTAGAGCGCGTTCGATCGCAAACGCGGCCGCGGGAAGGCTGGCAGCGCGCTGTGGCCGCTGTGTCTTGCCGCGCTATAAACGCGACGTACAGACAGCGCGATAGAATATAGCGCTTTCCGTTATATTAACCAACTCTACCATCCACAAAATTACAAATTCAAAAAAAAATATAGCACAGACTCAAACCTATCCTAAACCAAACTAATTACTTTACTCTTTGCTACAGAGTGTCTGTCAGTCTGTCTAGTCTATTTTTTTTTATGTCGCGTATGGTTTATACATTAGCCATTAAAGATGTGCGAAAATTATGTATAGTTCTATATCAAAATTGGTTCGTAATGCCACGAAATAAAGTTGAATTTTGATAGAAGAAAAAGGCAATACTTTAATATTTTAATTGCAAAACTAGATGTCGCTCAACTCAATGAGAGCATGCGTTATTTATTCCCATCCCATCCTTCAATTTTCCTAGATGGCGCTTGACTGACTCATCATAATTTTTTTTGACCTTATTGACATTTTTCAAAATTAGAGTTTTTAATGAATCAAGCATTCTAGTGAACGAGAATATGAAAATAGCCAACAATTTTTAAAACGTCAATAAGGTCGAAAATTGCTTGCACTTGTTCTTTTAACTGTAGATCACTATAAAAAACGCGTGCAAGGAGTTGTTGATCTTAATAAAAATATAATAACATTTGTCAAATTTAAAGTTTTTAATGAAACAGCCACGAACAGTGAACGAAAGTAGGAAAAATGTCATCAAATTAAAAAAAAAACAATAATGTCGCAAATTGCTTGCATGCACCTGTTTTTTACTTCAATAGGCAATAATTTTATTATTCATTTAACATTAAAATTATTATTATTAACATTAACACAAAAGAGGCAGTGACCCAGGGCTTGTAACCGGTTTGAAAAAGAGCAGTTAATTTTTGATTAAGGTTTTTACAAAAACCGCTTCCGACGTATTCGGAATGAGAGCGCTTCCAAAACTTAAATAAACCGGTTTAATCCAAACTCTGTGAAATGGATTTACTACTGGATGGCGGGGCGATCAGGATAACAGCGACCTTCCGTTTGTATACATAAGCTCTCTGGTCGATTTACGCGCGATTACTCGCGAGGTCGCGTTGGGAGACCGGTATTTCAGGCAAGTAGCGAGCTTATGTCTACGTAGCGAAGGTCGCTTTTCGCTTTGCCACTCAAGCGCTCGCGTTGTCCCGTTGTGCCTAGGTACTTATAAAGAGCGGAAAAATTATATTTAAAATTATATTCTATAAACCGCTTAATTGATTCAAAACCCTTTTAATATTGCTCTTTCATGAAACCATTTTTTAAGGTTTCCGTAGAGTCAAACCTTAATGAAACGGTTTCAATGTACTCGTTGCTGTACCGGTTTGAAAATTAACCGGATAAGCAAGCCCTGGTGACCACAACCGGGGCTTCTGTCGTTCTGCCTTCGTCGTCAGCAGCCATTTTTAATGTCCCCATTGCTGGGGCACTGGCCTTCCTTATGGATGGATAAGGAGAACTGGCCATGAGCCACAACCCACCACGCGGGCCCAATGCGGATTGGTGGGTTTTAGTGACTGCAAATGCAGCCGGGACCAACGGCTTAACGTGCCTTCCGAAGCACGGGGGAGCTCAAGATAGTAAATTTTGGGTCACCCATCCCGTAACCGTGACCATTGCGAAAGTTGCTTAACCTCAACAATCGCAGGCCGAGCGCGCGATCCACTGCGCCACGGGCTCTGCCTTACCTGACATGAAAATCATACGACAAAGCTGTATTTTCATTTAAGAGCATTTCATTTAAATCGCTAATTAGCTAACATTCATCATATTTCATTATTAAATTGAACCTGTGAAGGGAAGGAGCAAATTGCGATTTTCACAGTGTGAAATTGTAGCAGTCTATGTGAAGGGAAATAGCAGGTGTGAATAATGAAAATCATGTCATATGATTTTTCACATATTGCCTATCATATCTATGTCTATGCCTGCCTACATTGACACAGACAGACTACATAAAATACATGACAAGACAACGAATGAATGACATGACTGACAGACAGCAGCACACAGATTTTGACTCCAATAATTAAAGTAATCTGTGCTACAGATTGCAACAAAATACAGGATTACAGAGTATTGTTACCCCCCCCGTTTCCACTGGGTAGCGAAACGAAACAAATTGTAAACGTACGAGGCGAGGGCTGATTAATATGACAAGTTTCCAAAACGACAAAGAATATCTTTAATAAACTACTCAACATTATTTCTCAACGTAGTATCCTTCTGCCTGGATGCATTTAGTCCAGCGCTTCTCCAATACCATTACATCAAATCAAGTAAGTCTTCCGAGTGTTAGCCCCACTTATACCTATACCTGTATCGAATAACCCTATGCGATTTTTAAGTTTAGTGCAAATGGGTGTCAATCAAATGACGAGGCAGTATGGTCTATGACCCTTGCCTAGCCTGTTCCTACGAATGAATAAAAAAAAAGAAAACCACGCCAAGCCATTTTTAATTTGTCGTCTTTGTGAAATTTTGATCGAGGGTCTTTTAAACCGGTAAAATACCGGTTGTTACTACATACAGGTTTTGCAGTTTTTTTAAAAGGTTTAGTTTCAAAAACTTAATAAACCGGTACTAAACAAACCCACCCAAAGCCGCTCGCTACGTTGCTAACTTGCATTGCAATTGAAGCGCGTGTGTAAAACATTGACCTATTGGTGAAAAATCTGTGTCTAGTTGTCCTGCAAAAAATATATAAACAACATGGGTCGCAAACGGAAAAGTAAAATTTACAATTATTTTGATTATGACGAACAAAATAATAAATCAAAGTGTTTAGTGAACGAATGCGGACAACTGATAAAGGTAAGCTAAGTACCTCAAGAAAATCTAACAAGCTTTCTTGTCATCTTGTCGTGTCTGTTTTTCATAGTCCAAGTACCTACTATTTATGTACTTAAGTACAAATGATTTTAGGGTCGTACGACTGAAGCGTGATAGTAACGAGAAAATGACGAGCGCGGGAGCGAGACCGATTTTACAGATATTAGGCGAAAAAAGTTGAAAAAACCACGAAATCACTTCGTAGGTAAAAACAATAGCGACTATGGAGAAATGACAAACGATTCTAAATTTTTTTAGGGTCCATTAATTATTAACCAATTTGTAATAGTACTAACCTATGTGTTACTCGATTTGAGAATAATCTTGAAATATTTAAGGGTCTTTTCGAAAAGAAAAAGTGTCGAGGCAAAATCATAAAACCTTGTTTCTGACACTTAGGTACCTTACTCTAGATAAAGGTATGAAGACAATCTTATTAACAGATTTCATCTCTTACCATCCTTTACTTTTATAACAAGTAATTTTTCCGTATAGCGTCATGGTTAGGTGTTTAATAATTTATTTAGAGGTTCCTAACTATCTACTTATCCTAACTATCTAATATATAAAATTCTCGTGTCACAGTTTTCGTTCCCATACTCCTCCGAAACGGCTTGACCGATTCTCATGAAATTTTGTGAGCGTATTGAGTAGGTCTGAGAATCGGCTACTATCTATTTTTTATCCCGAAAATCCACGGGAGCGAAGCCCCGGGGCACAGCTAGTAAATATATATAATCCTAACTTACAATACTTACATAATATTATTATTTATTACTTTTATCCTATATATCTTAACTCATATTATAAATGCGAAAGTACGTTTGTTTGTCCTTCCTTCACGCTATAACTAAGCAACCAATCAACTTGATTTTTGACATAGAGTCAGTTGAAAAGACTGAGAGTAACATAGGCACTTTTAATATATAATAATATTTTTTTCCATACAATCACACCAATTATCTAGCCCACGTTAAGTATCATGAAGAACTTGTGTTATGGATACTAGATAACGGATAAACATACTTATATACTTTTTTTGTAAATACATACATAATATACATATTAAACATCCAGACCAAGACAAATAGACATGTTCATGCACACAAATATTTGTCTTGTCCGGGGATCGAACCCGGGACCTCTGGCGCAGAAGGTGGGGTTAGTACCCCTGCACCAAACAGGTCGTCGAACTTTTTATCCCGTTATTCCCACGGGAACGGGAACCACGCATGTGAAACCGCGGGCGAAAGCTAGTTTATATAGTGGTGGTCATATAATTAGGAACGTTTATTTAAAGAGAAGATTTTTTTCAAACTAACAGGTATACTAACATTCTTTTTCTTCTTGCGTCATATACTCTTCATTAGTCGTGATTCCCCCGATAGGAAGTAAATTTTTCTTTGATGATGCCCCTCCATCGATTTCTGTCCTTGGCGTCATGGAGTGCACCGTGTAACTTGGTCTAGTCTTAGTCTGCGTTGAGCGGATTTGGTCAGACCACCCAGTTAGGCTTCGACGCTTCGGCCGTTTGCCATCGACCTTGCCAGTGACCATCAGTTGTTCTATGTTGTGTCCATCTTTTCGGGCGATGTGACCGAAAAATTCCAGAATCTTTTGGAGACAGGAAGTGGATAGCCTGGTTTTAATGTTGAGCTCTCGAAGGATAGACTCGTTAGTTCGGAAGGCAGTCCACGGTATTTGTAACATCCTCCTCCAGCCAGCACCACATCTCAAAAGCTTCAATGCGATCTTTAACGTTTTCCTAGCGAGTTAACCAATTTTATCTTTGTCTTGCGAGATATGTTCCAGTCTCTCCATATTCTCTGCAGTTGGGACATTGCGCTCTTGGCCATACCGATACGCCTTCTGACTTCTTTTTGCTTGCTGATTGCAGCGCCCAAGTAAATAAATTCGTTCACCTCTTCGAGGGGTAAGGCGACCTATGTGAACTTGGAAAAACTACTTTTTTGTGTTTTTTGAAACATTTCGATAAGTAGTGGATAGTAGTGAAACTATTTTCGTTAGTAGTAATCAAATAAAAAATATAACGAAACAAAAAAATGTTGCCCCCCGAAATTTGAAAAACCATGTTTTTTCAACTGTTTTTTATCGATAAACGTTAATAGTGGATTGTAGTGCTATGTTATGCATAAGTAGTAAAATAGAAAAAAATTAAATAAATAAAATTATTTTGAAGTATTTTTTCAAAATGATCTTTGTGACTTAAATTTTGTTTCAATGCCTATACGATTACTCCAAACTTTAGAATTCGTAAACGTTAGATAGTGGATTTTTAATTGTGGTAAAAAAAAGTTGACAAAAAGCACTTAAGTTGAGTCGAACTTGTTTCGGAGACATCTTTACTGGATAATGTCTGTTTAAAGATGTATACGATTACTACAAACGTTAGAATTCACTGAGGGAGGTTCTTAGACGTTAGTTTTTTTTACTACAATAAAAAAACGTCTTCGACCTCCTTCGACTCGACTTAAGTGTCATATCAACTACCTTTAAACAGACATTATTCAGTAAAGATCGCTCCGAGTTCGACTGAACTTAAGTGCTTCTTATCAACTTTTTTTTACTACAATCAAAAATTCTTCCACTTATAACTTTTTTTTTTTTTTTTTTAAATAAATATTTCCATACAATCACACCAATTATCTAGCCCACGTTAAGTATCATGAAGAACTTGTGTTATGGATACTAGATAACGGATAAACATACTTATATCCTTTTTTTTTTTTGTAAATACATACATAGTATACATAAAACATTTTTAATTTTGCATTTTACAATGCTATTTTTATATGATAATATTAAACAAGAAAATATACCTACTAGAAAAAAGCAACTAGTCTCATGTCATCCCGTCTCTCATCCCGTCAGGGCGACATGAGACTAGTATATTTTCTTGTTTAATATTTACCAATTCTTCCACTTCTTACGTCTACGAACCTCCCTCAGTGAATTCTAACGTTTTTGTGGTAATCGTATAGGCTCTATAGGCCTGGAAAAAAAATTGAAGTCACAAAGATCGTTTTGAAAAAATACTCCAAAACAATTTTTTATATTTTGTATATTTTACTAGGTACTTACGAATAAAATTCCACTACTAACGTTTATCGATAAAAAACAGCTGGAAAAACATGTTTTTTCAAATTTTGGGTTACATAATTTTTTTATTTCGTTAAATATTTTTTTTATTACTACTTACTAAAATAGTTTCACTACTATCCACTACTTACCGAAATCTTTCAAAAAACACAAAAAAGTAGATTTTCCAAAGTCGGGTGCCAAGTTCACACAGGTAAACTACGTCTTCTGTATATTTAACATGTTTTCTTGTCTATCGATAGGTGCTAAAATATAAATAACGAAAAATCTACTAAATAAATAAAATCTATACCTAATCATATATAAATACATAAAATATAAATCCATACAATTTAAATAATAATTGTTTCCCCAATACTATCATGTAAATAATGATTATTATGAACTTTTTCATAAATTGTAATACTTAAGAAAAAATTAATGTAAAGTCTCAAGGAAATAAAGTTCCTAAGTTGTATGTAATTATCAATTTTGCGTTACGAAATAATATTCATAAAAGTTAATTATTTACTCCAAATACTAATGAACAAAAAAATACGACTAAAAAAAACTGTCTTAGTTCCACACAAGTAAAGTCGTGGAAAAACTTTTTTTTTCTGATTTAATAAAACCAATATACTTTAGAAAACTTATATTAAACTGAAATCTAAAGGTAAATAAATTCTATTGAATATAAATAATATGACTTTATTTTAATTAAGAAAATATAGTTACTACTAATCTATATACTTAATTCAGGTTCGCAAAATTTGTGACGACTCGATAGGGACTTTGGCGCGTAGTACGCGGCCGAATAAGGTATCAAATTAAAGGTACTCGCGTCTATTTGTTCAGAAAACTATAAAATATACAAAATGTTAAATGTGATGATCACAAACTGCAATTAAAAATTTTCACATAATTTGGAATTTTTCGTCGATCGACGAACCCGAGTATCGGGTTGTAACCGCCCTAGTATGTCTGAAGACATAATAATTTTTAATTAGTGTGAAAACACGTTTATTAAATTGATCCCAAAGAAATAGATATTCAATAAACAAAATATATTTTCTAAATCTTATGTTATAATTTTTATTGGAAATAAAAATATATTTCTTTTAACATTATAAGTAGAAAAAAGTATATGAACCTAATTTTCTTTTGTTATGTTTCAAATAGACAAAATATATGTTTAATTAGATAATACATTTCGCCTTTCTAAAACATAAAATAATAATAAAATGATGCCTTTAGAAAACGTGCGAAAATATTAAATAAAGAGACCAAAAACTGATAGAACATATTCCTAATTCCGTATCGTTTGTATATACTTATATTAAACTGGAATCTTTTAAATCTCCATTTTTTTTAAACTACTTTTACTGAACGAATACCAACGTGTTGCAAGGTCAGCAAATTAAGTATGACATCACGACATTGAGTGCAATAACGAAATTAAATATTTTAATTGTTAACTAACATCTTTACCAAATAAAAAAAAACGAATTTTAAATACTTAAAGTCAAACCAGGGGGCTAATTGTCTAATTATAAAATCTATCGCAATCCCTTTCAATTCGTCATAGAAAGATATTATTACATACTCAGGCCGTCACTATTTGACATTTGATAGGGATTGTGATCGGGATGCGTTTTGAAAGGTATTGAATGAACGAAGTTGAACTGTCTAAGCAAACTGACACTCGAAAATATCTTTCAAATGTATGGAGATGTGTCAAATGAAGTGTCATTTAAAACATCATTAGTACCGAAAGTGATTGCGACTATAAGTTACACAATTCCATAAATCACTATCAAAATCACAATACCTTTCAAAGGGATTGTGATTGATTTTAAAATTAGACAATAATTAGTGGTTGGTTGTCGGGAATACATAGAGCTGTAAATATAAATAAATCAACATGAATAAAATTTTTAATTAACTTAAAAATAGTTTCTAATCAGTATTTTTCTTTGCAATCAACTGTAGTAATCACAAGTTTTAGAAATACAATACATATCAAAGTTAGCAAAACAGTTACAAAATCGAACTCAATGCAACTCTACAAATTTTAATTTTATAAAATATTCATCAACATCTACATTATCAATTTATCAGATAAGTTATTTATGTATATAATTTATTTATGTACCGAGACTTCTCTCGAGAAGTCTCGGTAGCGGGTTCGATTCCCGTCTGAGAATTCACTTGTGGCCGAGTTAATTTTTTCCAATATTTTTCTATTTAAAATTTACCATTAGTATAAAAATAGCATTGAAAAATGCAAAAATTACAAAATCATAAAATTTGTTAGGTAATTAGAAAAAAAAACCAATACTCATATAAACTCAATCAGGTTGCGTTTAATATCGTAATATCGAGAAAAAAAAATTGAATTTCGCTGTTTCCTGTTTTGTGGACAGAACAGTGGGCTGTTTATCCAACATCTCCTTGACTCGAACGGCTCCCTGCTGCATCCACTTCCGACACCTGAATCTCCCGGCACCCTGCTAGGCACCCACAACATCAGGGCTCTTAGCCAAAGTAACAATTCATAAACGATAACGAAGTTCGAGAAATATTAAATGTATGTGATTGGCGGATTGGCATAGGCCGCGCTAAATCACGTGGTCTTCCCGCAAGTTAATTGGCGAATATAGACAATAACGAATCGAATTATCGTTTCGCTACGTAACGATGTCACTTTGTCTACGGGCCCTGTTCTCCTTAGCAGCAGCACAGCAAACAGCAACGAAAACTACTTCACATTTATATATAATTTTAAATTTTGATTGTTTCTCAACAAAAATTGATTTTGTATATAATTATTATTAATAAATAACTATTTGAAGAATTTATTTTAATAGACATTATTTTAAAAAATCTAGCTAAAAATATTATTATAATTCAATTCGGAAATTATCTTTTCTTCGGAATATTATTTTGTCCTTTTTAAATAGTCATTTCACTTTTTTATTTAATTTTATAAATTGATTTCATTTAAGTCCTTTTTTTCACATATTTTTTTATTTTATTATTTATAAGTATATCGAAATTTAATTAGTCCATATTTTTTTTTGACATTTCACTTTTTGATAGCCATCTGCGCAGCGCCGCCGATAGGCAGCACCACAAATTATATAGTAATGTACAAGTGGCAGCACTGGCAGGGTCGCCATGCGATGTTGTAGGTTCGGGTATATTCAATGATAACTCTGACTGCGATTATAAAAAGTTTATTATACCAAGCAGGTGCTTATATACTATTGGGAAAGATGTGTGTGTGCAGTGTGCATGTAAGTAATACACACACCACAGCATGACGATCTTCAAACCTACACACAAGCGCCACTCTCCGAAATATCCAATACAAAATAGCGGCTACCAATTCTAGATGGCACATATCTGTAGTTGGAGTAAGTCATTTAGCCTTAAAGTCACACACAATCCTTCATTTTTGGTAGTTCTCATTTTGCTTCAGGGATCGATTTTGCTTTGGATACCTAACTCCTGTTTTTTGACATCAACAGTATACCTACCTTTTTCTGTAACCTGTCGCAGACCTTTTTTTGAACTTTTAAAGGGGAACAAATTTTGCGTGACTTTAACCGTTTATTTATACAGCGCACGCAACGAAATCCATCAATGCCAATTTCCATCGATGCTTCCCTCATGTTGGTCGTAGCGGGATGTTGTAAAAAAAAGTCTATAATTTTCCTCGATAAATGGATTATCCAACAAAAATATGTTTTTTTTTACAATTCGAACAAGTAGTTTCTGAGATTAGCTCGTTCAAATAAACATTCAAACAAAAAAAATTATAATGATAATGATGATAATCTAATAATACAATTCTTCACTAAATATTATTAAGTGAAAAGATTTATTTGTATTTTTAATAGGTAGGCTCGAACATTATTCAACCTATTTATTTTTTGCCTTTGTACAGTCACGTGCAATGACATAGAAACACTAAGCAACTTTGTCACATAACAATGTCACATTACTTTGTCACATTACAATATTGAACGACATTTGTGGACAGAGAGAACTTTGTTCCCGTGTGCGTCAATGCGATAAGGTTGTAAAGTGTATACATGTCATTGCTCGTGACTGTATACAATGACACATTTTCAATAAGTAATATCATTTTTTTACCCCGGGAATATAAATTGTTCTTAGGAGAAAAATCGAATAAGCGCGAGCAACGCCCAGGCTGCGCGACCATCAGCTAGTTATAATAATATATTATTATATTACAAGCGGTCGCCCGCGGTTTTACCCACGTGATTTTGATTCCCGTGGGAATATCGGGATAAAAAGTTGTCTATGTATCTCTTCCTCCTTTCCACTAACTCCATGCCAAAAATCAAGTCGATTCGTTGCTTAATTAGGGTCTGAAAGAAGGACAAACAAACACACTTTCGCATTTATAACATTAGTTACGACTAGGATTATACATAAATATTTCTTGTTGTAGGGTCATCATGGATCCAATCTACTTCGTCATGTTTTGAGTAGACATCGCGATCAGTACAACGAAATCAAAGGAGAGGACCAGGAAAATCAGCAAAATAATTCAACAAAAAGTGAAGCGAAATTATCACCTATTTTATCAAACGAAATTAAAGAAATAGAGAACCAGGAAAATCAACAAAATGGTTTAGGAAGTGAAATGAAGTTTTCACTTATTTTATCAAACGAAATAAAAGAAATAGAATACCAGGAAAATCAACAAAATAGTTCAAGAATAAGTGAAGCGAAGTTTTCGCCTATTTTATCACAAGTAATCCAAAATTGCATTAATTTAATTACTGTACATGGAAGACCGTTTTCATTGTTGCAAGACGAAGCATTTGTAAAGTTGATAAAACTAATACCAGAAATGACAGATGGAATACCGCGTGCCATGAGTCCTAACTACATCAAGTCTAGAATTGAAGAACAAGCGTACGAAATTCGGCAACAGATTTGTGAGGAAGTTAAAAACAAACTTATATCATTGAAAATCGATGTAGTTTCAGTAAGGTCTCGTAAATTCGTAGGCGTCAACTTGCAGTACATAAAAGATGCGTCACTTGTATTGAGGAATCTAAGGGTCCTGGAGCTACACGAGAGGAACTCCGCGGATTTTCTCAAAGAAACTATTATGACGGTATTAAGTAAATTAGGTATTGAAATAAAACAGCTCTATTCCATAATTTCTGATAATGGAGCGAACATGCTTGCAATTTCGCGGCAAATAACAGAACTTCAGGGTGAACTTGACGAAACAGCTGAAGATGAAGCTTCTGATTCTGATGATAATATTGAATTTACGTCTAAAATGTATCACACAAATCATCAAAAAATCGTTGACAGTCTTGATGAGATAGTATTTGAAGAAAATTATCAAAATGAAACGCTCTCAAGAATAAAATGCATGCGTTGTGCCGCGCACATCTTGCAGCTAGCCGTAAAGGATGCTAGCCTAGATATCGAGCCACTATTGGACCAATGTCGGCAATTGGTGAGAACGCTCCGCAAACCAAATGTTGCACTCGAATTGCGCCAAAATAATTTAAACCAAGCGGTCTTAGACTGTCCCACACGATGGGATTCCACTGTTACCATGCTCGAAAGATTGATGCAAGTAAAAGAATTTTGTGTGTCTAACAGCACACGTTTTGCTATTAATGACATTAATATATGGACCCGCATTGAAGAAAGTCTACAGGCATTGAAACCTTGCAGTGTGTTATCTAAAATACTTCAGAGAGAGCAATTAGCACTTGGAGATTTTTTAATTTCTTGGGTTAAATGCAAATTAAAGTTGGAAAATATAAACACTACTATGAGCCTATTTTTGGTTATATGCATGACAGAAAGAGAGCAGGATCTTTTTGAAAATGATGTTTTTTTGTCTGCCATATATTTGGATCCGCGGGTCAATTCCATGCTTTCAGAAGAGCAATGCCTTAAAGCCAGACAACACCTTATTTCTACATACCTACGTTACATTGCATTGATAAACCCAACTCAGCATACACTTCAAGAACAGAGTCAATTACAAGAAGATGTGAAATTTTCACCATCCACTTCCGCAACATCGACAGATAATCAATATGTACCAAGCAACATACTACAATCATCTAAGTCTGTGAATTCTGCGATCGAAGATGATCCTTCAAGCTATACTCTGAATATTGAAGTCGACGAATATTTACAACAAAACTATCTGGAACGACAGCGCGAAGCTCAAACAAATATGCGTCTGGAATTGGATATCTCACTAAAAAAGTTTTTGGACGAAGCCTTACTACCATCAAAAGCCAACATATTAGAATTTTGGGAAAAAAGAAAACTGACCGACCCACAACTGTATTTTTTGTCAAATATAACATTAGCTACACCCTCGACACAAGTTAGCATCGAAAGGTTATTCTCATCATTAAAATATGTTCATAATAATTTGAGGATGTCGTTCAAAGACTCAGTAATAGAGGATGTGATGCTGGTCCGAAATAATGCATTGTATATAAATTAGCTTACACATTAGGTAAAAAAAACTTACTAACAAATATAAATTGACTTCAAAAAGTTAAAAAAATGCCTTTACAAAGCATGAGTCG
The DNA here is from genome assembly GCA_910589605.1 of Chrysoteuchia culmella. Classification (NCBI taxonomy): domain Eukaryota; kingdom Metazoa; phylum Arthropoda; class Insecta; order Lepidoptera; family Crambidae; genus Chrysoteuchia; species Chrysoteuchia culmella. Next base: position 25,084,524 of record OU342643.1, on the reverse strand, counting down.
GTCATAGTGCCAGCAAACGTGCATTCTACAATTCTACATAGGTACTTCTATACTTTTTTTCTGGCCTTGTTAGCTGGCACCAACTATACCTTTTTAAAGTTTATATTTTTCATAAAAGGTTTTTTTTATTTCACAGTTATTAAAGTCAGTATATGTATGTAATGTATGTAATTTCCCGTACTTACTTACACACTTATACACTATAAATCGGTCCATATACGACTTCATTCATGTAACATGTAACCGTTAGGGAAATATCAGTATTTTTAAGATTTCCTGAAAACTACTAACGAAACTATTTTTAAAATAAAATAAAAAATCGGCCAAGTGCGAGTCGAACTCGCATATAAAGGGTTCCGTCTCTCACCCAAGGTTGCCTGGAAGAGATTGCTATGTAGCAATAAGGCCGCCTATTACGTGTTCCTCTTTTTTTTACATTTTCTCTGTATGTGTTTGTTTTTGTATCGTGTGCGATAAAGTTTCTATTATTATTATATTAAATACACCTACCCAAAATGCTACTATAATTTTTCGTCTGCAAAAATAACTTTGTTTTTACAAACAAAGTTATATTTGCGGTTTTGGAAAATGTGCTATAGCTCTGAAACTGCTAAATATATTTCGTTCAAACCAATTTTCGTTGCAAGTATATCATTTATATAGCATCATTTTTTTTTGATTTTTCACTTGCTTATTTTAAAAGTCGAGGGAACACACACACACACACACACACACATTTTACCACTAGAAAGTGTATATCATTCAAATGGTCGACTTTGAAAAAAAAATGTTTAAGGAACCTTAATGTAATTTTTAAAGACCTATCTAAAGAAACCCCACACGTATAGGTTTGATGAAAAATAATATTTTCAGTTTCAGTTCCATGTATGGGGAGCCCTTAATATTTTTTTTATTATTGTGTAAAAACTGTAAAGCGGTTTACAGAATACATCTAACTACCAAGTTTCATCTGTGTAATCCTCATAGTTTTGGAATAAAGTGGTGTTGGTCTATGTATATAATAATAATAATAATAGAAACATTTTTGCACACGATACAAAAACAAACACAAACAGAGAAAATGACAAATAAGAGGAACACACAATAGGCGGCCCTATGTTACATAGCAATCTCTTCCAGGCAACCTTGGGTGAGAGACGGAACCCTTCATGTGCGAGTTCGACTCGCACTTGGCCGATTTATTTTTTAGTTGTCGGTTTCGTTACATAGCACAGCCCGGTTTTTAGTGTAGGCAAGTACAGGAGTTATTCTAGCTTTAAACACTGATAAAAAAATCACTTTATAAACAAAATAAATAGAGACTTCAAAAAATAAAAAATAACCCTTTAGGTTAATTTAATTTTACATTGCATCTTTTATTTTTCTTGCCTTGGCTGGCTTGGCACCAGAAGGGTTATTTTTTTTATAAAAAATATTAGTCTATGTGTTAATTTTTGTAGTACTAAAATTATTCTCAAATAGGTACGTTTGTTGTAGTTTTCATTATTCAAAAGACCTGTTTTTTTTATCGAAAAGAAAAAACTTAAATCTTCAAAGAACATCGAACCTTAATGGCATACTTAAAGTAAAAAAAATACGTATTTTGGTGTACACCTATAAAATAGACGCCAATCCACAGAGAAGTTATTACAAACAACAAATCTTCGACTCTTCGATAAAATGTCGTAAATAATATATTTTTATAAATCTATAAAATAATTGAAATAAATCAACTTTTACGGATATTGAACGCGCTATATTTCAAGAACTAAGTTGTAATTGTCCGTATATTTAGGTTTTTTAGATTTTCCCGACGTTTCGGCAACTTTTCAGCTGCCGTGATGTGATGTGGCCGTGATCACGGGATGACTGATGACGGTAAAAGTTGTTTTATTTCAATGAACAGTGCGCGCCAAAACATAAGATGTACGTCTATACAATAATGTATTTTACTCATTCAAAGTGAAATCATTCAAAAAGCATTAAGTATCATTTACGACATTTTGTCGAATAGTAAATGTCATTTCTAATTATTTTCTCGGTAGATTGGCGTATGTTTCATAGGTCTAAACCAAAATACATCATACTTGCAACTAAAAATGCAGGCTGCCTATTAAAAAGTTTGATGTCTTTTCAAAATTGTTTTTTTTTGTTGATAGATATGAGGATATTAAGTATAATTGAAAAATTTAACCGTATCGTACTTAGATAAGCCCAAACATGATGTTTTGAAAATTATTTTAAGGTTATCATGTTTTTAACACCATTTGCAAAATTTTCTGGTGTACCGCTAGGTAGAACAATTAAGTAACATATACGCCCGAATACTCAAAAGTTTCAACTCTGATGAGCTCTTAAACATCAACATGTCGCTAAAATGTCAAAGGTAAGAAAAAGACGCCATGATGTTTAAGTTTGAGTATTCGGATTATTAGCTTTTCATCTTTGACTTAAGCAATCTAAATTATTGTTAATTAATGTGTTTGATTTTTGTTTTGTGACTGTTTTCAATATTAATAAAAAAAAATGGAATCTGACCGAAATATTATAAGACTAGTTTTTTCCTGTAGTAGGTTAGAAGGCAACATTTGGATGTTGGGTCGCGCGGCCCTGTCGCGTTACATTGATGGATTTATTACAGAGAATAGTTACATTGAATATAACTGTAACAGCCATGTATTAGAGCAAATTTGGTTGCCTGTCAGAGCCAGAGTTTCAAAATACGGGGGCTGGTTTGTCTAGCCTAGCAATTAATACAAAGCAGTCGCTCGACTCAACAACCTAATGTTACCTAGGCATAATATTGTGTTTTACCTTAAGATACAGAATATTTTGTTTAAGAATAATGTATGTGTATTGTGTGTACTTGAAGACAATAAGATAAATGAAAGTAACTATATTAACATTATAAATAGAATAGAACACTCGCGGGTCTACATACAAGCCCACGATGAAAAATTATTACCTAAATAACTTTTGAACGAAACGCGCCTCTGAGTTGCCCCTTCAGGCACAGATTAGTAAATAGTTACCTTCAGGTACTCTACAGTGCGACAAGGCTTTTAATTAATATGGTAAAAATGGAACCAACATAAAACTTCATTATTGACAGTTGTACAGCGCCTCTGCCCGCGTTAATTACTAACGATAAGGTCTTTAAATGAACGTGGCAAAAAAGGAACTAATACCGCCCTCTTGTGTTTTCGTCAATTTTGACAGTAACAGCGCCCCACGTCCACGTTCATTTTAAGCCTTGTCGGACTGTAGTACAGGGGGTAAATTCTGCATTTTTTTTGTCATAATCGTCTCTCAGTGGTGTTTCAATAGTAGTGTTTATTTACACGGTTGTAACAAGAACTGTGCAAAACAGCACTACCATTGAAACCACTGGAATACCATTGTGATTAAGCATTAGCAGAATTAGGCTCCAGATCGTCCAGCACTTTAGTAGCGCCTATATGTGAGCGCAGTAGGGCGGGACCAGTTTAGCGACAAACACTATTGACAAATCTTTAGTATAAATCAATAAAATGATTCACTTATAAAATTAATGTGACTGTTGAACAAATAAAAAAATATTGATCTAAATAGGTCCGAAATATGTTATTTTTTATGATGGTTCATATTTAGTTCATAAACCAAATAACCCCTTTGGCTGCTGAAAACTCACGTCGTGAACTCGTGAGATGAGTGATTTGCGACAGCTGTGCGTGTTGACTCCCGTAGTTGTTGACTTTTGATTATGTATTTAGTAAGATGTAAATTCGTAACATTATAACTTATTTACTTAAAACAAATAACAGTGTTAAGTCAATCCAGCTTAATGTGTTGAACGTTGAATGTCGGTGTTGCGCAAAGCATCCTGTCAGAACTGATTTCTGACTCCGCCATGATGCTATTATATAATAAAAAAAAATATTTTCGAAAACTGTCCATTTTCCTGTTGACTGTACATTTTTTCTATATCCTTGAATTCAATATTTCTCAAAAAAATTAAGGATGGTTTCCTAATAACAATAAAATTACTAGTTAAAAAAGTGCGAGTCGGGCTCGCACACAGAGGGTTCCGTACCATCATATATTGTCCACATACATCGACATGGGTCGAGGTCAGTTTACCAAAAGCAAATAAGTATAAAATCACTTTTTTAAGATTTCTGAAAAGGTATGCATAATGTTGCTATTTAGAAACACCGTTTAATTTTTCCTGTAATGTTTACAATAACTTCTTTCATACGGAATAATTTCAGATTTTTCTCTATGAAATACATAAACTTCGAAGATAAGGGGGAACGGTATTTTTTTTTCAAATTTCATCAAAAATCCTATTCTATGCGACCTAAAAAAAAGTGTTTAAGAATGTGCAAGCAGCGTTCTTTTTTATGATACCCCACCTGCCCCCGTAGCCTTACTTTGAATTTTTAAGAGATCCCTTCAGTCAAACACTGAAAAAAAAAATTTACTTCACTTATTTGCAAAATAGTTGGCCAAGGTCATCTAAAACTATCCCAAATTTCAAGTTGATATCATCATTGCTGACCTCAGACCAACTAGTTGGTCCGTAGCATTAGCATTAGTAGTTCTTGATACATCCTGCTGTGACAGACAGAGTCGCACTATAAGGGTTCCTAATTTTGGTACGAAACCCTAAAAACACTGTCACATATCACTATCACTTGACATTGAATTTTAATATGTGAAATTGTTGCCTTAACGAAATTTCAGAAAAACATTCAGTACGTACATCTTATGTTATGGCGCGCACTGTTCATTGAAATAAAACAACTTTTACGGATATCAAACGCGCTATATTTCCACAAACTAAGTTGTAATTGTCTTCAAAACATTCAGTGTCTACTTTTATTAGCCAGACTCTATTGTTTTGAATCATACATGTGTACTTAGGTATATTGTTTAGGTGTTTGTGTTATTTTGATATAAGTATAAGCTTCAGACCCTCCCTAATTATATTACTTATTAGGTAATTCGCTTACCTATTATGACCCGGCTACGTATTACCTGAAAGCATGCCTGCTTAAACCGGTTTGCGCCAGTCTGTCTCACGAAGATGAGTAGTCGCCTTCAATATTCTAAAATAAACTCTATATCTATAATCATAATTTTTTGTTCCAAATTTCCAATAATATTCCGCACCATCCTTCGTGAATTATTTCATTTTGCTGCGGTTTTTGGCGGTTTGGTGGGGCAAAAGGGTTCTATTTCGTAATATGGACTCTAGGTCAACATTTAACTCAGGGTACTTGTACTATTTAGTATTCTGTGCTCAGGGCACTAGTATTCTGTGCTCAGAGTTATATTGTATGCAAAAGTAGCATTAACTCTGAGTTAAATGTGTCAACCTAGTTTGGCGCAAGTGGGCCTTAAATAGATACAGAAATATTTCTTTTATCAAGATCAGTTTCAAATAAACAATCAATACATTTCATTTCAAGTGTTCTCATTTCTCCTTCCTTGTTCTTTGTAGTAATAATTTAAGGTCCCAAATCATATGGTAGCTGTTTCAAGTTTTGGTATCTTTGGTACCTATGCTGCCTCACTGTCCGGTTTGTCCTTGTAGGTATTATTGTTGTAATGCATGAACACATTGGATATATAGATAGATATAATACAAATTAAAATTAAAGTTGACATAATATACTTACATAAAAAATAAATGATCAGTACGGTAACAATTAAATATTTTTTCAATGATAAGTCGACTATAATTAATTAATTGGAAATAAGAAATAAATATTGTATTATTTACATTGCCATCGTTTAACTTTAAACCAACATCTGCGTTCATATTTGTTGGATTTTCATATAAGTTTTTATATAATTTTGCTTGTTATCATGTTTACTCTATTACGAATATTATACTATTAACATATTATGTTACGTTAAATATTTAACTCTATTACGAAATACATTCAGACATACACACACTCACATACATACACGTACACACACATACACACACGCACACACTATGTTTACTAGCTAGGCTGATATTTTTGTGTCGTTGTTTTTTGTTCTATTTGAGTTATTGGCTTAAATTTTTAAGAAAACCTGTAATTGGTTTACTATTATAGTGTACACAATTTTTGTCAATTATATTTGTAACACTGTTGGTTTTCAATAAACAAAAATAAAAAATAAAAAATATTCGTTGTCAGCCATTTTTAATGTCCCCACTGCTGGGGCACGATACAGGCTATTAGAGCCTGTTTCACAATCAAAACATAAGCTCTAAGAACCCTACATATCAGACGAGTTGTGATCTGAGAAAATGACAATTCATCTGTCAACTAAGCTTATGAAAACATATCTTTGATTGTGAAGCAAGCAAAGAAGCATGACCTTGATACAAATAAATTTAGAATTCGTCCAAGGGCACTGGCCTTCCTTGTGGATGGATAAGGAAAATGAGCCATGACCCAACACGCGGGCCCAATGCAAATTGGTGGGTTTTAACGACTCTAAATGCAGCCGAGACCAGATATGCAGCAGCTTATCGTGCCTTCCAAAGCACGGAGGAGCTAAGATAGTAAATTTATGGTCACCCATCCAGTGACCGACCATTGCGAAAGTGCGAGAACTAATAATGATAATAATTGTCGTTTCACAACCGTATAGGTACTACAAGTTGGAGAAGGTGCATAGTCGGTATACCGTATTATTTAGATGACGGTTTTTCGGTCCTGCTGCTGACCAGACAGCACAAAGACAATACATACTAAACTAATCTGTATTTTAGGAAAAAAGAAAGGAAATCTTACCCATTGTCATTCGTGTGCTGCAAGTGGCAAAAAAAGGAGAACATCGTGTCTAGGATATTATGCAAATAATGTAATTTTGGTGCTTTTTAGGGTTCCGTACCTCAAAAGGAAAAACCGGAACCCTTATAGGATCACTTCGTTGTCCGTCCGTCCGTCCGTCTGTCGAGACCGTTTTTCTCAGGAACGCGTGGAGGTATCAAACTGAAATTTATATCTAATACTTAGGTCTAGGTACTGTCCCTTGGAGCTGTGAAAAAATCAAACTTCTAAGCCAAAACAATCAAAAGATACAGCCGTTTATGCCGCAAATTTCCGCAAATTTTCGAAACTCGCACGGGAATCGATACCTACTAGGGTACTTCCCGTGAACTTAGAATCTTGAAATTTGGTACGAAGTAACGTCTTATAGTACAGATGAAGGAAAAATTGCGAAAATCGTAAATTATTAGATACATCTTATAATAAAAAATATTTTTGAAAATTTCAAACGAAACCCTCGGTGCGCGAGTCCGACTCTCATTTGGGCGGTTTTTTTTTTACTTGGATAATTTACAAATAAGATGTAAGTATAAATACATACAAAAACATATTTTAAATGAAAAATGTGTAGTGCGTAGGTATTTATCAATGTTTCATTGGACTAATAGGTACCTACTTTACGGTGATGGATTCAAAAGTATTCGATATCCAATTTACAGCTGCCTCAATTAGTACCATCTCCAGCAACACATTGGATATTTCTCCAGAAAATGAATCCACAAAGAATTGGACCTGGCGAAGCTCTGACGTTAGACGAAGAACGAGATCCTCTTCATCATGACGGATAAAAGGCATATATTTAGGGACGTCTCGTCTCAGTGATCAATAGGTACCTAGCTCTAGCTTTGTGATCACCGACTAGTAATAGAACTGGGACGGATGCAGAAGTAACAGTATCATTTTTATTCATAGCGTTTCATGAGCGTCGTGTAGAATAGAAATACTAATACCCAAACGTGTTGCTGGAGGGAGATGGCATTGATTGAGGCAGTTGTCAATTGGAATTAATGCTTGGAGACGGTGTGGACGTGGTGACTACAGATAGAGAAGGGTGATGGCCATGGGTAATGTAGTTCGATACAGTAGGAGAAAAAGTAAGAATATCATTGTTATCATTTAGTAGAGAAGGACTCCCAATGGACTCATATACAAAAATCTTCTTGTCTGGTCGAAAGAGTTCGGCAGGAAGAAGAATCGTCTAACGGCACACGTGAAAAAACCGTTTCCTTATTATCTTCATTATTTTCGATGTCGAATATTTCTTAATCTGAAGGTGAAATCATAGGCCAAATCCTTTGAGCACATCATGCTTTTTAATTACTAGCAGAATTACCTATAAAACCATGGCATGCTATTCATAAAAAACCTTCACCATGAAGTATTAGTCACACGAAACTTTGATAAATAAGCATACGCACTTATATAGATTATTATTTTGAGTAATCTAGCAAGGTCCATTATTTGGGACACAAACAATAGCACCTAAGGTACCTATTGATAAATCGACAATGTCCGTTTAAAGTGACAACTTATATATATTTGAATTACATCAAAGATTTTTTTTTTAATTACCTATTTGCACCGGGAATCGAACCGGCTAAAGTGAGAAAAAACATCGTGTACTTTTATGGTACCAATCGATAGTACCATACAGGTACTATCGATTGGTACTCACGACCCGAGCCCTTTTTTAATAAACTTGTTAACCACATAGTGAGTTATCATTTAAGTATTTTCTTTTCTGCACACCGGTCGTGTGCTTAACTAACACGGCCGGAGCGTGTCACTATGTAAACCTTGCTTTACATGATCCTGTTCGAGACTTTTATAGTCCTGCCCATACGTTACCAGCTCCTTGATATCGAACAGGAGGTAACGGAATCAGGTACTTAAAGGTATACAAAAATATACATTTTCTAGAATAATAATGGATACTTATCTCACGCGTGTTATCAAACTAAGGTAATATTTGATAGTTCACTTCACTTTTGCAATAAAAAAAAAAGGGAAAATAGAAATAGGTTTTAACATCATAAAATAAAATAAAATAATATTTACTCACCGGACACTGCCCAAAAAAAAAACACACTACTCTCCCGACCATAAATTAGATAGTTATTGTACCACCTACACTAGGATTGATATAAACTCGCTTGAGTTTAGATTTGTTTCGACTTTTAACAAACTATTATTGAAGATTTTTTTAAAAATTAATTAAACTTTAAAAAACAACTAAGGATAGTAACTTCTAAGACAAGGCAGCATGGTCTACGACTTTGACCTGTTCCTAGGAACGAATAAAAAAATTGCATGTGACAATGTCAACTGTCACATCAAATGTCAATGGTCACGTCACGTCTTCTAAAATATTTGTGTGGTAGTAGTGTAGTGCGATGGGCGCTTGTAAAAAAAAATACAATCGAATTGAATTGGTCGAATGATTCAATAGATAGAATTCGAATGAAAATTAATCATATGATTGGTAATTCGATATTCGACTGATTTTTAACCGAATTAACTCATTTGAATGAAAATATAGAATGAATCATTCGAGTGATTTATCGTTTACTTAGCATGTGCAATATGACGTGAGTTCCTCTGTAACCAATAACGTAGTTATAAAAATATTTTTTTTGCGTTTACGGACACAATTAGCTATTTACTTTACTTATATTTTTAAGGTTTTAGGGCCTATTTCACCACCGACAGATAAGTTGTAAAATGAAGAATATGTCATAATATCATCTGTCAAACAAGCTATCCAGAACTTATACTAATTAATTATAATTAATGCCTCTAAAAAAACGTTCCATTAAAAAATTATAACATTTATAACGTGACGTTATAGGTACAATATACGATGTTAAACTTTTGCGTTCCATTATAATTATAAATCTAGAGTTAACAACGGGACTCAACGGTCAACGTGACATTTACTATGTAGTAGTACATAATAATCATGTACTGCTTGACTTGACGTTTTGACTGTGTTGATACAACCGTGGAACAGATTAATAAATAGTGCGCGCCTCAGCGCACGGAAATATAGTGTATTAAGCAGGCGTAAGCTTGATATTGCTTCAAAGCTTCACGCGGTCGCATGACCTTGAAGCAAAAGCAATAACGTTAGGGCTGCGTCTTTCGAAAAAAAAAATTTTACAATGTTGGTGAATTAAGAAAACGTTAAACCTTTTAAATTTAGGTATATTTATTTTCTCAAAACTACAATACAATATTTAATTTTAGTTAATCAAATACAATAAGTATAGTACAAAATACAAATACAACAAAGTAGAAGGCGTTCTGCGCCCGGACAAGAACAATAATAAAATGGTGTGTTTGAACATGTCTTTATCTGGGTGTTTAAGGTTTATGCCAATTATGTATGTATTTACAACAAAGAAAGTTTACATGTAGATATGTTTATTTATACGTTATTTAGTATCTATAACAAAAGCTCTATAAACCAAAACCTAAATAAATGTTACGAATAAATCATGTATGTAGATTTGTAATTCACTAGCCACCCGCGGTCACCCGCGGTTTCGCACGCGTCATTCCCGTCAGAGCCTATGTGTTAGTCTATTACTTGAAGTAGGTACCTGCATACCAAATTTCATCCAAATTCGTTCAGTAGTTATTGCGTGAAAGAGGAACAAACAAACTGACATACCTACTTTCGCATTTGTATTATAAGTAGAATATTTGTACGATCGATACTTACAAACAAATATTTAATATAATTATTGTGACCAAATATCTTTATCATTCATTTTAAAACGTTAATAATTAACGAAAATAATGATTGCTACATAATGGCAAACTAACCTTTCTTCGTCAGTAGGTATCTAAATGAAAAAAAGAAAGATCCTTGTTTCTCCTCTTGCTCGATGTACATCCAGGTACTGCAAATAAATTTCCAGAAACAGAAACCATTGTCAATATGAACCTACGAAACAAGCGTCGTCAGTTCCGAACCAAATTTTGAGAGCGGCGAGCGCACACAGTTACGGATGCGCCACTCGGCTGGCGGCAGCCCTACTGAACAGTGTGACCATCTCAGAAATGGCGAATATGCCAAACCACGAGCAAAAATCTGCCAAATCACCAGAAAACCAATATTCCACTTCAAACGACCAAAAAAAAAAAAAAAGCTACTTCCTAAGGATTTTGAAGGAGTTCTACTACAATTTACTTATTAAGAAACTAATTATCAGTTAATACATAGTCATAAATTAAAATCATACAGTGAAAAAATTTGGCAAATTTGAAGGAATTCTTTATTAATTTTAAGTATTTTAGAGATTTCTTTCAAATCTGTCAAATTCTGCCACTTTTCGAAATCGTCGGCATAATCTGCCACACTTAAAATTCAGGTGCTATATCTGCCCAAATGGCAGAAATCTGCCACAATTGGTCACACTGCTACTGAATTTGGACACTCGAGTGTCCGCCGGCCGGTAGGCAATTTTCGCGCGTAAGTACATGGAGTGAACTAGGGCTGGCCGCGGTCACAACCACAAGCAGACTATATACCGTGCAATTTTTTTATTGACCCAAGCTTAAGGGGAAGGTCATGTTAAGTGTTTAGAATAAAATGAACAAGGAATTTTATTTTTTAAAAATATTTTAATTTTTTAATAATTTTTATTTTTATATTTTATCGACAATCATTCGGATATAATACCCAAACAACACCAAAAATAAAAAAATAAAAGTAAAGAACAAATTAAATGAGTAAAAATACTAAAACAGCTGATCGCCGGCGCGGTAGGTGCTCGGGCGGTCACTAGCCCGCGGCGCGACCTGTGTCGACCCCGCACAACCACACGCTCGCATGTGCCTTCTGACTACCGATCCATTTCTACAACTAAGACGAACCCGGTAAAAGTTCAAACGTTTGTTTATAAAATAAATTTTATAAAAAATACCTGAATGTAAGTACTTACAAGCAGCTAACCTGGTGTTTAAGGTAAATAAACAGTGTATGTAAACTGTCCATCAATTTCGGCATTATTCTCAAAATCCTATATTTTTTATTTACTCTTGATGTGCTTAGAAGTTACGCACAGGAATCTGGGATGCATACAAGCAAGCGCCAGCGACGGACGCGAGTACATAAATCGTATCGTGCCGCTCCGTTTCTTAGCAATTCTTCCGCTCAAATGGTACACCTACAGACTATTGTAACATTTAATAAATACATTTCGCCCTTTTTTACTATAAACTAATAGTACCTAGGCAGGCAGCTGCGGTACTGAAATAAAATTACTGTTACGGATTAAAATGCTCACAGGTTTATAATACATTTAAATAGCAAATTGGTGTTTTAGAGTTTGGATACATGTTTTTAATCAAAGTAATAATAAAATACTATTCAACGATTTGTATAAACGATGAGCCTACCCTTCAATAGCTATGTGACACGTCGTCAGATACTTCTTTTTGAGTGTATTTAACATTACTATACTACGCATAGTGTTATTTCATAAAATAACAAAAACCTGGATTCTTTAGTAGTAGTTTAAAAGTAAGATTTAAATAAAACCAAAGACATACAAAACGAATAATCTAGCATACCCAGTGCTAGCGCTCCCGCGCATAAATGCCTGCCGCCAGAATTGTTGTCTAAATTGACGGTCCACAAATACCTGATGAGTGTGATTGAGACTTGCGCTTGTGTGTACAAAATTCCAATAAACTATGTCAGTTTATTGGAATTTTGTACACACATTGTCATGCTTAATAAATAATAAATTTGAACGGACTAAGATTTGGAACTTAGCAGCAAGTAACTTTCATAACAAAATTATTTGTTATGAAAGCCCACAGCCCGTATATTACCCACGTAGCTGTTTGAGGGTGGGTCCAAAACTAGCTTTATCCTATTCAATAAAAAAGGGTGGGTCCAGAATTGGCACCATCCTTCCAAGGAATAATTTAAATAAGTTTAATTTAATTTGAATTCATCAACAAAAATAGGTACAGCATTTAAACACACTGTTTTTTTTAAACAAAACGCGATTAATTACTTAAATAATGTTTTATTTCAATAATGGTACGCACAAAAAAAATTATAAGTAAGATGCATTCTTGGTCTTTTCTAAAAGTCATAGCGAAATTAAAACTTTCAATCGTTAATCATAATGCAGTGTAGGTGTACTGATTCTTTGCGTTTTGCCGGTGCGCCTGCCGAAAGGCGGCACGGGGCGGCGGCATGACTTTGTGTCAAAGTACCACAGTGATCAAAAATGACCGTTCTAATAAGGGTGCATACATACTTTTCGATGAACTGTGTAAATTCTGTAATTCAACTTTACTTACTAAAGTTCAATCTCGAAAATAAAATAATTTATTAATAGACATTATTAGACACAAGCTGCCGCCCGCGGTTTCATCTGCGTCGTTTTCGTTCCCGTGCAAATATCGGGATAAAAAGTATCCTATGTTCTACTATCTCTGTGCCAAATTTAACTTTTGTTACTCTTTCACGCTTAAAGAAATCTTAGCGTGAAAGAGTAACAAACCAACAAACTGACATACTTTTGCATTTATAATATTAGTAGGATTTAAGCAAAAGTAATGGTACGGGTTTGTTTTTGTTGCTCAATTTGCAATTTGCAGACCATTATCCAAAGTCGGACTAGGGACAAAGAATAAATTCCCCCATTGAAACAGAACCACGTGGACACAGCCACTGGATGAAATATCTAATAATAATATTTTCATATGGTAAATTTTAAATAGAAAAATATTGGACAAAATAACTCGGCCACAAGTGAATTCTCAGGCTGGAATCGAACCAGCGACCTTTGGAAATCCGGTCCAATGCTCTAACCGCTGAGCTACCGAGACTTGCGAACCACCGTCGAAATTCTCCAATACTTTTATATTTTTAATACACTGTAGGCCAGCGTTGTTACATCAATGCTAGGAAATATCCTTGCATTCGAAAGAAACATCTTTTCAGGTGTTTAACGATCGATTAAGATGCAACTGCCAATAATTTATGATTTTGTAATTTTTGCATTTTTCAATGCTATTTTTATACTTATGGTAAATTTTAAATAGAAAAATATTGGACAAAATAACTCGGCCACAAGTGAATTCTCAGGCTGGAATCGAACCAGCGACCTTTGGAAATCCGGTCCAATGCTCTAACCGCTGAGCTACCGAGACTTGCGAACCACCGTCGAAATTCTCCAATACTTTTATATTTTTAATACACTGTAGGCCAGCGTTGTTACATCAATGCTAGGAAATATCCTTGCATTCGAAAGAAACATCTTTTCAGGTGTTTAACGATCGATTAAGATGCAACTGCCAATAATTTATGATTTTGTAATTTTTGCATTTTTCAATGCTATTTTTATACTTATGGTAAATTTTAAATAGAAAAATATTGGACAAAATAACTCGGCCACAAGTGAATTCTCAGGCTGGAATCGAACCAGCGACCTTTGGAAATCCGGTCCAATGCTCTAACCGCTGAGCTACCGAGACTTGCGAACCACCGTCGAAATTCTCCAATACTTTTATATTTTTAATACACTGTAGGCCAGCGTTGTTACATCAATGCTAGGAAATATCCTTGCATTCGAAAGAAACATCTTTTCAGGTGTTTAACGATCGATTAAGATGCAACTGCCAATAATTTATGATTTTGTAATTTTTGCATTTTTCAATGCTATTTTTATACTTATGGTAAATTTTAAATAGAAAAATATTGGACAAAATAACTCGGCCACAAGTGAATTCTCAGGCTGGAATCGAACCAGCGACCTTTGGAAATCCGGTCCAATGCTCTAACCGCTGAGCTACCGAGACTTGCGAACCACCGTCGAAATTCTCCAATACTTTTATATTTTTAATACACTGTAGGCCAGCGTTGTTACATCAATGCTAGGAAATATCCTTGCATTCGAAAGAAACATCTTTTCAGGTGTTTAACGATCGATTAAGATGCAACTGCCAATAATTTATGATTTTGTAATTTTTGCATTTTTCAATGCTATTTTTATACTTATGGTAAATTTTAAATAGAAAAATATTGGACAAAATAACTCGGCCACAAGTGAATTCTCAGGCTGGAATCGAACCAGCGACCTTTGGAAATCCGGTCCAATGCTCTAACCGCTGAGCTACCGAGACTTGCGAACCACCGTCGAAATTCTCCAATACTTTTATATTTTTAATACACTGTAGGCCAGCGTTGTTACATCAATGCTAGGAAATATCCTTGCATTCGAAAGAAACATCTTTTCAGGTGTTTAACGATCGATTAAGATGCAACTGCCAATAATTTATGATTTTGTAATTTTTGCATTTTTCAATGCTATTTTTATACTTATGGTAAATTTTAAATAGAAAAATATTGGACAAAATAACTCGGCCACAAGTGAATTCTCAGGCTGGAATCGAACCAGCGACCTTTGGAAATCCGGTCCAATGCTCTAACCGCTGAGCTACCGAGACTTGCGAACCACCGTCGAAATTCTCCAATACTTTTATATTTTTAATACACTGTAGGCCAGCGTTGTTACATCAATGCTAGGAAATATCCTTGCATTCGAAAGAAACATCTTTTCAGGTGTTTAACGATCGATTAAGATGCAACTGCCAATAATTTATGATTTTGTAATTTTTGCATTTTTCAATGCTATTTTTATACTTATGGTAAATTTTAAATAGAAAAATATTGGACAAAATAACTCGGCCACAAGTGAATTCTCAGGCTGGAATCGAACCAGCGACCTTTGGAAATCCGGTCCAATGCTCTAACCGCTGAGCTACCGAGACTTGCGAACCACCGTCGAAATTCTCCAATACTTTTATATTTTTAATACACTGTAGGCCAGCGTTGTTACATCAATGCTAGGAAATATCCTTGCATTCGAAAGAAACATCTTTTCAGGTGTTTAACGATCGATTAAGATGCAACTGCCAATAATTTATGATTTTGTAATTTTTGCATTTTTCAATGCTATTTTTATACTTATGGTAAATTTTAAATAGAAAAATATTGGACAAAATAACTCGGCCACAAGTGAATTCTCAGGCTGGAATCGAACCAGCGACCTTTGGAAATCCGGTCCAATGCTCTAACCGCTGAGCTACCGAGACTTGCGAACCACCGTCGAAATTCTCCAATACTTTTATATTTTTAATACACTGTAGGCCAGCGTTGTTACATCAATGCTAGGAAATATCCTTGCATTCGAAAGAAACATCTTTTCAGGTGTTTAACGATCGATTAAGATGCAACTGCCAATAATTTATGATTTTGTAATTTTTGCATTTTTCAATGCTATTTTTATACTTATGGTAAATTTTAAATAGAAAAATATTGGACAAAATAACTCGGCCACAAGTGAATTCTCAGGCTGGAATCGAACCAGCGACCTTTGGAAATCCGGTCCAATGCTCTAACCGCTGAGCTACCGAGACTTGCGAACCACCGTCGAAATTCTCCAATACTTTTATATTTTTAATACACTGTAGGCCAGCGTTGTTACATCAATGCTAGGAAATATCCTTGCATTCGAAAGAAACATCTTTTCAGGTGTTTAACGATCGATTAAGATGCAACTGCCAATAATTTATGATTTTGTAATTTTTGCATTTTTCAATGCTATTTTTATACTTATGGTAAATTTTAAATAGAAAAATATTTGACAAAAAGTATAAAAATAGCATTGAAAAATGCAAAAATTACAAAATCATAAATTATTGGCAGTTGCATCTTAATCGATCGTTAAACACCTGAAAAGATGTTTCTTTCGAATGCAAGGATATTTCCTAGCATTGATGTAACAACGCTGGCCTACAGTGTATTAAAAATATAAAAGTATTGGAGAATTTCGACGGTGGTTCGCAAGTCTCGGTAGCTCAGCGGTTAGAGCATTGGACCGGATTTCCAAAGGTCGCTGGTTCGATTCCAGCCTGAGAATTCACTTGTGGCCGAGTTATTTTGTCCAATATTTTTCTATTTAAAATTTACCATAAGTATAAAAATAGCATTGAAAAATGCAAAAATTACAAAATCATAAATTATTGGCAGTTGCATCTTAATCGATCGTTAAACACCTGAAAAGATGTTTCTTTCGAATGCAAGGATATTTCCTAGCATTGATGTAACAACGCTGGCCTACAGTGTATTAAAAATATAAAAGTATTGGAGAATTTCGACGGTGGTTCGCAAGTCTCGGTAGCTCAGCGGTTAGAGCATTGGACCGGATTTCCAAAGGTCGCTGGTTCGATTCCAGCCTGAGAATTCACTTGTGGCCGAGTTATTTTGTCCAATATTTTTCTATTTAAAATTTACCATAAGTATAAAAATAGCATTGAAAAATGCAAAAATTACAAAATCATAAATTATTGGCAGTTGCATCTTAATCGATCGTTAAACACCTGAAAAGATGTTTCTTTCGAATGCAAGGATATTTCCTAGCATTGATGTAACAACGCTGGCCTACAGTGTATTAAAAATATAAAAGTATTGGAGAATTTCGACGGTGGTTCGCAAGTCTCGGTAGCTCAGCGGTTAGAGCATTGGACCGGATTTCCAAAGGTCGCTGGTTCGATTCCAGCCTGAGAATTCACTTGTGGCCGAGTTATTTTGTCCAATATTTTTCTATTTAAAATTTACCATAAGTATAAAAATAGCATTGAAAAATGCAAAAATTACAAAATCATAAATTATTGGCAGTTGCATCTTAATCGATCGTTAAACACCTGAAAAGATGTTTCTTTCGAATGCAAGGATATTTCCTAGCATTGATGTAACAACGCTGGCCTACAGTGTATTAAAAATATAAAAGTATTGGAGAATTTCGACGGTGGTTCGCAAGTCTCGGTAGCTCAGCGGTTAGAGCATTGGACCGGATTTCCAAAGGTCGCTGGTTCGATTCCAGCCTGAGAATTCACTTGTGGCCGAGTTATTTTGTCCAATATTTTTCTATTTAAAATTTACCATAAGTATAAAAATAGCATTGAAAAATGCAAAAATTACAAAATCATAAATTATTGGCAGTTGCATCTTAATCGATCGTTAAACACCTGAAAAGATGTTTCTTTCGAATGCAAGGATATTTCCTAGCATTGATGTAACAACGCTGGCCTACAGTGTATTAAAAATATAAAAGTATTGGAGAATTTCGACGGTGGTTCGCAAGTCTCGGTAGCTCAGCGGTTAGAGCATTGGACCGGATTTCCAAAGGTCGCTGGTTCGATTCCAGCCTGAGAATTCACTTGTGGCCGAGTTATTTTGTCCAATATTTTTCTATTTAAAATTTACCATAAGTATAAAAATAGCATTGAAAAATGCAAAAATTACAAAATCATAAATTATTGGCAGTTGCATCTTAATCGATCGTTAAACACCTGAAAAGATGTTTCTTTCGAATGCAAGGATATTTCCTAGCATTGATGTAACAACGCTGGCCTACAGTGTATTAAAAATATAAAAGTATTGGAGAATTTCGACGGTGGTTCGCAAGTCTCGGTAGCTCAGCGGTTAGAGCATTGGACCGGATTTCCAAAGGTCGCTGGTTCGATTCCAGCCTGAGAATTCACTTGTGGCCGAGTTATTTTGTCCAATATTTTTCTATTTAAAATTTACCATAAGTATAAAAATAGCATTGAAAAATGCAAAAATTACAAAATCATAAATTATTGGCAGTTGCATCTTAATCGATCGTTAAACACCTGAAAAGATGTTTCTTTCGAATGCAAGGATATTTCCTAGCATTGATGTAACAACGCTGGCCTACAGTGTATTAAAAATATAAAAGTATTGGAGAATTTCGACGGTGGTTCGCAAGTCTCGGTAGCTCAGCGGTTAGAGCATTGGACCGGATTTCCAAAGGTCGCTGGTTCGATTCCAGCCTGAGAATTCACTTGTGGCCGAGTTATTTTGTCCAATATTTTTCTATTTAAAATTTACCATAAGTATAAAAATAGCATTGAAAAATGCAAAAATTACAAAATCATAAATTATTGGCAGTTGCATCTTAATCGATCGTTAAACACCTGAAAAGATGTTTCTTTCGAATGCAAGGATATTTCCTAGCATTGATGTAACAACGCTGGCCTACAGTGTATTAAAAATATAAAAGTATTGGAGAATTTCGACGGTGGTTCGCAAGTCTCGGTAGCTCAGCGGTTAGAGCATTGGACCGGATTTCCAAAGGTCGCTGGTTCGATTCCAGCCTGAGAATTCACTTGTGGCCGAGTTATTTTGTCCAATATTTTTCTATTTAAAATTTACCATAAGTATAAAAATAGCATTGAAAAATGCAAAAATTACAAAATCATAAATTATTGGCAGTTGCATCTTAATCGATCGTTAAACACCTGAAAAGATGTTTCTTTCGAATGCAAGGATATTTCCTAGCATTGATGTAACAACGCTGGCCTACAGTGTATTAAAAATATAAAAGTATTGGAGAATTTCGACGGTGGTTCGCAAGTCTCGGTAGCTCAGCGGTTAGAGCATTGGACCGGATTTCCAAAGGTCGCTGGTTCGATTCCAGCCTGAGAATTCACTTGTGGCCGAGTTATTTTGTCCAATATTTTTCTATTTAAAATTTACCATAAGTATAAAAATAGCATTGAAAAATGCAAAAATTACAAAATCATAAATTATTGGCAGTTGCATCTTAATCGATCGTTAAACACCTGAAAAGATGTTTCTTTCGAATGCAAGGATATTTCCTAGCATTGATGTAACAACGCTGGCCTACAGTGTATTAAAAATATAAAAGTATTGGAGAATTTCGACGGTGGTTCGCAAGTCTCGGTAGCTCAGCGGTTAGAGCATTGGACCGGATTTCCAAAGGTCGCTGGTTCGATTCCAGCCTGAGAATTCACTTGTGGCCGAGTTATTTTGTCCAATATTTTTCTATTTAAAATTTACCATAAGTATAAAAATAGCATTGAAAAATGCAAAAATTACAAAATCATAAATTATTGGCAGTTGCATCTTAATCGATCGTTAAACACCTGAAAAGATGTTTCTTTCGAATGCAAGGATATTTCCTAGCATTGATGTAACAACGCTGGCCTACAGTGTATTAAAAATATAAAAGTATTGGAGAATTTCGACGGTGGTTCGCAAGTCTCGGTAGCTCAGCGGTTAGAGCATTGGACCGGATTTCCAAAGGTCGCTGGTTCGATTCCAGCCTGAGAATTCACTTGTGGCCGAGTTATTTTGTCCAATATTTTTCTATTTAAAATTTACCATAAGTATAAAAATAGCATTGAAAAATGCAAAAATTACAAAATCATAAATTATTGGCAGTTGCATCTTAATCGATCGTTAAACACCTGAAAAGATGTTTCTTTCGAATGCAAGGATATTTCCTAGCATTGATGTAACAACGCTGGCCTACAGTGTATTAAAAATATAAAAGTATTGGAGAATTTCGACGGTGGTTCGCAAGTCTCGGTAGCTCAGCGGTTAGAGCATTGGACCGGATTTCCAAAGGTCGCTGGTTCGATTCCAGCCTGAGAATTCACTTGTGGCCGAGTTATTTTGTCCAATATTTTTCTATTTAAAATTTACCATAAGTATAAAAATAGCATTGAAAAATGCAAAAATTACAAAATCATAAAATAATATTTTCGTTTAAAAAAACATGTGAGTATATCGCAATGCTATCTGCATTTAGTCAATTTTTGATAGTTGTTTTTTTTACTTTTCTTAGGTAGGTACCTATTTTACTTATCACTATCCGGCTATCCGCCCTAGAGAATCATAGTTAAAGAAGAATACGATACTAGTAGAAGAACTAAAACTCTGCCCCTAAAAGTTAATTTCTATTCGTAGTAAGCAATTAATTTTTTACTGATAAAAAATACTTTGTTGATTTGATATTTATTCAATTCGATATGAGTTGAATTAACAGTGCGGGCCAAAACTTAAGATGTACTTAGTGTGAACTAGGCCTAAAGCACAGAATAAAAATAATTATATCGCGCTCTGATTTTATTAATTCAGTTTGCATTTGCATGTTGCTCTTGCTTGTCGCGCGCGTTTGCAAACATAAACATGCCTCGTCGGTATACCAACCAGGAGTACCTGGAGATGGTCATTTGTTATCGGGAAAGCAATGAAGTGCTTTGAGCTGCGGTGCACCTCTATCATGAAAGGTTTGGTTTGGTGTACGAGTCGAGCATCGCACAATTTTGAGAGCCGTTTAATTATTTCGTGTTTGAACTACTTATTTCAAGATAACCTAAGAATTCTAAAATGATAACGTTATTCAGGGAAAAAAAGTCATGATTTAGTTATTATTGCATTAGTTCGTCATTCCAAAGCCTGTTAAGTGTGATGGAAAGTTATCACCTTTCTAGTGTTATTAATGAAGGAATTGTTGAAGGAGACTCGTTCGACATTAAGTATGTAAGTATTTAAACTGAACCTACACAGTTTAGATTTTAAATTGGTATTTCTATTTTATCTCGAAAGTCGTTTGTAATTATGAAATTTTTTGCTGATGTTGGTTTAAGATAAAACGCAACTTTCCCGCGTAAGTAACAGTAGGTAGGCAGTGAGATCGTTAAGTTAGAAGTTGCAAACAGTGGTTTTTTTGACTATTTGGGTTACGTTTTAATTTAATAAGTATCCGAAAAATCAACGATTACATTGTTTTGACAAAATAAAAAATTGGTAATAACTTTCCGAGAAAATAACAGTAGGTAGTACGGTTGGTACTGTGATGTGACCGTAATCGTAAGTTGGTTTTATCAACAGACGTTTATTTATTCATTAACTCATTTGAAAAATTCTTTCATTTTGCTTGTTTCGTCTCAGTTGTAGCAATGGATCGGTAATCAGAGGGCATAGGAGAGCGTGTGGTTGTGCGGGGTGAACACAGGTCGCGCCGTGGGCTAATAACCGCGCGCGCACCTACCGCGTCGGCGATCAGCTGTTTTAGTATTTTTACTTATTTAATTATTTTTTGCTATTTTTTTTTTTGCCTTTGTTTGGGTATTATATCCGAATGATTGTCGATAAAATATAAAAATAAAAATTATTAAAAAATTAAAATATTTTAAAAAAATAAAATTCCTTGTTTATTTTATTCTAAACACTTAACATGACCTTCCCCCTTAAGCTTGGGTCAATAAAAAAATTGCACGGTATATAATAACAATTATGTAGATTCCGTTAATTTCAATATTTAATTAAAATTCATGCGAATGATGAAAATTCATTCGAATGATGCAAT
The DNA here is from genome assembly GCA_910589605.1 of Chrysoteuchia culmella. NCBI lineage: Eukaryota > Metazoa > Arthropoda > Insecta > Lepidoptera > Crambidae > Chrysoteuchia > Chrysoteuchia culmella. The sequence continues at coordinate 25,062,473 of OU342643.1, read as the reverse complement.
TCATCCGAACGTTTTTTTTTTTCATTTGAATATCTGTTTCCTATAATCGAATATATCGAATGACAAATGTGCTCTTTTCTGTCCAACGATCATTCGATCGAATATAATTATATCCTATCCTATTCGCCCTTCACTAGTGGCGACTGTGAATCATATTTTTTAGCTGTTTTTCAAGAGGAAAACAAAACAACAAAATAATTTGTGCAACAAATAAAGGAAAGAACAAGTAGCAAACGCTTTAACGGCTTGAGTAATTTAGAATAGAAGCTTAATATTAATTAAGAAGAAAGACGAATAACCGGTAAGCTTTTTAAAACTTGCTGGTGTGGGTTGGATAGACTTGTACATTTAATAAAAAGTGTTGGGTATGTAGTGTATTTTGTTATTAGGCAGTAGGCAGGGGCCATTAATTACCATAATTATGTGAAAAATCGTATGAAATAATTCTCATTCGTCACACCAATATTCACAGGTTTTTTACAAGGTAGGTACCATACTGTAGAGTTGTTGTCGTTTTAAGCTAAAGTTGCTTAGTTTATTTGTTTTTATTTTATTTTTAAGAAAACCACAGTATGATACAGCATAAGTTATCACATTACCTTAGTAGTTTCCATAAAAAAAAATACTCAGATATAATTTCTGTTGAGTAACAAAAATGCGAAGAAAAATACATTATGTTTAGTACTTATTTATCTCAAATAGAGTTATATATAGTATACATTCTTTGGTATATTTAAATGGACAATGTAAAAATGAGAATTAATTAAAAGAAAAATATTACATTAATAATAGATTTAATTTAAAATAGAAATCGATTTTATTGATGAACTGAGCCAGAAACTTTGACAATTCCTATCAATTCCAAGAGAAACTAATATTTAAAAATAAGTACCGTGAAGAAAAATTTAATTGTTGTTATTTAGAATCAAATGTTTCAGATACTCCAAAATGTTTGACAATTACGGACAAAACCAGGGCCAAGCTGAAGCAGCCACAACCCAGAATAATAAGGTTCTTAGGTTTGACAAACACTACATAAGGACACTGCCTGGAATTTTGAAAATTGTTCAAATAGTAAGTGACTTAAATTTTATATTATTATTTTAGCTCCATTTCAAATTCAGTATTTGTACAGGAGAAAAAACATCTGTTTAAAAATAATATTTTTTTTATTTGCAATACCAAAGTCAAATGGTTAGGTAATGTAATTGTTTTACATTGACGAGTTCATTTGTTTAATGCACAGTTAGATGAATAACAATTATAATTTATCTTAAAAAAATTATATGAAAACATAGCTTCGCTATAGAGAAAGAAAGCTGGACTGCATAAACTAAAGTGTTTGTGATTTGTTGTACATGTTGTTTTGTAAATATTCTGTTTAGTTTGAAATGAACTAGTTTAATTCATAAAATAACGAGATGCTGGCATTCTCACAATGAAATATTGTGTCTCATTTTCCCTATATCTGTCAGGTTAATCAAATTAATTTTGCAAGAAAAAATGTGTTTATGCACACCGAGAGCAGGAACAATTATTTTCTAGTTTTTGAAGTGAAAACTTCTTTAGCGGCGTTGAGCACTTTTTGTGTAATGGGTATAAAATCTTAAACTCGCGTCAGGACACGTGACCTGATCGAAAAAGCGTAGGACGGATGGAGAATGTTGAGGTGACAGGTTGACTATGGTCTCGGTTGCTTAGCGACAGACTGTTGATAATGTCTTTTACTTGTCTCTTGTTTTATTGTCAATATATATTTTTCGATTCTCTATAATAACTAATGTTTTCTTATATCTTATTACCTAACTTAACGTTCACTTTAATATGGTTTGTCATGTTTGTGTACGATAGCGCAATAAATGAATATTGTATTCTACCACATAAATGATAGTACTTTTATACTGATAAAGCAATTGGTGCAAAATTATTCCCTAACCATTCCAAAATATCAAACATGCTCAACGTTAATAATCAAGTTTTCACTTCTGCCGGCACTCCCGGAGTGCAACCCGTCTTTTTTTTTTATTTATTTTCAGGTTTGCAACATGATAGGTTTTATCTGCATAAAAGTGTCCTCTGCCTTTTTCTCACCCATCTTTTACAATCTACTATACTGGATAGCGAACATTATCAGCTTATTCCTGCTGCTGATGTATACTTTCCACTTTGTTGAGAAGTACGACCAACTGCCATGGCATAAGGTGGAATTCTTCTACTGCTGCCTTATTGTCTTAGGATACATCGGTACATCAATATTTGCCGCAACACTTGCAGAGAGTGTTGGATATGCTGTTGGGGTATGTTGTATAATAAATAAAATTGTATTTACTCTAGAAGAATAAAGTTTTGTTTGATTTTAATTCACCAAACCCAAACCGGACACTGATGTCCATTGAAAAATGGAATATCTATTGTCTCATATCATAATCTGGGGCCTCAGTAGAGTTAGATAATATTACAATAGATCATGCCAATGGATTTTCTCTTTTACTTTTAATAATATAATAATTAATTATGATGCAATCTCTTTTCCAGTTTTTCGGGTTGTGTGCGATAATAGCATATGGTCTGGATGGATTTCTAAAATACAAGGCATGGAAACGAGGTCTGCCACCACAGTGAATGTTGGAAAACAAATTGATTTTCAATGTTATCTGGCGCATTTTTAGCAAGCAAGAAAAGGACTTATTGAAATTAATGTTATCTCATAAGTTTATTACATAAAATTAGTTTTTGTATAAAGAAATGAGCTTGCACAATCATTTTCATGCAAGCGTATGTCTCACCGATGACTGTTTTTATTAGATTATAAGATTAATAATTGTTATTAACATAACACAACAGATTAATCTCAGAAGAGGAGTTATTTAGTGATATACAGGGTGTAAAAAGATCCACAACGAAAACCACATATAGTTTGATTTGATTTTTATTTAGTTTGTACACTACACATAAGCTACGGCTTCGGTGTGGGTCTTTTAACACCTTGTATATATGGAGTGCTTAAACATTATGCTTGTGTTTGTTCAAAAGTAATTTCATTCACAGAAGCATATTTTACAACACTTACAAAAAATATATGCTAATTTAATAAAATTTAGTTAAAAGACCCATACAGAAGCCGAAATATATGCGTAGTGTACATAAAAATAAACAAGAATATGTAAAAATAATTGCTAGAAACTAGTTTTATTTATCGTTTTAAAAAAAAATTGTGTTATATTTTAGTGTCCGTGTGTCTAGGCTAGAGGATACGAGTAAGCGGCCGGGATCCAGTTTCTTTGATTGATTTTGATATTAATTGTGGTTTTGTAACTTTTAATGATAATCGTTTAGAGTTACAAAACTTTGATCCTCAATAACTCCTTAACTATCAGTTTTCCAGATTTGGATTTGAAATACTAGTAACGATAGAGAGAATACATGGTTCTCGTTTTCGTTATGGGTCTTTTAACACTCTGTATACAAGTAGGTTATTATTATAACCACAAGTTTATTTTTGATATCAACAATAAATTAAAGAAGACGAAAGAGAAGAATTTTGATTGTATACCTAAGTTAAAATCAGAGTTATTGTTATATTTCAAAGATATAATTGTTGAAATTTGAATATTTTCTAATAACTTCATGATGTTATTTTAATTCATTAAAGTGCCTTAGATCCATTGGGTTTAATCAAATAACATAGGGTAACCTGTACTAATATTGGCACCCCCCAGTCATTGGCACTCGTTTAAACATATTATTAAGGTATTTTCATGGAAATACAATACGCCTTCTGAAATAATTAACATGTTATGGGATTTTTTACAAGATTAATATGGCAACTTGGCAACACAGTATTGAAAAAAAGAGCGCGTGGATTTTTTTGTTGTCTTTTCATGTTAATTTTAACACATGTGATAAGAAAAAGGTATACAACAATTGTTGTAATTATACTTTTACCAATTTTATAGAGTACCTAATATTCATTATTAGAGTATATGTTTATAAGTGATATTACACTTTTTATTTATATTTATTTTGTGATCATAACATTAGTTAATTTGTGTGCCAATTATTAGTAAAAAGCTTATATAGAATTGCAATGATTGGCACCTATGCCAACCATAGTATTTTGCAAGGGATTATTGTGGCAAGTCTTATTATTGGTCTCTGACCCAATCGTGGCCGCTGATAGCCATGTCGCCACTCACCTGATAGTGATCAATTGTGACCGCTGCTCTGATCTAATTGTGGCCATTGATCCATATGTGGTCACTAACCCAAATGTGGCCATTGATTCAAATGTGGCCACTGAGCCAAATGTGGTTACTGATTGAAATGTCGCTTTAACCCAAATGTGGTCACTAACCCAAATATGGCAACTTATCCAGATGTTGTCATTGACCCAAATGACACCCTTACCCAAATGTGACCATTAATCCAAATGTGGCTACTAATTTAAAAAAAGGCTACAGATCCAGATGTGGCCATTGACCCAAAATATGGTACTTATCAAATGTTGCCACTGATCAAAATGTGGCAACTGATCCAGATGTGGCCATTGACACAAATGTGACCCTTGGCCAAATATGGCCACAGATCCAACAAAATTTGGCCATTGATCCAAATATAGCCCTTACCCAAATGTGGCCACGAATTTGAATACGACAACTGATCCAAATAAGAAATAACAATAATAGCGTGGTTAAATGCCAATCATTGTACCTTATGGCTGCCTATGATTTTACTAAAGAGTGCCAATGACGCGGACGGTACTTTTGGCTGCTTTTCGATATTTTCTCTTTTATTGTTAAATAATGTAATTTTTTCGTACTAAATGTTTTGTGAATTTAAGAAATAGACATCAAAGAATAATTTTAAAATAGTAAATCGTGTTAAGTAGGTATGTTGTAGAAATAATTATTAACAAACGTAAGTCAGGTTTTTCTTTAAGTGCCAAGCATTGAACAGTTTACCCTACTTAATCTCAAATTTTTTTGTAACAAGTTATTAACTTTGCATTTCTAATGTTTATGTTTTATAGAGTATCTACTCATAGAACACTATTTTATTTACACTTATAATTTCTTATACAACATTTGGATTTGATTTTACATATTAAGCCATTAGTAACTAAAGTCACCAATTACAGGTAATATTCTTACATACAATACGGGCAGTTTCCGCAACTCGGCGACTTTTTGCGTCCGGATTACTGGTAATATCAAATTTTAATACGCAGAACATAATTATCCCGACGCACTATAATTAATAAGTATGTGTACATTAGTTAATTTTATTTGTTGGATTTTTATACTTTAAAACCAATCACTTTTTAGAATTTTACTACTTGGATGTTCAATATTTATGTATATATTTAACTGTGCCTTTTACTATGTCCATGTGTATATCACATTTAAGACTGTCTTTTACAGTAAAAATCGTTAATAGCTATCTAAACGAAGAGACAAGAGATATGAACTCGTATTTTGTAAGATATTATATAATAGGTACTTAGACATATTTATAAGTACATAGTTGGCTAAGATGCTAATTGGCATAAAAATGTGCGAATATTGTCTATTTATTTGAGAAATTCTAATGAAACGAACTAAGTATATTGATCTATATATTTTGTATACGCGGTTGTGGTAGTAGTGCTGGTAATCTCTTTAATACATAACGAAATCTCAATTTTTATATAATATCAGGAACTAAAATATAAACAATATGTGTATCGGTAAGTACACTAAGACATTTGATAGTCTTATGTGAAATGTATTTTTGTTACATGTTTAAACAATAAAATATTTAATACACATTTAAAGCATTTATTTAATTTCATTTTAATAGTTGCTCAATAATGTTATTAATATACAAAGTTTTAATAAATTATATTTTCCTTGTAATAAGAATTAATCTAAGACGACTAAAAATATACTTATATTTGAAGTACAGACAAATACATTGCAGATTAATATTTCGTGGACATTCATTATTTATAACAATAATAGATTGGTCAAGAAGTGAGCATTATATTATAATTAGGTATATATATTAATATATAGGTAGGTACATCCTGTAAGCTCATCTAAAATTAATGGTATCAAAGAGATAAGTGAGTACAGTCGTAATCATCAAGTTCCAAATTCTGACGTTGAGCACTTTTATCGTGTACTTCCATTGCAAGACCTCTATATTCGTGTAGCAGCTATCAGGCACTGTGATGGCGACAGTGCCTGATAGTTACAGGTACAAAATTTTCGCAAATAACAAACTTGAATTTCGCATTTATTTTGACGTGACAACGTCTTCTAATTCGATGAAGCTGGCTGCACGCACGAAAAAACATGACTCATGCGGCGTTACCGCGCTCTGAGGCGTTCCATTTATGGCTTGAAGTGCAAGCGAGAGCGCGGAACGAGCGACAAAGAGGCACAATCGGCCTCCGCGTTCGGCAGCGTTCGACATCTGTCTCTCTCCTACTTGAGTGAGCGATGCGTCCGCGTGTCATCAGTATTTTCTTATGACGTTGTCACGTTCAACTATCGTCAGTAAACCGACTTTACAGACAACCGATTTTTTTTTAAATGATAAGGGTTTTTCGCATCTTTAAGTACCTACCGTAACAAAAAGAATAGGTATATTTTCAGAAGAAACACTATAAATTAAAAGTTATCATATTTGCAATTTCAACATTCGACTCCTTTAGAGCTGTTCTTCGGCCCCTGTTACGTAACGACGGCACTTCCTGAAGAACCGTTCTGCATCTACACTGTTGGTTGAACTCCAGATGCCCTGTAATGCTGCTTTAGCAAATAATTATAAGATCTGCGTCACTTTGAGTGGCGCCAAAACCGAATCATATCAAAATCATTTACAATTATTGTTTATTTTGCAGAAAATACTCGAATTATTTATTCGCATCTATCGCCGTTATATCAATATTTTCGCGTCTATTTCGTAAATTTATACGATAATTCCGTACCTGTAGGGTAGACCGGGGACAATGGTACCATTTTTTAAACATTGGTTGATAGCGACAAATCTACTGAAATATATTTTATTCTGCATTTAAATTTCACTACCTACACTCTTAAGCTGCAAATGTATGTATTTAAATAAAACCTACGGTACCGAAAAGTCAATGAAAACCACATCTGAACAGAATGGTGTCGTGTGTTACAATTGACCCCTACTTTGGGTTAATTGTACCAAAAATAAGTTTGGTAATAAAACTCTGTTATATGTGTTAATAATAATGTCTTTCTTAATGGTTGGTAATTTTACGTTGTAATAAAGCTACAGTAACAGTCTTTACTCTTAGGAATCAAAATACTTAATAGTAATCAGGCGAAAAAGACAACACGTCATAAACTTAAATAAAAACAACTATTCTACTCCAATAACAAAAAATAGTCAACTCTTGCATAATATACTATTCTTTTGACTCAAACATTACGTAATTATCTTACTAACAATCTCTCAAATCACAAAAATCAAAAACTATCAATTTGTATGAGGGTACAATTGACCCCCGGTACAGTTAACCCTGACAGGCAGTACTTAATATTATGATATTTATATTTTAATTATTAATCAGAGTCGCAGTTATGGCAAACATAATTTGCTTCTTGTGCCGTACATTCTTCGTGTGCCCACATTCCGCAAATTATGCACTGAACCCAAGCAAGTCGTCTTACTTCTTTGGGTGAAAGACCAAAGTATATGGCAGCAGTCTTTATTAAGTATTTTGATATTTGCAGCTCTTGTTCTTCAGAGAAAACTTTCGTCGCGGGATTATATCCCATACTTATGGCACCACCAGGATTAGTTTCCTTTTATATCTTATTACTGAAACGTGACAAAGATTGAACATCGCAGCTGCAGCCCGAATTGACCGCCCATTTCCAATTTCTTGAAATGCCTGTTCATAAAGGAACAGTACCTTGGAGCCTCTATCAGTTAACTTCGCTCTTCGCCGTGGCATCCTAAACAAAAAGTCCACATAAGTATGTGCCTAAAATCATTCACCCTAATTAATTTTAACTCATTTTAATTAAATTAATTTTAACTTATTTTAATTCAGAATAATTCATAACTAATATAATATCGGGGTTAATTTTACCATGGGGTTAATTGTACCGCTACAATTGTCCCCACCGTCAGTGGTACAATTGTTCCAAATGGACAGTTTAAATATTAACCAACAAATCACGGCATTTTATCAATTAATATATCTATAATTCATCACTTTTACAAAGATTGAAGTGTTAGTAAACTAATGAAAGCAATGATTTAATAAGATAGCGAGTTTAATCGGAATTACAGACTAAAACTTTTTACGAGAATACTTACTGTGACTGATCGAAAACAAAAAATCCCCCGTGTACGCGTCCGCCTCAGCACTGGCGCGCCGCCGACTGGTGAGCGGGAGGGGAAGAATCGAGCGCGTGAACTGACGCTACACACGCATTCAAACGTTGTTTGTGTTTGGAAATATTGGCAATGGTACTATTGCCCCGTGGTACTTTTGTACCCGGTCTACCCTACAGCAGAATTGGGATTTGGGAGGATCATTATAGTTATAAAGCTATGCTAGCTAAGTTTTCTGTATGGTTATTTAAAAATATAAACACTCTTTTACAAAGTTATCATTTAATTTCTTTATATTTTGGGAATAACCTTTATTCGTTAATCGCTTCTCTCTTCAAGTGCCTTTTCACATGCAATACGGTTGCCGTCCCAGCCTATACCCAGCAGTGGGTGTTATGTGGCTGAGACGACGACGACGACAAAAATTGGATGTTTGGCTCACAGATAAAAAGTATCTATACTTTTTATCCCGATATACCCTACGGAAACAGGAACCGCGCGGGTGAAGCCTCTACTACGATGTACTTAAATAAATATTTTTAGATAAATATTTTTATTGAAGAGAAACGAGTTCAAATCGGTGCCAGTGATAACAACAAAAGTTATGAAATATTTGACACAATATATGAGCGAACACGAAGTTTTACTTAAAAAAATGAATACAATAAGTTTATTAAAATAGTAAACTTATTCTAAAAGAAAACTTAATACTTATCTACAATAATATCACAAGAAGGTTAGTGAAACCCCTAAGTACACAGTGGGATATGTTGTATGTTAAATATACAAAAAGTGTGTACTAGTCACATAATATATTATAAATCTAATAATATATTAAATTAAATATCTAAAAGGGTTCTAAATAAATTTTCAGAGCACGTCAAACGCTAAAATCCCAATTCACAAATAAGTAAGTAGGTACTTGTCTCAGTAACACAGAAGGCCCAAATTACAGAGCCCTATCATTTGAATGGTGAACCGCGATTTATTCGTTTGTTTGTACGAGACAAGTATAGTTTGTGAATACGGGAGTTATTCTCGATTTACACGTCAAGTATTAAGCGAACTTGGTAATTACAGTAGTGTAAACCATCAGGACCTCTATTTTTTAATCACTAGTCGCGCGAGCGGCGAGTCGAACGAGGAGGCGGTCAGGCGATTAGCGACCTTGCATGCGTAGACATAACACGCTTTTCGCTTTACCCCTCGCGCGCTCTGCTGAGAGCGGTACTACATTTGTACTACTTGTGATTATATTTGTATACCTAGATTAAGGTGGAAATGTAGTGATACTAACAAACACAAGTTCTTCCATTATTGTAAAACTAACCTATATTTCACAAATAAATTATTCTGATTCTGATTCTGGTACAGGCGAGAAGCGAAGCTATGTATATACGTGCAAGGTCGCTTTTACGGAATACGGAAACTCAAATGTCGCACGAAAATCAGTAGAATCCTCGAGACGAGTGAATCAGAAATAGAGCTCCAGACATTGGCGAGTCCAAATTGGCATGCAAGCTGCCTTGCATATAAAATCGGGCGCTGCCTGTCTGTGGAACAGTCATACGTTAGATTCGAAATCGGAATAATTCCGATACACCTGCATAGTATTTATACTGTACTTGTCACTGTAATCGCCACTATCCTTGCCTGGTGTAAATCGGGCATGAGACGAATATTTTTTTAAATGACATTTAATTAAACTCGTCATTCTAAATTTGTACGCCTACAATGGTAAGACATGTTGATACCATTACTATAATTATATTTTTAAGAACTATACCACACATGTTTCTACAAATCAATAAATTCTATTCTATTCTAAAAAAAAAAAAAGCCTTTTGATTTTACTAGCAACAACGTATAATAAAGAACATTTTAATGCTTATGGTAAAATTTCTTGGACGAATTAACCACTGGACACGAAACCCGAGAAGAATGTATGAAAACACGATCAACCAATTCTTGCGGGGGTGAGGGGCGATTACTAATGTCAAATAATGACAGTAGTGCTTGAAGTAATCGATATTTTTTTTATCGATAAGTAAGGAGTGAATGAATGAACCTATTGAGTTTAATAAATCATGTGTGTTTAAAAAAAATAGTAAGTTAATTGTTTATTTCGTGGAAAAATAAAAACCACTTAATAATATGAAAATCTCATTAAAAAAATACCTCAAATTCATAAAAACTATTCAATATGGTTTCCAAAGCGTTAGTGTTTGGGTTTTTTTTGTGAAAAATGGGTAGATACATGCAACCTGATACTAGTACTGTACTGATAAGGCTTAAGATGGAAGCGCGGTATCCTCAATCTCTGAGGAACTAGCTATCTTACCTCTAACTGCCGGAACGGACTTGGATAAGATGGTAGTCGCTAGCCAGGCGGACTTACAATTTACTTACTAACACTTTTTAAGTGAGTAAAAAACATTAATATTTGGTTTATATAGTAATATAATTCATTATTTACATTAACTTCTTCAATCACTCGAGCTTTTTTATATAAAACAAAATATGGGTAATTAGTTCATTACAGAACCATTGTATAGGACATACACAATAGCAACCCGTCCATAAGTGTTTAATTTTATAATCGATTGCAATCCCTTTCAAAGGTCAAATAGTTGTGGCGCGATGCTATGTGATGCGATGTGAATAATATGTACCTTTTAAATGAAAAATTTAAAGGGATTGTGATAGACTTACAATTAGACAATAAACCCCCTGTGTGCTTCTCGAGCTGTGATATCTCGTATTCTACATTTATTTTGGAGCCAAAAATCTAAGTATACTAAAATTTATTGAAAATAATCATCGACATTAGAAGATCGTTGAGACTAAAACATTTTAATTTCAACTCTAGTATCCATTTACATTTAAGAAATATGCATATTTGTAAGAAAAAATATAAACTTGTTTTCAATTTATTAAAGATCTCAAAATTTACGCCACCGTACGAAATTAGCACAACCTAAACCCAAATTAGAAATAGTAGACTAGCGTTTAGATAGCGTATGGTCCAGCATACGCTATGACAGTTTTAAACAACAAACAGAAGTTATCAACAAAACATCGCATATAAATTACCTATATTTAAGAAAAAGCCAAGGCAGTATCTTTCTAGCAACTACTAGCTGAAATACTAATTGCAAGAATATTTCAACCAATAGTTTATTGTAGTTTTAAGATTGTTTTACTTGAATATAATAAAACGATCTTAAAATTAAAATATTATAAGATTAAAAAATAGTATAATATAGCTTACGTACATACATAAATATAATTATTTTTATTCTTGCTGTGACCTAACAAGGTCTATGTTAGAAACAAATAATAAATGTAATCACCATTTATGATATTTTAACAAGAAAAATATTGGAACAAATGAACTCGGCCACAAGTGAATTTTCAGATGTGACTTGAACCCACGAATTTTGGGAATCCGGCCCACTGCTCTAACCAATGAGCTACCGAGACTTGCGGACCACTGTCAAAATTCTCCGATACTTTTATACTTTTAATATGCTGTAAGAATATCCTTCCTTGCATTCGAAAGAGAAAAAGAACAAATGTTTAACGATCAATTATGATGCAACAGCTAATAATTTATGATTTTTGAATGTTTGCGTTGTCAATGCTATTTTTATACTTATGATAAATGTTAAATGTTAATGTACAACACACTATGATAATGTACAACATAAGTCAATACTAAAAAACAATACCGTGACTGATTGATAGGCAACGCACAGCCCAAACGGCTAAACCAATTAAACTTAAATTTTGCATACAGGTTCCTTTAAAGATATTGGCGAGCACTAAGGAAGGATGTTTTGATATTACCACGGGAACGGGAACCATGCAGGTGAAAAAAGCACCTTTTTTTAAGTTTGAAGCTATATTTAAAATATAACGAGCTCAAAGTTCGTAGGGTTGCGTCGTATAATTACAGAGTTCCTATAGTTATCTTCTGGCTCCATCATCAGACCTTAGATGTTATCTAAGACCTGAGTCCTCGTCCATGTTATCTCCCTGCGTCCGGTACGCAGGGAGATAACACCCAATTTCTTCGTGTTAGGGGTTCAACTGTAAATCTGAAATTAATTTGAATAGTTCCTACATTAAAATTGGATTCGTTCGTTCATTTACATACATCGATATGTTTATCGATATGTTCAAGCCCTATACGACATAAAAATGACAATTGATTGAATGAGTGATACATATAACCCAACCAAATTACTTATGCAATATCTTTGAAGAATTTACACGTACAATGATTACTTTTTGAAATGACGTATTACATTTTGTTTACATACCAAATTTTATTTATTTTACGAAAAATTGCTACTCTAATAGATTGAAATTATACTTACGCGTGAAAAGAAAAATGTTTTGATTGTCCGGTATGTTTTTTACAAATTAACTCAGCGTATTTACCCATTTTTGAGATAATGTTCCACTTCGAGATCTCGCGTCATACTGACAACGCCATATTGCTTACTGTGTCTAAAAGGCAGGGTAAGTGACAGAGGGGTAAAGGCGGACGCGGTCCTCGTTACGCGTCCAGTGGTTAATTCGTCCAAGTAAAATTTAAATAGAAAAATATTGGAAAAAATTAATTCGGCCACAAGTGAATCCCGTCTGAGAATTCACTTGTGGCCGACTTTTTTTTTTAAATTTTACCATAAGTATAAAAATAGCATTGAAAAATGCAAAAATTACAAAATCATAAAAAAAAAAAAAAAAAACATTTTAATGTCTAAATGAAAATACATAAAGGACATCAGGCTTATTAGTTAGACGCAAAAGTGTATAAAAAAATCTGTTACATTTAAACACTATTGGCCTGCGTAGACGACGGACATTGAAGGACTTTTTGTCCGCGACACGACCTTATTACTAAGAACATAAAGTTGAATAAATAACGAGGACTATAGCGTACTTTTCGCGGATATACGCGGTCTAAGTTGAATTTTATTTGGTTAACATTAAAGACGTCGCGGACAAAAAGTCCTCCGTTATCCGTCGTCAGCGCTAGCTCTATAGGTTATTAGAATCATAAAACAATAGTAAGTTTGTTTTTTAACTGCTTAAATTAATTTTTGATACAACGGAAGTAAATAGATGAAACGGACATTTTGATTACATAACCCTTTACCTGATACGGCACTTGACCGGTAACTTGATACGGCACTTGAGCCGTTGTCAAGTGGTTTTGTCAAGTGCTTCCACTTTATTTGGGTTTTATGGCCTTTCTGTTTATAAATACCACACATATTGGACATAGTTGGATTCGTGGATGAATTATCTACAACATGGAACTAAAAAATATTGTACTATATTGCATACATATATATGCAAGTGAAAGTAAAAAAGGGTTATTTCTAACTTTCATAAAAAAAATATGAAATAATTTAATGCGTCTTCGCAAAAATTAAACAAACTTAATTTTTTTCTTAAAGCAAGTCTGTTTTTATTGATTCAAATGAAAGAGCACAGCTGCTAAAAGCGTTTTGTTTCGGACTGCTTCCGTTTCGGCACTTCTTTAAAAAATATATCGCAAAATGAATTATTTTATAAAACGGTGAATATTATCTATGACTACCTATACCTTCTTTAAAAAATATCTCGCAAAATAAATTATTTTATAAAACGGTGAATATTATCTAAGTACGACTATACCTTCTTTTAAAAATATCTCGCAAAATAAACTATTTTATAAAACGGTGAATATTATCTATGACTATACGCCTTTATTTTTAATTAAACAGAATTGCTTTACATTTTGGGTTTTATTCCGTATAAAAGTGCCTGATGTCCTTTCTAATTTGTCACGCTCTATGTACACACTGGGTGTTATAATTCAAGCTGTATGTTTACCATGACATTAAACTTAATATTAAATACATTATGGTTCAAACATATAGAAGTTCTTTTCGTGTTCCATGTAAATAATACCTATGTCTAAGCTGCATGTAATGGAACAAGGAAATAATACCTACTTAAATATGATCTTACTATTTTATAGTCATAACAATAATATGATGCTCTGCACTATATTGCCAAAGTCCGAATGCTGAGATTTACTATATATATATATTAGAAACGTACTATAGCTACTTGGCCAATCAGGACAACCATGCAATGTGGTTTAAATTTCACATTTCAGCATTTACAATGCGATAAATATACTGGTTGTTTTTTTTTTACTTTTATTTTTTTATCAACGACGGCGACACTCTTAGCCTTCATCATACCTGATGTTAAGTATTGATAAGGCTGAAGATGGAAGCGAGCTCTCCCGGAATCCTCAACCACTGAGGAACTGGCTATCTTATCTCTAACTGCCGGAACACATCAATGCTGAAAACATTGTTATTATGGCGTGAGACTTAGATAAGATGGTGGTAGCTAGCTAGGCGGACTCACAACAAGTCCTACCACCAACCAAACCGAATACAAATTGTACCCCCGCTGGGAATCGAACCCGGGACCCCTGGGTCTGATACCGGTGGTTGTTACCACTAGACCACAGAGGCGGTTAAACAAAATATAATATAAATAATAAATTATATCAACTGATTAATATTAAATATTGCACATGGTTTACTTCTAAAAGCCTCCCGATCAGATCTATTAGGGCCACTTAAGCAATATTGTTAAGGAATCTACATTCCCTGACAATTAATTATTGTTTTACTTTCTATGGAGTTTGTAATGTTGTTAGCAAAACTTATTATATTGAAGGATCGATACGATCCAACGGAGAGGAGTGTGGCAACAAAGAACTGGTGAAGAGCCAAGTTTCACACAAGTTCACCGCCACAAAGTTGCCTGTCTGTCGGTCTTTTACAGACTATACTTCGGAGAGTGTGCTCGGGAACTGCATGAGCTCCTACCGCCATCCCTCTTCTTCCATCGGACATCCAGACGCACTGCGGGCTACCACATCTTGGATGATATTCCTAAATGTCGCAACCAAGCGCTACTCAAGTTTTTTTTATTGCGGACAGCAAAGGAGTTGAACTCCCTCCCTGCGTCTGTATTTCCGAGTAAGTACTTATAACCCGTCAAAGCAAGGATGAATAGGCACCTTCTGGGATAGCTCGCTCCACCGTGGATCCGGTCTCAGCCCCTGGGCTTGATTGGGATACACATTCATAGTAAAAAAAGACAACTTAGAAAATAAACAAATAAATTATTTGTCAGGGAATTCACTGTATTATTGAAGGGGCCTTAAGAGATCCTCAGAGCTGCTATAAGTTAGTGCGTTGACGTAAACGCTTGGACGAATTAACCACGTAAACGTCATCATTATTGTCTTCCCTCTGGGTACTGGTTACTCTTATTTAAAACTAAATAATAATAAATTAAAGTATAATAAATACATTATTGGACGATAGTTTATGCTAAAAGCAGCACTTTAAAGTAAATAAATTAGGTACTATTCGTTCACTGGATAATTTGATTGATGAAATATAGTAATATCAGTATAATTCGAGTTGTACCTCCGTTATACACAAACCCTGCCCGTGTTACGCCGCTATACACGTGTCTCACGGCGCGGATAGACAGAACCCTGCTACGTCTAAAAAAATGTTCAAATGAAACAGGACTGAGATACGATTATGTGCAAAAGATTTGAACTTTTTTGTATGAAGGCTACCCTCGTCCCAGTCCGCAGTATGCGTAACTTCCACTTGAGCCCCCAATTTGGACCCCCTGGGGGGTTTACAGATACTCACTATTACATTGGAACCCGCCAATAATTTTTTTTATATATTTTTTTCTTATTTTATATTTGCATGCCTACAGACACAAGGCAGAATATTGTTGAATCTAGTATTAAGAAACACTATCGTCCACCTGAATATATTGACACAATACAATATTGAGCAAATAAATGTTCTGATTTCAGAATAAACCGTCAAACCGAAAAGAAATGGAAACGTGTAGGTAAAACAAAATTAAATTGTAACAAAATAATTTTTTAAGTATAATAGCTCCTATAGGTTATGCTGTCCTGGTACATTTCGGTCAATATTTTTAAAATTTTTGTATAATATCAGAGTACTAGGAGAAAAAATTACCCGTGAACTAACTACTGAGGACCATAGGTAAATATTATGGTTAGGGGACCCCAAGAGTAATACCGAGTATCCATGGATTCCCAAGGGGGTTCAAATGTAATACTTAGTGACTATCGACGGACCCCCAGAGGGTTCAAATGGAAGTTACTGCAGTATGAGACGCCATTTTGTTTTTTTTTTCAAAATGCCGTAGTATGATAATACCTATACTATAAATGAACAGAGGACACAGAGGAACAAAAAAGTTATGATATTATAATACCCTAACATGTTACGTTAGCCAGATATAGTTAATGCCGACCCTGGATAGGTATCATCTTTGTATCTTTAACTTCAATTATCTCTCTAAACTGACATTTTAGGGCACTATGTTATATGCTTGGACGAATGTGGTTAATTCGTCCAAGGTTATATGTCATTTTTTGTTCATCTTTACGTTCCCTTTCCATTTAACTATATTATCGTGTAAATGGCGGACCCTGGACGAGACGCCAAAAAGTACAAACCCCTTTTAGCCGAATTTCCCTGGTTTATGTTAAGGTGCTCGATCGAGGGCAGAACGAGCGGCCGCGAGTACCTATGGCTGTTTTGCGCCAGCGCAGGTTTTGTACACGCGGCGATCGCGTAAGAGTGATCGTATTCCTTTGACAGTTCATAACGTATCATATCGTAAGTCACTCCATACAAACTGAAGCGATTTATAAAAAATCACAGGCATTGTACGAAAAAGATATATCTGTAACGACTGGGTTAAGGCGGTTCCGTTCCCTGGATACGATTAGCAGAAATGGCCCCGGTGTTAGTTCAGGCGGTTCAGGGCAGAGCGGGCGGCGTGACCACGTGCGGCTGCTTGGTGGTGACGCGGCTGCCCTGCGCCAGCGCGCCGCTGCGCAGAGCTCGCGCCTTCAGGAACGCATTTCCGCCGCACGACACCATCGCTAGGTAACCGAAGAACTGGAAAAGAATGACCTAGTATTTTTTTTTTGTTTTAATGAACAACGGGGAGACTTAGCCTTCATCATACCTGACGTTAAGTATTGATAAGGCTGAAGATGGAAGCCGGCCTCTCCCGGAATCCTCATCACTGAGGAACTGGCTATCTTATCTGTAACTGCCGGAACACAACATTGAAGAAAACATTGTTATTATGGCGTCAGGCTTTGATAAGATGGTGGTAGCTAGCCGACTACCCTTCACTCTTATTGATACTGATTTAATAGCCTCTGTGGTCTATTGATAACAACCACCGGCACCGGTATCAGACCCAGGGGTGCCGTGTTCGAATCCCAGAGGGAGTACAATTTGTATTCGGTTTGGTTGGTGGTAGGACTTGTTGTAAGTCCACCTAGCTAGCTACCAACATCTTAACTAAGCCTGACGCCATAACTACAATGTTTTCAGCATTGTTGTGTTACGGCAGTTAGAGATAAGATAGCCAGTTCCTCAGTGATGAGGATTCCGGGAGAGGCTCGCTTTCATCTTCAGCCTTATCAATTCTTAACATCAGGCATAATGAAGGCTAAGAGTCTCCATGTTGATCATTAAAAAGAGCGGAGGATGACCCGCTCTACTTTTCTCTCTTATGTACTCTAATGTCCTCTGGTACTACAGTACCCCCAGCAAATCTATTGTAGTTGACGGAATATGAATATTGTATGGACTAAGCCCAATCCATATCTACAGATAGGTATCGGGCGTTAGTAGAAGTATTTATTGGTTTTTAGGGTTTTTTGGTTTCCATTGGGGAAAAAGTTGTTTAATTTCACCATAGTCATAACTTTTTTGGTCTCAAACATGGAATTTTATTAATTTCAACGATATTATCTTTTGACATTTTTATCAATTTAAATTTACTGATAGGAAGCGCAGCTTCCTCAAACTTCAAACAGATTATACTGGTTGGAAATGACAAAACTACATACATAGTGCCACGGTCATTGGTCAGTCATACTCTAATCTAATTGAGTGACCTATGGACTTCTAAATAGGCCAAGGTATATTATGAAATCATCACACACTGAGTCCACAGCTATACATCCTTCATGCTTAAATTTATGATGGTTATCCTTATTTATTTTTAATTAACATATTATTAGTATTTAGCTAATAATACAACTGTTGATGAACAAATTAGGTACCATGATTTCATTACATAGTAATTTGAACTAAACCAATAAAGTCAAAGCATTAAAACACGGTCTCTCTTACTTCTAAAGAAGGTTTTTAGTGGCAAACAAAGCAACTAGTTCAGGTGCAGATGTCAATTTCCAGTTCTAAGATGTACCTAAGATAAGAAAACTGATCTGTAAAAAAAACAGGTGTGACTATTAGGTCACGTTTTCCCGCGCGTCGTTCGTGACTTTATAAACTATGCATGCGCCGCTGCGTTTCCTTTAGTATGTCACTGAGCCAGTGACATCGATTGATAAGCCATATTTAGAGAAACACAATGGCTTTGTTTTAGATAATTTTCACTACTTTAGATTCTAAATAATAAATAACATTAATAGAAAATATTATTAATTGGTAAAATTTACTATTGAAAACAAGTCAACTGATTAACTGTACATTTACCATAGTTTGATTAATAATTTTAATAAGTACCTAACTAGTTGTTGAGTGTTGAGAGAGTCGAGTTAAAAGAGTGTGGTATAGTATATAAGTTGTGGCTATTGATCATTAAAATAAAATAAAAACTTTTACAGATTGAAACATGGTTTTATACCCAAACAAATGTCTTAATAAAAAAGGCAGTTAAATTGAACGAATTGTATTATAAAATAAATATGAATATAGTTATCCATCAATCAGCCAGTGTAGCATGTGCACCGCAACTCGCTGTCGACGCTTATCTCGCGATGTCTGTCTCGCTCATAACAGTACGGTGTGAGCGGGACAGATAATACGCTTGCGCGAGAAAAGTGTCGAGAGAGCTTTGTCAGGGTGCTCATGCTAGGCATGAAGGTATAGATACAAAAGTGACTTACCCCTGCGGCCGAATAAGCTGCGGATCCAAACGCGACCACAATAGTAGAGGCAATAACATATAAAAACACTAGTGCTATATTTGCCACAAGTTCAATTTTGAGCCATTTGATATTGTGATATTTCTCCACCACATGGAAAAGATAGCATAGCAGCACAAGACCTGATGCCCAGAACGCAAGGTTGGCTACTATACTGAAGTAGACGCCTCGCCCATTGGACCAGAATGCTGATGATTGTATACAAATGAACCCAATGAGGCTTAAAATCTGTAAAGAAGAATTATTTTTATAGATGTAACTATGATATTGTAGAGCATTGTAGACTGTAGCATTAAAAACTCAAGACAAAGATATTTTTGTTAAACCAAAAATTTTACAAAACAAATACAGTAAATTGAAAGTCAATCTTAATTGTGAATTATTTAAGATGTTAAATTGTACTTACAATGATAACTAACTTCAAAACACCTTCAAGAGTTTTCAGATAACTTGGATCAAACCTCGTTTCTGTTATGAATACAGTGTTGGCTGAACCCATTGACTGAGGCGGGGGCGGGGGTGGCTGACTCGGATAAGCCATGGTTAATGTACTGCTGGAACAAAAGTCACAAAAATTTATAGTTTCCTAAAAACACAAATAAAAAACTAAGAGAATAACATGACAAGACAATAACATACATTACAGAATATAAACTAGTTTTATAGGTGTCTTTGTGTGTTAGAATAGGCGTTATTATTCTAAGATTACAGCATTCATAAAAATCAAAGATGTCTCACTAGTAATTCTAATAGCAGTAATGTTTAACATTAGGATAAACATAATTGTGATTTACAACTTACACTGATTGTTATCCTGTACAGTATTATTCAATGAAGCTTATTTACATATCGGTGATATCATCCGTATCACTGTGCGAAAACACTGCTGCATCCGGACGCCAAGAGATAAATACTGCGGCCGATAACTATAGCTAAAGACACTGAAGTAATCATTTTTCTTTGGCACTTGATTACGAACTAAAAACGTAGTTGAAGTGACTCATTTTTCAAACAAATGGTAGCTCATTATTTTAGGTTTGTTTACATAAGGATTCATAGCTAAATACAAGAAGGCAATACGCGGCACACATTTATTCTAATAAGATACGTATTTTAACATTCACATGAAGGTAGACTGCTTCTTTACTACATTAGCTGGTTTGTTAATTATTATGGTGAATTATAGCAGCAGTCTAATCACAAAAGTATTATTTAACAGTTTCAGCACAAACAAACATAGGTACTTTTTTTTCTATTCTCGTCTGTCATTGTCAATTTGTCAGGCCAATCAATGTCAATGTCAGTCATGTAATGATGATAATCTGTGGCCAAAAGTCCGTTTTGTGTTGTGTTCGCCATTTTTCGTAAACAAACAAACCAGATATTTAACCATTAACCTCTCAGGCCTCGAGTTATGAGATACAATAGATATTCCATTCCATTGTTCTCTGGACACCGGTGTCCTGCTACCAAATGACGAATAATTAAGCTTTGCTTTTTACGTCAAATGTACTTACATGTAATTATTGACAGTAATCATGCTGATTTGATTATTAATGTAATTATTTTGAAGAACCATAATTTACAAAATTTTAACAAGTTAATAGTGATCAAACTAAATCGGACATCGATTCAAGTGACTGAAACTGACAACTCCAAACTTTCAACTGTATAATCTGTGATGCCTAAAACTAGGGTAAAGCACGTATATTTCGACTCGTACTTAGTAGTTTTGTACCTGTATGCTCATAATTGAAAAAAACGGTTGTTTTCGAGTAGTTATCCAAAGCAGCCGATAATAACTTATAAACTGCGGCTTACAACCGGCTTTCTTTACAATTGTTCCTGAGTCGAATTTGATTATAATATACGATACGAGCCGTTATATACAAATATATTATGTTTTTACTAAATTAATTACCTACTCTGTCATGGTGTAAACCATAAAATGTTCAATATTGAATTAAATAAATAAATATTATGAATTATTTTACAATGTCCTTCAACACGACAGATAATAAACTAACGTACCTACCTAGCATAACACAAGCTCTTTATAAAACTAAACGTGGGCTAGATAATTGGTGTGTTTGTATGCATTTATTTATTTTATTTTTATTTATTTTTTTCAGGTAACAAACAGTTACATACAAACAATATTATAAAAATAGTTTACAAACAAACCAATAGTACCATAACTTAAAGTATTAACTTAAGTAATATAGTACATACAAGCGACGGATTTGTACTAGATAAAAATATGTTTTATTTAGCACCTCAAAAAAAAGCTGAAAAATTAGATTTTCCAACTTATTATAACAAAAAATACTATAGTAGAATGAAATATATTTAATAGTATTATGCATTACAAGAATAACAATTCACTTACTTTCCTTTTAAGTGAGTTTGAGAAAATATCCACTTCATTAAGTGACTTGTTATAAACCATTTTGTTATGACCACATGCTCGTCTTAAAAAGGTATTCTTTGAGTAAATGGTATGGCAAAATACGATATAAAATGTGTCTTTAGAACGTGAGGAGATACGAGGGACTTTTAATGCAATCTTTTGCAATAGTTCACTGGAGTCTATGTGATTATTAATTAACTTAAATAAAAATAAAATATCCAATAATTGGCGTCTGTGTTCTAATAATTGAATTTTATGTCTTTTTGCACTCATTTCGTAGTCACTATAATAAGACCTCATTCTATAGTCAAGAGATTCTATGAACTTTTTTGTGTATATTTATTTATTATTCTTTATTGGATGTTAATGTTAATTCAGTTACTACTTTAGTATTATTGGTGCATAGTTTTAAAATATTATTATAATTTAAATTATGTATGAAGAATCGTTTGCATTACGATTTGAACTTTTTAAATATTTTTAAATTTTAATTATGGTGGTGCATCATTTGTAGAGTTTACCCGACTGTAGATTATCTTTCGCAATTTATTTGCGTCACTTTTGAAATCCATGTTATTGAAAACCAATTTGTTTACACGTTTATTACATATCGAATGGGTGTTTAGTTATAATTAAGTGAAGGTGATAGTGTCTGTATCTTTGTTTTGTGTTTTTAAGGATATAAATAATTAAAAGGTAAACTTTTATTATAATGTTACTCAGGTTTATTTTCGGTCATCATATTTTATTTTATATCTATTTTAGGTAGTGACGAACCTCATTTAATGAATGCTATTTAAGATTTCCAGATACAGATAAAATTGTTCAATGGCCACATATAATCCTCGCCCTTAGAATAAGAATCGATAATATAGGTACAGTTTTTAGAGTTCTCCCACGGCCTCGTGCTCGTGGTGCGACTCGAAAGCTAGGTACCAACTAAGAGTTGATAGTTAAAAACTCTATGAAGAGCTCTCGGTTTCTCTTTTTTAACTATTATTTTACATTATCAGTTTATGAGCCCATAGAAGTTTAGTCGTTAGTGTTCTTAAATTTGAATCTAACATAAAAGTGGGCGTCTATGTTGTAATCCGCAACTACAACATTAAAATACAATAAACTAATTGTCTAAAGGTAGGTTCACACACTCTCACAAAACTTAAACAGGAGCAGAAACTGTCTTGACAGTATCTACTTATATTTTTTTACACTCCAATGGGATTCTAATTGAGGCTTCACAAAATTAAGACAATTATACATAATGGCTGCCTCTGTGGTCTAGTGGTACAACCACCGGTATTAGAGTCAGGGGTCCCGGGTTCAAATCCCAGCGGGGGTATATATTGTATTCGGTTTGGTCGGTGGTAGGACTTGTTGCAAATCCTCCTGGCTAGCTACCAACATCTTATCTAAGTCTGATGCCATTACAACAATATAGATAGCCAGTTCCTCAGTGATTCAGGATTCCGGGAGAGGCTTGCTTCCCTCTTCAGCCTTATCAATACTTAACATCAGGTATGTTGAAGGCCATGAGTCTCCCCGTCATTCACAAAAAAAATGGCATGTTACTTTGCTAAACATCAAATTAGTATATACTAAGACGTGAGGTTTACCATTACTTGTGGAAATAAGCTAGCTGGTAGATGAAAAAATTATTAAAATTAGTCGTACCTATACTTAATCAGTCACATCAGTTACTGTGAATCATTTCCATTCTTATTCACCATCTGATAATGAGAAGCAAGGCGGATGATTAGATAGTAGTGACAAGGACTGGGAAATCCTATTCGCTTATCCTTTGACAATCACAGCAACAAACACTTACTACACAACCAAGACAATTAGGCGCATGACAGGAATGCGGTTTTACACTTTTGGCACCTGCAGCCCACTTCTATCACTGCACTTCTGTTATTATGTGATTAATTAGCACTACAGCGATTATCTGATTGATTACTGCTTTTCGAAATCATACTTTGATATTTTAGTTTTTCTCAGCTGTCATGCCCCTAATTGTCTTGTTCAGATAGTATAATTAAAACTATTATTGGCAAAAACTCAGACCCGAGTTATGAGATGCAACAGATGTTCCATTGTTCTCTGGACACCCATGTCCTGCTAGCAAATTGTGAATTAAGGTACCTAATGACTAATGACCAAAAATGCACACACAATTAAATGTCTACCAATAAGGATAAATAGTTATTCTGATATAATTTTATTAGATTAGCCGTTTACTGATATACTATTTTAAAAGGATAAACCTGAAACTACATAAATTTGTTAAATAAAATACTATAAATTCATAATGTGACTGCATATAGCTCAAGGTTAAAGAAACAATGTTTCTTTCAGTATAGTATGAAAAAAGAATTTACATATTAGGCATCACTTATTTAAATTGAATTAAATCCATTTGTAATACACTGGTATCCTATAATAATTAATGGCTGGTACCTATTATGCTCTTTTAATATTAATATTTGTATGTTTTTATAATATCCATTATGATAATATAATTACTTGTATGTTTATAGAATAATCAACTATGGCGGAGGTGTCATTCCCTGGTCAGCACACAACCACCACTACTGTGACGTCAAGCACCGTGGTCCAGACTAACATCAGATTTGACCCGCAGTATCTCAAAACTTTACCTGGTATACTGAAGATAATTCAAGTGGTAAGTTTTCATTTATTCCATTTGCTTCATTTATTACATTTTTAAATATGAAAAGTATTATTGGTTACTTTTCATATTTAAAAATGTATTTATTATTATTATTTTAACAGGCTAGCAGTTGTTACAACTGATAGCGCCTGTATCCTGCTATCTATGCGTTTTGTTCTATTTAAATTCTAAATATCTGTCTAGTCGATTTTTGAATTGATTGACGTTAGAGGCGAGGACTACATCTTCCAGAAGCTCATTCCACTCTTAGACGACTCTGTTACTGATAAAATGTTTGCATGGGTTGTTGTTTGCGATTGAAGTACTGAGCTTGAAGCGGTGACCCCTAAGTATTAGCTTAAATAACCATATCAATCTAGAAAATATGTTTGACTAGCGGCCGCCCGCGGTTTCACCCGCGTAGTTCCCGTGGGAATATCGTAGGAAAAATTAACGTATATTTTAGTCCATTAGTTGAAGTTCCTACATATCAAATTTCATTCAAATCCGTTCAGTAGTATTTGCGTGAAACAGTAACAAAGAGACAAACAAACTAACGTACGTTCACATATAATAGGATTATTTTTAGTCGACATATAAAATGAAAATTCGACAATGACAAGGTTTACACTTTTAATATGGCAACCTGTTTAGTGCAGGGGTAGAGATACATGATTTCCGAGCAGAGGGTCTTGGGTCCGATTCCCAGGCAAAACGAATATATTATATTGTTAGCTAGATAATTGTCGTATCATTGAAGGTATGAAAAAAATGTGTACATTGAAATCATCGAATGTATTTAAAAACGTAAGGAAACCATTATTATAAATTATATTTATTGAAACAAATCCTTAATTCGATTTCACTCAGTGCACCCATTATTATTCCGACAGATCTGAAATACAGGAGAATATGTATGATTAGTTAGTGACATTCTTTCATTAACTTATATATTACGTTGATATTTATTTAAACTAGAATACCTACATGGTGGATGATAATATACCAAAATAATGCATACATTATCAAATTATTAAATTCAACAAATTCTACTATATAAACAACTATATATAAATATATAATAATGACTTATATATGTCGTAGGATGATTTGATAAATAGAATTTTCTCAAAAATCCTAGGGATATTGCGAAAACACGGATAATTAGACAATTGTGTCCACATTTCTCAATCTTACTGAAAGAAGATAGGGTTTTTGCAAAAATACGGGTTGCTTTAGTATATATGCTTTAGTTTAGTATATTATTTTGTATATTCTTAACTCTGATTGGCTTAATTTGGAAATCCCTAGGATATTCGCAAAAAAGGGATTTATTCAAGGATCCTGCCGCAGGATTCCTGCGACATATATAAATATATAATGATGAATCTTTTTAAGTATAATTTGACTCTTGATGTGGCCTACTGTCCACCGCGGGGGGACAGGCAGAGGGCGATAGTGAGTATAATCGAACTATTTTGATTAGGTATAACCGGTCAAAGCGAGAATACATAATGAAGTTGCTTGTTGCTTTGCTTCTTTAATAGGTAGTCTTGAGACTCTTGATTTGAGACAGTTTTATGTATAGGCCTTTATTTTAATGTACCTATTTGCAAAAACTCTTATCAAAAATGTCGTCACTTTGCTTACCTTTGACAGCTTCAGTACATGTATTTATATAACGAGTATAAATTACTAACTGATAATCTGAACCACTGCTTATTAGAGTCATTATTATGTAGCTGCGTTAGTAAAGGTTAGGCATGTGGATAAGACTGCGAAATAATTAATTGAATGAACGCGTCGAAATACCTACTAACTAGTAGGTAATTTGGCGGTCTAGACATCGGTCTAGATTATGTAGGTACTAGGTGTCGACCTAGTTCTTGCAAACACCAGCTATATGACCCGCATAGCCATAGACGTGGCTTGGGCGATAACGCTGCCGGTCTGCACGTTGCCAAAAAAAGCAGCCGCCACCGCCAAGGTGCCATCCACGACGCCAGTCACCGCAAACTCACCGGCTATATGACCCGCATAGCCATAGACGTGGCTTGGGCGATGACGCTGCCGGCCTGCACGTTGCCAAAGAAAGCCATGGCGGCAGCCGCCAAGGTGCCAGCCACGACGCCCGTCACCGCAAACCCTAGCTTCGTCAGCAGCCACAAGCCCTTGCCGGTGTACACCACAATGCCAGCCAAAACATTCACTATACCGGCTGATATCGCGTTGCCCATTGCTTTGACGAGTTCGACGACGTAAATGCTCTGAAATTGCAATAATATTTTAATAAGCACACGCACGCAACGGTACTTTAGTACCTATTAAACTATGAATTTATGGTATTCAAATATCAGAGGTAATTTTAATGTGCTGTTGGTCGGGAGTTTATTAATAGACACACACAGACATAGGTTACGGTTCTATTGAAAAATTAACTAGTTTATCAAAATAACTATAAATGCACGTGTTATGAACACTTGAGACGCTAATAACGAATTAAAGAGAGAAAACATTGTTTTGCTTTTTGATTAAAATGCTTAATTAAATTGCTTACTAATATAATCACTTTTCTTAAGCTCTGCGACACTGATCAGATCACCGATATGGTTAAGAAAGTTAGACTGACTGGTTTATTTATGTTCACAATTCACTGAGTAGGTACATAAAACACAAACACGAACGGGTAATTTCCCTGAACCAAAAACAATAGAGTACGCGCCACGAAAGAGGTTCCGCGTAATATTACGGGAACTAAAATGTGGTTTGCTTATCTGTATAGTAATAGAGCTTATTATCGAATGTGGAACGCGACTGCAGCGCCGCTCTTAGGGGACTTCTTTCGTGGCGCGGACTCTATTTATCAGCAGTCTCAACTCTCAATCCAATTTAATGAAAATGTAAACAAAGACGCCATTATTCCGACCATAGACTATTTAGTGATGTGGTAAAAATTAGACATTTATAAATCGATAAATTAATTGATTGCTTCGATTCGATTCATTAAATACTATTTTCGCGTTAGCGTTAGTGAAGAGTTTTTAGTTTATTACTTCTCAAGCCTCGGGAGATGGCGGTGTTCATCGCGATTATAGAGAAATAAAAGGCTTATATTGAACCGAGTAAAAATTACTATTTTTTTTAATTTCACATAAACACATCATCATCACATAACAAATTGAAAAATGACTTTAACATAATATATGTAAGGTCACTTACCATCACAAATTTATCATAAATATGTAAACAAAAAAAGAACCCGGTAATCATAGCAGTAAATAATTTTCAATAACTTAGGAACTAGACATCTAATCGATAGCACCGATGAAAAAAGTTAAATATGAAGGATATCAACTTTACGGATATCAAACGCGCTTTATTTCACGGATTTTCATTTTTTTTTAAACATTTGCTGACAATCACACCAATTTAATTACAGCCACGTTAAGTTTAATGAAGAACTTGTGTTATGGATACTAGATAACGGATAAACATACTTATATAAGGCGAAATGGAATTTAATAATAACATTTTAAGGGGTGGTCAGGTTAAGTGTTTGCAATCTAAGAAAAATAATAAAAACAAAAAAAATATTTTTCTCCTAATAAAAAATAAAATTACGAGTTCGCAATTTACCTACTAGTTAATATTTTAAGTGTATTTTATTCATTATCAAACTTAATTAAACCTTTTTATACTTATGGTAAATTTTAAATAGAAAAATATTGGAAAAAATTAACTCGGCCACAAGTGAATTCTCAGGCTGGAATCGAACCAGCGACCTTTGGAAATCCGGTCCAATGCTCGAGCATTGGACCGGATTTAAAAAAACCAAGTATAAAAAATAGCATTGAAAAATGCAAAAAATACAAAATCATTAATTAAACCTTGAATAATGAAAAGAAAAACCATTAAATAAACTATTTAAAAATAGCTGATACTAAGCTACACTGCGCTGCGCGGCGCCGCCGGCCGTCGACCACGGCCAGTCAGCTGAGAGCTATAAGTACCTACCTACTATGCAGCAAAACTACCGCCTGGGCTGAGGCTGAGACCCAATTATTTTCTTTTCACAACTAATACAGTTAAGGCAAACAAGCAAGTGCAAGATTTAATAGATAAGTAGGTAGGTCCCTACATTATAACGTGTTGGAAAGCTTATGAACTTTGGTGTGTGGCAGATGAAATAATCTGTAATTATTAAATTAGCTTTTTATTTTATTTAGTTTACCTAATCTGCGTGCGGCAAAGTCGATAAGCTTTCAATCACACTTAAGAGCCTTTGGACTAACAAAGTAAAGTACCTACCTAATCTTAATTATGTAAACAGGCAATAGTTAATTAATTAAAAGAGCTAGAATAACTTTTATGATAAATGCAAAATTATTATTACACTAATTCGGCGGCGCGGTCAAAGTCGCCGACAAACGATGCCGCCAAAAGCGGACTACACATTATCAATATATTGTCAATATATTGACAATATATTGACAATAAAATGATATTACTTTCAAGCAATGTGACGGAATGATGAAAAACGATGAAATGACGAAAAAATTTGATATTTCGTAAAAATATCAATATACTGTCAATATATTGACAATATATTGACAATATATTGTCAATATATTGATGACCTTGGAACGCACATTATTCCACGGTATCGACCGCGACTAGGGATGCCCGAGTTTTTGCTATGAATCGATCTTTTGGATCGCATGAGAGCGTAACCCAAAAGATTGATTCACGAGCTTGAATCTAGATAGATTCAAGCTTTTCCCCAACCTATTATTTAGTACCTAATAATAGTAAATTAACCTCGGAATGTACTTTATTCTTTTAAGTAACTAATGAAAGTAAAGTAACCTTTGGTTGTTCGAAAATAGTAGGTAGGTAGATTCTAAAATAATAGCCCACTTAGAGCCGGTTTCAATAATCTATCCCTAACAAGAGGTAGCTTATCTTGGTTACGT
Source organism: Chrysoteuchia culmella (assembly GCA_910589605.1). Classification (NCBI taxonomy): domain Eukaryota; kingdom Metazoa; phylum Arthropoda; class Insecta; order Lepidoptera; family Crambidae; genus Chrysoteuchia; species Chrysoteuchia culmella. The sequence goes on along the minus strand of OU342643.1, from coordinate 25,032,933 downwards.
TACTTAGCAACCGCTGTTATTTTGGGTTATTTTAGGCTGTTTAACAAAAATATCTAGGCAACAAAGCTCTAGTAAGCTTATCTCATACTCAGGATAGGTTATTGAAACCGACCGTTAATCGTTTCAGACTTCAATCGGTTTACTTATCTTCCACTTTGTATGAGTTGAGGTGCTTCTTCTAATATTTATCACTAAGGCCCACTTGCGCTTAACATATTTAACTCATTGCTGCCTTTGCCTGCATCTAACTCTGAGTCAAATGTTAATTTAACTCGGCGCAAGTTGGTAAAAAAATATTATCTCATTGGCTAGCAGATCAAATTATCACAAATATAATTTGGTATAAAGTTACAAACTTTATTAAAACACCTAATCAAGGATTAAAAATCCAAATAGTTAGTTACTTCACACCTTCCCTGCATTCTTGCAATTGTTGTTAAGATGTACTAGCTGTTTTATACTAGCTGCTGTTTGCTTCTTTTTATGAATTTATCAGATATATAGATCCGTATAGATCATGATACATAGATCTATAGATAATCCTACCTAGTCTTCACCAACCTATAACAATAATTTAGTTTTTAATATTCTCTCACAAAACAAATACACTTAAAAGTGCAATAAGAATGTAATGGACTGGGTTTGTTAAATATGATCATAACGAAACATTTAATATTTAAATAATACGTATTAATTTAAAATAATCAAAATACAGCAGTCGCGCTATAATAATTACGTGTTTTTGTTTATTTCTGTATAACCTTTAAGGTAAGATAAAAATTATTACTAAGCAACTTTCCTACTTGATATTCATTTTTCCATTCATGAAACATTTTATTAATTTGCATCACGGGCACCGCCAGTAATTACGAATCACATACTCGTATTTCACTATCTCCACTGCTTAAATACTACTACCAACTCAAAACTCGCAACATTGTTGGTAAGTTTCTCAATAACACGTTTTCTACTCTTTTGTGTTATTATAATTAACTAGACATACTTAATCTTATATTTTTTTATCTTTGATTCAATAAGAATTGGATTCCTATTCTTATCTTAATTAGCTTGAAACACTTCATGCCAATTTATTTATTTATTATTCTATAAGTTTAAAACTATTTTTAATGCATGCGAATCGGGTTCGAATCCCGTCAGGGCGACATGAGACAAGTTGCTTTTTTCTAGTATATTTTCTTCTTTAATATTTATCACTTAAAAATAGCATTGTAAAATGCAAAATTTAAAAGTTATAGCATGCGAATTGATCTATAGACGGATTTTTAATTCAGTAAAGTAATTTGAATTCTGCTTTAAACTGTTTCTCGTAACGATTTGCGCAGATCCAGTTCCAGTTCAGTAAGCATTGATTCCATTCACGCACACAAATTCAATAATAGCTAAATTTTAATTCAGCATTATTTTAACAAAGTGAAAACCTACGTACATCTTAAGTTTTGGCGCGCACTGTTCATTGAAATAATATCTATCTCATGTGGAATGATGAATTCTATGTACAAGTTGATGGAGTAGCAATGGGTTCTCCTGTATCCCCCATAGTCGCCGACATATTTATGGAGGATTTCGAGGAGAAGGCGCTGGCTTCAGCACCAGTGTATCCCCGGTTCTACAAACGGTACGTAGATGACACTTTCACTGTACTACCTAGAGATAGTATTTCTGCTTTCCTTATCCATCTTAACTCTATTCACCCAAACATTAAATTCACTATGGAGTTAGGAGCAAATAATAAACTAGCCTTACTAGATGTACTTGTTATTAGGAATCCTGATCAAACTTTGAGCCACACAGTGTATCGGAAAGCAACACATACAGACAGATACCTAAATGGTGACTCACACCATCATCCTTCACAGTGATAGCTACCGTAGGGAAATCTTTGTTTCAGAGAGCTCGCGGCATCTGTGACGAGAAACACCTGACTACTGAGCTTCGACATGTCGAGCAAGTACTAAGAAATAACAAGTTGCAAGTACCACGCAGATGTCACAGAAACCGCGCCAAACCAGTCACAATAGAACGTCAACCTGCCACATTATACCATTTGTGAAAGGTGTCAGAGACAAGATTGGGAGAATTCTAAAGCACGCTTCTATTAATACTTACTTTAGGCCGCCCAAGAAGATCAACCAATTCCAATGCAGGTGTCTACAAACTGGATTGTGACTGTGGGCTCTCCTACATCGGGCAAACAAAGAGAAGCATAGCTGACGTGAAAAATAGGCGCGAAAACAAGTCTGCAGTGTGTGAACACGCTTTTGAGGGACCCACCCACTACATCAGGTTTGATAAGCCACAGATACTCGCCAGGGAACCAAAATTTGTCCCCAGAATGCTACGTGAGGCCATTGAAATCACCAAATATCCAAACTTCAATAGAGATGATGGGTGGAAGATTCCACCAGCTTGGGACTCTATTCTTCATAAATTAAAGTCTCAACCCAAATCACGCACTGCAAGACCCAAAGATACGATTAGCTCTTTTTGTAGATAAATATAAAAAGTAAAGGTGGAGATAACATATCTTAATTTCTTTATAAACGTGGAGGTCGGCCAGCTCTCGAAGTTTTCTTGGCAGCTTCTTTCTTCGAAGGTCCTCTCAATTTGTGAACTGCCAGTAGAGTCTTTAGTTTTCTCTTTTCTTAATAATAAAGATTTAAAATAATAATTAAATCAAAATATCAAATCAATAATAATTGTTGCCGTAGTAAATGTCTAACCGTATCCGAACGAAAAAATAAATTAAATTTTCGAGGGTAGACTTATAAGCAGCCAGTGATCCCGTGACCACGGCAGCTGAAAAGATGCCGAAACATCGGGAAAATAAAAAAACCCCTAAAAACCAAAAAAATACGGACAATTTCAAATAACGGAAATATAGCGCGTTTGATATCCGTAAAAGTTGTTTTATTTCAAAGTGAAAACCTGTCAAATCACTCTGCTGAATCAATAATCCCACTTATTATATTTAGAACATAAAGCAAGCCATTCATAAAGAAGAAGAATAATAGTGAAGATCGGATGCCCGTGAATCTATTCAAAAGATCGGAGATCGTATGGGTAAAAGATCGATCTTCCAAAAGATCGATTCAGATCGGGCATCCCTGCCGTGACCGACCGGGGACGGGGGAGTCCCGACTAGCATGCCTCTTTATTATTTTGTTTGCCCGATCGATTCAGCATCCCTACCGCACAGTGGGACGGATTTCGGATTTGCGGACGTAGGACTTTTTTGTCGAATATCATTATTTTTTTTATGCCAATCGATAGTCCTAATTAAGACGATAAGATTTAGTTGCCGCAATTTTGTTGCAAAAGTTATGACTAACGAGAAAAATTCAATTTTTACAAAAGTTGTATGGGACCATAACTAACTTGCTCTATAAATACCAAGTCTTGGCAGATCTCAGCCTGATATTTGGTAGGGTTAATCTATGGGTGTTTATATATAGCGCGAGCGCCACATACATAGTATTGCCCCCGTTTTCCAGATATATAAGGCTGAACTCAGGTACTTTTTCTACTTTTTCTTAGGCATTACTTAACTCCAAATAGTTGTAAAAAAACGGAACAACATAAATATTCTGAATTGTATGTTAATTTTATTAATTATCAACCAGACTATTGGATCAGGTGACGTCATATCACAAAATGAACACATGTAAAAACCGAATTTGAGTTGAGTCCTTAATAATTTAATAGGTTTAATTTACAAATCAGCCCCCTAATTGTCTAATTTAAAATCTATCATAATCCCTTTCAGAGGTATTGTGATTGTGATAAATTCGTCTGTCATATTGCTTAGACAGTTCAATTTCGTTTATTCCATACCTTTTAAAACGCGTCCCGATCACAATCCCTTTCAAATCTCAAATAGTGACGGCCTGAAAATCTGAAAAAAAGTCCTACGTCCGCAAATCTGAAATCCGTCCCACTGTGTACCGTGACCGACCAGGGACGGGGGAGTCCCGACTAGTGATGGAACATTTTATGAATAGCATGAACAGCATGCTAAAAATCATATGAAATGATTGTCATTGTGATAAATGTTAAACAAGAATATATACTAGAAAAAAAGCAAATTGTCTCATGTCGTCCTGACGGAATCTGTCAAGTTGCTTTTTTTCTAGTATATTTTCTTGTTTTAATATTTATCACATAAAAATAGCAAAATTAAAAATTAAAAAAGGAAATATATAATGATTTTCATTATTCACTTTCCTTCACATTGACTGCTACAATTCCACACTGAAAATCGCAGATTGCTCCTTCTCTTCACGAGTTCCAATTATAATGAAATATGAATTATGATAGCTAAATAATTAGTAATTAGCGATTTAAATGAAACGCTCCTAAATGAAATATTACTCTGTCGTAAGATTTTCATGTCAGGTAAGGCAGAACGGCAGAAGCCCCGGTTGTGGTCACTACCCCTTTTGTGGCCATATTGAATTTTAATGTTATATCAATAATGATTGAATAACTAGGTAAAAAACAGGTGCAAGCAATTTTCGACTGACATTCCTTATTGGCACAGATTAATAAATAGTTACTTCGTAACAGATAAACCACTCTATTGTAATCGCGGATAAACATACAGGTCAAACCTTCGTCCAAGGGTCAAACGGACAATCTCCTTTTTTGCAGCCGGTTAAAAATACCACGTTTTAATACCACAAACCAAAAGGTATTACATAGTAATATGACTAATTAATATATTAAAGTCTACACTAATTTAGAGATAGGTTGAATAATAAAAAGAAAAGATAAGTCTGATTAGGTATTAATTACTGCTTAAGTCTGATTGTTGTAATCGTATAATAAGATTGTTGATTTAAATCAAAGTACATTTACTGTATGAAAATAATATCGATTCTCTTAAAATTGTATCCTTTTTTTTAATGATTGGGGTAATCAGATTTAAAAGCATTTGATAGGCCTCGTTTGACATTCGGAAGTAATTCTCAAAGTCATTTGGTTCAGTGAGAGCAATTTCTTTTAATAAATTTACTTGCGCGTATTGTTTTAAGGATAGCCACTCTCTAGCCCATTTTTTTCTTTTAACTCATTGCTATTATAATTGCTACACACGCTTTTTTTTCAATGCTTCCATAGTCCCACCACTACCACTGCAATAATAACAGCGGACCAGCCAGTCGGACACTTATTTGTAGTAATGAAAATATGTTGCCAATATATTGTCAGTATATTGACAATATATTGACAATATATTGACAATATATTGACAATATACTGACAATATATTGACAATATATTGACAATATATTGACAATATACTGTCAATATATTGTCAATATATTGACAATATATTGATATTATACTGATAGCCGTGGAGCGCGATCTGCTTATAAACAAAAGTGCCACAAATCCAAATTAAGAATTTTTCAGTAGATCACGTTGGAAATTAGCTTTAATTTTTATTTGTTTTTCGTCAACATATCACTATACTTTTAATGCTTGCTTTTGTGTTATACATCATTGGATGTGTACCTATTTTAATTACCTATATCTTGTTTATATCCCCTACAACTCAAAAGGCATGTGGAAATCCCTTAAGCATATAAAATATTTACAAAAATAATTTTCATCATTGGATGTGTACCTATTTTAATTACCTATCTCTTCTTTATATCACCTATAACCCAAAAGGGATGTGGAAATCCCTTAGGCGTATAAAATATTGCTCACGAATATTTTTTTTTAAGAAAAGGCTAAGTACTTCTTTTTAAAATAATAATCATGCTTTGCCGAACATTGTTGACCAGTGTAATTAAATGCCCCACTGCTGGTATGTTATCTTTACTTTCCCGTTTTACCAGCCATAAAATGATGAAAAAAAACCGGCCAAGTGCGAGTCGGACTCGCGCACAGAGGGTTCCGTACAAACCCGTAGGTATATAAGTAAAAGTTCACCCATCACGACAATCTAGTCATAGTTATGGTATTTTTATTGCAAAATGAAAAAAAAAATTATGATGTAACTAAAAACTTACGGATTTCTCAATTTTTCCTTTATCTGTACTATAAGACGTTACTTCGTACCTAATTTCAAGATTCTAAGTTCACGGGAAGTACCCTGTAGGTTTTGATTCCCGTGCAAGTTTCGAAAATTTGCGGAAATATACGGCATAAACATATCTTTTGATTACTTTTTCTTAAAGTTTGATTTTTTCACAACTCCAAGGGACAGTAGACCTGAGTATTAGATATAAATTTCAGTTTGATACCTTCATACGTTCCTGAGAAAAACAGACAGACGGGCAACAAAGTGATCCTATAAGGGTTCCGTTTTTACCTTTTGAGGTACGGAACCCTAAAAAGACTGAACTTAGCTGAAATAATAATAATGAAGTAACCAAGTGCCATTGAATTCAATACCGTTAAAGACTTCTTTTATTTTAATAGCAAAAGTAACAGAAATTTGCGCTTATAGATGGATTGTAAATGTTTTATTTTGTTGCTATTTCCATTGAGCGCTAGGTATCCTTGAGCCTTTTTTAAAAGACTTATATTTAGATAAATCAGAAAGGCATATTTTAGAGCCACATAACGTTTTTTGGCATACTCATCATAACGAATAACGTGCTTACAGAATAAATCATAAGGCTTCCTTTTTTTCCTCATAACCGCTTTTGTATTAATGGTATTTCTAAATATATTTTTTTTGTGTAAATGTTTTCACACATAACGATTACTAATCATAACATTTATTGGCACATTAATCTTTACCATAAAATATATGGAAAATACTTAACGTTAACAAGTATACAATGCATACATGCACTGCATGCAAATGCAAAGCAAGCAAGCATGCAAGCAAGCTAGCATGCAAAGCACGCATGCTCTGCCTGCTCTCCCTCCGCGCCTCCGGGCTCGAATTGCACTCTAGTATTGGACCTACAAGTACCGGCCGACCAGCAAGGTGACCACGGCAGGTCGGGATCGGGGCCTAATTCCCTACTAAACTCGCTAACTTAAATATAAACTATAACTCTTAATAATTGTTTATGGTTACAGATGGTTTAAACGGTATAAATCCATTATACATTTCATATTTTATGATAAATTGTCTTTAGTCGTATAACAATTATGCCCTTTAATTTGATGGTTATTAAAATCATTATGCGACCGAAAGGACACCCATGTTTCACAGCTTTTTCAAAGCTCTCAGAATACAGCCCACCCAAGTTGGATTCGACGAGAGATCTCTTTCTTGAAGCTGAACAATCTATACTCATAAAACTGACAGACAACGCACAGGCCAAGCGGCTGAACCTGTTAAGCAGAAATTTTGCATACTGGATCCTTTAACGATATGGGCGAGCACTGAGAAACTATTTTAATTAATCTTACGGGATAGGGAATAAATCTTCTATACTAATAAAACAATACCGTGACAGACAGAAAACGCACAGCCAAAACAGCTGAACCGATTTTGCTGAAATTTTGCATGCAGGATCTTTTGACGATGTAGGCGAGCACAATATTGTGACTGACTGACAAGGCAACGCACAGCTCAAACGGCTGAACCGATTAAACTGAAATTACTGATTAGCTGGAATTCTATAACGATGTAGGCAAGAACTAAGAAAGGATTTTTTGGTATTCCCACGGGATAGAGAATAACACAGGATTGTGTTGTAACCTAATTCCCTGCGGACGAAGTCGCGGGCGGAAAGCTAGTATAAAATATGAATAATTATACATCATGAAGCAAAGATACTACCTTCTAAACAGAAATTCCAAGTTGCATCAGAGCCTTAAAAAAAACCTCAGAAGCACAACAATGTTTTGAGCAAAATAGATTAAAAGAGCGCATGAATAAATTTTTAATTAAGAGGTCGATTTTGATGTATGTACTGTGTCTTTTTGAAATATGAAAATATGGGTGATTTTGACCTCATTTGTTTCATAAAATTGATTTTGGATTTTTATGATTTGTGGCACTTTTGTTTATAGGCAATGATATGAGTAATAATGGTGTGCATTACCCTGGCAGACTATAACAGATAATAGCAAAAGTTGATTAAAATGTAGTTTTAAAGTTATTTGAGAAAAACTGTTTTTAATGCAGTATAATAAAAAAGTATTAGGCACTAACTAATTACAGATTAAATATATTTTAACAACTTTTTCAGTATTTGTTTTTATTTGAGACACTTTTTTTACTTAAATGTAATTGATTTTTATGATTTAGACTATTGATTGATACTATAAAAAGGCAGGATATTATTTTTATAATTTAAGCCGGTTCGATTCCCAATGCAGACAAGTATTTATAGAAAAACGTTGAATGCAGTTTAACTTGTTTTTTTCCTGTCATTACCTATGCTATTATCAACAATATTTAAGGTTCTTTCTCTCCAATTACCGTCTCTTTTTCCTCACTTTATATTATGTATTAATAGTATATTTAGAAAATAACTAATTGATGATTATAGGATTCATATTATTATAAACATGAATCCCAACATTGTTCCATTGCTATAGCAATTTGACATCCAACTAGAGTTAAATAAAAAAAACGACTGAGTTAATCGTAATGTTTTATAATAACATATTAATCTCCTGACCGTTAGCGGTCACGACTACAATCTGGCTAAATGAGATTGGTGCTCGTGTGCCTTCATGTGACTGACAATTCCGATCTGAAATCGGATCGATCTGATCTGAAATTCTGTTTTAACTTACTTACTAGTTTATATTATTTACCTAATTAAGCCACGAAATAATGGTTTTTTTTAATTATTTTGGCCGAGGACACGGAACCTATATAAAATATCAAAGTTGAACTGTATTGAATTATACTTTGAACACATTCAATATACTGGTGAGTGCTGATCGAGTCTCGTTTTGCACAAGGGTAGTGTAAATGTTTTGCGATTTACAACCCGACTACTCGCTCGTGGGAGAGTAAATTTAATACATTTTAATATTTTCGGTAAATAAGTATGAGCATGAATGAAAATATCACATCAGAGATCGTTCTGCGCACACTTAATAATGGAAGCCCATAATGCTGGACTGCAGTACTCTAAGATACTGTGAACTTAGGAGTTGTAAATGATAACAGTGAGTTTAGGATCCTTCAAAATTTTCATCTGTCGTGTGATAAAGCCTGATATTTTAGACGATTTCCTAATTAAAGAGTCTATATGATACCGAAAACTAAGAGTATTGTACTGATATCTTTGGCTGCAGATGTGAAACCATGCAATGCCGCCAACTGGGAACAATTTCTCAGGTATGACTCACACCATCTCAAAATACCCATTGCTAAAAGTCAAATATCGCCATTTGACGTTCGTGACCGCGCTTGACTGACTGCTCGTATTCGATCACGTTTGTTAAGCAACGTTAGGTCCAGTCAGGTGTCGGATGGGTGACCGTAAAGTGACACTACAAGTCTACAACTAAACGCTTTCGTGGCTGTTGTCATCTAATAACAGTCGTTAAGCCAAGTCATAGATCTTAAGGCGGCCTGATAAAATCTGACACCAGAGGTGAACACTAATCCTCATACGATAAGAAAGAAAGATTTTGACGTTTACTTGCGCAAATCAGTTGCATCGTGTGGACAAACCATATTTTTAATACCTCGAAGATTGGTTCGATGGTATTTAGATGTAATAACCAAGCCGTCAACTTAATATTGCAGTCAGCCATTTGAGCAATCAATAGGTAATATCTACGTGTACCCTCTTTTTACCCCTTGGGGGTGGAATTGTCAATTACGCTGTGACACTTAAATATTTATGTTTAATCGACAGCCTAAACACAAGTTTTGAATATCCTAACTTCGAAACTTTCATACTTTCATTCCCTATTTTACCCCCTTAGGGGTTAAATTTTGAATAATCCCTTCTTAGTTCTCATCTATACCATAAAAGGAATGATGTCTCTGCGTTCAGTCGTTTGGACTTCACGAACATGACAAGAATGTTTTAAGGGTGACTTACTATAACCATTTTTATAATGATAAAAAACGTTCTAAATTAATGCATAATTTGTATAGCTGTTTTCATAAACATGATATTAATCTTTATGTAAATAAAAACGTAATTCGTCACGTCATGTATTTAATTTTGAATAAAATTTTCCTTTACATCATTTCATTGTAATGAATATCTGAGGAAATATCATAGTTTTAAAATAACTCCGCAACAAAATAATTCCCTACAAAATTCATTCGCGTGCTTACTATAAACTGATATATTCCGGACGTTTAAGCTAGAACGTTACACAAACAAATAGCGCCCTTCTTGCTGTGGCCGGATTGTATTTGAGCAATACTTTTTCTAATTATGTATTCTTGTATGAAATACTCAAGTAGGCAGTCTCCAAATTGCCTTGGCAATTGGCAATTTGCCAAGGCAATGCAAATTGGCAATTTGGAGACTGCCCATTTGAGTCTTTAGCGTAAGGAAAACTTAGTGGATGAGTGTTGAATAGATGTTTGGTTATAGAATAACGGAAATAAAATAAAACTAAATTAACTTTAACACTAGTGGTTTATTTATTTAGGTTTTTAATGAGGTAGGCACTGCCTAATTGCCTATATGGAATGCACGATCCTGTTCAAACGTCACTCCACCAAAATCTCTTTGTCTCCAAATAACGATAAAACTAAATTATAAAATTATAAATTAAATTATAAAATAATCATACTAGTGAACAAAGTGCTCCTAACGATACAGTAGTTAACAAATAGTCTATCCTAGTCTCACCTCTCCCAAGCACAGCATTTTGCCAGGGTAATGCACACATAATAATGTAAATATATTGTCAATATATTGTCAATATATTGTCAATATATTGATAATTAGTGGGGAGATTTGGACGAAATTCCGCGAAATGTGGATTGACAATATATTGACAATATATTGATGAAAATGGAATGACAAAATATTGATAGTGTGTAGTCCGTTTATCGCTGCCTATCGCTTTTCGGCACCGTCCGCGTCGCTCGGCGGTCAATCAAAAAAGTTAGTGACTCGACTCGAAGATGACTGTGGTGTGCAGACTTGCAGTTGCGTGCCGCGTGCGGGCTGCATTTTCGTTTACGATATCGATCGGCAAAATGTGTACTAATAAACAAGCAAACGTGTGAAAAGTACTAACCAGACAGTGTCTCAGTGAGTGTAACAACAAATTAGTGTGTAAACCATCAATCAGTGCAATAAGGTTAAGGAGTGTTGTGATGTATGAGTGAATGTGGTCGACAGCGACACAGGATAATGTATCCCTTTTTTGTATGCAGAATATGCAGATGATATCATCTGAATGAAACTAATGCCATGCATGTAAGTAACTAACTTAAAATTATTTGGTTCTTGTATAACAGTTCCGAGGTAACAATATTTTTTTAACTTCTTTATGTTTTAAATACGAAGGATTTTAATAGGTACGTACCTAAACACGCGCTTATAATTAACTATGTCTCAGTGGTATCCACCATGAGAATTATTTGATGATCATACGCATTAATCTAGCTCCATAGGAAAGGGTTACTTACACTCTATTTTGATTATGTAAGTTATTATTTAATAGGTACATTAGTATGGTGGAAAGCATATCAACTGTGGTGTGTTGCAGATGAAACTAAACTGTAATTGACGCCATGTACCTACTGACACTTATTTAGAAATAACTTTGTAGGCATTCGCTTATCCGTTTATTATATGTAACACAAGACTTTATTTAATTTATTACGTGTAGGATTGAATTAAAATATGCTTGTAACTGTGTGGTAGTCGTAGGGATGTATGGTAGGATAAGTACGTATGGCTCTCAGTTGACTGGTTGGGTCGAGGTCTTGGACGGTGGTTAATTCGTCCAAGGTCGAGGTCGACGGTCGGATCGGAGCGGCTGCGCTCCCTCCCGTGCGAGCGTAATAATATCAACTATTTAATTTTTTATTTAAATGATTTTTTTATTATTATTTAAGGTTTAACCTTGGTAATTGATTAAGTACACTTGAAAAAAGAACTAGTAAATTACGAACTCATTAAATTATTTTAAGAAAAAATAAAAAAAATATTTCTTATGTTGTAAACACTTGACCTGACCACCTCCTAAATTTTTATTCTTAAGTTCCATTTCACCTTGTATACTTTTTTTTTGTAAATACATACTTAATATACCCAATAAACACCCAGACCAAGACAAATAGACATGTTCATGCACACAAATATTTGTCTTGTCCGGGGATCGAACCCAGGACCCCTGGCGCAGAAAGCGGGGTTAGTACCCCTGCGCCAATCAGATCGTTAATGTTTTGTTATACCTATATTATATTCGATTTTATATAGATGTAACAAAACATTTATTATAATGAGGGATTTTCTTTTTGTTTATTAAAAAAAATAAAATAGTTTCCAAGCACTCTGTAGATGGCGCTGAACTGACTACGTTACTAGTGTCAAAGCCAAAAGGCTTGTAAATATAGACATAGACATTTACTTTTATTTATTATTTATTTTTCGCGTGGAAATACCATAAAGAGCCTGGTAAGTGCGAAATAGATACGTATGCGCGCGGTCAAAATCGAATACTAATATTACCATAACCTTTCACACGACGTTCTTTCTGCGTTAAAAATATAAATTATAATAAATGTTGTTTTTTATGAAATACCGGTAATTATCGGTTTTAAAAAAATCCGATAATATTTTTACCGATTTCCGACTATTTGAGCGACGCCACCACAGTGGCGGATTTTTCTCGACACTTATGCGCAGCGCTAGCAACAAATGATATTGTTTTTTTTAACGATTATTAGGTAGGAATATTGTAGCTTTAAAAAAAAAACAAAATAAAAAATGAAGAAAAATCCACGAGACGGTTAAAACGTAAATTAAAACGGATAAAGTACTGTCGGGGGATGCCGTTAAATGAACTAGTTTTGCAGTTTTATAGTAACGTGGATAATTGGAGATATTTTATAGCTATACTTACTTATTCATATTAATGTTGCAATTTTTAATCCACCCGCATGTTCCCATTCCTGTGGGAATAATCTTAACCTCACAAACCTTGTGCTGACAATAACGAACACAACAAAAAAACTGGTGCAGTCGATCGAAGTTATGCGCTTACATACATTTCGGTGAATCATTTATATATATACCTAATTGATTTCATTGTAAATAAAATTTAAAAAAAACGAAGTTTGGTAAAAATATGTTTATTTTGTAAACAAAACGTTACATTACAATAATCCAAAACATTGATTTTGAGTTATGAACAGTGAATTTGCAGTGCTTAGCTAATATAAAATATACTTCCTCAAAAATACCGTATCTTTACATTTTTATTTAAAATGTGTACAAGAATTAATCGTAAATCGTACCTGCTATTTATTTAAGGGATGAAATTTAATGACCACCAAAAAAACAATCGTTACCCTAAACAGCATCATCCAAAAAAAAAAAAAATATGTACAAATAAATGAAACCTGTACCAAAATCTTTCGGGCTATTTAAGTCGTGCCTGCACTACAAAAACTTTTCATAACCCAAAAAAGCCACGCGTTCACCAAATTTTAACTAGATTTAGAACTTCATTTATATGTTTTGGGTAAACAATGATTTTTGTATATTAATTTACTTTATTAGGATGAAATTGTGTAACATATTTGGATGAAATTTTTAAATAAAATGCGAGTACATATTTGGTGCTTGCGTGGCCTTTTTGGGTAGCTCAGCGATTATTCTGAAGATACTTGCCTTTTTTAGGTTAGCAGACTTTACGTTTGTTGGTGATAATTTCATATTAAAATGGGGATTAAATTCTGGTAAGTACTTACGATTTTTTGGGCGTTATATTTCATTATATCTGGTGATTGCTCAAACCTAAGCCTTTATTTAATTAAAGGGTTTTGAACTGTTTTGTGTGGAGGCTAGCCTCGTGCAAATCCGTAGAATGGGACACTATTTTTTTTAAATGACGTTGCACGATATTACATATATAAATGAACAGGGGACACACAGAGGAACAAAAATTTAATGATATGTAATGCCCTAAAGTGTCACGTAAGTCAGATATAATTAGTGTTAAAAATGAATAATGCCGACCCAAAGTATCACCTTTGTATCTTTCACTCCAATTATCCCTTAAAGTGTCAGTAACCTGACACTTTAGGGCATTATGTTGCATAATATTTTTTGTTCATCTTTACGTTCCCTATCCATTTATATTAGGTATTATCGTGCGGCGCGGCAAAATTTTCTAACTGGCGGACCGGGTTGACGAGGCCAAAGGTTCAAACCCCTTTATAATACAAAAATTAAAAGGCGGTTTAATCCTAAAAGTATTCTCTCTCATTCAACCTTTAGGGAAACCCGTGATATATTATAATTTAGTAGAAAAAATATTGGAATTAATGGACTCGGCCACAAGTTGGTTGCAAGGCTCGGTAGCTCAGGGTTAGAGTAGTGGGCCGGATACCCAAAAGTCGCAGGTTCGAGTCTTGTCTGAGAATAACATATGGCCGAGTCGATTTCTTCCAATATTTTTCAATAATAAAATAATAATAAGCATTAAAATAGCATTGAAAATGTAAAACTTAGAAATCATAAAACGTAATATATTGTTGATAAATTTATTACCATCATTCAATAAAACTAAACAAAAAAAATGTTTTCGCTGTATAGTAAAATGTCTTCTGTTTTCTATTATAATCACGTTAAGGAAGCCTGATTTTCTACTTGTGCGATAAGGGCTATCACCGCCACCGCCACCGCCGCCACCGCTATCGCGATGACTATGACACACCACCACACATCGCTCTCCCTATATGGCGATCCGCCGCGCCTATACTGCCATTCAACGCGCCTATACGGCCGTCCGTCTCGCCTCCAGTCTTGCCTGTACTGTGGCTGTATCCATCCCCACGTGGCTCGGGCGATGTTGCTGGCAGCCTGCCTGTTTCCAAGGAGATATAGGGCGGCAGCTAGGGCATGCAGAACCGGGTCCGGTTCTAGATTTTGCATACCCGGTTCTAGAGGTAGTCGGAACCGGGTCACCCGGTTCTACCCGGTTCCAAGCGACCAAATCGTATTTTTTATAAAAAAAAATGTATAAATGATAATTGAGAGTTTGGTAACGTAGTAGTTATTGTTTGTTATACGTTTGTCAAATAACTATTATATAATCAAATAAAACTAACTTTTGAAACTATTATTAAATAATCAACAAAAACTAGCTCTTGAACCAATTTAAATAATTTGGTTTGATTTTTTTGGTTTGCAGTCGACAGAAATTTTAGGAAATAATAGGTTTTACTTAAATAAGAGATCTTAAAACAAAACACGAGACGAGATCCATTGGATGGAATATGTAAAAAATAAACAATAGTCAGAAAAAAATAGTTATTAACAGCTTTGGTAGACTGTTTTTCTTGGTAATAAGATCTTAAGTAACTTATTACATCCAAACTCTGGTCACTCAACGAGGTGCGTAGACGATTACAAATGTACCCTGCGGAGGATAAAATTCTCCCTGGTTCCAAACTTTTTGGTGGTATAGCTTTCAGATATTCATGAGCCAGCGATAAGAAGTTACCGCGACTACCGCCATTTTCGAACAAGGTCATCTCTATCTTGACAGTCATAAAACATTTCATTAGGCTCATTCAAAGTTGTCCATTCGTCCTGACTGAAAATGATCTCAGAATTAATATCAGTTTGCTGATGCTGATGCATACGTTAAGCTTGAGGAACCGTTCGAGCAAGTCTGCCATACTGCTCCACCTTGTTTTTGAAACTAAAATTAAACAGTATTCTTTCCCGAATTCAGAAGTAACATATTTTTGTAAGACGTCTTCATTTCTCGTGGTCTGTAGGATACGTACAGATAGTGTACATGTAGGCGTGCCTGCGATGAAAGTGAGCTCGCGCGACGTTGCCAGCTCGCTAAACATCAAAAGTTCCACGACACTTCGACGCGCGTAATTTAAATTAGTAATTAATGCAAAATTATAATATCTTATCAGAACCGGGCCAACCCGGTTCCATCGCTCAGAACCGGTTCCACAGACTTATTGAAATACCCGGGTATACCCGGGTACTTCAGAACCGGGTGTACCCGGGTGCATGCCCTAGCGGCAGCCGCGAAGATGCCAACCAAGACAACCGCGACGGCGAAACCGAGCTTCGTCAGCGGCCACATCAACTTCAATATATATAGGGCTTCAGCCGCGAAGGTGCCAACCAAGGCAACCGCGACGGCGAAACCGAGCTTCGTCAGCAGCCACATCAATATTATAGGTTCCCGCGCAGCGTTCCACATTTTGCTTTCACGGGGTCTAACGACGTAAATGCTCCGAAATTGTAATAATATTTTAAAAGAATAAAATTTTTCAGAAGCAGTGCTACCAAAGAAAGTCAGACTTAGACTGTTTTATATTCACAATTCAGATTACTTATATGACTTGGGCAGACAAAGGCTAGAGAGAGGGAAATTATTGGATAATATGAACGGGTAATTCCCCGAAGTTCGGGGTCCGATCCTTAGACAGTAAAACGCCCCGCCATTAGTGATACCGCACAGTTGTGTTGCTAATTAGCTTAATGAGCTATGAACTAAATAGCAAAACATTTGCTATTTCACTTATATACCTACATACATACTAAAACCCTTTATTAAAATAGTACATTGCTGCAGCGACCAGCAAAAAAGGCATTGATGTACGAACGTGTAAATGTGGGCCGAGGCGAAGCCGAGGCACACATACGTAAGTCTATCAATTTCGAGTTGTGGCCAAGGTTTGTATAGTACTTTTCGAAATCAGACGAACAACAATATTTTTTTCACCTCACACGCTCTGAAAAGGAGGTTTTGTCAATCAGTTTAGGCATAGAAAATCGCTTTTTGCGGCCTAGCGCGGCAAAGTACTTATTTACGGAATTACGAAAAAGGTAGTCAAAATAATGCTCATTTCCAAGGCATGGCTTAAATCAAATAATTTAAAAATTAATTTGAGTAATAGTTTTAATAACTCTCGCATGCCATTTAATGCGGTGTCATAATTACAAATGCTATAATTATTAGTAACGATAAATATCATTTGTTTGACATGCTAATACCATATCCTACATTTTTTTTTTCGTGACGTAATATAAAAAAACGAATCATATACAAATCCGACTCAATCGATACCGACTGCACGCAATCTTGTATAGGTACCCTACCTTTAGTGTTATCCGGAGCCGTGACAGAAAACTTGCATGTTGCATGCTTGCATACAAAAATACAAATCTATCCTCTTTATAATATTATATAGTATAGATACTTAATTAGGGTACTTGATTAGCCATTACTTATTATTTTAGTAAAGGCTGTGAGTTTTATTGTAAATCATCGCTAAAGATAGATTATTAACTTTATTGAAAATTAAATGTATGGCAAATATGACATTATCGCAAACAATTTTATGTGTGGTAGTTTAAACATTATTTCTAATGAAATTATGGCAAATTAAATTAAGGCAAACGAAATTATTGCATTCAAAATTCGGGCAAACATTATAAACCAAAAATAATTTAGATAAATCGAATTATATAAAAAAGTATCACAATATGGGATATTTGATGCTCATTTCTCTTAGTTTTGGGGACCAACAAGTAACGAGCTGTAATTTCTATTCTGTATCTCAAACGTTTTTAAGCCAATTAAAATATCGATCAATTTAATTTATTTTATGTCTCAAAGAAAGAAGATCAATCATTAAAACATTTTATAAAAAAAAATCAAACCGACTTCAAAAAGTAAAAAATAAAACTTTTGGAGTCGGTGCCAGCCAAAGCATTCTACATTGCACTTCTATTAACTATATTTTTTTGGCCTTAGCCTTGGACGAATTAACCACTGGACACGAAACCCGAGAAGAATGTATGAAAACACGATCAACCAATTCTTGCGGGGGTGAGGGGCGATTACTTATGTCAAATAATGACAGTAGTGCTTGAAGTAATCGATAATTTTTTTATCGATAAGTAAGGAGTGAATGAATGAACCTATTGAGTTTAATAAATCATGTGTTTAACAAAAAATAGTAAGTTAATTGTTTATTTCGTGGAAAAATAAATAGCACGATAGGTAAGGAGTGAATGAATGAACCTATTGAGTTTAATAAATCATGTGTGTTTTAAAGAAATTAGTAGGTAAGTTAATTGTTTATTTCGTGGAAAAATAAAAAGCACCTAATAATATGAAAATCTCATTAAAAAAATACCTCAAATTCATAAAAACTATACAATATGGTTTCCAAAGCGTTTGTGTTTGGGTTTTTTTTGTGAAAAATGGGTAGATACATGCAACCTGATACTAGTACTGTACTGATAAGGCTTAAGATGGAAGCGCGCCTCTCCCGGTATCCTTAATCTCTGAGGAACTAGCTATCTTACCTCTAACTGCCGGAACGGACTTGGATAAGATGGTAGTCGCTAGCCAGGCGGACTTACAATTTACTTACTAACACTTTTTAAGTGAGTAAAAAACATTAATATTTGGTTTATATAATAATATAATTCATTATTTACATTAACTTCTTCAATCACTCGAGCTTTTTTATATAAAACAAAATATGGGTAATTAGTTCATTACAGAACCATTGTATAGGGCATACACAATAGCAACCCCTCCTTAAGTGTTTAATTTTATAATCGAATGCAATCCCTTTCATAGGTCAAATAGTTGTGGCGCGATGCTATGTGATGCGATGTGAATAATATGTACCTTTTAAATGAAAAATTTAAAGGGATTGTGATAGACTTAAAATTAGACAATAAACCCCCTGTGTGCTTCTCGAGCTGTGATATCTCGTATTCTACATTTTTTTTGGAGCCAAAAATCTAAGTATACTAAAACTTATTGAAAATAATCATCGACATTAGAAGATCGTTGAGACTAAAACATTTTAATTTCAACTCTAGTATCCATTTACACTTGTTTTCACTTTATTAAAGATCTCAAAATTTACGCCACCGTACGAAATTAGCACAACCTAAACCCAAATTAGAAATAGTAGACTAGCGTTTGGATAGCGTATGGTCCAGCATACGCTATGACAGTTTTAAACAACAAACTCCCAGAAGTTATCAACAAAACATCGCATATAAATTACCTATATTTAAGAAAAAGCCAAGGCAGTATCTTTCTAGGAATTACTAGCTAAAATACTAATTGCAAGAATATTTCAACCAATAGTTTATTGTAGTTTTAAGATTGTTTTACTTGAATATAATAAAACGATCTTAAAATTAAAATATTATAAGATTAAAAAATAGTATAATATAGCTTACGTACATACATAAATATAATTATTTTATTCTTGCTGTGACCTAACAAGGTCTATGTTAGAAACAAATAATAAATGTAACCACCATTTATGATAAATTTTAACAAGAAAAATATTGGATCAAATGAACTCGGCCACAAGTGAATTTTCAGATGTGACTTGAACCCACGACCTTTGGGAATCCGGCCCACTGCTCTAACCAATGATCTACCGAGTTTTGCAGACCACTGTCGAAATTCTCCGATACTTTTATATTTTTATACGCTGTAAGAATATCCTTCCTTGCATTCGAAAGAGAGAAAAAACAAATGTTTAACGATCAATATTATGATGCAACAGCTAATAAGTTATGATTTTTTAATTTTTGCGTTGTCAATGCTATTTTTATACTTATAATACATTTTCAATGTTAATGTACAACACACCATGATAATGTACAACATAAGTCTAATACTAAAAAACAATACCGTGACTGACTTACAGGCAAGGCAACGCACAGCCCAAACGGCTAAACCAATTAAACTGAAATTTTGTATACAGGTTCTTTTAACGAAGTTGGCGAGCACTAAGACAGGATTTTTGATATTACCACGGGAACGGGAACCATGCGGGTGAAATAAGCAACATTTTTTTTAAAGTTTGAAGCTATATTTCAAATATAACGAGCTCAAAGTTCGTAGGGTTGCGTCGTTTAATTACAGAGTTCCTATAGCCATCTTCTGGCTCCATCATCAGACCTTAGATGTTATCTAAGACCTGAGTACGTCCATGTTATCTCCCTGCGTACCGCTTCCAGCCAATTCTTCTTGTTAGGGGTTCAACTGTAAATCTGAAATTAATTTAAATAGTTCCTACATTAAAATTGGATTCGTTCGTTCATTTACATACATCGATATGTTTATCGATATGTTCAAGCCCTATACGACATAAAAATGACAATTGAATGAATGAGTGATACATATAACCCAACCAAATTACTTATGCAATATCTTTGAAGAATTTACATGTACAATGATTACTTTTTGAAATGACGTATTACATTTTGTTTACATACCAAATTTTATTTATTTTTCGAAAAATTGCTGCTCTAATAGATTAAAATTGTACTTACGCGTGAAAAGAAACATTTTTTGATTGTCCGGTATGATTTTTACAAATTAACACAGCGCATTTACCCATTTTTGAGATAATGTTCCACTTCGAGATCTCGCGTCATACTGACAACGCCATATTGCTTACTGTGTCTAAAAGGCAGGGTAAGTGACAGAGGGGTAAAGGCGAACGCGGTCCTCGTTACGCGTCCAGTGGTTAATTCGTCCAAGGCCTTAGCTAACTAGCACCGACTCCAAAAGTTTTATTTTTTACTTTTTGAAGTCGGTTTGATTTTTTTTTATAAAATGTTTTTATTTCAGTTTTTTTTTGTTACATTATGTGCCGTTACTTACACTAAAAATCAGCCCATACACAACAATGATGTCATCTAGGTATACGACTACTTGCCAAAAGGTGATTGATATTTTTCAGGATTATGAAAAAACTACTAGCCAGATCTTCGTAAAAATTATATGGGACCACACATAAACCATTTACTTTCAGATAAAAAAAGAATTATAAAAATCTGTTAACAACTGGCGAAGTTATGGTAGAACATACATAAAAAAAAATAAAAAAAAATACAGTCGACTTGAGAACCTCCTCCTTTTTTTGAAATCGGTTAAAAATAGATGACTATTTAGTTTTATTTTCTTAGCCGTTTTTCCCAAAATTAAAACGATCATTTAAATACATGCTGTTTTAAAATTGAGTAAGAAGATAATTTAAATTCGAATCCACACTATAATAACTTTTTAATACGGTATGCCCCTTACTTATAAACGTGGTGTAAGCTTAGAATAGTTAAACAGTGTTTTGTCTTATTTGCTCAAGTTCAGATGACATTTTAATGACAGAGACAAAACGCGGAATAACTATTTCGTGTTTGTCCGTAGGCTTTATACTGAATGAGAAAACTCAAGGAAGAAACAGATTCAAAACTGTACACCCATTACTTATTACCGACTATATTTTATATAAAATAAAAACATTTTATAAAAAAATTCAAACCGACTTCAAAAAGTAAAAAATAAAACTTTTGTAGTCGGTGCCAGCCAGGGCATTCTACATTGCACTTCTATTAACTATATATTTTTTTTGGCCTTAACTAGCTAGCACCGACTCCAAAAGTTTTATTTTTTACTTTTTGAAGTCAGTTTGAATTTTTTTATAAAATGTTTTTATTTCAGATTTTTTAGTTACTTACATCATGTGCCGTTACTTACACTAAAAAAGTTTCATCAAAATCCGCTCAGTAGTTATTGCGTGAAACTTCAGCTCGAACAAGAATCTAACAATTACCTGGATGATATAATTGTTTCATGACTTCCATGACATTAGGCCCCATATCTCCGATGATTATCATCGGATCTCAATGAGACTTATATGAGACCAAATTGACAGTGTACCCGATCGAACAAAAAAACAACTATTAAAATCGGATCACCAACACCGGAGTAATCGGTATACATACATCGGACAAAAAAAACAAAAAAAAATACGCTTTGAATTGATTACCTCCCTCCTTTTTTGTTGAAGTCTGTAAAAATCGTGTTTAACTCGTTACGGGACATTGGCGGAATTTCTGTGAAAACGGAAGAAAGACAGAACAAAAAAAATCTATTCTAAGCTTATACCGTTTATAAGTAAGGGGTATGAGTCTTCATGTGCTCAAATAGGAGATTAGTAGGTAAAACTATGCTTGGTTTTATCGATCGAGACGGAGGGAAAAATAAAATACCTAACTATACTTACATATTTTTATTTTTTTTGTGGTATTTAAACTTCTTGCTTGCTTCTGTGAACAAAAGGTGATCTATCACAATGAAATCAACTGAATAATGAATCTTAAGTCTATGCTGTGACGTAATCTTTACATGTTTTACATAGAAACGACGAATAATATTTGATCAAATTTTTCTATTTAAAATCTTGAATAACTTCATCGACTCCCCTCACATTTTAGAAAAAATTTGTATAAGAGTACCCCGATCCAGCTCTCGCTCACAAAAATTATTTGTCATTCCTGCGTACAAATCCGTGTATACCAGTAATAACTTCTTTCGTCGTAGTGTCGACGTATACTGCAAAATGTTTGATCATATTGATATTTTTTGCAATAGCCTAACTGTTTATAGAAGGCTGCTTCACACTAGAATGTCAACAACTTTGTTATAATTGTTTCTATTTTTTTTTCTTGCCAAATTATTACAACCACTGAATATAATATAATACTATACTAGTACTTTAACTTTCCAACCTTAAATTATTGTTAATTTAAATACCTTTTTGTTGTTTACTTTTCCAATTACTTTAAAACTGTATGTACCGTATTATTATGCTTTATGGGACTATTAGGTCTATAAGAACATGATATTTTGTTTTTGTCAATATCTCTGTATGACTGTTTGTTTCCTAAATAAATAAATAAATAAATGTTTTTTACGATGCAGCTATGCAGTCTCCTCGGGTTCATCTGCATCCAGGTGTCGTACCTGAGCACCCGTGGCAAGGGCGCCTACTTCAGCTGGATCTCCATGATCGCCTTCTGGTTCACGGGCATCCTGCTGGGCCTGTACCTGTTCCACCTGGTCGAGAAGTTCTACAAGATCCCCTGGCTGAGAATGGAGCTGGGCTTCTGCGTGCTCTGGACGTTCTTCTACTTGTTAGCAGGCATTTTGGCCGTCACCGTCCACGATAACCCTCATTCGGCTGCTGCGGTAAGTGAATTTTTTATTTAAATGTTACATAAATTTCCAATGCCATGGTTTTTAGTCATTCCAGAAGACTTGACCTCTTGATAATGTGGAACAAGTAGTAGGCAGTGTAAAATAATAAGAGAAGATTATTCGCCCTTTTCGAATACCTACTGAAATACTTGCATGTCGGAAATGTTGCACGTAAGGACCTAAACGTCTGCTTGAAGTTATTTGAAGCTCCTTCGTATTACAGAAAGCCGTTGGTTTCGGCTGCATTTGCTATCGTTACTATCCGCACGAGGCCTGCGTGATGTGTCATGGGCCATGGCCTTAATCCTACTAATATTATTAATGCGAAAGTTTGTGAGGATGTTTAAATGTTTGTTACTCTTTTACGCAAAAACTACTGAACCGATTTGGTTGTAATTTGGTACACAAATAGAAGATAGTCTGGATTAAAACATAGGCTACTTTCTATCCCGATTTTCCCACGGGAACGGGAACCACGCGGGTGAAACCGCGGGCGGCCGCTAATCCGTCTATAAAACGCTTTTCAGACTACGCTTTAATATAATTGCATATAGCTTATAGCACAACGATATCGCTCACCATACATTTACTTAGAACACGTTCACACTAAGTTATGATATATTATTATATATTGGCTTACTATACGCTATCTAAGTAAATGTATGGTGAGCGATATCGTGTAAATGCTATTATATTATAGCGTAGTCTGAAAAGCGCTTAAGGGAGGCCTGTGCCATTGACATATAATGACACACTCATGCACTCTGACGCGTCCAAAAACTCAATTTACATTGCGGCGCGGCGGAATGTATAGGAAGCAAAATTTTGAAACGTTATTTTGTGCGGTGGAAATGGAGAGGCAGTTAGTTTTTGAAACGTAGATGTACAAAGTACATTTAGTTTAATGTCAGTTGTGTTAGTAGTAGGGATTCGAGAGTTCTAACACAGTGTCAAAACTCCCATCCCCCCTCCACCCGTCTCCCCCCCTCATTGCCCTTCCACAACCCATCCTCGGGTCGTCCAAAACTAAAAAAAAAAAAAAAAAAAAAAAAAAAAAAAAAAAAAAAAAATTAAAACACCCCCATTTGAATCGATTGCGCTGGGTCCCGGAATGATATCTCTAACCCTTTCTGAGATACGTTTTTCTTAAATTCAGCCCTACTTGATTAACTAATTAATCCTCGGGCCTCGAGCTTCGCTAATGACACGTTCTATGTTAATTACACCCCAGTCAATTTTCACAATGCCGCTCATTACTTAACTATCCCTTAACTATTTAATAAAATCATTCATATTTGTTGCATAACTACGATCCGTACCTATGCATGTTTTCGAACAAAACAACGCCTCACCTAGTCTACCTACCTACCCAGGCAAACCAAACATACACAGTTTGTTGAAGCTGGAGCTTAGCGGAGTTTTTAACACACCTACTATTTATTGTTCTCATGTGAACACCATATTTCTCTTCTACAATCTTAATTTGGTTCATTAATTTCTCATTTATTTGCTTCCACTACCATTACTAGTTTTACAAGTACTTTTATTATTTGATTCGACAAATAACTTTGCTCATTAAATTATCAACTATTTGCTTTCACTATAATAACAAGTTTTATTCAAGTTCTCAGTTGTTTTTTGAACATTTTGATTGAGAAACACATCATAATGTTATGACCTGACTTAGTATAAGAACAACCACAACTTAGCTTTTCCTAACAAAATATTATTCGCCCTCATTGAAGACATAGACTACTGCTTCAGAGTCAAGACAACAAATATGGAAGTGAGTATTTTATTTTATTAAGTTACATGATGTTGATTTATATTTACTGTTGTACTTATTATTCTTTGTTCTCATTGTTATTGCTCATATCTTACCTCGATAATAACACTACCACCAACTAGGAGGAAAACACTTATAAATATTACTTTCCGATGTCTGATGATGAGGACACATCTTCGAGCCCATACCCTTAAGAAGAGAAATAGCAGCAGCGAGCCGAGCAGCGATGCTCTGAAGGAATTCTTTGAACAACCCGCGTAGAAGTAAAAAGCAAAAGTTCAGTCGTCTATTGTAGGCAGAGTAACAAACGACGGGGTCTCATATATTTCTACAAATGATGATAATGGATCAAAAGCGAATCACCTAATAAAGATCGAGATCTATAAATTTAAAAAATTGGCGAACGTCTCGCTATCGGATCACTGGAAACATGCGGACGTACGAGTGAAGTACTACAATAAACAAAACACTAACCACCACCAACGAACACAGCAGCTGATATATAACATTACAAAAGAAATTTCAAGTGCATCTGACTGCAAGAAATATACATTTAAACATAAAGATTGAATAAAATCATCCATACTGACGTTGATTTATAATGCATCATATTATAAAATGTATGAAATAAGGTTGAAATTTGACACCTGAATAAACGATTTATTCTGTTAATATTCCCTTCTTTTCCTTCATTTCAAGGTTTTTAAAATAAAGATCAAAATGAAATTGAATACCCAACCTAAAATACCCTTGGCGAAGCAGTCTTGTCAGAACTTGTTATTTAGTTACATGTGAACACCATATTTTTCATTCATTATCGAAAAACTTTATTTACTACTTTCAATAAAGTTTCAACTAACTTCTTCTCTTCATTATTTAAGTATCAAATGTTTGCTTACAAAAGCATAACAAGTTTATTTAAGTCTTATCCTTTGAATTAGTTTACTTTGTTTTATCAGTGATTGTCAAACACATTAGAATCTAATGATATGAACTAGTATAAAAACGATCACATTCGCTTTCCATTTCCTAACAAAGTGCCCTAAAAGACGTTATTACATTGACTACTGGTTGAGAAACAGGCTATCTAAAACGGATGTAAGTATTGTATTTTAAATACTTCTTTGTGCCTGATATTTGCTAAATTGTTCGTAACTATCGACCTCCTCGTCTGTTACATGATGTTGGTTTATATTTATTGTTGTACTTACAATTTTTTGTACTCATTGTTACAACCCACATCCTGCTTTAGTGACAGCACTACCATTGGTTACGAAGCAAACACATCTTTGACACAACACCTACTCTATCAAGAAGATAAACAGACCAAACAGCGAACCTCTAAGAAGCAAGTTTTTTTGAATAGCCCTTATAGGAGACACGAGCTAAACTATAGTAGATTAGTCTACTGTGGGGCGTGCAACAAAGGATGGGATCAAAAGCAACTCATCTAATAAATGTAATTTTTTCTTTATGTCTTAAAAATTAGCAAGCGTCCTGACATCTGATGTAGGCGTTTTCGAGTGAATTACCACCTACAACAAGCAAAAGTATAACCACAACAAATAAATTCGACAGTCAATTTATACTTATAATAATATCAGAAAGCTATTTGAAATGCATCTGAACGCAAGAAATATACGTTAAAACGTAAATATTGAATTTGCATAAAATCATTGATCAACACAATCTCATTAACAAATTATTTTGCCATAAAGAAACTATCATGAATATCGTTACAATAGTGGTGGATCTGCAATGGTTCAAAGATTTAAAAAATAAATTCATTATAAAGGAATTGGCAACCGCTACTAAAGATTACACTCTAATATTTTTTATAAAATCACCTTATTCTTTTGAAAACTTTATGAAATGATGAACAAAAGCATATACGTTGGTTGGAGAAAAACCGTGGGTTGACTTGGATTGAAGAAATCATTGATCATCAAGAATTTCAACGAATTTTAGTACCTACCTTATTTAATTGACAAAAAAGTATTAGTCAAAGATTTGGAGAAAATAATGTGGCTTAGAGAGTTCTATTTACAATGTGAAATAATAGAATTAGGTGAAAAAGGTGGCCATAATGGCTTTAAGTTACTTAATGATTGCAACAACAATGAAAAAAGTTTTGGAGTTGTGTTCATCACAAAAATATCTGTGCATTAAAAAAATGTAATGTGTCTCAAGATGTGGTACTGTGATAATTATATCTTTAATTTATATTAATTTAGAATAACAAATTAAATTGTAAACTATTTTTAATGTATCATTTTATTAATCAAATAAAATATATACATACACCGTTCCTTTTTTTGAATTGGATCAAGTAACTTATCATCTTTTCAGATTGCGAAAATTTTAAAAACATAATAAACTTAAACTTCTGTAGGATTTAAAAAAGTAATCGTTATTTGTACATAACTTGTTGTAATAATAACGGACACAAAAAAAATACTGTTTGGTTTTTTAACAAATCTATATATCAATATAAACCTTGTTAATATCATGAAGAAACTGTCATGAATACCTAATTTTCAAAATATAAATTATTACTATGACAGAGGGAAGAAACCACATGCAACAAGCAAAATTATAACTACAATCAACGAACTGGACACTCGATTTATAATAAAAGATTTTTCAAATGCATCCAGGACCTCTATTTTTGAATCACTTGTCGTGCGAGTGGCGAGGCGAATGAGGAGGCGATCACGCGATTAGCGATCTAACATGCGTAGACATAGCACGCTTTTCGCTTTGCCCCTCGCGCGCTCGCGTTGGGAGGCGGTACTACAGGCGAAAAGCGTAGTTATGTATATACGTGCAAGGTCGCTTTTACGGAATACGGAAACTCAAACGTATCTCGCACGAAAATCAGTAGAAACCTCGAGACGAGAGAATAAAAAAAATAGAGCTCCTGGACACAAGAAATATTAACAACTACAACAAAAATATTCTTCCGTAAGAAACTATCATGAAAATCAATGCAATACTTAGTCGTGGATTTACAAGGGTTCAAAGATTTAAAAAATAAATTCACTATAAAGGAATTGCCAATTGCTAATAAAGATTTCACTCTGACATTTTTTGATAAAATTGCCTTTCTTTTAAAACTTTATTAAATGATGAACAAAAGAATATGCGTTAGGTTGGAAAATAAAACCGTGGGTTGATTTCGAGCGAATGATTAAGTAATTGATCATTAAGAATTTCAACGAATTCTGGTACCTTATTTATTTAGACAAAAATAAAAAAATAGGTTTGTAGAAAATAATGCGGCTTCGAGAGTTATATTAAGAATATGAAATAATAGAATTAGGTGAAACAGGTTGTTCTAATTTTTGTAAGTTATATAATGAATACTACAAGAAATACAACATGTTTTGAAATGGAGTTCATCACAAAAAAATATTTGTGCAATAATTTTTTTTATGTGAATCAAGATGTGGTATTGTGATAATTATATCTCTGATTTCTTTTAATTTAGAATAACAAATATTGAATTGTAAACTATTTTTGAATGTATCATTTTATTATTAAAATAAAATATCTTTGGGAGTATACATACATCGTTTTCTTTTTGAATTGGATCAAGCAGACAAAATCATTCATTTATTTATCTACAATTATATTCTCCGATGCGAAAATTTTAAAACTCCTGCAGAATTAAAAAACAAAATTGAACATTTGAACAAAACATGTTGTGGAAATAACGAACACAAAGAAAAAATGCTTAGGTAATGTTTGGTTTTGAACAATTCTATATTTCAAAACAAACTTTGTTAATATCATGAAGAAACTATCAGGAATACCTGTCGATCAAATAGAAATTATGATTATGACAGAAGGAACAAGTTCTCGAATTGTGTACATCATAAAAATATGATCACATTAAAAGAAACTATTTATGAAATATTGAATATTATTATTAATTTTACTGTATAATTGTTTTCTTTCAAAGACTAAAAGACTATAACATTAAATTGATAAAATAATTTTACAGTTTTTTTATGAATGCATTAGTAAACATACGATATCTTTTTATGTCTTCTAATTTTCCTTATCTTGTTCGACAATGTTTGTTAATATCATGAAGAAATTAACAAGTATATCGATGAAAATGCTCGTGGATCCAAAATTCTATAAAATAATTTAATTATAAGGAACAAAATTAATCAATATTAAAAATGATATTCTAACATTTCAATAAGTAAAACGTCATTTTTTTTACTTTTATCAAATGGAGAGCAGAAGTAAGTGTATTGCTTAGGTAAAAAAAGAAATCAATGTTTGACTTAGAGGAAGAGATTCATTGATCATCGAGAATTTGAACATTTTTCATACATAATGTGACTTCGAGAGGTAGCTCTCAACAATGTGAAATATTAGAATTTTTGGTGGAATTGGACAATGCTAAATTTTTAAGTTAGTTAATGATGAGTATGAAGACGGAACAAATTTTCGAATTGTGTACATAATAAATAGATGTACATAATTGCATAAAAAAATCTTAATATTGAATTGTTAAATATTATTTACTGTATCATTTTATTAGTTATAAAATTTCGTTGTGGGTAAGCATTGTTTTCTTTCAAAGACGATAACAGTAAATTCTTTAAAAAAATGCAGTTTATATTAATAATATTAAAAAACATTATTATATGAATGCTAAAGAAAACATTTCTTCTCTAAAAGTATGCCTTCTGTTTATACAAATAAAAAAGAAATCAATTAGTACCTATTTACTTGCAAGAAATACAAATGTAGGTTGCGTATGCGTATAAGAGGGTGTGTTAATTATTTAAGACATCTAAAAAAATATTGTAGTTGTGAATAGCAGTGTGAACTAGTTTATTAGCATAATATCTAAACTAATATTAAGATCCATTTTGTAGATGCATATTACCTACGAACGATTTAGGTAATAATAAATTATAACTTCACTTTTATTACGAATATTTAAGAATTTGGTTTTTTTTTAATAATTGTATTTTTTTATTTGCAGCATAAGAAGCATTCGAGTAATATATCAATAAAAATAAGAAAGTGAATTCCATGTCTTCAAATTGTAACTTATTTGCAAACTTTAACCAGGTTTACTACACGGTAGGAGGAGCACCATTTGGATAATTCTATTTTAGATTTGAGATTAAGTTACCATTATTAAGTATCAGCTGGCAATGTTCACACCAAAACTTAGGTTCAGTGTTATAAAATATATAACATGCTTGCATGTCAGCGATTGTAATGAATCACCTCACAATCAACTTCACGTAGTCTGCTTTACCTCTAAAGTCTAATTCAGATCCGCATTGGTGCAGAGGGGTGAGGCAGCATGCATGCTTATCGTTGCAGATGGTTTCAAAGCTCACAAACCGCAGCTGAGGCAGGCCGGCTCCGCCGGCCTGCCTCAACCGCAATTTGCTTTGAAACCATCTGCAACAATAAGCATGCGGGCTGCCTAGCCCCTCTGCAGCGCTGCTGGCTAGAATTACACTTTAGGGGTAAAGCAGCCTATGTGAAGTTGGTTGTGAGGTGATTAATTACAATCGCTGACATGCATGCATGGTATAGATTTTAGAACACTGAACCTAAGTTTTGGTTTGAACATTGCCAACTGATACTTAATAGTGGTAACTTAATCTCAAATCTAAAATAGAATTATCCAAATGGTGCTCCGCCTACCGTGTAGTAAACCTGGTTAAGGTTTGCAAATAAGTTACAATTTGAAGACATGGAATTCACTTTCTTATTTTTATTGATATATTACTCGAATGCTTCTTATGCTGCAAATAAAAAAATACAATTATTAAAAAAAACCAAATTCTTAAATATTCGTAATAAAAGTGAAGTTATAATTTATTATTACCTAAATCGTTCGTAGGTAATATGCATCTACAAAATGGATCTTAATATTAGTTTAGATATTATGCTAATAAACTAGTTCACACTGCTATTCACAACTACAATATTTTTTTAGATGTCTTAAATAATTAACACACCCTCTTATACGCATACGCAACCTACATTTGTATTTCTTGCAAGTAAATAGGTACTAATTGATTTCTTTTTTATTTGTATAAACAGAAGGCATACTTTTAGAGAAGAAATGTTTTCTTTAGCATTCATATAATAATGTTTTTTAATATTATTAATATAAACTGCATTTTTTTAAAGAATTTACTGTTATCGTCTTTGAAAGAAAACAATGCTTACCCACAACGAAATTTTATAACTAATAAAATGATACAGTAAATAATATTTAACAATTCAATATTAAGATTTTTTTATGCAATTATGTACATCTATTTATTATGTACACAATTCGAAAATTTGTTCCGTCTTCATACTCATCATTAACTAACTTAAAAATTTAGCATTGTCCAATTCCACCAAAAATTCTAATATTTCACATTGTTGAGAGCTACCTCTCGAAGTCACATTATGTATGAAAAATGTTCAAATTCTCGATGATCAATGAATCTCTTCCTCTAAGTCAAACATTGATTTCTTTTTTTACCTAAGCAATACACTTACTTCTGCTCTCCATTTGATAAAAGTAAAAAAAATGACGTTTTACTTATTGAAATGTTAGAATATCATTTTTAATATTGATTAATTTTGTTCCTTATAATTAAATTATTTTATAGAATTTTGGATCCACGAGCATTTTCATCGATATACTTGTTAATTTCTTCATGATATTAACAAACATTGTCGAACAAGATAAGGAAAATTAGAAGACATAAAAAGATATCGTATGTTTACTAATGCATTCATAAAAAAACTGTAAAATTATTTTATCAATTTAATGTTATAGTCTTTTAGTCTTTGAAAGAAAACAATTATACAGTAAAATTAATAATAATATTCAATATTTCATAAATAGTTTCTTTTAATGTGATCATATTTTTATGATGTACACAATTCGAGAACTTGTTCCTTCTGTCATAATCATAATTTCTATTTGATCGACAGGTATTCCTGATAGTTTCTTCATGATATTAACAAAGTTTGTTTTGAAATATAGAATTGTTCAAAACCAAACATTACCTAAGCATTTTTTCTTTGTGTTCGTTATTTCCACAACATGTTTTGTTCAAATGTTCAATTTTGTTTTTTAATTCTGCAGGAGTTTTAAAATTTTCGCATCGGAGAATATAATTGTAGATAAATAAATGAATGATTTTGTCTGCTTGATCCAATTCAAAAAGAAAACGATGTATGTATACTCCCAAAGATATTTTATTTTAATAATAAAATGATACATTCAAAAATAGTTTACAATTCAATATTTGTTATTCTAAATTAAAAGAAATCAGAGATATAATTATCACAATACCACATCTTGATTCACATAAAAAAAATTATTGCACAAATATTTTTTTGTGATGAACTCCATTTCAAAACATGTTGTATTTCTTGTAGTATTCATTATATAACTTACAAAAATTAGAACAACCTGTTTCACCTAATTCTATTATTTCATATTCTTAATATAACTCTCGAAGCCGCATTATTTTCTACAAACCTATTTTTTTATTTTTGTCTAAATAAATAAGGTACCAGAATTCGTTGAAATTCTTAATGATCAATTACTTAATCATTCGCTCGAAATCAACCCACGGTTTTATTTTCCAACCTAACGCATATTCTTTTGTTCATCATTTAATAAAGTTTTAAAAGAAAGGCAATTTTATCAAAAAATGTCAGAGTGAAATCTTTATTAGCAATTGGCAATTCCTTTATAGTGAATTTATTTTTTAAATCTTTGAACCCTTGTAAATCCACGACTAAGTATTGCATTGATTTTCATGATAGTTTCTTACGGAAGAATATTTTTGTTGTAGTTGTTAATATTTCTTGTGTCCAGGAGCTCTATTTTTTTTATTCTCTCGTCTCGAGGTTTCTACTGATTTTCGTGCGAGATACGTTTGAGTTTCCGTATTCCGTAAAAGCGACCTTGCACGTATATACATAACTACGCTTTTCGCCTGTAGTACCGCCTCCCAACGCGAGCGCGCGAGGGGCAAAGCGAAAAGCGTGCTATGTCTACGCATGTTAGATCGCTAATCGCGTGATCGCCTCCTCATTCGCCTCGCCACTCGCACGACAAGTGATTCAAAAATAGAGGTCCTGGATGCATTTGAAAAATCTTTTATTATAAATCGAGTGTCCAGTTCGTTGATTGTAGTTATAATTTTGCTTGTTGCATGTGGTTTCTTCCCTCTGTCATAGTAATAATTTATATTTTGAAAATTAGGTATTCATGACAGTTTCTTCATGATATTAACAAGGTTTATATTGATATATAGATTTGTTAAAAAACCAAACAGTATTTTTTTTGTGTCCGTTATTATTACAACAAGTTATGTACAAATAACGATTACTTTTTTAAATCCTACAGAAGTTTAAGTTTATTATGTTTTTAAAATTTTCGCAATCTGAAAAGATGATAAGTTACTTGATCCAATTCAAAAAAAGGAACGGTGTATGTATATATTTTATTTGATTAATAAAATGATACATTAAAAATAGTTTACAATTTAATTTGTTATTCTAAATTAATATAAATTAAAGATATAATTATCACAGTACCACATCTTGAGACACATTACATTTTTTTAATGCACAGATATTTTTGTGATGAACACAACTCCAAAACTTTTTTCATTGTTGTTGCAATCATTAAGTAACTTAAAGCCATTATGGCCACCTTTTTCACCTAATTCTATTATTTCACATTGTAAATAGAACTCTCTAAGCCACATTATTTTCTCCAAATCTTTGACTAATACTTTTTTGTCAATTAAATAAGGTAGGTACTAAAATTCGTTGAAATTCTTGATGATCAATGATTTCTTCAATCCAAGTCAACCCACGGTTTTTCTCCAACCAACGTATATGCTTTTGTTCATCATTTCATAAAGTTTTCAAAAGAATAAGGTGATTTTATAAAAAATATTAGAGTGTAATCTTTAGTAGCGGTTGCCAATTCCTTTATAATGAATTTATTTTTTAAATCTTTGAACCATTGCAGATCCACCACTATTGTAACGATATTCATGATAGTTTCTTTATGGCAAAATAATTTGTTAATGAGATTGTGTTGATCAATGATTTTATGCAAATTCAATATTTACGTTTTAACGTATATTTCTTGCGTTCAGATGCATTTCAAATAGCTTTCTGATATTATTATAAGTATAAATTGACTGTCGAATTTATTTGTTGTGGTTATACTTTTGCTTGTTGTAGGTGGTAATTCACTCGAAAACGCCTACATCAGATGTCAGGACGCTTGCTAATTTTTAAGACATAAAGAAAAAATTACATTTATTAGATGAGTTGCTTTTGATCCCATCCTTTGTTGCACGCCCCACAGTAGACTAATCTACTATAGTTTAGCTCGTGTCTCCTATAAGGGCTATTCAAAAAAACTTGCTTCTTAGAGGTTCGCTGTTTGGTCTGTTTATCTTCTTGATAGAGTAGGTGTTGTGTCAAAGATGTGTTTGCTTCGTAACCAATGGTAGTGCTGTCACTAAAGCAGGATGTGGGTTGTAACAATGAGTACAAAAAATTGTAAGTACAACAATAAATATAAACCAACATCATGTAACAGACGAGGAGGTCGATAGTTACGAACAATTTAGCAAATATCAGGCACAAAGAAGTATTTAAAATACAATACTTACATCCGTTTTAGATAGCCTGTTTCTCAACCAGTAGTCAATGTAATAACGTCTTTTAGGGCACTTTGTTAGGAAATGGAAAGCGAATGTGATCGTTTTTATACTAGTTCATATCATTAGATTCTAATGTGTTTGACAATCACTGATAAAACAAAGTAAACTAATTCAAAGGATAAGACTTAAATAAACTTGTTATGCTTTTGTAAGCAAACATTTGATACTTAAATAATGAAGAGAAGAAGTTAGTTGAAACTTTATTGAAAGTAGTAAATAAAGTTTTTCGATAATGAATGAAAAATATGGTGTTCACATGTAACTAAATAACAAGTTCTGACAAGACTGCTTCGCCAAGGGTATTTTAGGTTGGGTATTCAATTTCATTTTGATCTTTATTTTAAAAACCTTGAAATGAAGGAAAAGAAGGGAATATTAACAGAATAAATCGTTTATTCAGGTGTCAAATTTCAACCTTATTTCATACATTTTATAATATGATGCATTATAAATCAACGTCAGTATGGATGATTTTATTCAATCTTTATGTTTAAATGTATATTTCTTGCAGTCAGATGCACTTGAAATTTCTTTTGTAATGTTATATATCAGCTGCTGTGTTCGTTGGTGGTGGTTAGTGTTTTGTTTATTGTAGTACTTCACTCGTACGTCCGCATGTTTCCAGTGATCCGATAGCGAGACGTTCGCCAATTTTTTAAATTTATAGATCTCGATCTTTATTAGGTGATTCGCTTTTGATCCATTATCATCATTTGTAGAAATATATGAGACCCCGTCGTTTGTTACTCTGCCTACAATAGACGACTGAACTTTTGCTTTTTACTTCTACGCGGGTTGTTCAAAGAATTCCTTCAGAGCATCGCTGCTCGGCTCGCTGCTGCTATTTCTCTTCTTAAGGGTATGGGCTCGAAGATGTGTCCTCATCATCAGACATCGGAAAGTAATATTTATAAGTGTTTTCCTCCTAGTTGGTGGTAGTGTTATTATCGAGGTAAGATATGAGCAATAACAATGAGAACAAAGAATAATAAGTACAACAGTAAATATAAATCAACATCATGTAACTTAATAAAATAAAATACTCACTTCCATATTTGTTGTCTTGACTCTGAAGCAGTAGTCTATGTCTTCAATGAGGGCGAATAATATTTTGTTAGGAAAAGCTAAGTTGTGGTTGTTCTTATACTAAGTCAGGTCATAACATTATGATGTGTTTCTCAATCAAAATGTTCAAAAAACAACTGAGAACTTGAATAAAACTTGTTATTATAGTGAAAGCAAATAGTTGATAATTTAATGAGCAAAGTTATTTGTTGAATCAAATAATAAAAGTACTTGTAAAACTAGTAATGGTAGTGGAAGCAAATAAATGAGAAATTAATGAACCAAATTAAGATTGTAGAAGAGAAATATGGTGTTCACATGAGAACAATAAATAGTAGGTGTGTTAAAAACTCCGCTAAGCTCCAGCTTCAACAAACTGTGTATGTTTGGTTTGCCTGGGTAGGTAGGTAGACTAGGTGAGGCGTTGTTTTGTTCGAAAACATGCATAGGTACGGATCGTAGTTATGCAACAAATATGAATGATTTTATTAAATAGTTAAGGGATAGTTAAGTAATGAGCGGCATTGTGAAAATTGACTGAGGTGTAATTAACATAGAACGTGTCATTAGCGAAGCTCGAGGCCCGAGGATTAATTAGTTAATCAAGTAGGGCTGAATTTAAGAAAAACGTATCTCAGAAAGGGTTAGAGATATCATTCCGGGACCCAGCGCAATCGATTCAAATGGGGGTGTTTTCATTATTTTTTTTTTTTTTTTTTTTT
Organism: Chrysoteuchia culmella; assembly: GCA_910589605.1. NCBI lineage: Eukaryota > Metazoa > Arthropoda > Insecta > Lepidoptera > Crambidae > Chrysoteuchia > Chrysoteuchia culmella. The sequence goes on along the minus strand of OU342643.1, from coordinate 24,996,448 downwards.
TTTTTTTTTTTTTTTTTTTTTAGTTTTGGACGACCCGAGGATGGGTTGTGGAAGGGCAATGAGGGGGGGAGACGGGTGGAGGGGGGATGGGAGTTTTGACACTGTGTTAGAACTCTCGAATCCCTACTACTTGTGTTAATTTTAAAATTAATAGAAGTCAAAATGGTTGATAACTCTCAAGAATTCCGTGGAATGCATCTTCCAGTGACCTGTTTGGTTTCTATTCTTAAAATCTTTAAAGCTCATTAAAGTATGTACAATTTCGTTACGAATATTCGCTTTCTGCCGCAATGTAAATTGAGCCTAAGTATTCGTTCTATTTGGCGAAGCCTTATATAACGCCGATTTCACGGACGCCGCGAAACGCGAAAATCCAGCGAAGCAGATTTTTTCTCTATCTAACTCAGTTACAATAAGGCGATCGTTTCGCCGTTTCGCGCGAAATTCGTGTTCCGCAACGTCTCGGTGTAAACTGTAGCAGAAGCGTCCAAGTCCTCTGCCTCGAATCTAGCGAGCAGCGGGGCGGCGGCGGCGCGACTATCGAAAACGGCGGTGCGCGGGTGGTGTGGGGCGAGCGTTTCCACAGTCGCGCCGCCGCCGCCCCGCTGCCCGCTAGATTCGAGGCAGAGGCCTAAGGCTCGTCTATCGGTTGTGTGCGCAGTTCTTCGGCTTCTTGGCGATGTTCGCGTACGCCATCGACGCGTACGTGAAGTGGCGCGCGGTGCAGGCGGGCGGCCTGGCGCAGGGCACGCGGGTCGTGTCCAAGCAGACCACCGCCACCGTCGAGGCGCCCCGGGAGGGATACTAGGCTAAACGCCGCTGCGATTCAAACAGGATGGCGGCTGGGAATGCTCCGGCGCCGCCGCCGGTGCGCGCAGGTACAGTCAAAACAAAAATTATAAGTATCGATTTCAACGTCTTGTTAAACATGTCAGTGTAGCTATGTAACATTGTTTTCAACATGAATAACAAAGTACTGAAATGAGTACTATTTTTATATTAGATAAGTAACTTGTTATTGAAAATACCTACTTATTCCTCAAAAATAAAGTTCAAAAATTAAAACAGCTTTTGCTACGGTGTTAAAAGAAAATTAAAAAAAAAAATTGCAAACCTATAATTTATTTTATAATGGGCATACGCCTTCCATAAAAACTTCCGTGCTTCTGGAATCAACTGTACGCGGACAGAAACTCGCGAGCGTTTGCAGTGCAAGCGGCTGCTAGCGGGCGGGTGTAACGCCCCGCTGACACCTTAAATTCGCTACAGCGGCGCGACTTGTGACTAACTTCACAGCCGCCATCCTATTTGAATCGGACTGTACCGATACTAAGAGCTAGCGCAGACGACGGATAACGGAGGACTTTTTGTCCGCGACACGTCTTTATTGTTAACCAAATAAGATTCAACTTAGACCGCGTATGTCCGCGAAAAGTACGCGATAGTCCTCGTTATTTATTCAACTTTATGTTCTTAGTAATAAGGTCGTGTCGCGGACAAAACGTCCTTCAATGTCCGTCGTCTGCGCAGGCCATACGGTAGATAAAGTTTAATCGGTGGAGCGAGCTCGCTCCTCCGTCGATTAAACTTTGTGAGATCTATCTGTATCAAACTTTGAAATATTTAAAGGACATTAGGCATATTAGACCCAAAAGTGTATAAATGTAATTCTGCTACCAATATACACTATATGTTATTAGAATCATAAAACAATAGTAAGTTTAATTTTTAACTGCTTTAAATTATTTTTTGATAAAACGCTCAATTTTCTCTTTCGCGGTTACTTTTGATATTATTGATATCGATTGTTTGTAATGATCCGTTTTGTGATTAACTTGTATCGACACAATTTAAATCACTTCCACATTTGCATGCCGTGACAACTTGTTATTCAGACAAAATTTAGATTTAAGAAATATTTTCCGTCATTTTAATTGTATCATCTGATTTATGTCTTGTTAGTTGAATATAAACAAATAAACAGAAACCGATCCGTGCCGCCGATACCAATTGGCGATGCGATCTTGACGCATACGTTCCCTGTAACCAATGGCTTTTCATATATGCTTTCACACTGCTCGCGCTAGAACGCAACGCGTGCACGGGCAGCCATAGGTTCTAGAGAACGCATGCGTTCAGATTGATCGTCAGATCGTATCGGAGGCACGGATCGGTCTCCTATGTGCAATGGCCATTAAGAGAGAAACACATTCGCGCCCAATTTGTCAAATAGGAAAGTTTAAATATTTCAAAGCTTGAAAGATATAGATCTCTTAAACTTTGAAATATATTTGATGCCACTATGTTGCATATATTAAAAAAAATATTTTTAATGAAAAAGTCTGTCATTCAGACAAATATTTTCTCGGGTTCGCCTTGCTACATTTAATGACATTTTGCAATACAATTCCTAACACTCGAATACACTATGTATTAGATCTACGATAAACGTGTAGAGTCACAACTAAGTTTCTTGATTAAAATCTTTACTTTCTCTAAAAATTGTCAATCAGTGTATAAGACTGGTGAACAAAGCTTGATCTGCCACCGTTGTATCTCAATAGGTATACCTGAATAGGTTATCTGGCAAATTCTGACATCATCTGCCAGATAAGCTATCCAGAACATATCTGTCGATCTTGAAACAGGCCATTAGTGTTTATTGAACTGACTGTCGTAACATATTTTATGAATCTTATTGTGTTGTGTGCAATAACAGACGGCGACATAAATCCAGCGGGATTATTAGCTAAATATTAGCAATTATCGCGCAGTGATCGCGCGATGAACGTCAAAATTAAAATGGTATTACGTATGTGATCGCTGGCTGATGGTTCGTATTACCCAGAGTACGATAATGAGACGCTGCGATGAATGCACGTTATAGTTCATCGATTGTTTGGTAGAGGCCGCACTGTAATAACAGTGCGGTTGCTATGGTGATTCGTGACGTAAAGCAATTGTCGCACAATTTTTGTTATCGCATTGCTGTTGCAAAGATAGGTAATAACACCGCAGAAGTAGTAGAACAAACTAGAAAAATTATGGCAATACCGCCTTTAAGTACATGCTGCCAAGGTGCTCCAGTGTAGAACTCACAATACTTGGGCCATTTATGTGTTTAACAAGCATAAATGATGATGTTCAAATATATTCTTTTTAATATATGTACTATACATATCTTCAATGTGAAAGTGGTTCTTTAGTTAATTACAGTAATTAATTAAGTGATAGTTTTCAAGATAAGCTATCTTTCAATAGTCATAAAAACAATGCAATAATGACGTTTGTTTAAGTTATTATTGTCAGTGATAGGCGAACGAATTTGAAATGTTATCTTTAAATTAATCATTAACTATGAATTGTTTTTATAACGCTTACCTCATTTTAATTCTCAGTATGTATATTAAATTAACATTATGTATATTTTATGCTTTTGAAATATTATTTAGATCATAAGACACAATCGCTTATTTATTACAAAATAAAATCATTGTTCCTTAATAACAAGTTAAATAACTTAGCTTAAACTTGAGAACTTTGTATTGTAATAGCTATAGTTATCTTGCATTATACTGCCATCAGTAAAAAAACGTTAACTGACGGGATAATGATAATGTTTGGTAGTCGATAATGGTATATAAATAATATTTTCATGAAATCATATAAATGTTGAAATAAGTTAAGCACTGATTCGTGAAAATCAGAATCAGAAATGAAAAATGACAGATAATTTAATAACAGATTAGTTATGATTTATGAATTTTTGCATTTTTCAATGCTATCTTTATACTTATGATAAATTTTAAATAGGAAAATATTGAAAAAAAAAACAACTCGGCCACAAGTGAATTCTCAGATGGGACTCGAACTCACGGTACCTCAGTGGTTAGAGCATTGGACCGGATTTCCAAAGGTCATGGGTTCGAGTCCCATCTGAGAATTCACTTGTGGCCGAGTTGTGTTTTTCCAATATTTTTCTATTTAAAATTTATCAACAGTATAGTTGTTAATTTGTTTGTTATTGACTACATCCGTATTTCGTAGCATAAAATGTTGCCTTGTTTTTTTAAGCAAAAGTTTAAAGTTTCTGTACCGGGTTTTTGTATAATATACTTATAAATACATTTTTGTATTGTCAATTTTGATGTGAGAGTTACGCCCGAATACTAAACGCATCTAACTTTTAGAGCTAGACAAACATCATGCTGTTTCTGTCATATTATTATTATAAGTATACTTTACTAAAGAGACAGTATAAAGATATATTAGTAATCGGGCGTTAGGGTATAAATCTCTTAACCAAAGAATGGTCTGATACTGAAGTCGCTCGACTTGCCTTTAAATTTTAATGGATATTTAGTATACGCATGTTATTCTTACTGCAACTTAAGTATTAAACGCTTTTTCACTGTACTTACTCAAGATATCTTTTGTAAAAGCATTTTATAAATGTAAATCTATTTAAAAATGTATTTTAATATCACTTTTTAAGTTTTATAAAAAGTATTTACTGAATTTCCTATAATTATTGTGCATTTTCTACCGCTTTTAACAGTCTATTTTTATATAAAAGTTTATATATTTTATGGCACAATATGTCAACGCATAAATGTACTCCTAAATGCACATCGGCCGCCATACCAACGCAATTATGTCACAAATTAACAAGCAAGAAATTTTTGAAATTCAAAAGACAACTATTTTTTCACTTCTCTAAAGTATAGCTTACTATAATCGAGGTCGCGCGCGATCTTTATTATTAGAACATGAAGTCCGATAATTCGGAATATAATAAAATCTGGACCTCTATTTTTGAATCACTCGTCCCGCGAGCGGCGAGGCAAACAAGGAGGCGATCAGGCGATTAGCGACCTTGCAAGCGTGGACATAGCACGCTTTTCGCTTTTCCCCTCGCGCGCTCGCGTTGGGGCGGTACTACAGGCGAAAAGCGAAGCTATGTATATTTCTTTCTAATGGGAGTTGGATTCGGGAGTTCATGGGATTGCTGAGTGCCCCTTGGGTATTGGAGGAGTTGGGGTTCTTTGTTTCGGAATGGCCCTGTGAGTTGCCTCAGTAGTACTGGCTAATTGATTGTGAAATGACATCATTAACTGTTGTTTAGCATAGTTTGTATACACTTCCGAATGCTGCCCACGGGATGAGCTCCCCATGCCTGTTTTCACCCAAGAGTTAAAATGGGGGGGGGGGGGGGGGTTTGCCATAATCGCCACGCTTGGCAGGCGGGTTGGCGATCGCAGTATGGTCAAGTATGTAGGAGACGCTGCTGCCCGTCTCCTGAAGGCTGAGTCCCTTAGTCGACTTTTACGACACCCACGGGCTGAGAGGGGGTAGTGCTATTCTAAGCCGACACTACACAGCTAGAGTTAAAATCACTGTGGGGAAACGTTGAGTTGTGAATTAAACATGCAGTATCCAGACTCCGTGGCCACCATCTGGCCTCCAACGAAAAATCTTGTGAAATGGTCTCATATTAGGAGGCGTTTTATCCCCTATTTCTGTTGATACATCAACATACTTCCTAGCTCGGCCGATATCCTGGTACAATTTTCCTGTTTTTAAGCGATGACATATCTTGCTGAGAGGAAAAATTCTGTCCACTTCAAGATGAACTGTGTGCTTGGGGGCTGAGGGGATCATCAATGACCCAATTCTTTTCGAATGAATGACATAAAGAGTTAAATATCCCCTTTATATGTACACTGTTGAATTTCCTCCATTTTGACCTTTGAGAGGGCTCCCCACATCACTAACCAATTTGTCACAATTTTAACCAACGTGCGTTCTGGACATCTTATCTTCTGATGCCAATGCCTTGTTCAAACTTTTCTGCTCTGGGGTGGTCAATGTTGTGGAGACCCAGGTCATCACAATGTTTTGCCAGCCAAGGAAGGAAGGTGGAGGAAGACCTCCTAGGTAGTCAACGTCAGGTTGACCCATCACTGAAATTACAGACGCTGTAGTTATAAGATCTGAGTCGTCTAGATTAACTTTACCGAAGAGGAGAGAAGACACCAACCCCAGTTGGTTTAATATATCATCAAAAGGATGATCCAACATCATCAATTGGGATGCTGTGTGTACAAGGATAATCTCTATGCTATCCTTTTTAGGGTTGTTAGCTAGAATATAGATTTCACTATTAGTTGAACTGGAGAAAGACGACCTACATATTTTAATATCCTTGAATAAGATGCTGTTATAAGTAGTGCAGTTGCAAGTAGCACGGAGTTCTGTGTGTAGAACTTGTAGACAAGCGTCACATGTGATGATTTCTATCTTACCTTGATAAGACCTTTCCAATTGGAAACACAGAGTTCTCTTCAGATTGGGCTTGTCTATGAGTGCAGGAATATATGTCACTATAGGATTTTACTCTGTACTATACTATATAATATACTGGTGTCTTCAACGTTTTATAAATTATTAGACATTCTGAATCTAACTTTCCAAAAGTGTAAGCAAAACCCCCTGCTCCGTCAGCCAAGGTGGCAACAACATGGGAGTCTCTAGGGATAGAGCTAATATTATCCCTTAATATTCCTAGCAACTTGAAGCATGAGGAAGATGGTAATATAGAAATCTTATAGAGCCATGTTGTGTGGTCCTTAATAGGGGTCTCTTTGGGGATCTCTTGATTGGGCAGATCTATCATATCACATCTATCAGTCTATCTTATCAGTCTGGTCAGTCCCAGTGGTCTAGCCACTATGGATGGACAGTGTTGTGACATCTCTTTTCCTTGTGATGTTGACTCTTGGGTTTTTGACCCTAAATAAGGAGAGTAGCCCCCTATTGTGTTAGGTGATCTTTTTTCCACTGAGTTGAGGGATGGGTCTAACCTTATTTTTATATGATCAGGGCTGATGTCTAGATTATGGGACTCTTGAAATGCTTCGGGATATTCTAATCCCTCCAGCTTAAAACATTCAAAGGGTGGAACAGCAGACAACCCCTCCAACTTCACTCCCCAACTTCTGCTTCTCAGAAGGTCTGCCCAGTACACCGAGCAAAGTATATACGGGCAAGGTCGCTTTTACGGAATACGGAAACTCAACCGTCGCACGAATATTTGTAGAATCCTCGAGACGAGTGAATCAAAATTAGAGCTCCTGTATTGTTCGACCTTTCTAACTTAGTAACAAAGATCAAGCCTAGAATGTGCGTCGTCTAAGTAGACTCCTTTGCTCAAATTTTCATGACATCAATTATGTGTTTGCAATGCCATGACTGTTAATTTAAAAGGGCTAAGTAATTGAATTGGCTATGACATAATTTGCTCAAAATTTTCGACGTCCGATTAGAAATTCATATTGTACAAGTATAATTCCTTTGTGTCTGTGTGCGTTTTATTGTTATTTAATAATTATTACACTAACATTCTGAAATGGTTTTAATTTTCGTGTTCATACTATTTTTAGGAAAATAAGTATTATTGATTAATCTCGTGTTTGTCTTAACCATTTATGTCATTATAATGATTCGCTGCTGTCAACGTGTGAATTTATATATTTAGCTAAAAATGTGATTAATTCGAATACTTCAACTGTGTGTTTATATGAGGATGAGAGGGAAACATTTATTAGTTAGCTTATAATTGTTGAGATACGTTCTTGTCTTGACAAAGATGTATTACCGAAACAACTTAGTCGCAGTCAGTATAGAAAAAAAAACAATTTGCTCTTAAATAAACCTTAATAAGAAGTATGTCGCAATCATAATTTCTGTCGAAACGAAACATCCAACATAATATACATACGAGGGTTGATTGATAAGTATCCGAAACGACGAACTTAAAAAAAAGATACGCCAAAAAAAATATTACATTATATTCTGGCATCTTTTCGAAAATAATACGCGAAATTTGGATTTGATCGAACTTATGGATTTTTTATGACAGGACCTTGAACTTTCTGTGTAGTGAATTTTCTTATTAATGAAAAGAACGCGCCTGTACACTCGTCAATTACTGTAACTCGTCGGTTGCAGTCGCTAACTCCTTAATGAATTGCGGTTCAAATTGCTACTGCATCCACCCTATTCCCCAGCTCGCCCCATGCGACTTCCACTTATTCCCAAACTGAAAGAAAGGGTAAGGTGGCCAGAGATTTTCAATAAATGATGAAGTCACTGTTGTCGTAGATGAGTATGTTGAGGGGTTGGAGAAAACATTTTATCAATCTGGTGTAACGGCATTGGAGAAGCGCTGGACGAAATGCCTTGAGGTAGAAGGATACTAGGTTGAGAAATAAATTTATTTTAAATGGATTATTAAAGATTTTCTTTGTCGTTGCGGAAACTTATCAATCAGCCCTCGTATAATAAATAGGCAATTAATAATATATTTTAAAACGTAAAAATGGGGTTTTAAATAGTGCATTGACAATGTTGTTTGGGTAATACATCTAAGTGTGTACATATTATTATTTTAACCATTTATCAAACGTTTTTTTTTTTTACATTATTATGACAAATGTGACATGAATTTACAACGAACTAAAGTTTCCTTAATACTGTCCCAACGTACGAGTGCCTTACATTGTTCAGACGGCATATCAAATTTTACATGCCGACTTCGAGGGCCTTATCGCCTACGTCTTAAAAGACGTTTTCGTAAAACAGCTGTAATCCTTCATGTGCTGGCCATTGTAAAGTCAACAGCACGTCAGATACTTTATTAGCGATTAAAGAGAAATGAAACAACAGGATCCTTAATATGATTGGTGTCTATTAATTAAACCAATATCCAATAAGTAGTATTATGTAACACCATTCGAAAATAATCTTAAAATTTCGTATTTTCAAGGGTTATTTTTCGAAAAAGTGTCGAGCCAAAATCATGTTTCTGAAACTTTACAAATATAGATATGGGTATGAAGAAATATACAAGGTGTTTATTTACAAAGTTCCGATCTGCTCAGGTCTCAGATAGCGGCTCAGGTCAACGATAGAACACTATTTTGGCAAAAAAATACTTTTCTAATTTTTTTTTATTCAATTTTCTGATTCAAATAGCTTAATCACCCATTTCCTTTGTGACTTATTTAAAACAATTTTTTTTTACGTTTGGTTTTGCTTATGCTTAATACTCAATAGGCATCTAATGCTTCAAATATGAAATTTAAAATCAATTCTAAATCTAAATAATTTTTATATTTTATAAATTGTGTTCGTTGTAACATCTCTAGCCGTCTGTATGTACTTTTTCAGTATAACGTCTTAATTTAAGAGTTATCCTTACGTCGCTCGTAATAGCGGCGGTTTTCGTAGTGATAGTGCAAGGTCTGGCGTGCTGTTGACTGTACGTACAGTTAACAAGCAATAATAATAATATGTAAACACTATACAACCTCGTCACGTTACAATATTTAATGTCATTCGTGGACATGGAGAGCTTTATACCTATGATATATTTTAAATATTAAAATATTGGAAAAAATTAACTCGGCCCCAAGTGAATTCTCAGATGGGACTCCCATCTGAAGCCCTAGGTGAATTCTCAGATAGGACTGAGATATCTGAGAATTCACTTGTGGCCGAGTTAATTTTTTCCACTATTTTTCTATTATAATTTATCATAGGTATAAAAATAGCATTGAAAAATGCAAACATTATAAATCATAAATGGAGCTTTGTTTTCGTGTTTCAATGTGATATCGTTGTATAGTGTTGTTTGCATATGATTGCTCGTGACTGTACCTATATGTTACTATATGAAAGAAATATATTTATATCATTAAGAGGATACTATCAAATTATAGTTTTTAATAGACCACACAAAATCCTGTACACTGAATTTAAAATTATATAAATTAATCATGTTAGTATTTAATCAATTAAAAATAAATGTTAATGCAATGTTTTTAAATATGTGTTTTATTTATTTTACCTTGTTGCCAATTAGTGATATAATTGGGGATATTCAATGATAGTTACAGATACTTATAAATAATTTATTGAATAACATAGTAACAATTGTAATAATATATTATTATTGAAATAAATAGATTTCTGATTTATGGTTACAGTTTCAGCCGTTTTATTTCTTCAATTTTGAAGTCCGATCTGGAACAATAAACGTCTCATTATTGTATCTATTTTAATTCATCGATTGCTAGCAGGAATCTGCACCGGTGTCCAGAGAAAGAAATATCTATTGTGATTCATAATCCCGGGCAGAGCATATCTTATGTTTCTTCGCGCAGTCATTGAAATAAAACGACTTTTAGAATTTAAGTGACACTTAAATGTCACACTGTAAGGGCCGGTATTTCAATGTCACCTTATCTTATGACTTAAGTTAAGTCCAACATTTGAGCTAAGTATCACTTGTAAAAGACAATAGCGTATTTCAATCCGGATATTCCTCGCCTTAGCTAATCTAGGATTCATCGCAATATTGCAACATAACAAACAAAATATGATAATTGTCTATGAAAAACATGTCGCGTAATTCCGCAATTTTCTTGCGGAATTACGCGACATATTTTTCGTTTTCTACTAAGATATGGATTTCCGCCAAGTAACGCCTGATTCTATCAAATAATTGTCTATGAATTTTGATGTCATTTGGTGACATCGAGCGCTCAATGGCTGCGCGTGTGCGCTCGGCGACCAATGAGAATCGTTGTGGAGGCTCCACAATGAAAAACAGCGCCAAAAAATTTATCACTTTAGAATTTCTTCTCACTTCGAAATTTTTACATTACATCACGTATCATCTTCAAAATTTCGCATAATATTCTTGTAATTTGCCATTATTTCTACACTATAATATTTTTTATGCTACAACTGCCTTTTATTTACTGATAATAAATACCTAAATGTAAAACTAACATATCTTTTTGCCAGTCAAAAATATGTTACCATAGCAACGAATCCCGGATCGGCACTTAAGTCTCTGAATTCCTTAGCTTAAGGGCCGGTATTTCAATGTCACCTTATCTTATGACTTAAGTTAAGTCCAACATTTGAGCTAAGTATCACTTGTGAAAGACAATAGCGTATTTCAATCCGGATATTCCTCGCCTTAGCAAATCTAGGATTCGTCGCAATATTGCAACATAACAAACAAAATATGATAATTGTCTATGAATTTTGTTGTCATTTGGTGACAGTGAGCGCTCATTGGCTGCGCTTGTACGCTCAGCGACCAATGAGAATCGTTGTGGAGGCTCCACAATGAAAAAGAGCGCCAAAAAATTTATCACTTTAGAATTTCTTCTCATTTCGAAATTTTTACATTACATTACGCATCATCTTAAAAATTTCGCATAATATTCTTGTAATTTGCCATTATTTCTACACTATAATATTTTTTATGCTTCAACTGCATTTTATTTACTGATAATAAATACCTAAATGTAAAACTAAAATATCTTTTTGCCAGTCAAAAATATGTTACCATAGCAACGAATCCCGGATCGGCACTTAAGTCTCTGAATTCCTTAGCTTAAATATTGGCTAGTTAGGATGGACTTTAAGCGTCACTTAACTTTAATCGTTTATTGAAATACACATAAGTGGAACATATCTTCAATCCTGGATCAATTCAAGATAAGTCGATATTGAAATACCGGCCCTAAGACACTATATTACCCGATATTTAGTGGTACATGTTACGGTTTTGTGTTATATTTTATGGGTTTACTTTTTGTAAAACGTCGGGAAACCAAAAAACCTTCAAAAAGGCCATAAAATATACTACCAAATATCGGGTAATAAACAGTGCACTTAAATCCGTTATTTCTTTTGTATTTCTGAGAGAGAGGTTAAGTTTCCGTTGTCACTAATAAACAAATTACATTGAAACTATCGTGTTAAGGTACTTTGGAAACATTTTTCATCTCTAAATTTATAAGGCATCTGCAATTATTTCAAAAAAGTGTGTGGGGGTTGATGAACGGAAGGGTTGGTGAAATAACGACTTGCGCAGGTCAAGTCAAAATCTGTCTGGCTATTTACGCTGCCACAAAAAGAAAACAGGATAGGTGGAAAAGCACCTTCAGCCTTATAAAGTATGATTTACAACGGATGGACGTAGTCGGCCATTAAGTTTTCCTATTTGCAATTTTGACAAGTCATTTCTGTGGCGTCACGGCAAAACCTCTTTACGGCCAATTTCGGCCGGTCCTACGTCCACGTCTATTATATCATTTTGATTTTGATGATGATTGATTTGATACGATAGATAGTACTGAAACAAACCGATCGATTCAATTCAATTCCATATAATTTATTCAGTCTTGGCTGTTACAAGCACTTATAAAGAAGCTACGCCATCGGTTTACAAACCCTACGGCGGGAGACCTTGTAACGAGAAGAACCGGCAAGAAACTCGTCAATCGATTGCGACGTGGACGCACTATATTGCCGCCGATCGGCTGCCGGTATGCTCAAGCATCAGCTGTGCGATGACTTCGTCCGTCCGGCGCAAATTGTACATTAGACCCTCTGGGCCCTTATGCACTATGACCACTTAGCGATTCCTCGTTGAAACCACGCCAATGTAGTACATGACAGTCACAAATTGTATTGTTCAAGTAAAATGGTGGTGGTGGCAAGGTTTGCGAACAAAAACAGTGCAATTCAAAGAAATGTTCAACTACATAACTATGATATTGTATTGTTAACCGAGTCATGGTTACTAGACGGTATAAATGACGCGGAATTATTCAGTGACATGTACGCGGTGTGGCGACGGGATCGGGACTACTCGAATGTGGGCCAGTCGCGCGGAGGTGGGGTCCTTATCGCCGTCCGGCATGACCTTGCAGCTCACGCACGCCCCGAATGGCACTCCACAGCGGAGGATATTTGGGTTTCTATTAAAATTAGCGCGCTTGGAAAAAAAGTCACAACTGTTCATATTGGTTGTTTGTATCTTTGTCAACAAAATCAAGGTTTATCCTTCTCATCGCAACTTTCTAACTTTACTGAAAAGGTCTCATCTGTTTATGCCAGTAGTCCACAGGATTTTTTCTTTATAGCCGGCGATTTTAACTTAAGTGACGTATCCTGGTCATCGAGTAACGAAGTCAACTACCTTACTCCGACTTTTCACAGTACTAATATTAATCATAACGAATTAAATTACTTAATGAATCTATGTGACTTCCACCAATACAACCATGTTAGAAATAGTTCAAATGGTATACTAGACTTAATATTTTCCAGCGGCGACCTCACTGTTCAGCACTGTAAAAATCCTTTAGTACCTGAAGATTCATACCATCCAGCATTAGTGTGTCAGCCGAACTTCATTGATCTTCCAACTTTGAAATCTCAGTCAAGACCTAAATTTTTTTATAGTAAGGGAGACTTTATATCACTATGCCATGAGCTTGATGATCTAGACTGGCAGGCACTATTGTCACGAGGCACGGTGGATGATGCAGTTGAACTATTTAATAATTTGTTAAGGTCATTGAGAGACAAATACGTGCCTTTTAAGTTACTACAACCGGGTCGTTATCCAGCGTGGTATTCATCAGCACTTATAAGGGTCCTTAAAGAAAAGAACAAGTTTCATAGGAAGGTTAGGACGTATGGTAATAAAAGTCACAGCGCTTCATTTAATGTTCTACGTCAGCGAGCAAATAGATTAGAGCAGGAGTGCTTTATTAACTACACGAAAAATATAGAACTTTCTATTCGTGAAAATCCAAGGGCTTTTTGGTCTTACATTCGTTCTAATAAGCAACACAATTCATATCCGTCTGCAATGAACTATAAGGGTGTCACACTTTCTTCGGGTGACGGCATATGTGACGCTTTCGCCGAGTTTTTCAACTCAAACTTCTTACATTCTGATCTCGCATCAAATAATATACGGCCTAATGACTTGAATGAGCTGCATATGCCGTCATCTGTGTCATCTGCATCCCCTGATATTTCTTCTATTGAAATAGTGGAACATCAAGTTTATACGTTGCTGAAAAATCTGGATGGTAGTAAGTCGGCAGGACCTGATGGGCTGCATCCACTACTTATCTCCAAATGCGCGAGTAGTTTGACTCTTCCTGTATGTCTTTTATATAGGCGCTCACTTATGGAAGCCAACATTCCGAAGGTATGGAAAACGGCAATTGTAACTCCCATCCACAAGAAGGGTCCTAAGCGTGAAGTAAGTAACTATAGACCAATCTCTAAACTGTGTGTATTAATCAAGGTTTTGGAAAAAATTATCCATCAACAAATTTACAAAGCTCTCAAACATACTTTTTTACCAGAGCAACACGGTTTCCTCAGTGGAAGATCAACCGTAAGTAACCTGGTAGCATTTACTGAGGATGTCACTTCGGGTATGCAGTCGGGAGGCCAAGTCGACGCTGTCTATACGGATTACACCAAAGCCTTTGATCGAATAGACCATATAATCCTACTTAACAAGTTGCATTCTGCTGGTATTCATGGAGATCTCCTGAGATGGTTTGGTTCCTATGTTGAACAGCGTAGTCAGACGGTCGTTCTAAATGGTTTCTCATCCCATCCACGTTTTTCTGCTGTGCCTTCTGGAGTACCACAAGGCTCAATACTAGGACCGCTCTTATTCGTATTATTTGTTAATGATATTAATCAATGTTTTCATCACTCTAAGTTCTTGTTATTTGCGGATGATATGAAAATCTACAAAAAAGTACAAGCACCGAATGACTGTCTTCTCTTGCAGCAGGATCTCGATAGACTGCAACACTATTGTCACATTAATAAGCTTGACTTGAATGTGTCCAAGTGCAACTGTATTTCTTTCAGTAGATCCAAAAATATAATTTGCTTTGATTATCGATTAAACCAGCAATCACTCATACGAACTGATTCTATTAGAGATCTCGGTGTAATTCTGGATTCGAAGCTTTTATATGACAAACACGTTGACGCCATCACATCTAAAGCTATAAAGATGTTGGGTTTTATTATTAGAAGCACCAAACACTTCAAAATGATAAAGTCCTTAAAAATTCTCTACTGCTCGCTGGTAAGAGGTCATTTGGAATATGCAAGTCAAGTGTGGAATCCACAATACCAATTATATATTTCAAAAATAGAAGGAGTCCAGAAAAAGTTTCTCAGATTTCTAAATTATAAATGCAGGTTAAACCTTAGCCCAAGCTACGAGATCAATTGCAAACAACAACACTTACTTCCATTGACCTTGCGTAGAGAGGCATCTGATCTAACTTTCCTTCTTAATATAATCAATGGCTCAATGGATTGTCCTGAGCTACTTTCTTTAATTTATTTTAAACTACCCGTCCGTACGAACTCAAGGAGAAATCATCTTAAGTTCTATGTAGATGCAGGTATTGCCAACTACAGATCAAATTGTTATTTTTATAGGGTATTTACTATTTTTAACCACAACCACGCTGAAGATACAGATTTGTTTATAGTGAGACCCAATTATTTCAAAAAGAAAATAAATTTAGGTTTCTTTGACAGTTAGTCTATTATTTCTTCTGCTTTTATTGATTATTGATTTGGCTTCTTACAGATTAAGTATTCATTTGTTATTTTAAATAAATTTTATATTTTTTTTTGTATGCATTCTGCTAGAAATTTAGTTAACTTTGTTATTGCACATTATCCTTTTTTTTAAATACCTTTTTTCTGTATGTATATGTTTCTATTTGTGAAAACTGATAAAGGCATGTTTGTGCTATTCTTTATTTATCTATATTTTAGTATTATATGCTGTTTGTTTTCCATGTAAAAATAAATAAATAAATAAAAAATAATTTTATTTAGAAGTGTCATAGAACTTGTATAGATAACGAATTTCGAAAATGTCGAAACCAAATACGACAATGGCGTGGTTTTCGCAAGGGATCGGTAAGTGGTCATAGTGAAATAGGGTTCAGAGATTTACACTGGACGGACGAAGTCAGCGCACAGCTGATGATCGAGCACGCGCCGGCAGCCGATCTACGGCAATATAGTGCTTCCACGTCGCAATCGATTGACGAGTTTCTTGCCGGTTCTTCTCGTTACAAGGTCTCCCATCGTAGGGTTTGTGAACCGATGGCGGAGCTTCTTTATAAGTGCTTGTAACAGCCTAGACTAAATCTCTATATATAAGGCCCGTGTTATCCATTCTAATGTTCCCTCCAGCGCTATAAGTATAACACCTACAGTCTTCACTAATAGCTTCAAAAATCACAAAAAAAGTAGACGGCCGGAAAAATGTAATTTTTTTTTTTAATGGACCTGATTAAGGTCAAAGGTCAAAAAAACTTTTTCTCAAGTGACCCCAGTGAGTATAGGTGCGCTTAAGTGTAGTAGTGAATACGGGCCCAGCTGTCGGCGTACCTGCGCGCGAGTATGTCGCGGGCGCGCGGCGGCGCAAGCGCGGTGTGCGCGTGGTGCGCGCGCTCGAGCGCGAGCAGCGCGGCGGCGTGCGTGAGGCGCGCGAGCCGCTCGCGAGCGGCCGGCGCGCTCGCGCCCGCCCACGCCGCCGCGCGCCGCACGCGCCGCTCCACCGCCAGCCCGCCCTCCTGGAACCAGTTACGTTAACTTAGGCCTCTCCTAGCTCTCGCCTATTGTGGCGTTCATAGGAAGCTATTAGCCTCCTGCTACCACGCTGGCCAGACGGGTTGGTAGAGGGTTTGTTTCAAGTTTTCCTTCTCTCGCACAGGTGTTCAATGCGTCGAGCCTCTTAGTCGACTCTTACGACATCCCAAGCATGTAAGGGAATGGTGGCACTTGTATTCTTAGGCCGTCACCACACGGCAATTACGTTAACTTACGTATTCTGATCTGTGGGACATAATCATCCACATACGTAGGCAAACGAGGTTTACAAGTAAGTGACGTGTCGTCATCATAAACTCGACAAATCAGGAGCGTTTTTTGTCACGTGATAAACGTTTAAAAATGCATTATTAAAAAAAATATATTAAATTCAACTTACGTTAATAAATAACCATTTTTAAACTCTTAAAATTTATACTGATAAAGGTAATCGACACTTTCTTTTTCGCATTGTCAAATAGCCTATTGTCTAATTTTAAAATCTATCGCAATCCCTTTCAATTCGTCATGTGAAAGATATTAACATACTTTAGGTTGTCACTATTTGACATTTGATAGGGATTGTGATCGGGACGCGTTTTGAAAGATATTGAATGAATGAAATTGAACTGTCTAAGCAGTGACAAAACGAAAATATCTTTCAAATGTATGGAGAAGTGTCAAATGAAGTGTCATTTAAAACATCATTCGATCCGAAAGGGATTGCGACTATGAGTTACACAATTCCATAAATCACAATCACAACCTCAGGTAAATCCATTAATATGAAAGTTGGTAATGATGAGATCTTTATATAATGGTTGTTATTAACTAATATACGTAGATCTATGTTACGGTAAATGGTCTTACGAATATTCAGGGTCACATGTCCTGACGCGACTTAAACATTTTTTACCCATCCCAAAAAATTAAAACGCCGCTAAAGAAATGTTCACTTAAGGTGGAACGATTAAGTTACAAAAAGCTGAACGGTCGTTAGATGGCGCTACTTTCGCTATTTAGTAGTTTTTATTTATTTGTTAATTGTTCTTTGTATCTTTTTAACTCAAAATACTATTAGCGCATTCTATAAATAAATATTGAATTTTCGAAACCAACATTTATCTTTTTGTAGTACATAAATCATCCAAATATCTCGAGAGAGTGTTTCTGTCAACCAATTTTACTAATCACTCACACATGCATACCTTATTTCTGAGTTTCTTGTAGTAGAATATTTCGACCCAGCTGAAAATGATAAAGTAGCCCAGCGGTCTACGTACTCGGCTTAGATATCAAAGAGTTAGGGTTCGAGACTTCTAATGGTAGATTTTTTTAATTATTTATTTTATATTATTGTTTATTTAAATAACATCACAATATTAATTTTGATGTATAAATTGCAACAAATGCAATTGCAACTTTTTTAAATTGCACAAGTGACAAGAATGTAATTGATACTCTAAATTTTAAGATTTCTTAGTGTGTTTGCCCATTATAATATCTTTTTTTAAACCACTGCTGAACAGATTTTGATTAAAATTGCAGTGTTTCCTCAATCAAAAAAAAAAGTGGTGGTGGTTGTTGGATCATCATGTTACCGTTTTCTATACTTCTATACTATATAATATTACTAGCTTCCCGCCCGCGGCTTCGCCCGCGTGGACTACACGACTTATGCTATTGTGGGTTATCCATAAGAGATAAACATAAACCACCGCGGAGTTTTCTGTAGACATTTTCAAGGTGTACAAATACTTATTACCTTATATTGATAAATCTCGTAGGGTTCAGCCTGCGTTTGCAATGTAAGCGGAAAAAATGTAATCATTTACGACATCACATTAGAAACCTCAAAAATTACAGTATTTCTCTACTATATATTGAAGGTTATTTTACCTTCCTCTTGAATCACTCTATCTATTTAAAAAAACCGCATCAAAATCCGTTGCGTAGTTTTAAAGATCTAAGCATACATAGGGACAGACAGCGGGAAGCGACTTTGCTTTATGTAGTGATAAAGAGGAAAGATGTGTATGTATGTATGTAATGAATAAACTCAAAAACTACTGGACTGATTAAAAAAATTCTTTTAGAATGCTACACTATCCCTGATTAACATAGGCTATATTTTATCCCGATATTCCCACGGGAACAGGTACCACGCGTGTAAAACCGCGAGGATCCGCTAGTATCCGCTCAATACATTTAGCTCCTTTCGGTATATTGGCGCGTATATAAATTTGCGCAAATGATCATATTTTGTCTACTTATTTGTTAGTTACAATCTCCATTTTATATTATAATAGTTTTGGAAACAAGCTCGAGACGCCATTTTTATACTTACTCTTTTTGTTTACTTATGTGGTGAAATTTTACATCTTGTAAATCTTGTTAAATTCTACCTTTAAAGCTTTAATCTACTGCGATAATTTATTATGGTGATGTAAAAACTTAGAAGCTTGATTTTTACAGTTCGGGGGAACCATAGACTTTAATCTTTATTAATATCAATTTGATACTTCACGTGTTTCTGAGGATAGAGTCTTTAAAGGCACTTATGTGCATATAACTAATTTCGTGTTTTAATTTATAAAGATACTGATATTATAAAATATTAATACATGAAACATGTAAGTAAGCAAAAATGCCCCAAAAAAAATTACTATTAAGTACTTACCTCAAAATTAAATTGTATTATTCAACAAATACTTAATTCGTAAACACGTAAGCGAACACCGGGGTTGGAAACAATTAAATATCTATTGTGTTTCGTTTTCCGATGCCTGAGAGGTTATAAAATAAAAAGTGCTAACCTCTTGTGTATCTTAAATATGTATTATGTAATGTTAAGTACAATCTAGAAAAAAAAGTGCTGAGATAGCGCTAACATTCATTCATGCGCTGTACGGTGAAAATGTTTTTAAAGGCTAACTGACCAATAATTGAGGCAAATTTAATTACATTTGTGCACTATTCGCGCAAATGTTTATTCGAGCAAACGGCTTTTCGTGTAAGAGTCTTTCGCGTTATTAGCTTTTCGCGCAAATGTCCTGATTCATAGTCGAAACAACAATAGTCAAGTGATATGTGACGTCAAATTCATGTTTTGTATTTGGCTTAGTCTATGTTTATCTCTATGCTATCATCATTCTTATGATGTTTTGAATAGCTAAGTGAACATTTAATACGTTAAAATTGTAAAATTAAAAATAAAATAAATCATTAAGATCGTTAAATCATTAAGATTTACGTAAAATAAATCATTTCTAGTCAGAAAATAAATTTCACTCAAAACTGAAATATTTCCACCCGTTTTGATAGATTTCATAAATTTCGTTTATATTTAATTTTCATTTCAGTGAAATTTTGACTGGACCCATTCCCTAGTCACAATGAAAAAACACTACAAACAAATGACAAATACGGAACGGTGTTGTCAGTACGTAGATGTGATTGCGGACAATTTAATATTTGAAAAGGGACCACATGACATTTGTCTAAATAAAAAATAAAAATTTAAATATTAAGTAAGTACGTTACATTATACAAGTAAATTTTATTTGCACGAAGCAGATACAATTTCCTTTTTTTTTTCCTTTATAAAATCTTATTTTCTATTTTTTTACAGTGATGGGAGAAAAAAGATTTACGCATAAAAAACAAAATGTAAAGTAGTGTTTAGCATTTTTTTAAATCGGAGTCAAGATAAATCCTACAAATCACAACTTTATATCATAATCCCAAAGTAAATTATTACTGACGAAACTCATCTCTTTTGGGACGCAACGGCAACACAGCTGAAAAATCTAGTAAAGAGAAATTTAAACAATTATTAAATCGAGACAAACGTAAGAGCGGCAACTTCGCGCGTTGCGCGTCTTAGCCGCATGGAATGGCAACGTCGCGATTTTTGTATACGTACACGACATTTGTCACATACACACACGTAATATTTGCAAAAATTTAGTGTTCATTTATAGGTGATTTCTGAATGAAACAATGTTTGTTTATTAATTTAGCGCAAATGAATACCTGAGAATAAATAGTTGCACATATATTTAAGTATTAATTCTGTTAATCTACCAAGATTATCTCGACTGTTTTTTGTATGAAAATCGTTCCACCTTAAAAACTTCAAGTAAGTTAAGTATTGAGGACGTATCGTCAAAAAATGTATGACATATACAGCGGCGTTCCTACCGGACATAAACGGAACTACATTTTCCTATACACTTTTTGACGATACGTCCCCGATTATATTTAGAGTCGTAATCTTTGTAGTCGTAATCTACACTGGGAGCTTGATAGCGCACTCGGGGAAGACCTAAAAGATGTTGGGCTCGAAGGACCAAAAAGATGTAGGGTTTCCTACATCTATGGAGATAGTTGAAGTTGTTTGAGTTAAACGACGTCGCGGTTTTAGTTAGTTTATTTAGGTTTAAAAGTTACAGTTTATAGTTAATGTTTGTTTGTTGGTGGCTTACGCTTAACTGACTTGACTATAAAATCAATTAAATAAAATTACATTGTCGCGGAATATGCTGTCACGCAAGTATGCGAACATTGACTCGACCTACATAATAATATTGTGCGGTTGCTAAACCGTACAGATCCTAAAATAGAGTATAATTCATCCACTCACCCTGTCGTACACGTTGCGCAGTATACACGCCTCAGCGCGGGTGGCCAACTCCGCTAGCAGTGCTGCGAGCACATCTTCGGCGACACGCGGCGATAAAGTGCTGCGAAGCGACCCTGATAGTACTTCTAGAGCTGCTGGTAGCGCGTCAGCATCCTCTTCCAGGGAATCTGGGACAATCGACATCATTATTAACATCGACAGTTGTTAGGTCAGTTAAGTTATTAAAATAAACAACAGGTTTACACTAAAAAATATATTGGAATATCTTGCTGAGATGATTGCTTTTGTTTTCACTGCTGAAAATCCCATTGGTTTCTTTGATAATGGATGTGGAATTTGTAAACTTATATTGCTGTCTGTGGCTTAGTGTATTGGTCTGTATCATAGCACTGGTGTCTACGATTACCCCCAGACATATACGTCCAGCGCGGCACGTAAGAGCGTAACATCTTCTACAGCTATAGGATCAAACTGAGTCCGCATTTTTAGGCTAGTTTAGGCTGCAAGGCAGCTCTCAATCCGGAGGTGGCTAGATCCAGCGGCGCGGTAAGCAGCCGCAGCAGCAGTTAGTCCGCCCGCAGGATCGCAGTTTCTCCTGAGCAGGAGCAGATGTTGCAAGTGGAGCAGCCAAAGAGCAGGCGTCTGCGGCAGGTAGCTCTGACATGTTCAGTCCACAATACCAGTTTAAGTTTAAGATCTAGCACGGCGTGATAAGAGCACAGCATCTGGCATCCATAGCATAGGTAGAAGAATAACATAGGTACGTGAGTCCGCATTTGGCGCCGCCACATTCCCAGGCAGCTAACTTAAGATGCAACGCCGCCCGAAGTCCAGCAATAGCAAGATCCAGCGCAGCGCGGTAAGCAGCAGCAGCAGCTAATCCACCAGCACAAGACCGTAGTTTGTCCTGTGCAGGCGGAGCGCTAGCCAGTGGAGCGGCCCAGGAGCAGGCGTCTGCGGCAAGCTGCTCCGACCAACTGTGTATTATACAGTACCTGAGTCCGCATTCGGAGCCACTAAACGTTTCACTCACACCGCTACTCGTTCTAAGCTCTTACAGTGGTAAAAACCTATCAACGTTTGGCTGAAAAATAATATACCTGAGTCTGCGTTAGGCGCCGCTACATGCTTCGCCCACGCCGCTAGTTTCGGCTGCAGTGCCGCTCTAAGACCAGCAGTGGCCAGATCTAGCGCCGCGCGGTAAGCAGCAGCAGCTGCAGCTAATCCACCAGCACAAGATCGCAGTTTGTCCTGTGCAGGAGCAGAGGTTGCGAGTGGAGCGGCCCAAGAGCAGGCGTCTGCAGCCAACTGTTCGGACCACTCCGCACCCGCTTCCGCCTCGTTCATGTGCGCCTGAGAATAATAATATTAAATTAAATTAAAGATCGTTTATTTTCCTTAAAACATATAAAAATATAACATGCTTGTCAATTCTAAGACAAAAGAGTATATCAATCAGTGACCGCCGGGAACCTAAGGTAATTGATCATTTCAAGACATTTATTCGATTTTAGAGCGGCAAAATATCACAAGTTTACAACTGATACAATTAAATGATTTACAAATAAACAACTATATTATGTAGATACATGTAAGAAGTAACTGGCGTGGGAAAAACAATTTTAGCATGGGCTCAATGCCGAATACATGAAAATCAAATAATTTTGTCATAATCGACGAAACAATAAATTGAAATCCAAAATCAACTTAGAATATAAATGTGAGTGCTGCAAATTGTATTAAAGTTAAAGTTAAGTCTACTAACTTCGATATATATGCTGATCCTTTAAGCAAATTAAAATCTATTTGTCTGGGCAAAGTATAACTTAGCCATTGTGACATTTTAACTTGCATAGTTTTAATTTTAACATAATTTCTTATATATATTTTTTGTAAAGCTGTTGGTTTGTTGTATTTAATGCATGTCGTTGTCACCTATAATTAAGGTTTCACATTGTTCTGAATGTTATTATGCGTGATTCTTCTTTTTCTTTTTGTTTGGTGTAATCTTGTTGGTGATCCAAATAAATAAATAAAGTTTGGGAGTTTGACCAGGCCTGTCTCACTTCCATACAAGCGGCGCAAAATCCCCGAGATATTTACCTACTATTCTGGAAAACAACCTAATTTCAACCTTTTGCATTGCGTATAGCGTTCATAGTACAATAACGTCTGCCGTCTCGCTTCAATCTGCTAGGGCTGTTGATTGAGACTAGTCCGGTGACCGGACGCTTGCGTTTATCATACCTAAACTCGGGAGCGAAATTTTTGTACTGTTAGGTACTAATATATATTCTGTGGTTTGACCAAGAAAAGACCTAATAATAATAACAAAAAGCCAACAATATCTACATATGGTCAACGTACCACTTCATACCTAATTCCCCACCTAATTAACAATCTCGATTTAAACTTAAGGAGAAGTATAAGCCCCACAAATATTAAGCATTAATTGAAACAGCATTTTTTATCAACATTATGCAAGTTCTCTTACTTGAGTCGGTTCATGTTAGCTATAGTTGTGTATGCGCGTGCGCATTCTATTGTGTCGCGCCCGCCGCGCGCCGTAATGTATTATGTGTTTACCTACTTGAATTAATTTTAATGCAGCGATCTCGTAACATTATTAACTTTTCTATTTGTAAAATTTGCGTGCGTGATTGCTAACTAATACCTGTATTATTTAAGCGAATGGTTGTCGAATAGCACATTCCTATTTTCAACCTTTGTGGTTTTTTGTGAATGTGTAAGTTTACTTTATAAAACTACTAGAGGCCGGGCGCGGTTTCACCCGCGTGGTTCCCGTTCCCGTGGGAATTTTGGGATCAAAGCTATCCTATCTCTTAAGTTGGACCAGACTGCTCACGGTGTGCCAATTTAATTTAAAATCGGTTAAGTAGTTTAGGAGTCCATCGCGGACAAACATCGGGACAGGAGATTTATATATATTAAGTTTAACAAGAGATTTATATAATAAATTAAAAAAAACCAAAAAAAATCACCAAGAACAGATCTTTCTGCGCGTCCTCATCCTTATTAAACCTCGCGGTGAACGCCGTCTGCGGCGCTTGCGCAGCCGGCGCGGGCGGCGGCGGCGGCAGCGGCGCGGGCTCGGGCGGCGGCCGCAGCCATCGCCGCAACGCTTGCGCTCCTCGCTCTAGCAACGCTCCCGCTTCGTTAAGCACCGTGCAGACTCCTTCGAGGCTGCCCGTCGTTACTGAGCGTCTGGTGATCATAAAATGTGAATTTGCTGATGCTGAATTTTCCTTTTTTTTATTGTAATAGGGAAACATACAGCTCAATATTACACTCATTAACAAAAAATATTAAGTTTGTACATAGGCTAACACAGTTTCCACTAAAGTAAATACACAAAAGTTTATACATGTAGTGGTTGAAATGTTCGCATTTACAAGGCTAATTTGAATCACTATTATTAGTACTAGCAATTTTCTACGTGTCCCCTTAGTCTGGGTAGCTCATTTGAAAGACTAGTGGAACGAAAATACAACTGTGTAACTTCGAGACTAGGTAGTTGTATTCTACAAAACTCCGTAAAAGTTTTTTAATTTAATAAACAGTATGCGTGAATATTTTAAATAACCTCTACGGTAGTAACCGTAGATAGCGAAATGTCAACATTTTTCGTCAATAGGCTATTTGACAGGTTTTGAAAATCCATTTTATATTATGTAGTGGAGTTTAAGGAACCCAGTAAAAGTTGTTTTTTTAATTCTGGTACATATTTGCTGAAAAATATCAAATTAAAAATTCAATATTTAAATAGCGCGCCAAAACGCTACTTTGACAATATGGCGCTGCAATGGGTTCGGTGACGTCACTTGCCTGTATTCTGCATATCATCCACATACGTAGTCAAACGATGTTTACAAGCAGGTGACGTCATTATAAACTCGACGAATCAGGAGCGTTTTGTGTCACGTGACAAAATGTTTAAAAAATGCATTTTTATTTACGGATTTTTAAATAAATTTATAATTATTTTCAACTTACGTTAATAAAAAACCGTTTTTAAACTCATTATTTATACTGATAACAGTAATTGACACTTTATTTTTTGCATTGTCAAATAGCCTATTGCAATATATTTAATTATTATTTATCGTTTCGATGTGTTAGCATCACAGACCTATATCGAGATAGACGAAAAGAGCGCTTCAAACTGTATGAGAACTAGCGTGTCGATTTTTCCGTACCTACGATGACGTCACGAGCGAGATTAGTGATGTGGAAATGTTATTGACGAGCTCTTGCAAGAAAGCACTGCACAATTAACCATTTTCGTTTCTGAGTAACGCGTATTCTCATAGCAATGGTCTCAAGCGGACTGACTTTAGTCGGAACTGGAACTTTGACCGTGGATCAAACTTTTTACACTTTTGCCGTCTATCGCTATATAGGTCTGTGGTTAGCATTTTATTTCACAATTAGCAGTCGTTACGCAGTGGATTCATTCAATCATAGCATATACATTACTTTTACAATTAAATATTTTTAATGTTTATAAGTAAAGATACTTTTATTGTTTCACATTAGATTGTTTTAGTTTTGTTTTGCTTATTCATTGCTTTTGTTTGCCTGCCTGCTTGCTCACTTGCACATAAAAACAAAAAGCAAAGCTGTCACTGTCAGCTGTCAGTCAGCCAGCACCCACCACTGACTAAAGATAATATTTGTTTACCACGAACCGGCACAGATGAGATAGTAATAGTATTATAGTTGTCACATTCACCTAGTCAGCTGGCACTGGCATAATCCATTTTAGCCTTTTATTTTAATTTGTTATTTTAATATAATTTATTGCTTATTTTTTGTTTTAAATGATAAGGAGCCGGTCAATGTAGCTCTCAGCCCCACCAAAACGGTACCGACGGAAGACCAGCGCTGGTCAAAATCCAAGCATCATGCTGAGTCGGGGCCGTTTTGGAACAAATTGCTCTATTACTTTAGTTTTTATTTTGTTTGTTTCGCCCTAAATGTTTGTCCCAAATAAACGTATTTCTTTCTTTCTTTCTTTCTTTCTTACATAAACTTTCTCAGTTGAACGCTTTGCTGCCGTTGAAAGCTAAAATAACCAATATAAGGACACTCTAGACGATGAACTATTAACACTGACCTACTGCACGTGTACCCAAAAAAATGACACCTCACATGATGGCCTTCCTAGCGAGGAAGAACACGTCGTCCACCAGGTTGGAGGAGGTGGCGCCGGGCTGCGGAGTGGCCATCTTCAGGACTTTGCTCACGTTATAGATAAACGTCACCTCACCTGATGGCCTTCCTAGCGATGAAGAACACATCGTCCACCAGGTTGGAGGAGGTGGCGCCAGGCTGCGGAGTGGCCATCTTCAGGGCCTTGCTCACGTTCTCCTCCAGGAAGTACCTGCGAAATAATAAAAATCTAAGTACGAGCATATAATACCTCGACAGCAATTCATCAAGTTAACACGCAAAAATATTCCAATCCACAGATTTGATTTTGCGATACACTTATGCCAATGAAATTAGACGTGTGTTTATTTATTAGAACATGACTACATTGAGACAGTATTTTTTTAACTAACAAGCTTTTACAGGAGTAAGTAATAGAAGAGAGTGAAATTGAGTGTTGCATCGATAGAAGAAAATGTAGCAAGAAGACGATTGTTAGTGCCTACGTCTTTCTGTTTTTGAGGGAGAATTGCCAATGGCGTCAATGAATCAAATAGGAATGAATGAATAGGAATGAATAAAATAAAAAAGGTTGAAAAGCTAGCATGCCCATGGCTACTGGTAATGAATAATCATTAAATAAATTTACCTTTCCAGTTTGAGATAGTGTCCCAGCAAATCCTGAGCAGTGCGCGTGAGTTCACTTCCAGTTATGACCTTCTCAACCGCGTCCTGACATGCTTGCTTCGTTTTCTCATTGGAAGATGCAGCGTCCATCTGAGGTTGGAGGTTTGAGGAGTTATTTAAAGTATCATTCAATGAAATCTTCTAATAGGCTATTTGACAGGTTTTGAAAATCCATTTTATATTATGTAGTGGAGTTTAAGGAACGCAGTAAAAGAGGTTTTTTAAATTCTGGTACATATTTGCTGAAAAATATCAAATAAAAAATTCAATATTTAAATAGCGCACCAAAACGCTACTTTGACGCTACTTTTACTATGGCGCTTCAATGGGGTCGGTGACGTCACTTGCCTGTATTCTGCATATCATCCACATACGTAGGCAAACGAGGTTTACAAGCAGGTGACGTCATTAAAACGCGACGAATCAGGAGCGTTTTGTGTCACGTGACAAAACGTTTAAAAAATGCATTTTTATTTACGGATTTTTAAATAAATTTATAATTATTTTCAACTTACGTTAATAAAAAACAATTTTAAAGTCATAATTTATACTGATAACAGTAATTGACACTTTATTTTTCGCATTGTCAAATAGCCTATTACCTTTTCACTTGGTTACGGTCGAATACGCTGCTTGCGTGACGAATAGTAGAACTGTGTCTATCATAAGTAAAATTTACTAACCAACTTTTTTCAAATAAAAATGTTATAAAATCCTTCTTTTTGAATTATTAATATGCATTGCTTAAAAACTTTGACTGGCTCGATAGCACATAGGTGAGAAGTGATCATGGGTTCCTTCCCCAGCCGAGACATAAACTTAAATTTAACCGTCTCTGTGGTCGAGTGGTGACAACCACCGGTATCAGACCCAGGGGTTCCAGGTTCGATTCCCAGCGGGGGAATATATTGTATCCGGTTTGGTTGGTGGTAGGACTTGTTCTAAGTCCGTATGGCTAGCTACCACCATCCTATTTAAGCCTGACGCCATAACAACAATGTTTTCAGCAGTTAGAGATAAGATAGCCAGTTCCTCAGTGATGAGGATTCCGGGAGAGGCTCGCTTCCATTTTCGGCCTTATCAATACTTAACATTAGGTATGACGAAGGCTAAGAGTCTGCCCGTTGTTCATACAAAAAAATAATGTTTATTGTTTCAGTATTCTTATACCACACGTGCAAAAGTTGCTTATCAGGAATCGTATTATTAAATCACTCGAATTGCATTTGCATACAGAATCGCAAGATTCGCATGCTCATTCTTTTGTTTAACACCCCAATTCGCATGCGAATCCTGCAAGTCCGTAAAATATGACTCCAGTTCTAATTCTCTGACAGTAATTTATCCAACTTACCTGAGTCTTCCTACGAAGGAACGCGAAGTACAACGAAATAGTGTTATGCGCCGTCGCCAGTTCTACCAGTACAGGTTCCGCAGCGAGAGCCGACGCGGGCGCTCGGCGCGGGTTCGACGGGTCCAAAGGTCGAGAACGTTCTAGTTCCGCACAGATTCGTGCGCATCCTGACGACACCTAGTAGGAACGACAAGCATAAGCTGGTTGTGATTGGAGAAACGTAGATCATAAAAACAAATAACTTTCGAGTTGCCAGCGATATGCGTTTGCTAAAGTCAGGCACGAACGCGGGCGCTCGGCGCGGGTTCGACGGGTCCAAAGGTCGGGAACGTTCTAGTTCCGCACAGATTCGTGCGCATCCTGACGACACCTAGTAGGAACGACAAGCATAAGCTGGTTGTGATTGGAGAAACGTAGATCATAAAAACAAATAACTTTCGAGTTGCCAGCGATATGCGTTTGCTAAAGTCAGGCACGAACGCGGGCGCTCGGCGCGGGTTCGACGGGTCCAAAGGTCGAGAACGTTCTAGTTCAGCACAGATTCGCGCGCCTCTTGACGACACCAAGTATGATAAGAACGACAAGTATAAGCTGGCTGTGATTGGAAAAGCATAGATTATAAAACTAAATACAATATGCGCAAAATAACTTGGCGGCTCTGAACTTCGCGCGGATAACGCTGCGCAGTAGACAAATACAGGTGTGCGCGGGGACGGTGCGAGGGGGAAGCTCTCGTAACTATAGACGATGCGCGAAATGTCTTCCGAGCCGTCAAGTTATTTTGCGCATATTGTAGACTTCCGAGATGCAAGGGACATTTGTTGCTAAAGTCAAGCACTGAAGGGGGCGCTCGGCACGGGTTCGACGGGTCTAGCGAAAGGGAACGATCTAGTTCTACACGGATTCGCGACCAGTAACCAGTAACCATATTACGAGTTTACAAACATGACATTTACAGGACACGTTAGCGTAGACTTATCGGATACACTGCTCATGTCGGCAAAACAGTCGCTAAATATGAAAGAGACAGAGCTACATTTTACGTCTTCAACTTTGATTACATTGGCCACGCCATCTGTCAAGATGTCTCAAGATGTCTATGCAACTTACCACAGGTTGTATTATCGCGAGTGCTCTGTGCAAGTGCGCGGGCGCACTCGTGGCTACCGCGAGCCGCGCCCGTTCCACAGCGGCGCAGGCGAGCTCGAGCGCGCGAGTGAGCGCGTCCGCGAATACAGCTGCTTCGCCACTCGCGTCGGAGATCATGCTCGTACGTTTTATCGCCACCTCCAACTGCAGAAACATTACATTACTTTACATTATTCGAATACAGTTATAAGTTCAAGTCGTCCCAAAAGTGTATGTATTTCAATCAAACCGCTGACAGAATATATACCTACACAAGCCCCATCCCATATTAGAAAGAAGGAAGGAATCTTAGCCTACTGATATCGATTCTTAACATTTCATACATTAAAGTCCAAAATGTGTTGAGACTTTTGACTTTATGCTTTACGAGTTTTCAGATGCACTACGATACTCACTCTAATTACTTTTTACACTAAGAATTTTTATTGTTATAAATTATAATTCTGCTTGCCAGTAGAAGTTATAAGGACACGCTCAAGGTCAACATAAAGTTCGAAGTGTCGACCTTATTGCGATGTATTAAAGATCAAAATATAAAGGAGTCGGAAAAGTTCGCGGCCTTTTTGAACTTATGAACTTTTGAACGCATGAATTTTGCGTGTTATATTTCTGGCAACACTGAACTTGGGCGGGAAATTCATATATTGTTTGACACCTGACTTTCTAGTAATGGCGGTAAAATTGAAACAAATTGATAAATGTCTTACTTACCCATATGTATTTTTAGTTTTGAAATTAAAGTTAATAAGAAAAACAATTGATAAGTTTTGCTATTTTTTTTCGATAAGGCTCTGAATGCTGCTAGTTCTCAAAGAGAGATTTGTAATGTTTATGGAGAGATTTGTCCAAAACTACTGCAAATAAATGGTTAAGCAGATTCAGGTCTGGTAATCGTGATGTTAAAGATGTTCCTCACTGTGGTCGTCCTATCACATACTATTATTGAAAAAAATATATAAGAAGATCGACACTTAAGCAGACACCGATTTGCGGAAGGGCTTGGCATTCACCACTCAACAGTTTTGGATTACTTGCATAAACATGGTTAAGTGAAAAAGCTAGATGTTCGGGTACCACACGATTAGAGTGACAGAAACTTGGTGAACAGGATTTTCATCTCCGAAACATTGCTCAAACGAAATGAAATCAATCGGTTTTTGAAAAGATTAGTAACAGACGATGAGAAGTGGATCACCTATGATAATGATGTTCAAAAACGATCTTGGTCTAAGCGAGGTGAGCCATCGCAAATAGTCCCAAAGCCTGGCCTCACTCCGAACAAAGTCATGTTGTGTGTATGGTGGGGCTGGAAAGGCATGAATAATGTCGCTAGCCAAACGATTAATTCTGATATCGACTGTCAGCAATTAGAAAACCTAAAACAAGCACTTAAAGAAAAACGCCAAAATTAATGAATAGAAAGGGTGGTCTTCCATCGGGACAATGCCCGACCGCATACATCTTTGTCGACTAAACAAAAATTGATGGACCTTGGTGCACAAATCATTTAAATCAGTTTTTCGCTCATAAGCCCCCTAAAATTATATAGCGGCGGGCGGGATAATGGCTCCGCCGGCGAAAGATTGTCGAATTAAATGGGTATTACTTCATTCAATAAACATTTCATGTAACTGGACCTCTATTTTTGAATCACTGGTCGCGCGAGTGGCGAGGCGAACTAGGAGGCGATCAGGCGATTAGCGACCTTGCAAACGTAGACATAGCACGCTTTTAGCTTTGCCCCTCGCGCGCTCGTGTTGGGAGGCGGCACTACAGGCGAAAAGCGAAGCTATGTATGTACGTGTAAGGTCGCTTTTACGGAATACGGAAACTCAAACGTCGCACGAAAATCAGTAGAATACTTGAGACGAGTGAATCAAAAATAGAGCTCCTGAAAATAAATCTAAAAATAAATGTAAATATATTATTTTTACTACAAAAAGGCAGCGATCTTTTCCGCCTACCGTTATTATTATAAAAGTTGCGCTGTTGACTATACAACAAAAACTTATATAAAACCCTCAATATCGGAATCTCCCTGACCTGCGCGGCGATGTACTTGGCGAAGAGGTCGACGCCCTCGTCCGCGCGCCCGATCTGCGGGAACAGCTTGAACAGCCGCTCCACGGCCGCTGCGTCATCCTTACGCGCGGCTTCCTCGAATCTATGGTGGAAATATCCATAGTTATACGCCCGAAATTAATAACCTATCAAAGTCAAAGTCAAAGATTTTTATTCAAATAAACTAATAGATAAGTGCTTTCGAATCGTCATAAATTTTTTTTCCTACCAGCCATTCAGGGCATCTTTTCACTGATGAGAAGAACGGCCGCAAGAAACTTATCAGCTTTAACAGAAGCAACTATCTGTAGATATGGATAAGGCTAAGAGATAGTTGCCTAGGAGATTTTTGTTAATAAGACCAAAATAACGACGGTTGCTAGGAAACGAGACTAGTTTCCTAGGCAACTATCTCGGATAACTCTATTTATATCTACAGATAGGTTATTAATTTCGGGCGATACACGGATTTTTTATTGAGTACAGTGATTTGACAGGTTGTTAATGTCACTTCGTAAAAATAATGCAGAAATAAAATGTAGCTATAATGATAATGTTGAATTTGAGTGCGTGAATGGAATCAATATGTTCTGAACTGGAACTAGTTCTGCGCAAATCATTACGAAAACAGTTTAAAGCAGGATTATTTTTACAAAGTGACATTGGCACCTGTCAAATTAATCAACTGAATTAAAAATCCGACTAAAGTAAATATAAAAGTAACTAAACATCATTATATCAGCCGCTGGGTATAGGCCTCTCCAAAGATCTCCACATGATCACCCTGGGCGTGCTGCATCCAGCGGATTCCCGCGACCGCGCACCAGATTGTCGTTCCAAATTATCAGAGCCTGCCCATGGAGCGTCATAGGCGGGGCTATTACCTAAAAATTTGCAATTATCGCGCAGATATCAAGCGACCGTTGCGGATTGTCAAAATAAAAATGGTATTACGTATGTGATTGCTAGCTAATCGCTCGCTGATGGTTCGTGCTAGGTGCGAGAGTGAAACGCCGAGTGTTGCTATGACGCTAGCGCCAAAAACAATTTGGTAGCAATAACAGGAACTAAATGAATGCACATTATAGTTCATCGTTTGTTCGGTAGAGGCCGCACTGTTGATAAGTGATGTAATCAATTATCGCGCAATATTTGCTATCGCGTTGCTGTTGCAAAGATAGGTAACAGCCCTGCCGGTGCGCTGTCACCATTCCAGAACCTTTCCACTCCCAACGGCCATCAGTTCTTCACGCTATGTATCCCGCTATGGCGCGGCGCCTTTCGCTCGCTCCTCTAACTCGTACAGCCGCCACAGACCCTGGGGCTATACCAACCTAGCCTAACCACACCAGCAGGACATTCGTCATCAGCCATTTTTAATGTCCCCACTGCTGGGGCACTGGCCTTCCTTATGGGTGGATAAGGAGAACGGGCCATGACCCACCTCGCGGGCCCAATGCGGATTGGTGGGTTTTTAACGACTGCTAACGCAGCCGGGACCAACGGCTAAACGTGCCTTCCGAAGCACGGAGGAGCTCGAGATAGTATTTTTTTTGGTCACCCATCCCGTGACCGACCATTGCGAAAGTTGCTTAACCTCAACAATCGCAGGCCGAGCGCGCGAACCACTGCGCCACGGGCTCCAGCAGTACATAGATAAACAATAATAGTTACTTCCGCACGAGATGTTCCCGCAGCGTGTCGGCCGCTAGTGCCATGGCGCGGCGCCTTTCGGTCGCTGCTCTAACTCGTACAGCCGCCACAGACCCTGGGGCTATACCAACCTAGCCTAACTACACCAGCAGTACATAGATAAACAATAATAGTTACTTCCGCACGAGATGTTCCCGCAGCGTGTCGGCCGCTAGTGCCATGGCGCGGCGCCTTTCGGTCGCTGCTCTAACTCGTACAGCCGCCACAGACCCTGGGGCTATACCAACCTAGCCTAACTACACCAGCAGTACATAGATAAACAATAATAGTTACTTCCGCACGAGATGTTCCCGCAGCGTGTCGGC
This sequence comes from Chrysoteuchia culmella, assembly GCA_910589605.1. Lineage (NCBI taxonomy): Eukaryota > Metazoa > Arthropoda > Insecta > Lepidoptera > Crambidae > Chrysoteuchia > Chrysoteuchia culmella. Next base: position 24,962,832 of record OU342643.1, on the reverse strand, counting down.
CGCTAGTGCCATGGCGCGGCGCCTTTCGGTCGCTGCTCTAACTCGTACAGCCGCCACAGACCCTGGGGCTATACCAACCTAGCCTAACTACACCAGCAGTACATAGATAAACAATAATAGTTACTTCCGCACGAGATGTTCCCGCAGCGTGTCGGCCGCTAGTGCCATGGCGCGGCGCGGGTCGGGCGCCCCCCTCGCCCGCGCCGCCGCCACAGACCCCGGGTCCATGCTTAGGAATCGCGCCACGTGCGCCGCGCCTGATCACGGATTCATGTAAATAAATACATCACACATCACATCCAATACAAAGAAGATGGATTATTGAAAAGAGTACCAAACGTTACAATACCAATGGCGATCAATCGGTATTGGATTCAAGAGTGAGCCTACAGAACTCTTGCCGCGATCACATTGATATCGATATTGAATTAAAGTAAAAATTATGACTTAAAATAAGTACGTGAACTATAATATAATGCTTGAAATTAGTAAATAAAGTAATTTTGAACTCTAGTTATCGATTTTAGCGGCAATTAAAAACGAATAAACGTAAAAAATCAGTAATTATTATTGACATTCAATCTCGATCTCAACACAATCCCATCAAGAGTAACCCTCCAGTTGTGTTAAAGTTAGAAATATAAAATATTTTGAAGTTTTCAAATAAAATTTGTCACCCTCACACTGAATCCTAAATTATGTATTTAATGCAATAGTGCTATGGAAATTAGAAACAGAAATGTGTGTGACAATGATTCTGCAAATATGAGTGAAATTAGATTTTAAAGCCCTCAGCTTAGAGCATATCATGAAAATAGTTGTATTATATTTATGACTGACAAATATGTATAATTAAATACAAACCAGTCTCATAATCATGCGCTTTAATAGCAGCCTCCACTCCTGCACTGCATAGTTGGAGGTCTATGAGATCATGCACTCTTCTCTGGCATTCTGCGACACGAGACTGTAATGTAAATTCACTAGTGTTATGCTAAATCCAGTTTCAAAATATTTTTAACCAACTTCAAAAAAGGAGAAGGTAATTAATAATAATAATAATTAATTATTATTAACCTACAGTGTAATTCTATTTTTTAATTTTTCAATCACAATACTACTTTTATAAGTTAAAACTTTGTAGTTTTCTACTACAATTTGTACATTTTGTCTCTTTCTCACAGGAGCAAACACAAATAGTTTTGTCTATACTCCAGCCATTTTATGGAAAGAATGTTTGTAAACAAACCACCCATACTTAACTTCAAAAGTGCTTTTTTATTACAAACTACCGACTGCTTGCGGCTTTACCCGCGTGGTTCCTGTTCCCGTGGTAATGTCGGGATATAAAGTATCCTATGTTCATAACCAGGCTATATACTATCTGTGTAAAAATTTCATCTAAATCTATTCAGTAGTTTTTGAGTTTATTTGTTACAAACAATCAAAGCTTTCCTCTTTATATTACTAGTATAGATATAGATTTAAGAAATATGTGCAGTACCTTACTAGCTTACTTATATCATTCAAGTTTGATATTGATATTGATTAGTTATCTAAAATATAATGTATTTGTGGAATAATTATGAAAAGAGTTCAAATGTTTGTTTACAAACAGTATTTCCGTAAGATGGCTGGAGTATAGTGTACTAATTTCAGTGCATAATCTTCCTTTGAATTGCCTTCAAATAAAAAGTAATTGAAATATAACTTACTCTAGCAAGATCCAACTGCCTGACTTTGGCGCTAACATCTTTAGCCAAGGCTGCAGTCCTGTCGACCATGTCGGAGGCAACTTGGGCATCGTTTTTCATCTCACCGAGTTTTGTGTAAGCCTGGCTCGCGCTGCGAAGGCGGCCTTCAAGAGCGCAAGCCTTTGACAGGGCTCCAGAGAGTGCTTCATCAACTTCAGACTGTAATTTAACATATCACTAAATTTAAGTAGCTTACGACACTTGGAGTTTCTATTGCAAGAAACGATTTATTAATATCAATTTCACAATTTAATATTTTTTCCGTAGAAAAGATAGTGATCGTAACCTCTTCTTTCTCAATTTCACCAAGAGCTTTAGCCAATCCTTCTTCTGTGGACACATCATACTTTTCTAGAAGTAAGCTCAGGGACATAATCGTATTTACAATTATAGGTTCCTTTTAATATAAAAAATACAGCGACAATAATTTTTGTAAACAAGCGATTTTGCATTGCACACGAAGCACCACCGAAGCACGAAGCGAAGCGAAGTCTGCGAAGTGGTCAGTTCAGTGACAGTGAGTAATAGACAGTTGACACTGACAGTGACAATCCTATCGTTCAGAAATAGTAGGTTTATCACTTTTTGGAAACAAGTATCTCTTTTTAAACGTACATATATTCCTTTCTCTTTTTGCACTACGCAGTAGAAGGAGATAGAGCATATCCTGCCTATCAATACGTTTTGACATATTGCCCTAGAAACACAATCAAAATCCAGTACTACAGGTTTTAAAAAAAAGTGTTTTACATCGAAAATAAACGGATTTATGAAAATTTTCTACAATCGTCACTATTTTTAAATTATTATGACATAAGACATTTCCTTATCAAATACATAATGTCTCTAAGTATTAGATAGTTATTATATTTTTTTTTGTTTTAACGTATGTTGAACGTGTCTCATAAAAATTCACCAGTAGACAAAAGTACGATAATGTCTGTGCAACAGTAAACATAAAAACTTGTGAGAATAGAAAATCAATGTGCCGTTAATAGTATAATATTTTTCCAGGGCGCTTAATTAGCGTTTCGCGTTCCCTAGAGGACAGGTTTCTTTGTACACGGCAAGAGTAATCGTCAAAGGTAAGGGCGAGGACAGGGTATTGACATTTGCATAGTTAATATTACCAAACAACTCTGGTTTGTGGAGTGCAGATGAATTGTGATGGTTCAGGTGTGTGTGACGGCTTGCAGATTGACTCCGTGTGGGGCTGGGCTTCGCCCCCGCTGCGTTTGCAGCTGGGTAACGCGCGTGGGCACAAGAGGTGAGTGAACTCATTGAATGATCACCTGGTTCATGTTGTAAACATTTACAGGGTAACTTTTCCTTGAATTCTTGTCTTGGAATACCCTTATTATCAAATGCAATTATCACCAAGTTACTGCACTGTAATAATGAATTGATAAGATTGTTTTTCTCCTCAGTGCTGAAACTTGTTGATTGATATTATTCATAATAATAACATTTTCTTATTTGAATTTCTTCTTAATTGCACACTCATACTAATGATCTACTACTTAAATGTTTGCTATGGCTCTTAAATGGCAGAAAATAATGTAATTTAAAGGTAAATTAGTCACTTGCCAGCAGGACACCTGTGTCTATAGAACAATAGATTATCTAGTGTCTTTTAACTCGGGGCCTGTAAGGTTAACCATTCAAATATCCTACAGCCCGAAGGTTCCGCACCTGTCAATGCCATTATTTCCATAAAACTATAATTATTTTGTCATTTGCTAGCAGCACACTGGTGTCCAGAGAACAATGAAATATCTATTGAATACGTACATCTTATGTTTTGGTGCGCACTGTTCATTGAAATAAAAAAAAAATTATGGATATCAAACTTATGGAAATTTTATGGATATGGATGACTGACAGTCATCCCGTGACCACGGCAGCTGTAAAGGTGCCGAAACGTCGGGAAAATTAAAAAAACCCCTAAAAAAAACAAAAAAATACGGATTACACAACTTAGTTCGTGAAAATATAGCGCATTTGATATCCTTTTTTTTTATTTTATTTCAATGTCTATTGTATCTCATAGTTCAGGGCCAGGTTAACAACATCAAACCTAACCAATATTGTCTCTAACCAAATAATTTTGTCATTAATATACCTTCAAAACATACTTGATTAAGTATAATAGATACACACCTTCATTTAACTTTCAAATGAAAGTATAATTTATGTAACACCCAAAGCTTCACCTCTGCGATGATGACATACATTACACACATTTTCACAAACGCTAGTGTCCATTAACACAATTATTCAACTTACTTATATAACGTTCAAGGCCATTGCCCAATTGAAATGCTATTTTAATATTTGAATGTTTGCTTAATTATTCATTTGCAAATTGTTAATTATGAGAGCATGCAAAATAGAATGTTGGAATTAGAAATGTTTCCTAAATCTTTTTTTTTGATAATCATAAAAATTTATTTGCAAGTTTTGACAAGTCTTATCTTTACATTTTACTGAGAAAAACATCAGTAAATTTTTTTAAATTAATTGTAACCTACTTTTTCATCTTATAAAAAAAACTCAATTTAAGTTATCAGTAATGGGTTCTTTTGACTTTCAACTGCTTAGATTATTAGTACATTCTCCAGATACACCTGCATGACAATTCTTTTATTAAGTTTCTAGAATCCATGTAGTCAAACTTAGGCAATTTTTTATAGTTGAAGATAGTCTAAACTCTAAATTATTATTATCAATCTGAATCCACTCCCAATCCCACTGCTGGGCAAAGGCCTTTACACCTTCCTTCCATTTCATGCGATCTTGGGCTTTTGTGTAGAAGTCACTCAAATATGAGTCAAGATCGAATCGCGATCAATCAATAGAAATGTAATCTCTTAGGGCACAGACTAAAATTTATAGGTACTAAATCATTTCTCTGCAAATAGTAGGAAATTACCTGAGCTTATCATGCGACTGTTCCACACATCGGAGAAGCACACGCGTGCCATCCTCATGTATGCCCATGCGATGCGACTATGTCCTCAATACGCGTGTGTGTCGTAGGATGGGCGAAGGTGGGTCGCCGGGCGGCGGCGCCCGGCTGTCCCACACGTCAGAGAAGCACCCGCGCGCCATACTCGGCGAGCTGTCGGCTCTGCGCCGCCACCGGGAGCTCTGCGACGTCGTCTTGAACGTCGCCAACAGAAAGCTCTTTGCACACAGGTTTGAAATACATTTTATTGAACCGCGGGTGAAATTCCCAAAAAATTTGCAATTATCGTGAGATATCGCGCGATCGCTGCGGAACGTCAAAATAAAAATGGTATTACGTATGTGATTGCTGGCTTATCGCTCGCTGATGGTTCGTATAGCGGCGTCTATAACAGGAACTAAATAATGTACATTGTGGTTCATCGTTTGTTCGGTAGAGGCCTACTGTTGATACGTGACGTAAAGCAATTATCGCGCAATTCCTGCTGTCACGTTGCTGTTGCAAAGATAGGGAATAGCCCCGCCGATATGGGGGTGAGTCTACTCTACTCAGCAGGTAGCTGAATAAATGTTCAATCATGTCACTGATCATTTGAGAATATAGCACAACTTATTAATATTTTAAATACTAAATAAGCTTAGATTCCTTATCGAGTTTGAAACCTTGACTCATATCATGGTTACCAATCATAAATTAGTGTCTTCCTTATCCGTTAGAGTGATCCTGTCAGCATGCAGCCCGTACTTCCGCGCGATGTTCACGGGCGAGCTGGCGGAGTCGCGCGCCACCGAGGTGACCATCCGCGACGTGGACGAGCAGGCCATGGAGCAGCTCGTCGAGTTCTGCTACACCGCGCACATCGTGGTCGAGGAGAGCAACGTGCAGGTACTGGCGCGATGTCCCGGGGAGTGGCGTATATAGTCACCACCGAGGTGACTATCCGCGACGTGGACGAGCAGCCATGGAGCAGCTCCTCGAGTTCTGCTACACCACGCACATCGTGGTCGAGAAGAGCAATGTACATGTATAGAGCGGCCTGAAAATACGTTTCTGACAATTCGGTAATGGCAGATTACTCAAACGCTGCTTAACTTTAAGAAACTCTTAAACATCATGGCGTTTCATACCTTTGACATGCAAAGCGACAGGTTAATGTTTAAGAGCCCTCAAAGTTGAGAAATGTTTGAGTATTCGGGCGTTAATCTACTAACGACCGAAATTAATAACCTATCTCTATATATAGATAGATACTCCGGGTTGGGCCTCACGGCGTAATGGAGCGTCGGGGAAAGGTCGGTGGTACAGCCTAGCTATCTGCCGGCTAAGTCCGATGGACTCGCTGACCAAAGTAGTATATGGTCCTACAGCATTAGGGAGTTGTGCGACGGTATAGCTACCCATCCATGCAAATACATCAGTTACGAAACCGACAACACAGAGAAGGCGTGCTCTTGCGCACGCAAGAGCACCTTTTGCATTACGCAAGTTTTCGCGCACTGTTCATAGAAATAAATCAACATTTCCGAATATTAAACGCGCTATATTTCAGGAACTAAGATCTAATTGTCTGTATTTTTGTTTTTTTAGGGGTTTTGTGTCTCCCGTGGTCACGGGAGCTCGGTAATCATCCCGTGACCACGGCAGCTGAAAAGGTGCCGAAACGTCGGGAGCACGCCTTGTTTTATTTCAAGGCGTGCTCTATTGATAGTATGAATGGCACAAATCCAAAATAACAGTCCTTATTGCTGCCTTGCTTACAGCAGCTGTTGGTAATAATGTTGGTGTATAACACTTGGGTTTTGCAAAAAGTGTTTACACAATCATGCGCAGTACTAGTACTTGCGCAAACTGCTGCGCATCATATTCTAGGCAAGACGCATAACTGTCGATAAGCTATCTATAGTTGACTATCGACACTGAAGAAACCTTATAAGCTAAATTTACTCTAACTACACACAATTTCCGTTATACGTTTATTTACTGTGCTATCGAGTGGCAACATTAATGAATCGAAGAGGTCGCGTTTGAAATGAACAATATATCGGTACATACAAAAAAGGTTTTGAACCAACCGCCTCTGTTATCTATTTAGCAGCACTGGTACGCTGGTCTGGTACTGATACTGGCAAGAGCTTACCAAGGTGTGAGCGGGACTGTGACCATTATAGAGCTACAAGTATTGATAAAAGACGTTCATGTTAGCGCCACAGGTATGATAAAGATAATCATAGAAAAATAAACAGTACTAGTAATTTTTGTATTTTTTATCGCTAGGCACTGCTACCCGCTGCGTGCCTGCTGCAGCTTCAAGAAATTCAGGACGTGTGCTGCGAGTTCCTGAAGCGGCAGCTGGACTGCTCCAACTGCCTCGGCATCCGCGCCTTCGCCGACACACATTCCTGCCGCGAGCTGCTGAGGATCGCTGACAAGTTCACGCAGCAAAACTTTCCCGAGGCTAGTATTACTTATCTAAGTTTGACGCCATGACAACAATGTTTTCAGCGTTCTTGTGTTGCGGCTGTTAGAGATAAGATGGCCAGTTCCTCGGAGGTTGAGGATTGCGGGAAAAACGCGCTTTCACCTTATGATTACTAAACATCAGCTATGCGGATAGCTAAGCATTTTGCTGTTGCTCATGAAAAAACCATTGGTCTGATTCCTAGGCAAGAACTTAAGCACTGGTGTTACGGATATCAAGAGTAAGGACCAACCAGGGTAATTCTTGCCGCGAGCTGCTGAGAATCGCTGATAAGTTCACGCAGCAGAATTTTCCAGAGGTTAGTATGGATCAAAGAGGCGAAAGAGTGAGGATAGTATGATCAAGTAGGCGGGAGATAGAGGGTAGCATGAATCAAGTAGGCGGAATCCAGGACGTGTGCTGCGAGTTCCTGAAGCGGCAGCTGGACTGCTTCAACTGCCTCGGCATCCTCGCCTTCGCTGACTCACATTCCTGCCGCGAGCTGCTGAGGATCGCTGACAAGTTCACGCAGCAGAACTTTTCCGAGGCTAGTGTGATTCTAGCCCATTAACAGGCAGGCCATATTCGAAAAGTATTGTAAGCGGAATGGCTATCTGTTAATAGACAACATCTAACAGCCCGTTCACACAGTCTAGATATTTACGGTACCCGTTTTAACCGGTACTACAAAAAATTATGCTTTGTTCACACATAGGCACCGTAACGTTCAACGTATCCGACATTACTGTCGCACGCAAATTCGCAGTATACCACCGCTACTCTACCAGGATGGACGTTGTCGTGTTGTATTGGTACTATCGCCGGCGGAGAAGGAGCAACCGACTTTATTGGCAGCATCCACTCTTGGTGCAAAGATTTAGAGAAGGTGCTTACAGTTTACTCATGAGTCTGTTGCGAGAAGACGACTCAAAATTTTACCCCACACACAGTTTATAACCAGTAAAGTTGTACGGATACATGACGGATACGTATTCCGTTCATCCAGTATTCGATGACAAAACGGAATGTCACAATTGAACGGACTGTCATTTTTTAACTGTATACTGAATACTGTGTCATATGTGAAGTCGCTCATACAACTCGAACAACGCCATCAATGAAAAAAAAAACGTATCCGATAAAACGGAACAGTAAAACGGAGACCATGTGTGGACCGGCTGTTACTCAACCAATGCCAAACTAGATGTGGTATCATGGAGGTGTGACTTGAGGGTTATTTTTACACATTTTTTACTCCCGAGCTAATCCTCTGAGTGGGATACATGGTGTGAGTTTGTGTTTGGGAGATGACAGTCGAAAGAATAAAGGTTTAAGACATTTATTCTCATTAAGAATTACACATTAATTCACTTACATGAGAACAACACAATTAACAAACAAACAATACATATTTTAGAGATACGTACTTATGGACGGTAGTTTTAAAAACATTGTCACAACAAATACACGAGCACCGCGAGCCTCAGGCATCGGGCGCAATGATAAGAAAACATTGATGTAAACAAAAAACGCTCAGCGCCACGCTAGATGTGGCCCATTTAAAATAATTTGTTATGTTTTAAGACTAATTAATTTTTCTTTTTGTATTGTTTTAGATTAGATATTTGGTATTGAAAGTAATCAAAGCTTTATTTTAAAGTTTTTTATCATTTTGTTTTAATTTGATAACGATTTTTTTTATTCTTTAAAATTGAAGTCTTTCTTTGCCAGTTGAAAATTGTTTACGGTTACAATAACCATAAAATGTAATATTATAATTAGTTTTTTTTTTGTGATGGAAATTGACTTTACTGATATGTTAAGGTCACTTTTCAATTTGACGACTCTGTATGAAATAAAACAGGGAGAAAAAAACAGCCCTTGACGAGTTTCTTGCCGGCTCTTCTCGTTACAAGGTCTCCCGCCGTAGGGTTTGTGAACCGATGGCATAGCTTCTTTGACGTTCATAAGTGCTTGTAACAGCCTAGACTGAATAAATGATATTGACTTGACTTGACTTGACTTGAAGACAAAAGTGCAAGTTAAGTGCAAGTGCAAAGCATTAATACAAATAAAAAGTTAATTACTGAACCGACACACCAGCAGCTATCCTACTTCCTACTAACATTATAAATGTGAAAGTTTGTATGTTAAGATGTTCGTTACTCAATCATGCAAAAAAAGCTGAACGGATTTGAATGAAAGGCACGCAGATATTTTGTAGCCTATTTGCAGTCGGTCCCGGCTGTATTTCCAGTCGGTGAAACAACCCACATTGGGCTCGCGTGGTCATGACCCATTCTCCTATCCATCCATAAAGAAGGCGTGGGATCATAAGATGCCTGATGATGCAATTGTCTGACAGAAACCCCACAAAGTCGATCCACTAGTGCACCTTTACTCGGCCATCTACTGTACCTATTATTTGTTACTGTTTGTTGCTGTTGGTCTTCTAAGAAATAAATAATTTCCTCCAGGTGATGGAGAGCGAGGAGTTCCTCCTGCTGCCGGCGGCGCAGCTGATCGACATCGTGTCGTCGGACGAACTCAACGTGCGCTCCGAGGAGCAGACCTTCCAGGCCGTCATGTCCTGGGTCAAGTACAACGTGGCCGAGCGGCGGCAGCACCTCGCGCAGGTCGGGGGTTCGATTATACGATACAATAGTGGTAGTTTATACCGAGGGACCGCGATGTATTGTGTTAATCTTGGTTATGGTATAAAATAAATTCACTTTACTCAAGTGCACTCTTAAATACTAATTAATATTAGGGACTTTTCGATAACATTTCTACATTATTTTAAGCGCAAATTCTATGAGATTTTTTATTTCACTATAAGCGTTGAACGGACTTAGAGTGTCAATTAAAATTCTTACTTGCACTTACTTTTTTGAGCACCAAGAGCGTTTGTTTTTGTATAAAATAATTATGAATTTAATGTGAGAAAAGAAGATAAGTTTCGATTCAATTGCTCAAAAATTTACGATGAAAGGCTCACCTAATTAAGGGAATAAAGTGTCCTTTTCCCAAACAGCTAACGCTTGCAGAAATTGCAGGTTCTCCAACACGTTCGGTTGCCCCTCCTCAGCCCAAAGTTCCTAGTAGGCACAGTATCGTCCGAGCTACTGATCCGTTCGGACGACGCGTGTCGGGATTTACTCGATGAGGCCAAGAACTACCTGCTGCTGCCGCAAGAGCGGCCTCTGATGCAGGGCCCAAGGACGAGGCCCAGGAAGCCCACGAGGCGAGGTAAGACTATGACTATTTGGTGCTACGGCGATCGTAGCGCTACAAACGGGACTAGTGCTACGGCGTTCGTAGAGCTACGAACGAGACCAGTGCTACGGCGTTCATAGTGTTACGAACGGGACCAGTGCTACGGCGTTCGTAGTGTTACGAACGGGACCAGTGCTACGGCGTTCGTAGTGTTACGAACGGGACCAGTGCTACGGCGTTCGTAGCGCTACGAACGGGACCAGTGCTACGGCGTTCATAGTGTTACGAACGGGACCAGTGCTACGGCGTTCGTAGTGTTACGAACGGGACCAGTGCTACGGCGTTCGTAGCGCTACGAACGGGACCAGTGCTACGGCGTTCTTAGCGCTACGAACGGGATCAGTGCTACGGCGTTCTTAGCGCTATGAACGGGACCAGTGCTACTGCGTTCGTAGTGTTACCAACGGGACCAGTGACACGCTCCGATCGTGTTAAGCACGACCGGTGTGCAGAAAAGATATAAAAGAAACACTATAAGTGGTTAACAAGTATAATTATAAAATAAAAGATGTTACAAGCTCGGGTGTGGGTTCCTGGGAATCTTCGATTGGTGGTTCTCGCGAGGGTAAGAATGGGGACTTAGCTTTAGAACTGCCTAGAGGAGGCAGAAGCGAAGGTCCAGCGTTACGGACTACGTTTGCAGCGGAGAGGTATGTTCAGCCTCGGAAGCACGGAGGGTGGGCTCGGTGTGGCGATGCGCACGTAGACACGGAGTGGAGTTGCTCCGGGGTAGGCCGGAACAGGCGAGCGCTCGGCAGGTAGGTGCCGAGGTGGTTGAAGGCCACGAAGCAGGTGTATGCTGCAGCTGCCCGTGGATACGACCCCTAGTACGGGGATCGCGAATTCACAGTTTAAGTAGTATGAAGAAAAAGAGGCAGATTTCGCTGGAGTTGCGAAATATATGCTCAATTCTTTCTAGAACGTTCTTTAGTAAAAAAATAAAGTGGGAGATGATTCTCCAATTCTATAGGCGAATGATGTTTAGTCATTAGCATAGACAACATAAGGATTGTAAGTCCGATCGACACACGGTGTTTTGTCTATGGCCAAAGAATTAAGGAATATTAAAGTATGCAAAAACATAATAGATATACATAGAAAAATATGTAGATTTTTTCTATATATAAATAGTTAAATAGCAATAAGTTAATTTTTGTAGTCTAATTCACTTGGCCGAAATACGAAATCTCCCGGCCGTGAAGTTAGCAATATCGAGGGTACGCAGGAATATTTTGTCAATTAACTACCATCGTGAAGTTTTATCAAAACAAAATAAAGTAAACAAACAAATTAGAATGGTGAAGTGAATGGTTATTGATTTAATTTAGTTGAAAGTAAGTAATAGATTAAGATTTAGGAGTGTGCGGTTTTTAGAACCGTTACATATCCCCCTCTTTAGAGTAGGATTTTGGCTAGTCAAAATCCACTAAGAAAAAAACTCACTAAATAAGCAAGACTTTAGTGAAATAGTCATCCAGAATTATACAGACTCTTAAGAACATCAACAACTGCAAAAGAATACCCCATAACATTGTCAAGAGATATCGACAATAACAAGACGTTAGTGGTCTTGGTAGTACCTAGGACTACGGAAGTAAGGCAAAAGAGTGAATTTCAATCGTTTAGATTGACTGAAAAACAAAAGATACAGTTGGAAATGTCAGCGTTCAAGGGATGCTGAGATTCCATACAAAACTAGATTAGCAAGAGATAAAAAGATATAAAGAAACAATCAACCAAAAATTTCAAAAAGTTAAAAAAAATCGTTACTTATTTTAGTTAAAACAGTATAAATAAATAAAGGTTTATATTTATACTGCTTTAATTTATTAAAAAAAAAGATGTAGAAATAGTCAAAAACAAAACAAGAATAATTATTGACTTTAAAATCTTTGATATGCCAAGAACCAAGATTTTTACCATTCATATCGACCAATTCATAGACCAAGGGCGACAATTTAGATTTGATACGACATTTAATATATTTAGGAGCAAGTTTTTTAGAAAATTGCTTATCTTTGTCGCTTTGATAATAAGTTTTCCGCCAGACAATATCACCGACGTTGAAGTCAAAGTTTTTACGACGAAGATTATAAGGACCACAATTACGTGACTGAGATTTAATTAAAGAGCTTTGTACCTCATCGAAAATTTTCCTAAGCTTTCCAGTATTTTCAGCATAGTTATCCCTAGGTGTAAAAACGATGTTGTCGGTTAGATCGACATCAACATAGTGAGATCCACAAGCAACTAGTTCTCTACCGTAAACAAGAAATGATGGTGTATACCCAGTGACTTCGCTTACTGCAGAATTGAGAGCGAATTGAATTTTTGGTATATTGAGATCCCAAGTCCGGTGATCATCGTTAATAAAAGTAGAAACAGCCGTCATTATTGTTTTGTTATAGCGCTCAACAGTATTCACCTGCGGTGTATATTTAGGTGTATAGCGTACATTTGGTATTTTATATTGAGCGAACATATGCTGAAGTTTTTGGCTAACGAACTGTTTACCATTGTCCATCAAAACGGTACTAGGAATGCCATGAACAAGGAGTACTTTCTCTTCAAGTATAGTAGTTATTATGTCGGCAGTTGCTCGACGTATAGGAAATAAAAGCGAATATTTAGAAAAACAGCAAGTGACAACAAGCAACATAGTATTTTGCTTCCTAGATGGAGGCAATGGACCAACTAAATCGACACTAATCATTTGGAATGGTCTAGAACATTCCTTAGGTCGACCCATAAATCCTAGAGTGGGATGATTAGCGTGTTTGTGAGAGTTACAATCATTACAGTTATTTACATAGTTAGCAACATCTTTATGCATGCCAGGCCAAAAATAATTAAGAGAAATTCGTTTTAAAGTTTTAAAAATTCCTAAATGTCCTGCAGTAGGATTCGAGTGGTTAGTAACAACGATATCGTGTCTGGAATGTTTAGGAACTACTTCCTTCCATTCAAATTCCCTAGCTAAAGGATTTAAGGATTTTCTGAGACGATATAGTTTGTTGTTAGAAATTTTATAATTAGGAAAGGATGTAGGAGAGGATTGACAACCATAAAATATCTCCTTATACCAAGTGTCAGATAAAGGATCTGATATAGGAGATGAAGATTGGCTGGCACTATCTATAGCCGCTACAGGCACAGCGCGAGATAAGGCATCGGGCACGACGTTGTCCTTGCCACGTCTGTGTTTGATGTCGAAATTGAAGGCTGAGAGACGAATTCCCCATCTAGCTAAACGACCTGTAGGGTTATTAATATTTAAGAACCATTTTAAAGAGGAATGATCCGTAAAGACAACAAATTTATTACCATTGTCCAGGTAACACCGCCAGTGTTCTATAGCAACAATTACTGCGAGTGCTTCGAGCTCCGTAGCGCATTAGTTCCGTTCTTGGGCCGATAAAGATTTGCTCATATAGGCTATGACCCTCTCTTCGCCGTTTAGAATCTGTGTGAGCACAGCACCAATTCCGAAATCGCTAGCTTCGGTATGTACCTGGAAAGGTTCAGAGTAATCCGGACATGATAAGATAGGTGGTGACGTAAGACACTCCTTAAGTTTATTAAAAGCGACATCTGCTTCCGGCGTCCAAGCAAAGGGAGGTGCCGCTTTTCCTTGAGAGGTAAGTTTATTCAATGTTGCAGCCAAAGAACTAAAATTAGGAATAAAACGACGATACCAAGAAGCAGTGCCTAAGAAACGACGAACTTCCTTCCTGTTAGTAGGAGTAGGATACTTCACAATAACGTCAACTTTCTCCGGATCAGCATGAAGACCATGTGAATCGACGACGTAACCCAAATATTTAAGTTTTTCCCGGTAAAATTGACACTTTTCGAAGTTTATAGTTAAATTAGCATATTTTAGCTTTTCTAAAACACGCGCAAGTAACGACATACGCTACAAACGGGACCAGTGCTACGGCGTTCGTAGCGCGCACGAACAAGGGCAGTGCGGGATGCTAAATGAAAGCTATACAGTGTATAGCTTTCATTACAGCAGCGAAATCGTTCACTTACTGCCGCTAGGATCGCTCGCTATTGCCCGAATTCTTCCATGCTGTACATATTTCGGTGCTACGGCGATCGTAGCGCTGCGGACGAGAGCAGTGCTACGGCGGGAATTGGTTACAGGCTAGTCGGGAGTAGTGTTAGCTATGAAAAAAAATTGAATACTGTTTGGTATAGAAATGAGGTTATAACATGGTTAAGCTGCTATTGGTGAAGAGTCAGGTGAGGTTAGGTATCGTCCGAGCTGCTGAACCGCTCGGACGACGCGTGCCGGGACCGGGGACAGCATACTGATATTGGTCAACATATAGGTTATATTAAATTTAATAATCAGACCTCCGTAGATAATAATTAATTTCCTGGGTAAGCATGTTACACCTTAGACCACATCCTGTTTACTAAGCACGATGGTGGTCAAATGCCTGCCCAGTTGCTTGTAAAAAAATAAACAAATAGTCTATATTAGGAAGTCTATGATTCTTAAATAATATTCAAAGCCTCGGCTACTTTGGAATCAAAATTATGTAGGTAACTCAAACATAATTATTTACTTGTTACAACAATTTATTTTTCCATTAGGCGAAGTCCTATTCGCGGTGGGCGGCTGGTGTTCAGGCGACGCGATAGCCTCAGTAGAGCGATTCGATCCCCAATCGGCGGAGTGGAAGATGGTGGCGCCGATGTCCAAACGACGCTGCGGCGTTGGCGTGGCCGTGCTACACGACTTGCTGTACGCTGTGGGAGGACATGATGGACAGAGTTACCTGAATAGCATCGAGCGATACGACCCGCAGACTAATCAGGTGAGTGCTACGGCAGATAACAGTGCTACGGTTGGCGGGGTGTAGTGCTACGGCGGGGAGTAGTGCTACGTCAGCTAGTGGTGCTACTTCAATTAAGCTAGCAATGCTACGATGGAGTGGAAGATGGCAGCGCCAATGTCCAAACAACGCTGTGGCGTTGGCGTAACGGTGTTACACGACTTTCTGTACGCTGTGGGAGGCCATGATGGACAGAGCTACCTGAACAGCATCGAGCGATACGACCCGCAGACTAATCAGGTTAGTGCTACGGCAGATAGCAGTGCTACCGGGGTGTAGTATTATAGTGGGTGTAGTGCTACGGCCGCTAGCATTGTTACGGTTAGGTTAAGTATTACGGCACCTGATGGTGCTACGGCAGTCAACAGTGCTACGGCGGGCGGGGTGTAGTACTACGGCAACTAGCAGTGTAAAGGCGCAGTGGCACTCCACTTCGCTATTGGAGCACGGTTAGTTGCTACTGTGGAGTATAGTCCTAAAGCTGGGTGAAGTTCTACCACAGACTAATGCTACGGCGGGGTGAAGTGCTACGGGAACTAACAGTCGTCGTCGTCTCAGCCACATAACACCCACTGCTGGGTATAGGCCGCCCCCAAAAGGGAGGGGTTTGCCATAATCGCCACGCTTGGCAGGCGGGTTGGCGAGCGCAGTATGGCCAAGTTTGTAGGAGACGCTGCTGCCCGTCTCCTGAAGGCTGAGTCCCTTAGTCGCCTTTTACGACTAACTAACAGTGGGGAGAAGTAATAAGGTGGCTAGTTACGTCAAAGCATACTGTTACCGAAAAAGTATTTTAAATAATGGAATCAATCCAGTTTATTGCATAATCTTTATTTAATCTTTTAATTTTAGACTTCTAAACTCTAAAGTTTAGAAAAGTCTTATAATCCCTCTCTGTCCGTCCGTACGTACGTATGTATGTACGCATCGAGATCTCAGAAACCATAAGAGATAGAGACAAACGGTCAACGGGAATGAGTTTAGGACACCTTGGACATGTGTCAAATGTACTTTTTTTTTTTTTTTTTTTTTTTTTTAGTTTCTACACTACAAAACAATAACAACTGTCACGTGGTTTAGAAGTCTATTTTGTGCCTGCTAACTAGCAGGCGCTGCTAACTTGTTTTTAAATCATCAGTGCGTTCGCTGATGGTCTTCCGAAAGACAATTATAAATGTAGTAAAGTAATACGTTATTTTGATTTCCTCTTGTTTTTCCCAGTGGTGCGGTGCTGTAGCGCCAACGTCGTCTTGCCGAACTTCAGTGGGTGTCGCCGTTTTAGAAGGTGCACTCTACGCGGTGGGGGGACAAGACGGGGTGCAGTGCTTGAACCACGTCGAGCGGTACGACCCTAAGGAGAACCGGTGGACGAAAGTAAGTTTCTCTTTCCTAATAAAAAAAAATAATTTCAGAAAAGTGGCAGCCCGCGGTTTCATTTACCCGAGTGGTAAGCAACGAAGCCAGTATCCTAGGCAACTATCTCAGATAGCCCCTGTCCATATCTACAGATAGGTTATTGATTTCGGCCGTTAGGCTCTAAACTATCTTAACACATTTGCGAGGAAACAGAAAAAAAAAAACATTTTATATTTTGTTAAGTACAAAGAAAAGAAAATGTGAGAAAAATGGCGCGAGGATTATTTTCTGCCGTGGCTGCGTGAAAATGTTGGCAAAGACGCTAGAGCATGCAGCCAAGTTATTAAATTACCGAATAAACTGTTTTTTTTTTATTTTAAACAAACTCAATCTGTGAATGCACACTGTCTACTGACTGGCGCCGCGCGGCGATTAGTTCGAAATTTGAATAGCAACAGCGCGCTGCTCACTAGCTGGAGTCGTGCGGCGGCGATTAGTTCCATATTTAAAATGGCAAATAATACTGTTATGGAATTTGTATGGACTATAACTTAACTATTTGCTTTGGTAACACACGCGTTTTTATGACCCGCTTTACATATTTAAAACCGGTGGAATTACATCAGCTTTACGAGCAAGGGTGTTAAAAACTATCTTGTGTGCCAGCAAGTGCCGTAAGGCGTTGTCATGTGATTGAGTAATGCTGCGGCTGCACTTGCGCCTATCGTCCCGATCTATTGTGCAATGACACCACACACGCAGGTGCGATACATGCTTTAGCGCGCTTACTTTTTAGTGTCTATCGTACGAATTAGCGGCGCACAAATAGCATGCTAGATGCGGCCGCATCATAACAAACATGCTAGAATTGGTCATTGTCATTAGCCATTTTTTATGTCTCAACTACTGGGGCACTGGCCTTCCATATCCTTCCTTCCTCCTTCCTTGTCATTGCGGATTGGTGGGTTTTAACGACTGCAAAAGCAACCGGGAGCGACAGCTTAACGTGCTTTCCGAAGCACGGAGGAGCTCCAGATAGTAAATTTTTGGTCACCCATCCCGTGATCGACCATTGCGAAAGTTGCTTAGGCGCGCTCTAGGCCAAAAGCAAAAGTAATAACTGCAACGGCGAACTGCAAAGTAAATGCTGCCTTATTTCTATGAGAAATAAGGCAGCAATTACTGTATAATTCTCCGGCCCCATTCGGCCGGTCCGGAATGAAGAAATGAAGGAAATTCTTTTTTTAAAGGATATTTAACCTTTTGAGTGTCTCTCTCTCTCATCCGGGAGTATGGCAAACATGTCGTGAATTTTAAAAAAAATATTACCTTGACTTTTATGCCTAACAAAAACCGTTATTAGTGCACTCTATTGAAATAATAATTACATAATGCGCACATCGTTGTCTTCGTTATGAAATTTCTAATCATGTAAAATTAATTATTTAGTTAGAAATACTCACATTTATGCGTAAAGATGAAAAACAAATGACGATAATGATTTTTCGACTTGTTGACTCCGACAACGAGTGTTGAAATATCGAATTCCCTAACACGTACACTAACACAAACACTGTCACATTATCACTCACATATTCACGCAATCATTTCATAAGTTATTCGTTTCTAAACAATGAACTGATACCGTAAAACAAATATTTACATTACGTTAGCGCGCAAATTCGTAATGGCGGCCGGCCGCTGTCCGCCCGCCGGCCGGCTGACCAGTACGTACTTGCGTTTCAAGCGATATAGCAATGGTACCGTTGGCAAAAAAAAATATGAACAAAATTTTGTAATACTTTTGTTGTAATTTCGATTTTGTTGATGATATTTACAGTGTATTTACTACTTGTTGACACTATTGAGGACAAATAATTATATCCTAATCAAAATGATATTATTACTGGTGGCCGCCCGCGGCTTCACCCGCGTGGTTCCCGTTCCCGTAGGAATTTCGGGATAATTTACAGCCTACTAAAATGTTAAAAATATCCAAATTAACTGAATTCATTATTTTGGTCATAGAGACTTTCACATAAAAGGTAGATTATATGCTATCGCAGACTTTTATTTAGAACTATTTAAGACTAATAATCCTACAGTAATAATATTTGTGTAACTCAACGGTTTGGGCAGCGCATGCCAAGATAGCTCTCAGAATGCTGATTCTTTCCGACTTACTTGACAGTTATCGTTATATTATGACCAAATTATAAAAAAAAACTCTATAAATTATAACTTATTATGTTATTCTGTTGTTTTAGCTATATTACTGCAAAGTTTCATGATCCATTCAGTAGTTGTTGCGTGAAAGATTAACAAACACACACACACACACATCCTTACAAACTTTCGCATTTATAATATTATAGTAGGATTATGTACGTGTTTTAGTTTTTGTTCACTAAATAATAATGATAACGAAGAAGAAAAGGGTTGATATTGATTTTTTTTTCGATTTTTGCAATTATAGGTATTATGTTTGCATATGCCTGCTAAAGTAACTAAGATAGAATTCTTCATTTACTTACACCAAAAGCTTTTTCCGTTGTTACTCAGTCTGAAAATAGGACCCATCATTGTATGAAATAAATGAAATACTTTATTTTATAAATAATTTTTATTTGTAGAGATCACGGTATACAGTAGGTAACACAAACTTCACAAAAACTAAAATTACATTATCAAACTTCGGCATTTCCAGAACGTCCAATGTCCAGTACTCATTCTGCGATGTACGCGGATCTAGTCCCATATACATGAACACCGCGAAAAGAGACATAATCTCGTCTACGTTAGTGTCAGTCCACTCACGCAGACGAGAGGATGGCTTCAGGTTCCCTTTCGCCTCCAAGTTTTCGATCGTCTGCTTGGCATATCGGTTAGTCTCAAGGACGATTAGCTCTATGATGCTTTTATCCCATATATCGGTAAAAGCATCATAGGGCGAATCGTAATCTTTGATTGGTCCAGGGGTAGGGCCTGAAAACACTTCAGGAATTCCCGTGAACGAATCAAAGCCTTGGACCCATGTGAAATCACTCGATATGCCAAGCAGACGATCCGCTTCGTCATCCATCCCCCTCTCGATGTTATTGACTATATCCCTAACTGGCTCCTCTAACTCTTCGTCGTTGGGAATGTCTCTTTCAACTCTGGCAGTAGTCTCGACAGGAATTACGTCAAACTCGTCGTCGAATTCACTGTCGAGGTCACTGCCGTCGCATATTCCATGGCTAGACGCTCGCTTAGATGTTGCTGTCACACCCGAAGTTGATGGACGAGCATCAACTTCAGAAATGAGAGCAGCATCAGCACCAGAGCAAACCTTGGTTATGCTAGCACCAGTAACATTAGTGTTACTAATGTTAGCACGACCAACGTTTGCTCCAGTCGAAACGCTAGGCGTAAGACATTCCCGTCGACCCTCCCCCGCCCCATCAACCCACCGCTGGACATGCCAGGGAGCCGTCTTCAGCAGTTCCTCGCCTTCTTCCTCCGACATGTCCATCGCCTCCACCTTCTCCAATACATCGGAGCTGTAAGAGAACACATTGACCATTATTTATATAATGACCTACAATCCCTGAATCTAAATCATTGACAATTTTGCTTCCTATTCTTGAGTTGTACGTTACTTTGTTTACCATGACCAAGGTTTATACGAGTTAGTCTGACAAAAGTAGCTATCGTATGGATCACAAAGAGTAAAATATAGGCTCACCACAGTGGTACTTCATCGACATTTGCTCGTCGCACATGGCCACCAGGGGTCTGCACTACGTCCACATTTTCGGCGGTAACGCGTAGTGAACCTCCTGGCGTCACATCGACGCCCAATGCTTGAGTCTGAGATCAAAATAAAGATAAAATAAATCACTGTAAAATCAAACTCAAGTACACAGATATAATTTTAAAACTGTAATATTAGTTTCTTACCGCTGAGGGGGTCTGAAGACTTCTTCTGGGTCCCTCGCTTCAGCTTGATCCACAAGGCCTAGCAAAAGAGCACGACGTGCGGCGGAGGGTCGATGGCGTGACCGTTCTGGGCCTGGGGTCAACGACCGCGACCTTTCAGAGTCTGTGCTCGTAGAGCGCAGTCTAGCCAAACTAAAATAAAATTATTAATTTATCATTTATTCCTGGCAGTACCCCTTACACGACCAGATAAAATTTTTCGTGAAATATCCATCGCATAAAACATCAGTGACTAAGAAGGGCGTTTATTTTATTGTCTACCTTAGTACTTATTTTGAAATCGAAAACTTACAGTTTTAAAAAAAAAATTAAGTATTCATAATAATATGATTTTTTCTTCTTTTTATATAGTAATTGTTTTACTTATCTATTATAATCGATAATAAAGAGAGTACTTTATAAAAATACTAGCTGCCGCTCGCGGCTTCGCCCGCGTGGTGCCCGGACCCGTGGGAAAATCGGGATAAATAGTAGTCTATGTGTTTTCTGATGTATAACCTATATTACTGTAAAGTTTCATCCAAATCCGTCCAGTAGTTTTTTCGTGAAAGAGTTACAAACATACATCCATACTCACAAACTTTCGCATTTATAATATTATAGTAGGACACATCAAAACAATGTATATGCTGACGGTACTTTATTACGTAATACACAAAAATGGCGGTTGAATTTGACAAATAATTTGTTTGAAACGAAATTATTGTATAAAGACAGACTAAAATGAGTAACGATTGGTTACGTTATGTTCCTAGATAAATAATCTAACTACTAATCATCATTTGAAAGGAAATATAAAGATATTTCACAGTAATATATGACAAAATATGGGCGGCGAAACGATGTAAATAAACACACTTCAAAAGTTAAAGCCTTTTTTTAAGCATATTTTTTGCTTTTTTTGAACTTTTCTCATTTTACAAATAAACTATAATCATTTCTTAGTAAATAAATATCATAGGTACTCACCGTTTACGCCTAGAAAACATTACAATAACACTCACAACACTCACAAAAACAGCTTCAAATTTCGTTTCGACAATGAATGATGGACAATTTATTTTTAATTTTTTTTTGGTTAACTTGGCGGTCCGAATCGAGCTAGAATCGTTGCCAGTGTATTGAATATGAAGTAAAGAAACGAAATGTCAAGTCGAACCGTGATTCGGACTAAGTTCATAAATAAAAATCAACTACCAATGACAGCAATCCGCTTATGCACATACGTATGTGCGTCCGACGTTTTAGACCATTTTTTTTTCCGAACATACGTATGTGCGTGCGACACTCAAAAGGTTAAAGGTTATTTACAAAAAATATATAACATATCTATATCTATAGTGTTATACTAAAAAGTTCCAAGCTTTATTTTAATGTATTACTTGAATACTAGCAGTTTATCGTGTTAATTATAGTGATTTGGAGTCAACTTCGCAATTTTTTTCTATCGAGACAATTTTATGCAATCGTGTTTTTGAGTACACTAGTGTTAGTCCTGTAGTTTGCTGCATCTTAATTTGAAATTCAGTTTTTCATTTATATTGATATCTTCTTCTTATCGTATGAGGATTAGTGGCCACCTCTAGTGTCAGAGTTTATCAGGCCGCCTATAAGGCCTCTGACTTGGCTTAACGACTGTCATCAGAAGACAACACCGGGACCGACGGTTTAACGTGCCCTCCGAAGCACGGAAGCGCTCAGCTATAATAATGCCACTTTACGGTCACCCATCCGCCACCTGACCGGGCCGAACGTTGCTTAACGAACGTGATCGAATACGATCGGTCTGTCAAGGCGGCCACGAGCGCTTCAATATTGATATTACAGACGATCATGTAAAGCAATCTGATTTTCGTTGGCCTACAGCGGGCCCTTAACCTCAACAATCGCAGGCCGAGCGCGTGAACCACTGCGCCAAAGGCTCCTTTAGGATTAGTATGGATTTGAAATAGTGTCGTCTCGTTCCCAGGTGGCAGCTATGACGACCCGCCGTCTAGGCGTAGCAGTAGCCGTCCTAGGCGGCCAACTCTACGCCGTCGGCGGGTCCGATGGACAAGCGCCGCTCAACACAGTGGAGCGATACGACCCGCGCGCCAACCGCTGGGCGCCCGTCGCCCCCATGGCAACGAGGCGCAAGCATTTGGGCGCTGCGGTCTATGATGGCCATATATACGCGGTTGGCGGCCGCGACGATTGTACAGAGCTGTCGTCTGCTGAAAGGTGAGTGGCTACGTGGCGGCGTAGCGCTACGGCAGTTAACAGTGCTACGGCGATTGGGGATTTTGCTATGGCAGCTCACAGTGCTACGGGGCGGGTGAGTGGCTACGGTGGGGTGTAGTGCTACGACAACTAGCAGTGCTATAGCGGGCGAGGTATAGTGCTACGGCAGTTTACAGTGCTACAGTAGGGTGTAGTGCTACGCCAGCTAGCAGTGCTACGGGGCGGGTGAGTGGCTACGGTGGAGCGTAGTGTTACAACAGCTAGCAGTGCTACGGGGCGGGTGAGTGGCTACGGTGGAGCGTAGTGTTACAACAGCTAGCAGTGCTACGGCAGCTAGCAGTGCTACGCCGGAAGGTAGTTCTACGGGAAGTCTTAGGAACTGTCCTCCGTTGAGAATATTGTGTAGATGTGTGTAGTAGTGGCTACAACCCGCGCATCAACCGCTGGGTGTTTGTCGCTCCCAAGGCAACGCGCCATGGGCGGCGATGTATGACGGGCATATCTACGCTGTGGGTGGCCGCGATGATTGTACGAAGCTGTCCCCCGCTGAAAGGTGAGGGGCTACGGTGGGGCGTAGTGCTACGGCAACGAACAATGCTACAGCGGGCGAGGTATAGTGCTACGGCAGCTTACAGTGCTACAGTAGGGCGTAGTGCTACGCCAGCTAGCAGTGCTACGTGGCGGGTGAGTGCCTACGGTGGGGCGTAGTGCTAAGATAGTGCTACGGCAGCTAGCAGTGCTACGCCCCGGAGAGTAGTGCTACGGGAACTCTTAGGAACTGTCCTCTGTCGAGAGTATTGTGGTGTGGATGTGTGTAGTAGTGGCTAAGACCTGCGCGCCAACCGCTGGGCGCCCGTCGCTCCCATGGCAACTAGTCGCAAGCATTTGGGCGCTGCGTCGGGATTCTTCAACCTGTAAGGCTGGTGCGGGTTCGAGCAATAGCTATAGCTCCACGTTGAGGTCCCGCGCAATGACGTCATTTCGTACATAGGCGCAAGTGCGGCCGCATCATAACAATAATAAATCATAACATATAATATATGCCGTGTGGTAACGACCTAAAAATACAAGTGTCACCACTCCCTTACATGCTTGGGATGTCGTAAAAGTCGACTAAAAGACTCGACGCATTGAACACCTGTGCGAGAAAAGGAAAACTTGAAACAAACCCTCTACCAACCTGTCTGGCCAGCGTGGTAGCAGTAGGCTAATAGCCTCCTATGAACGCCACAATAGGCGTGAGCTAGGAGAGGCTTATGTCCAGCAGTGGACGTCCACAGGCTTATGATGATATAATATATTATATTTTGTATGTGGAACACCATAAACTACCCAATTCTACTGAGGTTTTAATCCAGCTCAACTGTATGGTTGCCTGGAAGAAATTGCTTTTTAGCGATAAGGCCGCCAATTGTTCTTCTTTTAAAAAATACTTTTATAAACTATCATGGTGTACAATAAAGAATATTTTATCTTTTATCTTATCTTAATATAAGCCTTGGTCGATGATTGAACTGAATATATTATTGTCCTTAAAATGTGTGAAACAGCTGTTTGTCTTTTGAGGTTTTGAGTAAATGCAAAATCACGTTGTTTAGTACAGAAAATAGTGATTTATAGGTATTTAAAATTTGTTCCGTGTCACAGATACGAGCCAAGCACGGACTCGTGGTCGCCGGTGGTGGCGATGACGTCACGGCGCAGCGGCGTGGGGCTGGCGGTCGTCAACGGGCAGCTCTACGCCGTCGGAGGCTTCGATGGAACAGCGTACCTTAAGTCTATAGAGGTAAGGCTCATATTACGTCGACACATATTTTTTTAACAAACGTGCTTCAACGGCTTTCTTGTGTCAAACAAACTAAGCGTGTTTCTAATGCATTATTATTAGACGGCGGCTTCGACGGCACCGCCTATCTTAAGTCTATAGAGGTAAGACTCATATTGCAGTGACACATTTCATAATCATCATCATCCTAGCCACATGACACTCACTGCTGGGTATAGGCCTTCCCCAAGGATCTGTACGACGATCGGTTCATGGCCGATGACTACTGCATAGCCGATATCGAGGCTAAGAATAGTTGCCGAAAACTGGAAGCCGACATTTTTTCTGTCCGTTGTGTGTTGTGTAAGAATCCCTGGGCTACGTCGTCGTTTCTGCCACCTTAAGTCTATAAAGGTAAGGCTCATATTGCGACGACTCGTTTGTGTTAAACAAATAGGATGTTTGTTATGTATTAAAAGTCTGCGGTTACGCAGGCATTCCGTACCTCGAAGGTCGATTTCAATAACCTATTCTATAGGCCTACTGAAGCTTAGCAGCCTAAATGTCTGCAGCTTGTGGTCGCATTTAGTGGCCGCGACTAGGGGCTCAATGTGCGGGCGCTCTATAAACAATAAACAATAATCTTTATTGACAAACACAGACTTTGAATAATACAGTGGACTCCTCCCTTTAAGTTAAGTATAACTTGTATTGGGAGGGAGCCGCTCTTCAACATAATCACATTACATCTGTGTTAGAACTAGAATTTTTGATTTTGAAGCTAAAACTTATTCTAAGAAATTGACAAATAGCAAAAAATATAAGTAAAGTATAAGCTCTATAAGTAAACCACTTGATTCGCAGAACCCCTGCGGGCCAAGAAATGTATTTGTTTCACATCCTTTACTGTTTGCAATGTGTTTATTCACATCCCTTATTTTCGACGAATTTATCTTGAGATTTATCTCGGGACTTGTATCCACGTGCGTGTGCGATGCCTACCTACCTCTTACGCCAGCTGAGTGGTTGATGTATAAACGTGTCGATTTGTCCAGGTGTTCGACCCGGAATCGAACCAGTGGCGGCTGTGCGGCGCCATGAACTACCGGCGGCTCGGCGGCGGCGTCGGCGTCATGCGCGCGCCGCACCACGACGCGCACTACATATGGTGACTATGCGCCACACTACACTACGCTACACTACACTACACTACACTACACTAGTACTACACTACACTAGTACTACACTAGTACTACACTACACTACACTAGTACTACACTACACTAGTACTACACTACACTACACTACATTACACTACACTACACTAGTACTACACTACACTACACTAGTACTACACATACAGTGTCATGTTCGGCAAACCTCAAATAGCAGAACCAGAGGACTAATTGTCTAATTTTAAAATCGAAGATATTTACATACTTCAGGCCGTCACTATTTGACATTTGAAAGGGATTGTGATTCGGACGCGTTTTGAAAGGTATTGAATGAACGACATTGAACTGTCTAAGCAACAAACTGACAGATCAAAATACTTCTTCTTTTTTAATTAATGGCTTGCTCACGATGAAATTCGCGAATTTTGCCAATGTCAAGTATATTTTTTTAGTATTCATAGAAATTGTACGGTAGATTGAGTTAAACATGCAGATCAAAATATCTTTCAAATGTATGGAAAAGTGTCAAAGGAAGTGTCATTCATAACATCATTCGTTCTGAAAGGGATTGCGATTATAAGTTACACAATTCCTTAAATCACTATCACAATCACAATACCTTTGCATGGGATTGTGATAGACAATTAGGGGGCAGGTCCGTATACCGAGAAGGTAGGAAGGACCATCGGTTGGTGGAGGGTTTGTCCCTATCTGCTATTTACACATACAGTGGTGGTCACATTATTAACGACAGTAGCCATACAATTTTCATACAATCAAGGTAACTTTGGAGCCTTGGTTCTCTTCCAAGGATTGACCGAGCTGTGATCTGATAATGGCCATCCAGGGAGTGAATTGAGGACATCCAGAGTGCAATACATACCCAACTGATCTGCAGGGCTATCGCGTAAAAAATCTGGGTATGGATATGGGCTTCATTTGACAGTTGAAGCTCATAAAATTACTATATATGGTCATTTAACTGTCAAATGAAGCCCATGTCCATATCCATATTTTTTACGCGATAGCTCCCCTGATCAAGATCTAAATAATTAATTAAACAAATGAAACTTTTGTAAGCAGCTAAGTTATAAAAGGGCCTTATAGACGGCGTCAATACGGTCGAATTTCAAAGATATGGTCACATGAAACCTTTTTATGTTGAAACATCAGTTTCATAATGCTAGATGGAACCTTTTTAACCAACTTCAAAGAAAGAAGGAGGTTATCACCATTTTTTTTTTAAATGTATTTACCGATTTCTCGAGAACGCCTGAACCGATCGAAATAATTCAAACGTTATAAAATTTTGAAATCGGTTTAGTAGTTGAGAAAATCTGTCTTTTTTAATAAATAACGGGGATACTCTTAACCTTCATCATATCTGATGTTAAGTATTAATAAGGCTGAAGATAGAAGCGAACCTCTCCCGGAATCCTCAATCACTGAGGAACTTGCTACCTTATCTCTAACTGCCGGAACACGACAATGCCGAAAACATTGTTGTTATGGCGTCAGACTTAGATAAGATGGTGGTACCAACCAAAGCGAATACAATATGTACCTCCGCTGGGAATCGAACCCCGGACCCCTGGGTCTCATACCGGCGGATATTACCACTAGACCACAGAGGCCGTTAAAATGTCGTTCTTAGAGTCGTTCTTACGGTCAAACAGTTGGACACAAACGGTTTGACTCAAACTTTGAGTTAAATCGAAGTGCGGGAGTTATTCATAATTTAAAAATTTTATTTTTATTACTTTTATTTTTCTTACCTTGACTGCCACCGATTCCAAAAGGTCTATGTTTGATTTTTGAAGTCGGTTTTTTTATATAAAGCTTGCGGCTCACGCTTGACCGATTTGGTCAGCGAGCCGCATTCTTTGCATGAAACGGTGTACAATGACGTCACGCAAAGAGCGCGCGAATCTTGAAGTTTGAAAACTTGTAAACTACTTATCGTAATAAATATATTGAATTGAATTTGAATAAAGCAAATACAGTTCAGTTTTTTTACGTTTAACTATAAAAAAGTTTCAAGCGATTTAATGAACCTGTTTTTAATCTTCAAGGGTAAAATGCGCTGTGCGCCGACTCCATCCGTTCGGTGTGAATCTATACTAATATTATAAAGAGGAAAGTTTTTTTATTTTTGTATGTAACGAATAAACTCAAAAACTACTGGACCGATTTTGACGAAATTTGGTATAGAGAATCCTTAGACCCCAAGTAGTAACATAGGCTATAAATGATCCCAAAATTCCCACGGGAACGGGAACCACGCGGGTGAAACCGCGCCCGGCCTCTAGCCACACATATATTAATACACTTCACACACTCTAGCACACACACCAAACTAACGGGCAGTACACACATATTCGGGTCATCACATTCGGTTCAGCAGCATTTGTTATACGACAAGGCAAACACGAATCAATTGATACATTTGTTCGCCCGACATATGCCTATTTCCCGATCATCGATTTACACGCATAATTTCCAATACGCAAAACGCATATTGTCAGATCGGTAGACTTCGTCACAAAATGCAAGATTCGCAAATCGTCAGATACTCCTAATGACAATAACGCAAAATGTCATAAACGCAGAATGTTAGATTCTCAAAATGCCAAATAAGCATAACGCCAAGATTTCCTGTAAAACACGAACTACGATAATGAGGAGGCTTTTAAAACACTATCTGAGATTTCTATCACCTCAGTAAGAAAGAACAACATTTTGAACATAAATATGTAATATATAGCTGTGTAGTGTAGGCTTAGAATAGCACTACCCCCTCTCATCCCGTGGGGGTCGTAAAAGCGACTAAGGGACTCAGCCATACTGCGATTGCCAACCCGCCTGCCAAGCGTGGCGATTATGGCAAACCCCCCCTTTAGGGGGAGGCCTATACCCAGCAGTGGGTGTTATGTGGCTGAGACGACGATGTAATATATTTCACCTTCATCGATCACGTTCGATTTTACCGTCCAGCCGATTAAATGCCGCCTCGCTGTTGTTCGAGCGAGCTTCCGAAATGGATATAGGCGATTAAGCTGGGCAGCCTGTTCCCCGAAAATTCATCTACATTATGTTCCACTTTGCCGCCTCGTGCGGACACTAATGTGTGTAGCACTCCTAGCTCAGAGAGGTTTCTATCTATTTCAGTTTGCACCTTAAAATAACAATACACTACCCTCGCAATGCTAACGATCTGTTTTGTTCCAGGAATCGCAAAGACTCGGTGGTGTAGGCCCCGCCCCGCCGCGCCCCGCCCTACAAAGTTAAGCCGTTACTCATTTTATTTTATTGTTAAAGTATATACATACTAATTGACTATTTATAAATAAATGAAAAATACAAATTTTAGAATATAAACGCTGTCTTTTATTTTACTTTGTTTTATTAAGATTTCTATGACATTTACATTATTTTAATTTGGTGTACCAGCTTTTTCACTTTCAAGTTGTGGTTCGGCGTAATGCTTATATTAAAATTCCATTTAGCATTAGTTAAAATTAACCATTCTTATAAAGAGTCATATAAAGAAAAAATACTAGCAAAAACACATAATTCAAGCGACGTAGTTGTTGACAAGGTTCTGTATATCTACAATATAATAACAACAAGTCAAGTACGTATTTTTAAATAAAAATTAAAACTCATTATCTTTTCAGATTTTGATATTTATTGTCCCGTAATGAGGTGATATCTCTTTACCATAACACTAACTACAGGCATCTCAGATTATATGGTACATTACAATAAGATCGAAACTTCCTTCCATTCAATCAGTATTTATTGCTCCACAATACTCTGCATACAAAAAATCGTAAAGCAAACGATTTATGATATTTTGTTCTCTACCACATTGCGATAAGGTTGAAACTTCCTCGGCATTCAATTATACGGGGGGCGGTATAAACTGCATAGCAACAAAATGCGTTATGACAAACAATTTATGACACTTTGATCTCTATCACGTAAATAAGGTGAAAACTTCCTCGAAATTTAGTTAGACTGGTGGTGGCGAGGTTGCCTTATCAGCAGTGGCATTTTCGCTGTCGTCGCCGTGGACGGTGTCGTTTCTGACGCTTCGTGTTCGGACAATACACAGTATAAACTGCGTAGCAACAAAATACGTTTTGACCAACAGTTCATGAGATTTTGATCTCCATCACGTAATAATAAATATTTCCATACATATATTTCCATACAATCACACCAATTATCTAGCCCATGTTAAGTATCATGAAGAACTTGTGTTATGGATACTAGATAACGGATAAACATACTTATATACTTTTTTTTTTGTTGATACATACATAATATACATATTAAACATCCAGACCAAGACAAATAGACATGTTCATGCACACAAATATTTGTCTTGTCCGGGGATCGAACCCGGGACCTCTGGCGCAGAAGGTGGGGTTAGTACCCCTGCGCCAAACAGGTCGTCGAATCATAAGGTTGAAGCTTCTATACTTCTACTAGGCGGGCGGTGGCGAAGTAGCCTTATAAGCAGTGTCGTCGGCTTCGGCGTCAACAGGATAGCAACAAACTACTTTGTACAAACAGTTTATGACACTTTGATCTTTATCGCGTAAAAATAAGGTGAAAACTTCCTCGAAATTCAGTTAGGCTTCGCTGTCGTCGTCGTGTACGGTGTCGTTTCTGACGCTTCGCATTCAGACAGTATAAACTGCGTAGCAACAAAATACGTTTTGACCAACAGTTTATGAGATTTAGATCCCTTTCACGTAAAAATAAGGTCGAAACTTCTACACTTTAAATAGGAGCGATTTTATTATGTAAATATAAGGTAAAAACTTCCTCGACTTGGAACTAGGCCGGCGGCGGCGAGGTAGCCTTATCAGCGGTGGCGTCTTCGCTGTCGTCGTCGTTTTCAGCGTCGGCGTCGGCGTCGACGTCGGCGTCGGGGTCGGGGTCGGACGGCGTCGTTTCCGACGCTTCGTGTTCAGAATTCTCGGACGCCGGTGGGACTTCTGTAGATTCGCTGGATTCCTTTGCTTCGTGTCGCTTCTGCAAAAAAAAAATAATAAAAAAAATGGTTGAATGTGGAATGAAATTGGAAAGAGGCGATTGGATTTCTTGAAGACTTAAAAACGAAACGAAACCGTTTTTACAACGATGTAGACAATATAAATTTCCCTGGTCGCGGTGGTAAAAGTGCAGTGGGACCAGAGCAGACGCCGAACTGCCCTATTTAACCCATAATTTATGCATAGTCTGTGGTCTAGTTGTACAACCACCGGTATCAGACCCAGGGGTCCCGGGTTTGATTCCCAGAGGGGGTACACATTGTATTCGGTTTGGTTGGTGGTAGGACTTGTTGAAAGCCCGCCTGGCTAGCTACCACCATCTTATCTAAGACTGACGCCATAACAATAATGTTTTCAGCATTGTTGTGTTCCGGCAGTTCGAGATAAGATAGCTAGTTCCTCAGTGGTTAAGGATTCCGGGAGAGGCTCGCTTCAATCTTCAGCCTTATCAATACTTAACATCATGTATGATGAAGGCTAAGAGTATACCCGTCACTAAAAAAAAAAAGAGTCAATTATTAAATATTATATTTTTACAGGAAATCCCTAATTGTTTTTGTTGCAGCGCGCATTTAATCTTTATCCTTTCATTTGTAATTTCAAAGGGTTATGGGTAAAGTTGGCGTCATTTACAAATTTCTACTAAAATGACGGCCACTTACGGAAATAGTCAATTTTCAAAGAACATATAAAAAAAAACAAATCTCACTACGGGTCTTGTGATGCTTTATAATAGTCATAAAACTACTCAATTCGCTATTCACTCAGACCCACTGCCACTGCTTTTCTTCAACTGTGGTACAAAGACCAAATATCTGGTTGGAAATTCATATCCAACATCGAATCGGTTCTGTGCTTGGTATTGCACGGTTACAAAACTTCTGAGGATGCTCCGTGTGGGGGCGAATCACGTGTGGAGTAGTCAACAAAGGTGCAAGGCACAGTTTTGCATTTGCATTTATTTGAGAGCGGGCGTTGCATCTTTTTTTTTGCGAAATTAAGCTAGATATTTTTGGTTTCATAGTAAACAGGAAATAGATACTGCCCCCACTCCTTTCAACATACCTTCCTCTTCTTCTTAGCTCTCGTCTTGGCTCTCTTCTCCCGCTCACTGTACCCGGGCGGGAAGAATCTAGCGCACTCCTCTGCACCCGCCACCGTGTCCGCCGACGTGTGTAGCGGGCCCAACGCCACCAGCTCGGCAGGTGGGCCAGTAGGGAACTCGGTACCGGGTTCAGCTAGCTCGGGTTCCGCTAGGCCCATGGCGATCATTAACACTATCGTCTCGCTGCTGGTAGGGACAAAAACAAATTCAGTTTTAGATACAATTAGTTTGTACGTGTAGTGGGCCTACGCCACCAGCTCGCTAGGAGGACCAGTAGGGAAATCCACACCGGGCTCCGCTAGCTCGGGCTCCGCTAAGCCCATGGCGATCATTAGCAGTATGGTCTCGCTGCTGGGTAGGGACAAAAACGTCACAAATTCAGTTCCTGATACAACTAGCGCCCGCCCTCTGTTTCACACGTGTGGTTCCCGTTCCCGTGGGAATATTGAGATAAGAAGTATCCTATGTTTCAATCCAGACTAAAGACTATCTGTATGCCAAATTTTATCCAAATCCGTTCAGTAGTTTTTGCATGAAAGAGTGGTTACAAACGTACATCCATCCTCGCAAACTTTTGCGAATATAATATTAGGTATGATCATTTTGTCCACCGACGCGTGTAGCGGGCCTAACGCCATAACCCGGCCAGAGGGAACTCAGTCCCGGGCTCTGCTAGGCCAATGGCGATCATTAGCTCTATCGTCTTGGCAGCCGATTCCGCAACGTGCGGTCGTATTTCTGCTCTCTTTCTCGTTCTAGCAAATGACGGTTCTGAGCAACAGAGGTTTTTTTTTTAATGAACAATTGGGAAACTCTTAGCCTTCATCATACCTGATGTTAAGTATTGATAAGGTTGAAGATGGTAGCGAGCCTCTCCCGGAATCCTCAATCACTACTGGCTATCTTATCTCTAACTGCCGGAACACAACAATGCTGAAAACATTGTTGTTATGGCGCCAGACTTAGATAAGATGGTGGTAGCTAGGCAGACGGACTTAGAACAAGTCCTACCACCAACCAAACCGAATACAATATGTATCCCCGCTGGGAATCGAACCCGGGACCCCTGGATCTGATACCGGTGGTTGTACCACTAGACCACAGAGGCGGTTAAAAAGATAGTAGCATAGAAAAGTGCGGTTCCGTGCTGTCAGATGCAGTCTAAACTTATACGACGACGACATAAACGGTAGGTACTTACCTCAGTTAGCCTTTTATTTACGTTGGCAATATCAAAACAATACTAACTAGTCTTTCTCCGGCCTTTCGTCGTACTGCTCGACTGTCTTGCACAGCAGCTTAGGTTCGTCAACACTAGCGTCGGCGAAGAACCCGTGGCGCAGCAGCCGCGGCGCGTGCGGCTCGCACGCGGTCAGCACGGCGCGCCGCTGCCACGCGCCATACATTACGGCCATGTGGGGTGGCTCTACGGCCGGTGGCGGCTCGATTAGGGCGCCTATCATCTGGAAAGGAGAATTTGGGCGCTAAATTTATATGAAAAGAATTGTGAACACGATGATGTGAAGTATGCAGTCGCGCGGGTTTCCTTATTGGTCGACTAGCGGATCCTCTCGGTTTTACCCGCGTGGTGCCCGTTCCCGTGGCAATATCGGGATAAAATATAGCCTATGTCAATCGGGAGATATGTAGCTTTCTAATGGTCAAAGAATTTTCTAAATCGGTCCAGTAGTTCCTGAGATTAGCGCGTTCAAACAAACAAACTCTTCAGCTTTATAATATTAGTATAGTATAGATTTTTCCAGCAGTGACCTCACATCCGGGTGTGACGTCACTGCCGGTAAGATCGACCTATATAGGGAAATTGATGCAGATGTAGGATTATCTCAAAAATGTTTATCTAGGCTTCCGGACACATTTATGATGATGATCGATACAGAAGCTTGTATTATTGGAAGTAATGAAGTCGGAAGTTATTATCGGAAGTGCTTGCTTATTTACTTATTTGTAAATGATGCTATAAGCTCCCCAAAGAAAATAAAATAAAATACCTTGGGGAACAGCACGTCCAAGGCGACAGCTCTCTGGTGTCTGTCTTCGGGAACAAACAGTCCAGGAATAGAGTCGGCCTTCAGCTCCTCGTACAAAGTCTTCATGAGGGCCTCTTCGTCTAATCCGTCACCACATAGAGCCTTTCGCCCCAATTCTGAAAATAACCGTGCCTTCATATTAACTTCTATCAGAGTTGGATGTCCAATACATACGTTTTCCCTAACTAACTATCATCATCTCATCAGTCATTTTAGTGACCCCATTTCTGGGGCACTAGGTTTCTTTATGGATGGATAAGGAGAAGAAACTTTTAAAAAGCTTTTCAGGGGGGGGGGAGGGGTTGTTGTTGGGTCAGTTGGGATTTTGTACTCGGTGTCATCGACATGTTTGAATTTATGTATACAATTTTACCGATAATATTGCCTTCTTTTTCTGGCATCTTCTTCAGTAGCAGAGTGAGCGCGGGTCGCTCGCTGAGCACTGCGATGGCGGCAGCTGTGTTTAGCTCGGGGTTCTCTAGACCAAGCCTCTTGGCCCCGTCCTTGCCCAATAGCAGAGGACATTTGTCAGCTACTATCAATCCTGCAACAAGATTACAATTTCCACACACTCTGTTCATATGATAATTCTTTTCTTTGACGAAGGCACGTGGCTTTAACGATTTCTAATTTCATTTCGTGGCGTGAAATGGCGTGTTGAGAGCGTTGGGAGTCTTCCTCAGTACAAAAATTTTGAATAAGGGCTACTTTCTTTCTTCGACAAAGAGATGTCCATCTTATTCGTTACTTTCACATTTTATCATATGACCTGTGGGCCTACCATGAGTTTTCCGTTCCGGTTACTGTACAGTAAAGGGGACGCATTTTGTATGCGAATCTGAACAGCGCCTCTAGTGGGCAGTAGCAGAACTACAGATTCTCATACAAAATGCCTCCCGTTGACTGTTCAGTAAACGGAAAGAAAAACTCATGGTACGTATATGATAAGTGTGAAAGTACAAAAAATACTATGATTTTTTTAAACAACAACTTAACCTCATCCCAGAAGCACCCCTGCCTAAACCAAACCTTTGAAATCGTATTCACGAGCTCGTAATCGTCACTTGACCACTACAACTATGACGTCGGCGTCTAGTCTAGTCTCTAGTCTTACCATTCTGTTCCAACACATCGGAGACCTTCCGCAGCATCTTCTGCGCGTGGGGCAGCATGAGCATTGGGCACACGTCGGCGAAGTGCGTCTCGAGGCGCTTGGCCCGCGCCTCGCGCCGCGCCAGCCGCGCCGCCTCTACCGCGGCCGCCTCGCGCGCCAACCGATCTTGACGAAGTTTCTCTTCCGCGTTTGCTGCCTCCTGGTCAATTAAATTAAATGAGTTCGTGGGAACCATCGACATTCGCTACCCTTCTCAATTTCATTCATTCAGTTTTTATGCAGAGAACCAATCGTAAAGCTTCTTTAATTGATTATGAAGCCTACTTCTTACGCGAGTAGTCCTACCTTGGTAAGCTAGTTCTAAGCGTAGAGTAGGGACCTGAGGGGCTACTCTATGCCGTTTCCGTAGTTTCGGGTTACTTTTACACTCACTAGGTACTGGTGGTGCTGGGAAGAAGGAGGCTGGAGTTTGCCCTCCTAATTCCATTGGAGTGGGTTGGAGAGATGGCCGTACTTGCTCCGTCATCTGTCAGCCCTGAGAGGGGCCCGAAAACGGGCCGGCCTCCGGGTCAAAGGGGCGATTGACACCACCTGACGGTCTTTGACGGTCCTGGAGACCCAGGACCCTACGGCGGTGAGAGAGCAAGTAGTGAGGGGTTTAGCTGGTAGTACCTCCTCCCGACCTTCCATCAAACCTTTTGAGCCCAGCATAACCTGTTTGGCATGCGTAAATGCATTCACTACACTTAAAAAAAGGTACTTTCGTGAAAGGCATTTGATAGGACACCAAAAGTACCTGTAGCAAATCAAACCTGTTCGGGCGTGGTAAGCTCATGTGGCGCCCTCTGTGGGCGCTGCAGCTCCCCTTTCCTGGCCAGTTCCTCGTTACGGAGCTCCTGCTCGATGGTCTTCGTCAGGCGGGGGGCGTCTGCTCCTAACACCACGTTCAGAAGTTGACCTTTCTGGAACAAAAACGTGCTACCTACATGCTAAAGCTAATGTAAATCTTACAAAGTGGTTTTTAGTTGAAAAATTAGTTAATACTTAATTAAATTCTTTACTTCTTGTAGTTTATTTTGTTGCAACACACATAGGTACATCTGGTATTTAGGTAGACATCGTATAATTTACGTGGCATATTGAAACGTTTTTATAACTTTGTTATTATTATATTACTGACTAGCGGCCGCTCGCGGTTTCACCCGCTTGGTTCCCGTTCCCGTAAAAAGTATTCTATGTTCCTAACCAGGCTATCTACTAAATTTGTACCAATTTTCATCCAAATCCGTTCAGTAGTTTCGGAGCCTATTAAATGCAAACAAACAAACATACAAACAATCAAATCTTTCCTCTTTATAATATTAGTACAGATATAATGAACCTTAATTACTTTTATTGATTTTGTAGTTCACCTTGTAATCAAATGACTTAATTTTATTGCTAAAACTTTTTGATTAGGCGAGGACTTAATCAACTGATAGGGTGCGTCACTCACAGTATTTTAATAGCTTATTTCCCTAAAAACTGTGCGTGATGACGGCTTGTTCTCATCAAATAAAGTCTGAAAGTGTTCTTCAAATCCTTCAATCGTATTCGATTGCGTTCCGATTAAGGCATAAAGGAGTTCCATCTTCATGGTATGCCCTTTCATCATGACATGTTATTTTTGAGGGTATGTTTGGTCGATACCGTCCACACCCGTACCATTCCACCACAATCCTCTACATATGAGTAAAAATCTTCTATACACGCTATTTACTATTTCAAAAGTCAGGAAAACAAAGCCTGAGGATTTGAGAAACAAGGTTGATTTTCGCTTGATCAAGAAGATGCGATTAGAACAGTTGTTGAAAGCTCGCGACTGACTTGATGATGGGTGCTATCTAGGTGAATTGGTTTGTGAATAAAAACAAGTACCTACCTTGTATGATGAGATGAGTAGTCCTTGTATTTAGGAATTATTTTATAACTTGGGGTTGCTGCCATCATGTTTGGGATTTTAAATTAGTGTTCTTGAATATTGGTTATCGTCTGATAGTATGATTGTATGTTCGTGTTTCCATATTATTATAATACAATTACCGCTATAAACATCCATGTGGGCTCGCTGCGTTTTCTGAACCGCTTCAGACACCCGATCGTATCCGATTTGGCCTGAATAAGAAAATATTACCTAGTTAGTAACATTTTGCAACAAAAAACAAACCTGAACAATCTTCTTTAAAACTCAAATTATGTGAAACGATTGCATATTATCTAGTTACTGAAAGGCTACCTACAAAAATTTGTCACTAGACTGATGGAGTAAACTATGGTTACATTTTGAGCTCCTCCAAAAAGCACGATAGACCGTTGATCCCGTCTGTATATGCCGTTGTGACCAGTGACCACCCGCCAATCCGCATTGGGAACACTTCCCATCCTTCTTATCCATCTAAGATAGGTACGTAGTAAGGCCGGGTCTCTGCCCTAGTAGTAAGAACATGCGATACTTGGCATAAGTATTATTCTAAAGGCGCATGATGTTGATGGGAAGAGTATCCAGATGCACAATTCTCTGAGCAACATTCTTAGTTGCGGCGGATAGAACATCTATTTGACAGCTGATATGGGAATAATTGTAAAGACAACAGCGTTGATGACGCAGGCTCTACCTTAGAGAATAGCATAGCAGCTCACCACAGCCAGATGCAGGTTGTCGCCGCCGAGTTCCACCTTGATCTTCTTGAGGTTGCCGACCATGCCGATGCATGGGCCGCACCACTCCGTGTACACATCCACCACTGCAGAAGGAGAAAATGAAAATATCACCAAGTTGGTCCTTCGGCATAAAAGCCAGTCTCAAGGTCATCATAGTCCACTGCTGGACGTAAGCCTCCCCCAAGTTGCTCCACAAGACACGATCTCCCGTCTTTTTCATTTGGCCACTACCCGCAATCTTTCTCAGGTTGTCGGTCAATCTAGCAGGAGGGAGTCCTACACTACGATTTCCGAAAAGTCTCAAGGTAGGTA
The DNA here is from genome assembly GCA_910589605.1 of Chrysoteuchia culmella. Taxonomy (NCBI): domain Eukaryota; kingdom Metazoa; phylum Arthropoda; class Insecta; order Lepidoptera; family Crambidae; genus Chrysoteuchia; species Chrysoteuchia culmella. Next base: position 24,924,690 of record OU342643.1, on the reverse strand, counting down.
CCGAATATAGATAAATCCTTGACCAATCCCGTAAATAGATGCTTCTCTGTGCTAACTAAGATAAAAACAGATTTTGCTGGCACGGAAGCTTTATTTGGAACTGTTATAAATTTAATAAAATATTTTGCCTAGTATATACTGGCATGTTTAGGAGAATTTATTTAAGGAATTAAAAGACGGCGTCTCTGAAGAGGAAAGAATATGTAAGTTGCACATCTCTTCCCATCTCCATAAGAAAATAAGAAATGATCATAACTGTATTTCTTTACTCAGTAAATGAGACCGAAGATCATTCGTTATAGAGATAAGCACAATCCATGGAAATATTAACTATTACGTTGTGAATGCGTTATAATTTCATGGCACTAACACAATGATAGTGACAAATCAATTAGAATAGGATTACTTTCGTTAACTAACTGACTTCATTAACTTACCAAGTAAGCCATCCCTGAGCAAGAACTTGTTCCATTCATCATCATTGTTGAGCTCGGCCTGCAATTGGACTTGCGCGGCCTTCTTGCCTGCGCCGGCGGCGGCGGCGGCAGCGGCGGCGTTGGCGACCGCGCTGGTCAGTGCCATGTCGCCAAGTGACCAGTGACAGTGGGATGCCAGGAATATGTCGCCGAGTGACCGGTGCCAGGAAGGTGCCAGGAGTCGGAGCAGGTGTGGAGCGAATGGAAGCGACCGCACTCGAAAGCGCCATGCCGATGACTCCGATCGTTCGGCCGAACAGTGAGGGCCGTAGTGTAGACATGCGAGCGATTAGAAGTGACAGTGGTGTTAATGAAATTGAATAATGGTGTGAAATTAGTTTACATGATAAGGAAGCAAAGGTTAGCTGTTGGGGGCATTATTTATTTAAGAAAAACCCTCAATCTTACAAATTAGGTTCTTTTCATGTCTTCGGGCTTAGTTTTTTTTCTTTTATGCTAAGTTATTGAGATTTTTTATTATATCTAACTATCACAACGAAAACATTGATACTTTTGATAGTCAAAATAATGTTATCAATCCTCCAGGTATATGTAAAATAGGGGAACTTACCGGTTGACTAGTAGAGTTTTGAAATAAAACAACTTTTACGGATATCAAACGCGCTATATTTCCACGAACTAAGTTGTAATTGTCCGTATTTTTAGGCTTTTTAGGGGTTTTTTGATTTTCCCGACGTTTCGGCACCTTTACAGCTGCCGTGGTCACGGGATGACTGATTTACATCTTAGTTCGTGGAAATATAGCGCGTTTGATATCCGTAAAAGTTGTTTTATTTCAATGAACAGTGCGCGCCAAAACATAAGATGTACGTAGTAGAGTTTTTTTGGGAAACGCTTTATTGGAAAGTATTGAAGTTAAAGAAATGATTTAGTAAGTATTGAAATACCTTTTAATATTCTATCAGTTGTGATATAGACGCTTTATATAAATTTAACCGCCTCTGTGGTCTAGTGGTACAACCACCGGTATCAGACCCAGGGGTCCCGGGTTCGATTCCCAGCGGGGATACATATTGTATTCGGTTTGGTTGGTGGTAGGGCTTGTTGTAAGCCCGCCTGGCTAGCTACCACTATCTTATCTAAGCCTCACGCCATAACAACAATGTTTTCAGCATTGTTGTGTTCCGGCAGTTCGAGATAAGATAGCCAGTTCCTCAGTGGTTGAGGATTCCGGGAGAGGCTCGCTTCCATCTTCAGCCTTATCGATACTTAACATCATGTATGATGAAGGCTAAGAGTCACCCCGTCATTCACAAAAAAAAGAAAACTAACTTTTTTAATAAAGTTCCCTAAAAATCTCTACTAGTCAACCAGGAAGTTGCTTGACTGTACTTACAATAATCCTTACAACCAATTCCATCCAGGCAATCGATAACTTTTTTTCAAAAAAATTACTTTGTCTTTCGTAGTGTCTGTATGAATGACAAAGTTATATTTGCGGTTTTGAAAAATGTGCTATAGCTCTGTGCTATAGCTCGATAACTCGATAACGTATCACTGTCCCGCTCACATCGTAGCGGAGTAAGCAGGACAGCATGATGCGCTATATCATATCGCAGGGGGGCTGAAACTGCTGAAAATATTTTGTTCAAACCAATTTTCGTCAAAAGTTTTTATAAAGGTCTTCACTACTACTACTACTACTACTACTCCGATGGCGCGATGACCCCGAAGTGGATCTTGGCCTCCGACAACAAAAGGCGCCACTGCTCCCTGTATAGCGCGACCTCCTCCCAGTCGGGCAGCATCAGCTTCCGTTGGTCTTTGACCACTTCGTCAGCCCAGCGGTACCTAAGTCGACCGACTGGCCTGCGCCCTACTGGCCGGCCCAGGTATGCTCATTTGACTGCGCGACCGTCCTCCATTCGCACGACATGGCCTAACCATCGAAGCCTCTGTGCTTTGACCTCACCAAGGATATTTGGCTCGGCGTACAGCTCCTCCACTTCAGCGTTCTTTCGGATTCTCCAGCTGCCGTCATCGGTATGGACCGGTCCGAAAATCTTACGGAGCACCTTTCTTTCCGTGACGAGAAGTTTTGTTTCTTCCTTCTGTGTATGAGTCCAGGCTTCGCAACCGTACATTAAGTTGGCCTGATCACTGATAAAGGTCTTCAGCATATACTTTTTTTTTAGATTTTTCACTTTCTTATTTTAAAAGTTAGAGAGGGGGGGGGTGGGACCCATTTTACCACTTTGAAAGTGTATATCATTCAAATGGTTGACTTTGAGAAAAAATTGTTTTAGGAACCGCAATGTAATTTACCTACACTATCTACCTATCTATAGATACTCCACACATATAGGTTTGATGAAAAAAAAAATTTACAATTTAAGTTCCATGTATAAGGGAGCCCCTTCTTAATATATATGTATATAAATATATATATATATATATATATATATATATATAATTTTTGTCTATAAACCGCAAAGCGGTTTACAGAATACATCTACCTACCAAGTTTCAACTGTGTAATCCTCATAGTTTTGGAATAAAGTGGCTGCGACATCGGACATGACGAATCTATAAGGGTTTCGTTTTTTGCCATTAGGCTACGAAACCCTAAAAATACCTAAATACAAGGCAAATATACAGGGTGGAAAAAATCTATGGGCCCTGGAGGGGAACTAACTTAAGTCCTTTAGTTAGCTCATTTTACTTAAAGGAAACATTTCTTTATTTTTTAAAAGAAACACAGCTGCATTGATACATTTTTTTTGGTTTAAGACATTTATTCTCATAAGAATTAATACATTCACTTACAATGAGAAATACATTTAAGAAACAAAAAACAAATAAGAATACAACGGTCACCGAACGTGCCAGGCAATGAATATTACAAAGTTAAAACATACTTACTTACTAACAATAATGTGGGTAAGTTGATTATCACAAATAGGCTTCCCAAACCCAGGAAAATGCTAAAATCTGTAATAAAACAACTTTTACGGATATCAAACGCGCTATATTTCCACGTACTAAGTTGTAATTGACCTTTACCGTTTTTGCCGAAAATTGTTTGTGCCGAAACGTCGGGAAAATAAAAAAACCCCTAAAATACGTAAAAATACGGACAATTACAAGTTAGTTCGTAGAAATATAGCGCGTTTGATATCCATAAAAGTTGTTTTATTTCAATGAAAAGTGCGCGCCAAAACAGAAGATGTACGCAGCTAAAATCTGTAAAAAAATAACATTCTGTACTTTTTTAACATCAACTGATAGGGTCAATCATAAGGCTCAACTCTCTCAAACAAATATAGTAAATTAAATTAAAGGAAACACATGAAAACTCAACTTATAAACTCAATAGGACGGATAAAGGATTTTTTGAAAATTTTACAAAATCTATGAGTGCAGTTTTGTTTCTTTAAAAAAATGAATTTTATTTATTTTTATTTTATTTTATTTTATTCGGAAAACATACAGTATTTAAATGACTAAGAAGCATAACAAACATAACACAATATACACAGTTACTTGTTTTCACATATAAACAACAATTTGCTTATTTGTACTAGGCAAGTAAATATTTTTGGAGATTTCAATTTACAGAACATTACACTATGGTTTCGGAAGGAAAAAAAAAAATTATAAGTAAACAAAAAGTGATCAAACAATACCCACTCAAAATGGAAACATTGATACTCTAGGAGATACAACAGAGTTAGGGTTAGGAACGGTTTCACCACCGAGACAGAAAAGCTCAAATTACAACTGTCAAGTGATCACACCAGATAAGCCATCCAGAAGCCATCCGTCGGTGGCAAAACCGGCCCTTTGAGTGTTTAATAATATAAGAATTTAAGAAACCACATCAAACCAATCGCTGGTTAGCTGCTGATTGAATTTGTTCGGTTTGGAATTAAATATATCGAGCGATGTAGCATCAACCAGTTTATTGTAGGAGTTAGGAGATCTGATAAAAAATGAATTATTTCTATAGTTGGTGTTAGAAAAAGGAACTATTAGGCTACTGCGTTGTCTTATAGATGTATTAGGTACTCTAAAGTGTATCAAAGATAGAAGACATGGGGAATCAATTTGAGACTGTGTTATTTTAACAAGAGTGGCTATATCGGCAATTTGACGTCTATGGACGAGAGGTAAAATGTGATGTTTTCTGCATCTTGCATCATAGGAACTTTCTCTCCCTTTACACTTAAATTGCAAAAATCTGAGAAATTTACGTTGGATGGTTTCCAATCTATTGATGTAGACGTCGTACCGTGGGTTCCAAAACTGCGAACAATACTCGAGGCTACTACGCACATATGAGCAATATAAGACTTTGGCAACTTTCACATTGGAAAACTGAGAGCAAGACCTAATAATGAAACCTAAAGATTGGTTAGCTTTTTTGGCTATGTGATCTATGTGTTTTTCGTATGTGAGTTTACTATCATGAATTTCTCCCAGATCCTTAACCTCAGTGACCTTTTTAAGCACTACACCTTTGAGGGTATATTTGTAGTTAAGAATAGCAGGTTTGCGGCTGAAAGTAATATGACAACATTTCGAGATGTTCAGATCAAGGTTATTTTCTATACAGTACTTTTCTAAACTAAAGGATAAGGCTAACTAAAGGATTTAAGATAGTTCCCCTCCAGGGCCCATATATTTTTTCCACCCTGTGTATTACTTGAATTGTATAAAATGTATCGGGTCAATATTTCAGGGCAACTGTTTCATTTTCTACGTATGTTCTACTTCTTCTATAATTTTATTGACGACCTCCGTGGTAGTGTTTCAAGTTTCAAGGTGTCGTCTAAGTTTCAAGGTCCTGGGTTCGAATCCCGGTAGGGTAAATTATTGTACGATGAATACGAGCATTTGTACCCGAGTGATGGACGTTTATATATTATATTTCTACACATAAATACTTATATATGTCTAATTATATGTATTTATATCCGTTACCCTAGTATCCCATAACACAAGCCTTACAGTGCTTACTTTGGGGCTAGGTTAATTGGTGTGAGTGTAAGAAATATTAATTTTTATTATTATTTCCGGTCTTCCAATACTGAAGTCTATGCTGTCCCGACGCTCGCATGCTCAGGAAAAATGTCGCAAACACAAGGTTTTATCGCTGAAATAGTAAATTCGGTCTCAACTCTAGCTGCTTTATGGAATTGACTCATAGGTAACACCAATACCTAGAGCTATTATATATTTTACCTTTGAGAGCTATTGGCGAATTTTACTGCTAGGAAATACTCGTCGTTATATTTATTTCTCAGTTTTTTACGTAGGTAGAGTAATCTACTAGAGACAATTTAAAAATCCCTTAGCACAATCGATTATAATCTATTGTATTCCAGTCTGGGGAGGGGCGTCTAAAGTAACATTTCTCTAGGAAGAACGTACACAAAGGATTGTGTTATAGGGATTAGTGATAATACCGCCACCCTTTTGTTTGTATGTTACCTAAAAACGTCCTCCTACAATTTGTTTTGGAACTAACTTCATGGACGGCGTGCGTGCTATTGTACTCTTAGCCTTTATAACTTTTGCTACTTGTCGCTAGATGGCGGTAAAACGACTCACACTGTGTTTATCCTGGTTGATAGATGTCGCTAGTAGTGGTTACAAAAGACAAGCGTTGAAGAGAGCCAACTAATTCGAAATATCAGCAATGCTGACCCAAAATCTAGTAAGTATTTGATAGAATCAGGCGTTACTTGGCGGAAATCCATATCTTAGTAGAAAACGAAAAATATGTCGCGTAATTCCGCAAGAAAAAATGCAGATGCTCTCGGTGCTGAGATTGGCACGGTCTAACAACTCCTGAGGATGCTCCGTGTGTGGGCGAAACACGTGTAGTGTATTCCATAGAAAATAAACAAATTAATGAATTGTCACTTAGCAATATGCTTTAGCGCACTTTTGTAAACTGTAATTTAAGTGACAAGTTACTATTTACATGATTATTTGACGTACCCGTATTCTGGTTAACGATTAAATTTATTGTACAAATATTAAATCAGCTTTACTGTAAGCTCTCTGGGCCGAATCGTGGAAATTCAACATAAGCAGGGTAGATGACACAGTATCCATTTTGGTTGTTAGGCCGTTAGTTATATGTGTATGAGTATGAATGAGCTAATTAAGAGGGGGTACAAAGGTAAATTGCTATTTGCAGATTCAATATTTACAATCTATACTAATATTATAAAGAGGAAAGATTTGTATTTTTGTATGTTACGAATAAACTCAAAAACTACTGGACCGATTTTTACGAAATTTGGTATAGAGAATCCTTAGACCCCAAGTAGTAACATGATCCCAAAATTCCCACGGGAACGGGAACCACGCGGGTGAAACCGCGCCCGGCCTCTAGTAGAAAATAAAGATTAAAGTGCCTGAAAAAAATATCATAGATATAAGAGCATATTTGGAACTGGGTGGTCGAGGAAAAACATAAAATCATTAAATTTTCTCGATAGAAAAAAATCTCAAAGTTACGTAAATTTTTGTCTAGAATCAATTTCTTTCCGATTTGATGCATAGAACTGCGCCGATATTTTAATACATAGCATAAAAATATATTATTAATATCGGGACCGGGTTTTTTTAACTATATATATTTTAGAAGTAAATTGAAGATTTGTCGCTTACGATGTTCTTATTTCGAGTAGAGTTCTATCGTCTGTCGCGCCCATGAAGGTATAACCTAAGAGGAGTAGGCGCTCTCAATACCTACTTGAGGCCAAAAAAATGATGTAGGTAGCGCTATCTCTATCGTCGGTACGATCTCTCTTTCTAATAGATTGCCGTAATTTTAGTTTTCCTATTTTAATAATGTAAGTGAAAGGATCAGTAGCAACCCACTTACTTTTGCAACCCCGTAGAACACATTTATGCACAATTTTTTACCGTACCATCAACTGAGATAGCTTTACATCATATTTTTGGCTTCAAGTAGGTATTGAGAACGATTGCTCCACTTTGGTTATACCTTCATAGTCGCGCCTGACGTGAGGTCATAATCGCGCCTGACGTGAGGTGCATATTTTGTTTCATATTATGAAAGACTTGTAAAAAAAAATTAAACTACACAATGCTACATATTATTGGTGTCCACAAATTAAACAAATTTCCAATAGTATATGTAATCCCATTTGAATAGAATAATCTTGAATTTTTAGGGATCTTTTCGAAAAGATAAAGTGTCGAGGCAAAATCATAAAATCGTGTTTCTGAAATTTTACTAATCTAGATAAAGGCTTGAAGAAATATACATATGTATCTTATTACCAGATTTGTATCATCTCTAACCGTAATATAGTTTTATAACAAAAAGTATGTACTGTTACAAAAATACTCAAGTCTATATAGAAAACGGAAATTGGTGACCCTTTCCGAATGAAACCACTCAACCTTAGAAAATCAACAAGAAGCAACTCAAGAGTCTTCCTCAATCGTTTCAATTAGCACCTGGCCATCAATCATCAAGCTCACGTGGAGGGCTGAGTATTAAACTCGAAACAACCAATCGTCGGGCCGCTACCGCCCCGTAATTGGGTGTAAATGACTCGCCGAACACCAAACCGCCGCAACATTAATTTTCAGACCTAAGTGCCTTTTCACATAGAGGCGACGCTCACGGTCATGACAGCCGTGCATGTGAAAGTTGTCTATGGAGCTCATACATTACGGCGGCCGTGCAGTTGTGCATAGTCGCCGTGCGCGATATGATGAAGTAAAAAGAGACTAAAGACCTTTTCAGATTTACGCACTTATTGCGGCGTGTAAGTACTAAATTAACTAATCAGTAGGTGCTGGCTTAGTCGTAACAATACGCTTATCTATACTATATAATATATATAATAATATTCTAAAGCTGAAGAGTTTGTTTGTTTGAACGCGTTAATCTCAGGAACTACTGGACCGATTCAGAAAATTCTTAGACCATTAGAAAGCTACATTTTTCCCGAGTGACATAGGCTATATTTTATCCCGATATTCCCACGGGAATGGGCACCACGCGGGTAAAACCGCGAGGATCAACTAGTCAGCTTATAAGGATGTGTGGACGCGTGTGAAAGTTGCGTGTATGGTCAAACCGAACTTACGGCACACGGCGAAAATGTTAGTCAGAGATATTTTTTTATAATAGAAAAAAATGTAACCTTTAGTCTTTAACTTGCTAAGACGGGAAACGAACTCGTAATTGTTGACTGTCCGGGCCTGTTGCTCGGCGCGTATAAGCTTGTGCGTATGTAGGTACTGGCGCGCTTTTTGAAATACGCGTAACTCGTACAAGCACTGCCGTGAATCCATATTTTTACTTTTTGACACAAGCTGTCATTGTCAGTTGTGTGTCACAGTTACTAGTTTATTTAGAGTTGTGCTGGGAGTTTCACCCGAGTTCTTTTCGTAATAACACGTGTTGTGAGGCTCAATTTTTAACTAGATCTACCGTACAATTTCTATAAAATACAAAATATATTTACTTGACGTTGGCAAAATTCGCGAAATTTATCGCGAGCACGCCATTAATTAAGAAAGAAGTAGAGATGTGCTTTTTAGTTCCATACATTATGTTGTGTTGTTTGCGTAATTTTAATTTGTTTTTGTGTGAGTGAGTTCTGTCGTTCTGGTTGTCACTGCTGTGTCAAGCGGAATATCAGTGCAGCAGACCCAGCTTGCTGCTTATACTGAGCTTGGCACAGTTTGGGTAATTCGACGATGCGCAGTGTGCGTTTTTTATTTTATGTCTGTAGTTTATTGAAGTGAAAACTTCTTTAGCAGCGTTATGCACATCAGAATTTTAAATTTTGGGATGGGTTTGGATTTTGGGCAGACATTGCAGTTAGGTAGAAACAACTTGGAAGCTACGTCGAGTCCTTACGTCGTCGATCCCACAGTGCCTAAAGACGAAAGTCTTCAATCAGTGCGTCCTACCCGTTATGACTTACGGAGCCGAAACGTGGACACTGACGGCACGGCTGGTCCACAAGTTCAAAGTTGCTCAACGGGGTTATGGAAAGGGCTATGCTCGGCGTTTCTCTGAGAGATCGTATCAGAAATGAGGTGATCCGTCAGAGAACCAACGTTATCGACATAGCCCACCGGATTAGCAAGCTGAAGTGGCAGTGAGCTGGCCATATTAGCCGTAGAACCGATAACCGTTGGGGTAAACGAGTTCTAGAGTGGAGACCGCATCTCGGCAAACGTAGTATAGGACGTCCTCAGGCACGGTGCAGTGATGATTTGCGCAAGACGGCTGGTAGGAGCTGGATGAGAGAAGCCGAAAACAGATCTCAGTGGCGTGCACTTGGAGAGGCCTATGTCCAGCAGTGGACTGCGACAGGCTGATGATGATGATGATAAAAATGTTAAAGTCGCGTCAGGACACGCGACCCTGATCGAAAATTCGTAAGACGGAGGGAGAGTAGACTCCGGCGCGGCGTAGGAGAGGAAGTAATATCTTTCTACCGCGCGGCGAAAATGTATGCCTGCTCCTGCTGTTTCGTTTAAGCGGTTTTCACTTCTGCCGGCACTCCCGAACTGCAACCCGTTATATTTTTATTTTTTTAATCTGTATCTGTTGTATACCAAATAAACATTTTTCTTTCTTTCTTTCTTTTTCTTTATATTGCTACTGACTGATACATCTATTCGAGCAAATTCACTGCAATATGTGTGTATCGCACCTCCACTGATAAACAAAATATACGTAGCGCGCGTAAGAATTTGCCTGAATGAGCGGTATATGGAAAATGCGCTGATCTGAAAGCGGCCTAAATCGTACAGCTTTATGGCAATTTATGGGTCTACTACGAGTTTTAAAACGATTCGCGGTTGCGCCCATGGTTACTTAAGTAAGTAGGCACAGGTAATTAACAGGTCCTACGAGAATTTCCCAGTGGCCCTATTACGACTGATTATTTCCTGTCTGTTTTCTGCCATTCCTTTCATTGTGTATGATGATTAAAAAAATGCACTGATAGCGATTCCGATGATAGCGATTCCGAAAGCTGTCCGGAATTAATAGATCTTGACAATTCTTCTCCTTATGAACATTAATTTTATGTCAGCCAATTTGTTATTATTACTATAATTTTGGTTGAAAATTGTTAAAAGATTTCTTTATATTTAAGAATAAGAATAATAAGAATAATTTTATTTTGCAAGAAACACGGTTACATGGATGTTGTAAAGATACTATGGTCAAGGTCAACATGTTTCGCTGGTCAGACAGCATGCAAAGTTAGAAAATATAAATGTTGAGTTCCTAATTTAGAGTTATTAAATAGGTACTTAACAACATTGGTATGTAGGCAATGTAGGTAACATAAGTAGCTAAAACTATACAATTGAGATAAAAAGTCATTTAAATAGGAATCGAATATCAATTTAGTAAATGTCACAATAAAAAAATGTCAATATAAGTAAATGTCCCATTATCAAAAATTCAAAATCCATTATAAAAAAAAATTGTTACAAATTTGGTTGGGGAAAAGTCTTTTCGCATATAGTATGTATGAACTTGTAATAAAATCTCTTTGGCTTATACTATTTGTATCTGCCTAGTTTTGGTATCATTAAAAGTGTAAATTTTAAAGAAGATAATTCCAAATTCAAATTAGGAAAATGTGTGATTTTCATTTGTTTTTCTTACTGTCAATAAGAGAATCTAATGAAGAAATTCGATACATTTTAAAATTTCAATCCGGAAATTTTGATGTCAAAGATGCACGTTGCTCGGGTCGCCCTATTACTTACTTATTACATTGTTAAAAAACTCGATAAACACAAAACTAGAATTGTTCTATGTTAGTAACGTTTTAAATCCATTCCATCCATTTCCGTATCATTTATATCAGTAGCCAACAAAGCAGAATGATGTATGAACAAAATGTCACAGAAAAGTTGAAAAATTAATCGAAACTAAATATAGAAGTTATTCGCCACATATCGCATCTGGTATTCGTTTGCTATTCCATCGTAGTCCATAGTAGCTCGTAGCCCGTAGTTCGTAGGCACGTTAATTTTAAATTCGTAGCGTTTACTGAGGTTTTATTTTTAGTCATTTTATTTGGTCTAGTAACAGACGTGGGGTACATAATGTTTGTTGGTACTTGGCATTCTTTTCTCGCGGCTATTCTGAGTCAGGTGACGTTCAATCTACTATTACGGCGGATCAAATTTTGATATCGAAAAATCTATAATCTCTTTTCGAAAAGTACGATTACATAAAGTTATATTCAAGGCTCTAGAATAAATTTTTTTAAGCAAAATAAAACCTGGTTCTAAGATTTGCAAACAAGTATTGAATTTTAAGTTTATGTGACACTACTAATTTACATAATTTTACAACTGCATTTGTAATCAACATTAGGCTTTGTCGACAGAAATTATGAAACATGCGTAGGTGGTCGTCTGGCACTCTTCATAGACTTCAAAAGTGGTACTCTTCATAGACTACAAAAAGCGTTAGACACACTAGATCACTGCCAGTTGATGAAGGCTATGGAGGAGTGCGGAATCAGGGGTCAAGTATCAGGTTTTTTAGTTCGTATTCTTCTTCTTCTTATCGAGTGAGGAGTTAGTGGCCACCTCTGGTGTCAGAGTTTATCAAGCCGCCTATAAGGCCTCTGACTTGGCTTAACGACTGTAATCAAATGACAACAGCCGGGACCGACGGTTTAACGTGCCCTCCGAAGCACGGAAGCGCTCAGTTGTAATCTCACTTTACGGTTACCCATCCGACACCTGACCGGGCCGAACTTTGCTTAATGAACGTGATCGAATACGATCTGTCTGTCAAGCGCGGCCATGAGCGCTTCAGTTCGTATTTACGGGATAGGACGCTGCGCGCTGTCGTAGCAGGTGTGACGGTAGACCGCCTGGTCTTAGGGGTGATTGTGAACCCCGTGACCAATGGCGGCCTGGAGGGCAAGTACTAGGAGTTATAGAGGGTAGTAGAAATAAGCGCAACGCCTACAAACTGTAATTTCAGTTTGGCGAAGTAATAGTTATTTGTTATGCAAGGCTAGAAAGTTGGTTATTAGCGGCGAGTTACCTCTATTGAAACCTGAGCAAGCGAGGGATTCTAGGAATGAAATAGGTTGTGAAATTTCACCCAGCCTAATATAAAATTCTTATAACAAAAAGTTTAATCTTATTGTTATTGTTTTTATGATCCACACATACACATCATCAGCCTGTGGACGTCAACTGCTGGACATAGGCCTCTCCTAGCTTACGCCTATTGTGGCGTTCATATATAGGTGGTTTTATGATTCAATGAACTAAATAATATAATAAAACCAAAACTGAGTATTATAATGAATTCAAAGCTATTTAAAATAAGTATAAAATGTAACAAAAAAGTCAATAGTGCGATTCGAAACGCATTATGACATATTTTTAGGTATTAAATTAAAATCGTACTTTACCGCAAAAAGCGTTTTTCTACGCAGAAACTGAATGACAAAACCTCCTTTTCCGAGCGTGTGAGGTGAGGTGAAAAATATTGTAAACTTAAAAGTTTAATTTGTAAATAAATTAATAAAAAAAAGGTAAATGATGAATGAGGCTAATGTCCCGGCTACACGCTTCGCCTTACCTGAAAGCATGCCTCCCAGAGACGGAGCGTCTAGCCGGGACCTAAGGGTGGAGACATGCTACTTCCACAATACAGGCTTGGTATTTATCAAGATGTACCTACTCGTAAGGGGAAATTGATTGTTGTCTCTTCTATAAATATGTCGTATCATAAAACTACATTTCCTAAATGTCGCTCGCGAACATTCGCATGATAGCTCGACTATTATATGGAAAGATAACGTTATTTTTTCCTCCTTAAATGGATATTTCGCATGACACTGAAGCTCGTACAGAATTACAGTGAATCGTTTTATACGACTATTTGCGACTAATGAAAATACTCTTTGAGCTTGAAGGAAACTTTCTATAATCGCAATAAGAGTCATTTTTATTTGATTTAGTTAGAATGTTAGAAATTTTGTTGTTGTCAAGTATGAATTGTATGACTTTTGCATTCATAATGCTATTTTTATAAGATACTAGCGGCCGCTCGCGGTTTCACCCGCGTGGTTCCCGTTCCCGTGGGATATCAAGATAAAAAGTAGAAATCTATACTAAATATTATAAAGCTGAAGAGTTTGTTTGTTTGAACGCGCTAATCTCAGGAAATACTGGTCCGATTTAGATAATTCTTAGACCATTAGAAAGCTACATTTCTCCCGAGTGACATAGGCTATATTTTATCCCGATATTCTAACGGGAAAGAGCACCACTCGGGTAAAACCGCGAGTATCCGCTAGTATCCTATATTTTAATCCAGGCTATCTACTATCTCTGCCCTAATTTCATCCAAATCCGTTCAGTAGTTTTAGCGTGAAATAGCAACAAACATACAAATATCCTCACAAAATTTAACATTTATAATATTAGTAGGATTGTAAGTATACTGCATAATAATAATTGTCTTCGATTTGCTCATATGATAGCTGAATAGACTCGTCAGCTGAAGGTTGCGGGTTTGTGTCCCGCATGAGGAATCAGGAGGTCTACTCTCTAAACACGAAACCCGTAGTTGCAGCTAAAGTTACGGACGTTTCCTACTCCGTATCACCTACGGACAGCTTATTAGTTCGGAGACCGGAACTAACAATGAATGAGAATACGTTTTGACACTGTGTTTGTGCCGTTTGTCCAAAACTAGTCAACCGAAATCGATAGAGAGTAGGCTCCATCCGTAGTTTCGGGAAACTTACGGACGGGGCCCGTATCTTAGTTGACGGGCTTAGAGAGTAGGCCTCCTGAGGTCAAGTCCTTTCGACTAGTATAAAATTCAATTTTGTAATTTTGTCCTCAGTCGCTGAGGATTCAGGGAGAGGCTTGCTTCCATCTTCAGCCTTATCAATACTTAACATCAGGTATGATGAAGGCTAACCCCCATATTCTAAGTCGTTCCTCCAAAACTTTTTACACTCCACTCAACCTCGTCGTGGGTAAAAATGGTAGTGTGCGCTAGGCCTAGCACGGAGTGGCTACGTACTCTTTGGCTCCTCCAGGTCCTTACGGAGTTATGACTTACAATACCGATTTCGAGGAATATTTTGAATAGGTTTTCAATGAGGTTTCGTTAAGTTGAGGACGAGTAAGTTTTGGAGGAACGACTTAGAATATGGGTGTGTAAGTCTCCCCGTAATTCATAAAAAACAAATCTCTGTAATCGGTCTTTCTGCTTGCTTTTGTTACATAGGAACCGACACTCTCAACACCGACATATCCTAATCCTAACAAATATTAAAAACGCGAAAGTGTGTTTGTATGTCCTTCCTTCACGCTTTAACTAAGTAACCAATAGACTTGATTTTTGAGATTGAGTTAGTTGAACGGACGGAAAGTAACATAGACGTTTTTCTCGATATTTCCACGGGAACGGGTCGAACCGCGGGTGGACGCCAGTATTTTTATAAGTTTAGACTTTAGAATATTTTAAATTGATATTTGACGACCTGTTTGGCGAAGGGTACTAAGCCTGCCTACTGCGCCAGAGTGTAGCATTGCGTTTCTATAGTGTAAAAGTACTTATAAATTAACATATTAATAAAAAATTAGCAATAAATTAAAGTAAAAATATCTGTTTAATATCCAAATATTTACATTTTTATATACTAAAACTTACAACTAAACACATATAAAAGACTAAAAGCTACTTAAAACTTAACTTATCTGAACCTAAGAACTAATAATAAATAAATTACTGGTACACGGAACCGCCAAGTGCGCTCGTCGTAGGGTTCACGAATATTTCGCTCGCGCATCCCTATGATGACAATGAATGTTTTTTTTTTGCAAGACGAACCGGCCCGATGCTGTCCGTCGGCAATCGTCGATACCCGGACAAGACAAATATTTGTGTGCATGAACATGTCTATTTGTCTTGGTCTGGGTGTTTAATATGTATATTATGTATGTATTTACAAAAAAATATATTTACCGTTATCTAGTAACCTTAACACAAGTTCTTTATGAAACTTAACCTGGGCTAGAAAATTGGTGTTAAGTATGCAATTAAAAAAAATGTGGGTTCGCGATTGAATACGTTAATAGGTAGGTAGTTCTCTCTACCATTATCCTACCACCGGGCCTACCATCATGTATTAGAAACCACCATGTCATAAGAACGTTTTGTTGCGTTTTGTTTTTATTGAAGTTGTAAAAATTTTACACTCTTCTTACTATGGAGGAGATGATTGAGCTACGACGACACAAAACTTCCGTCACAAACAAGCTTCTTTAAGAGATTCGTATTACGAAATAGCATGGTAAGACTGAAACAATACTGCGCTACGAGATGGCGGTAGGCCCCCAGGGCCGAGCCCTAAAAACTTTGCAACTCATTTTTTAATCAATTCGGCTCTTAAGTCCGAGGGATGTTGTGTTTTGAAAATAGGCTCTATACATATTAAAAGGGCTCCATCCGGTTGCCGATTTTTTAAGCATCGGATCCCTCACCATTTTATACGGACAGCATTTTGTTGGCAAAAATCACAGGAACGCGATTTTAGACTGCTAAAATGTGATTAAATTAACTGTGATGAAATGAACCGTTTATATCGTATTTTTATTCCTAAAAAAGGGCTAGCACGTTTGATTGCAAATACACATAAAGTATTTATTTTATGAACCGACCAAATACTTTTTATGTAAGTTACACAGAACATTAAAGGCCTAAAAATGTTTTTTTTTACAATCCTATTGTTTCTTCCTTAAATTTTATCACAAAAGAAAATTAAAATAACTTTCCGGTTCACCAGTAGAGTTTTTTTTATGGAGCTTTATTTTAAAAAGTACAAATAAATAGATCACCTTTATATGGCTGGTTCATGCGTCATGCTCGTGAACGGGTGCCGCCAGCGGAAATGGGTCTACTTCAGTCTGCTTGTCTTAACGTTGTGCTTAGAGATTAAATATTTTCATCTAAAATAAATTGCTATCGACCTGTATGTACGTCACAACTTGCAGTACAGTAACCTTGTAATGCGAGAAATGTTAAATGTAAGTCCTTCCTTACGAGTTGAAAATTGTTTACGGTTAGGATAACCATAAAATGTAATATTATAATTAGTATTTTCTTTTGTGATGGAAATTGACCTTACTGATATGTTAAGCTCACTTTTCAATTTGACGACTCTGTATGAAATAAAACAGGGAGAAAAAAATAGCCCTTGACGAGTTTCTTGCCGGTTCTTCTCGTTACAAGGTCTCCCGCCGTAGGGTTTGTGAACCGATGGCGTAGCTTCTTTGACGTTCATAAAGTGCTTGTAACAGCCTAGACTGAATAAATGATATTGATTTGATTTGATTTGATTTGATTTATATCGCAAATACTAAAACATTAATAGGTATTTTCTTTAAATAATAAATTATTTCTATAACCTTAGTACTTTCCGAGAAAATGTTTCCCAAAAATCTCTGCTGGTCAACCAGAAAGTTTGTACCTACTAGAATTAAATAATAACAAGTCTATAGATATGTCGTATTGCGTAGTAATACAAAGGCGATAAATTCCGGTAGAGAAAATAGTAATGAAGCTGTTAGTAAGTACAAAAAGTATCTAGAAAGTATCAAAATACAAAATTGCCGTGTGGTGACGGCCTAAGAATACAAGTGTCACCACTCCCTTACATGCCTGGGATGTCGTAAGAGTCGACTAAGAGGCTCGACGCATTGAAAACCTGTGCGAGAGAAGGAAAACTTGAAACAAACCCTCTACCAACCCGTCTGGCCAGCGTCTAGCAGTAGGCTAATAGCCTCCTATGAACGCCACAATAGGCGTGAGCTAGAAGAGGCCTATGTCAAGCAGTTGACGTCCACAGGCTGATGATGGATGAAGTATCAAAATGTATTTTGTGTAGACGACGATGCAGACGAATACAATTGAAGAGATAATAAATATGAATTTAAATTTATGTAAAAAAAAATATGTAACTGTTAAAGCAACGATAATAATTTTGTCTTAATTAAGAGTTTTGTCTTTATTAAGTAAATAAATAATGGAGATATATTTCTCACAGATTTAAATATGTATGTAAGTATGTACCTTATCCTATATCTACTTGCCAAAGCTTAAAAGCCTCTAAGCTTACAACGGACTGTGCTCTATTCTAAGATATTTTTTTTTATTTATTTATTTCGATCCAACTTAATACTACCTTTACAGATTGATATCCAAGGCGATAGTACAAGCATTAAATTAATATATTGGTTACTTTATGTACTTATTTCTTACGTTAATAAAGAAAACATAATCTGCGAACGATTATTCTACAGCAGCGAATAAGTACAGCATAATAATGTGTTCTATTGCGTAAATGAAAAGGTGCAAAGTTGCATAAATATATAAGTTCCGATTTTGTTTCACTGACGGGACAATCTCATATCTTCAGTTGTTCACAGAAGCCATCAACACAGAACACAAACTTTTATTTTAAATTCAAGAAACTTGAGATATAACTTTTTATCTTTTTTTTTCAAATATTAGCACTATCCTTATTTTTTTAATTATCGAACTTCGTAGGGTCAAATGTTTTTAAAATTTTTAGATACAGAAATATAACCTTTTTTTTTAAATTCAAATTAGGAAACTTGACAAATGTCAACTATTATCTTTAACTTCAAATTATGAACACTTCTTTTCTTTTTTTTGTTATCGAACTCCGGACGTATAGCAAAATAGTTATTCAGACTTTTTGTTATTTTTAATAGTTTTTTTTATGGTTTTTCTAATTCATTTTTCTTTTTTGTTAAGGAGGTTGGTACGAGGGGTATCGGCCAATGCCACGCGCTCACTGCTTGCGGCCCGGTCTCCACAATTAGGCAGCACGCGATATTTGATCGCGCACGTAACGAAATTCATTTTAAACTGCAACCTCGGCTTACGATCGACCTGGTTTGTTAATGAGATGTCTGTTTATTATACAGACGGTCTATGGATCCGTTACACGAGGGGACAAAGGCTTAAAATCGCAGAGTAAGTATTTACTTACTTTTGTTTCTTGCGCATGTTATTTCTCCGTGATTCCGATATATATATGCGCTAGTGTTTTCTCGTTGACGTCCACATGATACTAGCTCTTTATATGAAATTAGAAAACATACGTGACTGTTATATTATTTTAAAGATCAACCATGATTCTTAACCTTTCGGGAAAAAACATTAAAAAAAAACTTAAGTTACTCATTTTTCTATTATAAAGAGGAAAGACTTTATTGTTTGTTTGTTTGCATGGAATAGGCTCCGAAACTACTGAACGGATTTGGATGAAATTTGGTACACAGATAGTAGATAGCCTGGTTATGAACATATGATACTTTTAATCCCGATATTCCCACGGGAACGGGAACCACGCGGGTAAAACCGCGAGCGGCTGCTAGTTGTACAATAAGGCCTAACTATACTTCCTTATAAGAATTTCTCAGATTTAGTTAATGCTTATAGTTAATGCTTATAAGAATTTCTCAGATTTAGTTAATGCTTATAGCCGGAATCTTTGGAATGTTCCAAAGTAGCTCTGTCTCCTCGGTAATGTAGGTAATCGCCATATTTCGCGTGTCCCCGCGCGATTCCGATGTAAAGTTATAATTTGAGACGTTTTATTGCACTGCATTATGTGTACATATTAAACTAAAAATAAACTTTCAAGCTAAACTTGGTTACATTTACATACCTAATAATAACGAGGTTTTTATAGTTTTGTAGATTTTAGCCACGACTTCGTTGATATCTATACTTAATATTATAAAGCTGAAGAGTTTGTTTGTTTGAAAGCGCTAATCTCAGGAACTACTGGACCGACTTAGAAAATTCTTAGACCATTAGAAAGCTACATTTCTCCTGAGTGACATAGGCTATATTTTATCCCGATATTCCCACGGGAACGGGCACCACGCGGGTAAAACCGCGGGGATCCGCTAGTTTCAAGATAAATAGTCTTGTTACCGTTCATGGTACAAAAATAAAGATGCCCTTACTGCCACATAATAATGTCAATATGAAAGCATGACCTCCGTGGTAGAGTGGTACGTACATCGATTTCAAGGTGTCGCCTATTCTGAGGTCCTGGGTTCGAATCCCGGTAGGGGCAAATGTTTGTATGATGAATACGAGCATTTGTATCCGAGTCTTGGACGTTTGTATATATTTCTACACATAAATACTTATATATGTATAATAATATGTATTTGTATCCGTTGCCCTAGTATCCCATAATATAAGCCTTATAGTGCTTATTTTGGTTGGGGTTGAGTAATTGGTTTGAGAGTAAGATTTTTTTTATTTTTTTATTATAAAGTAAGCAATAGGTATCCTAGGTAAGACAGGATTTATTTATTTTCAGAAATATGGTACAATTTGATATTTTATAATAAAGTCACCAGCATATTTTGTTGAGAACTTCAACGTGAATTATGTTATCACACATAAAAAAAAAGAAATTTATAACAATACTTGTCAAATGAAACTTATGTCAGAAAGCAATTTATGAAAATATTGACATGAAGGCTTAAAAGCAAATGAATTATTAATCTTCTCATAGGTCTCTGTAGCATAATTGGTCAGTGCATTGGGCCGGATTCCGAAGGATGCGGGTTCGAGTCCCGTCAGGGCGACATGAGACAAGTTGCTTTTTTCTAGTATATTTACTTGTTTAAAAATTATCACATAAAAATAGCATTGTAAAATGCAAAATTAAAAAGTTTTGAACAGCGTATTATTTTAGATGAGGTATATTATCTTTGTAACATGCTGACGTTTTAAGCCTGTTAAACTCGTGCACATTTAACCAGTTTTTACTGGTTCCGATGCATCGACAGTGAAGTGGCCACGTAGCTGTCATGGCCAGGGATTGCAGCCTTCCACCCCACTAGGGTGGCCAACTCACAGAAACGTCGGGAAATCCAAAAATATACAACTCATTTTTTTGATATCCCATAACTTTAGGGTTTTCATTAGACCATAACTATAATATTATAAAGAGGAAAATCAAAGATTTTTATTCAAATAGTATTTTTTTTTTATTTATTTGCTTGTTTGTTTGCATTGAATGGACAGAAACGGGAACCACGTGAGTGAAACCGCGAATGACTGCTTGTGTAAAATATGCCTCAAAAATATATATGCCATTCGATTTGTTTACATGGTTCGATGAAAACCCTAAAGTTAGGGTAATCAAAAAACAGTTGTATAAAATGGCATGCGTTTTAGTGGCCAACACGGTTTACGAATAAAAATCCGTATCTGCTGCGAATGTGTTCGTGTAACTACTTGAGTGAGTACAAATTAACTGATAAGCAGGCATAAGAAAATAAATAATAAATTTCATACAATCACACCAATTATTTAGCCCACGTTAAGTTTTATGAAGAACTTGTGTTATGGATACTAGATAACGGATAAACATACTTATATACTTTTTTTGTAAATTCATACATCATATACATATTTAAACACCCAGACCAAGACAAATAGATATTTATGGTAAATTTTAAATAGAAAAATATTGGAAAAAACTCGGCCACAAGTGAATTCTCTGACGAGAATCGAACCCGCGACCTTTGGAAATCCAGTCCAATGCTCTAACCGCTGAGCTACCGAGACTTGCGAACCACCGTCGAAATTCTCCAATACTTTTATATTTTTAATACGCTGTAGGCCAGCGTTGTCACATCAATGCTAGGAATATCCTTGCATTCGAAAGAAACATCTTTTCAGCAGTTTAACGATCGATTAAGATGCAACTGCCAATAATTTTATGATTTTTGTAATTTTTGTAATTTCGACGGTGGTTCGCAAGTCTCGGTAGCTCAGCGGTTAGAGCATTGCACTGGATTTCCAAAGGTCGCGGGTTCGATTCCCGTCTGAGAATTCACTTGTGGCCGAGTTAATTTTTTCCAATATTTTTCTATTTAAAATTTACCATAAGTATAAAAATAGCATTGAAAAATGCAAAAAATTACAAAAATCATAAAACAAATAGATATGTTCATTTACACAAATATTTGTCTTGTCCGGGGATCGAACCCGGGACCTCAGGCGTAGAAGGCGGGATTAGTACCCCTGCGCCAAACAGGTCGTCGAAATAAAATATAACATGCCAATGGTTTTTTTTTTGGATTTACAATGCTTAGTATTTTAATGTAATATATAATATTTAAACCCCCGAAGCAAAAAGAGGGGTGTTATAAGGTTGAAGTGTGGGTAATGGGTATCTGTCTGTCTGTCTGTCTGAGGCAACGTAGCTCATAGACGACTGGACCGATTCTGATGCGGTTTTTTTTATTTGAAAGCTGGCGTGATCGAATTGATTCTTAGCTAAAGTTAGCCGTTTAAAGATCATCAGCTCATTTTCAACTTTAATTTTCGTTTAATTACCCAAATGAGCGGATGGCATTCAAACGGCTTAGCAGATCTTCATAAAACCATCTTGATTATATCAGCTTTTTAAGAAAAAAAAAAACACATCAAAATTGGTCCATCTGCTTAGAACCTTTTCTCAAACAGTCACAGATTTATAAGTTTTCACAGGACTTGGACATTTACTATAGTAATAAAGTATACTTCCATTTAATTGATCGAGTTGAAATTTAAAAGCTGCAAGCAAATTCGGTGCCGTAATTAAACCTGATGAAGCGACCAGCACGGTCTGTAAAATCGGTCTCCGACGTCTGTGAAAATTAATAAACGTAATAAATAAGTAATTCGGGTAAATAAAATATTATTTTTAACTTTTTAAGAGTATCTTTTGTGTTAAAGGACATCAGGCAATCTCCATACAAAGTTGGTCCAAAAAAAAAAGTGAGCGGCCAGACCCAAGATTATTTCTAATAGGTAGTTGATATTAGGACCTAAAACAAAATATATTGACTTAACCCTGTAACCGCGTGAACTGAGAAGCTATTTATGATAAGGCATTCTGGGCAAAAACACAAATAACATTAGGCGGACAGACCCGGGATTATTTTTAATAGGTAGTTCCTATAAAGACCTAAAAAAAATATATATAAGGACTTAACCCTGTCACCGCATGAACTGAGTTGCTATTTCAAGTTCAAAAATCAGGACAAAAAAAAAGTGAGCGGCCAGACCCAAGTATATTTCAAATAGGTAGTTCATACTAAGGCCTAAAAAAATTATATGAACTTAACCCTGTCACCGCATGAAGAGAGTTGCTATTTCAAGTCAAAAAAATCTGGACAAATAAAAGTAAGCGGCCAGACCCAAGATTATTTTCAATAGGTAGTTAATACTAAGGCCTAAAAAAAACTTTATGGACCTAGCCCTGTAACCACATGAACTGAGTAGCTATTTCAAGTTAAAAAATCTGGACAAAAAAAAAGTGAGCGGCCAGACCCAAGATTATTTCCAATAGGTAGTTAATACTAAGGCCTAAAAATATATATGGACCTAACCCTGTTACCACATAAACTAAGTAGCTATTTCAAGTTAAAAAATCTAGACAAAAAAAAAGTGAGCGGCCAGACCCCAGATTATTTCCAATAGGTAGTTAATACTAAGGCCTAAAAAAAATATATGAACTTAACCCTGTCACCGCATGAAGAGAGTAGCTATTTCAAGTTAAAAAATCTAGACAAAAAACAAGTGAGCGGCCAGACCCAAGATTATTTACAATAGGTAGTTAATACTAAGGCCTAAAAAATATATATGGACCTAACCCTGTTACCACATAAACTAAGTAGCTATTTCAAGTTAAAAAATCTAGACAAAAAAAAAGTGAGCGGCCAGACCTCAGATTATTTCCAATAGGTAGTTAATACTAAGGCCTAAAAAAAATTATATGAACTTAACCCTGTCACCGCATGAAGAGAGTCGCTATTTCGATTTAAAAAATCTGGACAAAATAAAAGTGAGCGGCCAGACCCAAGATTATTTCTAATAGGTAGTTCATACTAAGGCCTAAAAAAAAATATAAGGACTTAACCCTGTCACCGCATGAACTGAGTAGCTATTCTCACTCACTTTTTTTTGTCCAGATTTTTTTGACTTTAGCAACTCTCTTCATGCGGTGACATGGTTAGGTCCATATATTTTTTTTAGGCCTTAGTAATCACTACCTATTGGAAATAATCTTGGGTCTGGCCGCTCACTTTTTTTTGTCCAGATTTTTTAACTTGAAATAGCTACTCAGTTTATGTGGTAACAGGGGTAGGTCCATATCATGCGGTGACATGGTTAGGTCCATATATATATTTTTTAGGCCTTAGTATTAACTACCTCTTGTAAATAATGTTGGGTCTGTCCGCTCACTTTTTTTTGTCCAGATTTTTTAACTTGAAATAGTTACTTATTTCATGTGGTTACAGGGCTAGGTCTATATAGTTTTTTTTAGGCCTTAGTATTAACTACCTATTTTAAATAATCTTGGGTCTGGCCGCTCACTTTTTTTTTGTCCAGATTTTTTAACTTGAAATAGCTACTCAGTTCATGCGGCGACAGGGTTAAGTCAATATAATTTTTTAGGCCTTAATAGAAACTACCTATTGGAAATAATCTGGGGTCTGGCCGCTCACTTTTTTTTGTCTAGATTTTTTAACTTGAAATAGCTACTTAGTTTATGTGGTAACAGGGTTAGGTCCATATATACATTTTTAGGCCTTAATAGGAACTACCTATTGAAATAAATCTCGGGTCTGGCCGCTCACTTTTTTGTTTTTGGACCAGAATGCCTGATGTCTTTTATCTACTCCCTTTAAAAGCTAAAGCAAATACTATGGAAACCAGTAGTGTCTAGAGTATTTGGTCAAAGGTATGAAAAAGACGCCACGGACGTTTGAATGTTAGGATGTTTTTTTTTATACGTACATCTTATGTTTTGGCGCGCACTGTTCATTGAAATAAAACAACTTTTACGGATATCAAACGCGCTATATTTCCACGAACTAAGTTGTAATGTCCGTATTTTTTGGTTTTTTAGGGGATTTTTGATTTTCCCGACGTTTTGGCACCTTTACAGCTGCCGTGGTCACGGGATGACTGGCTACTTATAAGTCTACCCTCGAAAAGTTAATTTATTTTCGTTCGGATACGGTTAGACATTTACTATGGCACAAAATGTTTTTTTTTACATTAATTAGGCTGAATCGTTAGATTAAGAAGAGGCCTAAGATGGAGCGAGCTTGCCTAGAAAAAGCCTATTCACGCGAGCTTTAAATATACCAGAGTTGTAGGCACCCGGGAATACAGACGCAGGCAGGGAATTCCACTCTCTGGCTGTGCGCATTATAAAAGATGAGGAAAAGCGCTTTGTACGCAGACGAGGTATATGAACCAGGTAAAATAAAAAAAAAATAAAAAACAATATCATTTATTTAGTCACAAGCACTTATGAACGTCAAAGAACCTACGCCATCGGTTCACAAACCCTACGGCGGGAGACCTTGTAACGAGAAGAACCGGCAAGAAACTCGTCAAGGGCTATTTTTTTCGCCCTGTTTTATTTCATACAGAGTCGTCAAATTGAAAAGTGAGCTTAACATATCAGTAAGGTCAATTTCCATCACAAAAGAAAATACTAATTATAATATTACATTTTATGGTTATCCTAACCGTAAACAATTTTCAACTCGTAAGGAAGGACTTACATTTAACATTTCTCGCATTACAAGGTTACTGTACGTACTGCAAGTTGTGACGTACATACAGGTCGATAGCAATTTATTTTAGATGAAAATATTTAATCTCTAAGCACAACGTTAAGACAAGCAGACTGAAGTAGACCCATTTCCGCCGGCGGCACCCGTTCACGAGCATGACGCATGAACCAGCCATCGCTTCGCTCAACCATATTTTAGGGAACGTAACGACCCGCCTCACACGACACCGCCGAAGAAACGTTTGAGTGAGCATGACGTACTTCAGGTACTTATGTTAAAGTGTATAAATATAAAAAATACAATGGCAAAAACAAAAAAAAGAAAGATAAAAGTGCATTAATATAAGACGCAACTTACAATGTTTTATTTGATAGAATCAGGCGTTACTTGGCGGAAATCCATATCTTAGTAGAAAACGAAAAATATGTCGCGTAATTCCGCAAGAAAAAATGCAGATGCAGCCCAGTGACACACCTTGCACCTTCACCGACTACTCTACACGTGTTTCGCCCACACACGGAGCATCCTCAGGAGTTGTTAGACCGTGCCAATCTCAGCACCGAATCTCAGTACTCGGTGCTGAGATTGGCACGGTCTAACAACTCCTGAGGATGCTCCGTGTGTGGGCGAAACACGTGTAGAGTAGTCGGTGAAGGTGCAAGGTGTGTCACTGGGCTGCATCTGCATTTTTTCTTGCGGAATTACGCGACATATTTTTCGTTTTCTACTAACTTACAATGTTACTGGAAGACGCATCAGCTGGGTCATAATCATAAAGCGTATTTAAAGTAAATAGGTAGGGATAGGAGGGGTAAATAGGTAGGATAGGTAGGGATGATAGTATGCATGTTATAGGTAGATATATGCTTTCAAAGTTCACTCGTCTTGTGTCCCAACTCCCAAGCCCCAATCCGTCGGGGCTATTACATATCTATGCAACAGTAAAACGCGACAGCAGAAATTGCTTTACGCAAAGTATCAACAGGGTAGCCTCTACCGAACAAACGATGAACTACAATGTGCATTAATTTGGTTGGTGGTAGGACTTGTTGTGAGTCCGTCTGGCTAGCTACCACCATCTTATCTAAGTCTGACACCATAACAACAATGTTTTCAGCATTGTTGTGTTCCGGCAGTTAGAGATAAGATAGCCAGTTCCTCAGTAATTGAGATTTCCGGGAGAGGCTCGCTTCCATCTTCAGCCTTATCAATATTTAACATCAAGTATGATGAAGGCTAAGAGTCTCCCCGTCGTTAATAAAAAAAAAATAGTTCCTGTTATTGCTACCAAATTGGTTTTGGCGCTAGCGTCATAGCAACACGCGGCGTCTCACTCTCGCACCTAGGTAGGAGAGAGTGAGACGCCGCTATACGAACCATCAGCAGCGATCGCGCGATATCTATGATAGCGATGAGCGAGATAGTTGCTAATTTGTCCGCGCGTTTCGTCCGCGTGGCCACCCTGCTAACATTAATCAAGCCTTGACGGAACCAAATTACTCTGTTTAGGGGCCAGCAATGAACTATTGTCACAATCAATCGGCCGATGTCGCCGCCTGAAATATTGGCCACGTGTCGGCCATGTTGAAACAACTGACTGTTAAAGTTCAGAATCGCCTTTGTAAGCGGATAAATTACTTGAGAGACGAATTGATTATTTAAATCTATTGAGTTTCTTTTTTTGTATCTTTTTTGTGTATCCATATACTTTTACACTTGTATGATAAAGCTGGATAGACATTGATAATACAAGGGATTAAAATTTAAAAGTTTTCTAGAAAGGTTATCTTAGTATTTCATTTAAATTAGCTTTGATTTGAGTTTTGTATTTAATTACTTGTTACTATAGAATTTAAATATTGTTTAGATTTTAAACTTTCGCGGTCCATCATTTTGCCTCTTTTCGTAAACGCGTAAGGGACTATTTTTTATCTCAACAGATAAATATTTAATGCTTCCTACATTTCTTTTCCTCTGTTTCACTTATTCTCCCTTTTTATGTAACATGTGTGTCTATAGTTAATTAGGTATGTACCTGGAATTAAGTAATTTTAAGTGTGTTTTTGTCTAAACTTATGGAATTATGTCATTTTAAGTGTTTTTAATTATTTGTTGTAACTGTTCTCTGTGTGTAGAGTGCTATTCTATTTTTTACTGGCTCCACCTGAAAATCAGCGTCACACTTGTTGTGGCAATAGCTGAGGTTGGGGACCAATTCGACTAAATTGTATGTGTAATGTAAGTCATGTTTGTATCCTGTTTTTTTTAGTCGAATAAATTTTATTTCTTTCTTTCTTTCTAATAGTTTAGAGCTACTGAACTCAAATGCCACATTTATTATAAAGTACTTACTTATGTAGGTACTTACAGCTAGTCATAGCGTAACGGATGAACAGTGCTTAGAAAATTCTCCATTAAGACTACTTATACAGGGTAGAAAAATTATATGGGCCCCGGAGGGGAACTACCTTAAATCCTTTAGTTAGCCCATTTTACTGAAAGGAAACATTCCTTAATTTTTAAAAATAAGTAATCCTTCATTCAAAGATTTTTGATAAACCACTTGTCTGTTTGCTCTAAACGATTAGTTAAATATTGTTTTCAGACATTGTTATTATAGTTCCATATTTGCTTGAAATGATCTTTCAAACATGCGGCATTTATTTATTCTGTTAAAGATAACAGTGAAACTAAGTCAAGGTTAAACGTAAATATAAACAAATAAAAACTACTATAAATTAAGTGTTGGCAGTTTAATTGAAGTTAAGAAATAACAGTTATTACAAACTTAACCTACGACCAGATAGTTTCTTATAAATTAAAGTGTCCTTTATTAACCTTTGATTCTTTGCGTAATTTTGACAGATCACTAACCA
This sequence comes from Chrysoteuchia culmella, assembly GCA_910589605.1. Classification (NCBI taxonomy): domain Eukaryota; kingdom Metazoa; phylum Arthropoda; class Insecta; order Lepidoptera; family Crambidae; genus Chrysoteuchia; species Chrysoteuchia culmella. The sequence goes on along the minus strand of OU342643.1, from coordinate 24,896,654 downwards.
TAACACTCTCAGTCTTAGATTTTTATAGAACTATAAAATAATCAAAATAAAATACGAGCCACGTAAAACCATCATATAAACTTATAACTTTTATTAAAGCAGCATTATTTATACAAAATGACACTCAAATTACTCTACTGAATCAAAAATCAGGTCCTCTAGTGCGCAAGTGTCATCAGCATCGACATCGACTTCATTTGACAGATGGATGTGACATATTGCTATTAGTCTTTGGTAAGTTTTCATTTGTGACAAAAAGAAACAGCAATGTGTCACATCCATCTGTCAAATGAAGCCTATTTCGATGCCGACGCTACTTGCGCGGTACGGCCCCCTATTATAATCGACAGTTGGCGAGCTCGTATTTAAAGATATAACGGGAGAACGGCGTATTATCTTACATCACATAGTAAATAGCTCGAAGTATAGGAAACAGATTTAATCCAAAATTTACAAGCTCCGCGAAGACTGATGGTTCACATTTAAACAAAATTATAAATAAATAATTACATAAAATTCAAATTCAAATTCAAATTCAAATTCAAATTCAAAGATTTTTATTCAAATAGACTTATAGATAAGTACTTTCGAATAGTCCAAATTTTTTTTTCCCTACCAGCCATTCAGGACATCTTTTAACTGATAAGAAGAACGGCCGCAAGAAACTTATCAGCTTTAACAGAAACAACAACATTTACAATGGAACATGTTGTTGCCAAGCACAAATTTACAATTTTGAAATATATTTAATATAAGAGGAAAATTTTCCAATATTTAATTATTAGAATATTTTCCTTTTATCTAATTTATAATAGTTATGTTTTATGTTAGTATCACATCCATGCATTTTGGTCTTTTAAATAATCATCTACCTTGTAATAACCTTTGCTTAAGAGTGTCTTTTTAACATATATTTTAAATTTATGCAAAGGCAGCTCTATCAATTGTTGTGGAACTTTATTAAAAAAAGCTATACCTTTCCCCAAAAACGAGCGTCTACATTTTTCAAGTCGAAATTTTGGAACGGCAAGCTTATTCTTATTTCTAGTATTAAAATTATGGACATCGCTATGCTTAATAAATAAATCAAGATGTTTCCTTACATATACTATATTATCATAGATGTATTGTCCCGCCAAAGTTAGTATATTAATCTCTTTAAACAAATCCTTAAGAGAATCTCTCCGTCGAAGGTTGTAAATGGCGCGCACAGCTCTTTTTTGAAGTATAAAAACATTTTCTATATTAGCTGCTGAGCCCCACAACAACAGGCCATAGGACATTACACTATGAAAATAGCTAAAGTAAACTAGTCTTGCCGTTTCAATATCAGTTAAGAGCCTTATTTTCTTTATTGCGAAAGCCGCAGAACTAAGTCTACTCGATAAGGCTTCAATATGTGGATCCCATTGCAGCTTTGAATCCAATGTAATGCCAAGAAATTTTGTACTCTCAACTAACTCTACTACATTCCCATTCAAATTGATATGCATATCGACCTGCACTACGTTAGGTAATGAGAATCTAACAAACTTGGTTTTAGAAGGGTTAAGAGACATATTATTACTGTTGAACCAGTGTGCGACTTGAGAGAGAGCACTATTTACTTCGTCAGAACAATTGTTTCCTCTATCAATTTTAAAAATTAAAGATGTATCATCTGCAAATAGTACTGTCTCACATAAATTACTCGTGTAATGAGGGAGATCGTTAATATAAATTAAAAACAGCAAAGGGCCCAATATTGAACCTTGTGGCACGCCCATAATAATGGGGGCTCCAGTAGAAGCAGTATTATTGACAATTACTTTTTGATTTCTATTGTGCAAGTATGACTGCAAAAGGCTAACAGATTTCTTAGAGACACCATAATGTTCAAGTTTCTTTAAAAGTGTAACGTGATCAACGCAATCGAAGGCTTTAGACAGGTCACAGAATATACCAATTACGTCTTGCTTGCCCTCCCAAGCCTCAAAAATATGTTTGAGGAGTGCAATGCCAGCATCAGTAGTATTTTTACCTTTAGAAAAGCCGAACTGATTGTTATGAAGGATTCGATTTATTGTTAAATAGTCTAATAATTGAGAGTATATAACTTTTTCAAAAATTTTACTAAGTGCCGGTAGTACTGAAATCGGTCTAAAATTTGTAGGGTCACTTTTGTCACCCGATTTAAAAAGAGGAATAAGCTTACTACATTTCATTAAATCGGGAAAAGTACCTTCATCTATGCATTGATTAAAAATGAAAGCTAAATATGGAGCTATTGTATCAATAATTGATTTAATAATGTTGGTTGACATGCCCCATAAATCTTCAGTCTTTTTAATATTTATAGACTTGAAAGCTTTTAAAATGTCTTCACTATTAATATGTTTAAAATTGAATACTTTATTACACTTATCAACACAAGACTCTAAGAGGGCAGCAGCAACGTTTGGACAGGAATTCAACTTACTGGTAGTTTCTAAGGGTACCCGAGAGAAGAAATCTTCAAAAACACGGGCAACCTCAACGTCAGATTCAATTAATTTATCACCAACTTTAAGACAGAAGGATTTTACATTATTTTTAGTTTTCCCAGTTGATTGGTTAATAATATTCCAAGTAGCCTTTATTTTATTATCCGCTAATTTGATTTTATTTGAAAAGAACATCGCCTTAGCAGCTACACATACATTTTTAAACATTTGAGAATACTTCCTGACATATCCAATAAAATTTGGGTCACAGGAAGTATGCTTTGACGCATAGAGGTCATATAGTTTCCTTCTGCTTGTGTAAATTCCCGGCGTGGCCCAATCACTAAACTTTACTTTATCCGAATTACAATTGATCACTTTTTGCTTAAATGTTTTACTAAATTCGTCTTCAACCACATGAAATAAATCATTATAAAGATAATTAGATTCCATATTAGGAACTGGTAAAGACTCAATTTTATTAATTACATTGTTTCTAAATTCATCTATGCCCTTTTTAGTTATTGGCCTGCACACAATTTTCCGCTTAGGACAGACATGATGGTGCTCTATAGAGGCTTGTTGTCCACTATGGTCCGATTTAATAACATTTATTATAGATTTCTCAGTGACTACACAGTTTGAAAAAATGTTGTCTAAACAGGTGGCAGATGTGGGTGTTATTCGGGTAGGCTCATTAAAGGTATGTGATAGATTAAACGATTTAAATAAATTTAAAAATCTACTTGCTAGCTTCGACAACTTTGAGTCTAAAATGTCAATATTAAAATCCCCACATATGACAACCTTTTTATTACTTTTACTAGTTATTCTTAAAACTTCCTCCATAGTGGACTCAAACTCTGGGTAATTACTCTGAGGGGGTCTATAAACACATATTACAATTATTTGGTCTAGTTCCACACAAGACAATTCAATTATTCGTTCAATTGAGAGGGATATTATATCTTTGCGCTCTTTGTACTGAAAATTATTATGTAAAATTATAAGAGACCCTCCTCTAATAGCAGATTGCCTACTAAATGAACTCACAATTCTATAATTATCCAGATTTAAAATTACTTCATGACATTTTAACCAATGCTCAGTGATACACAACACATCAACATTTTCACAGTTTAAAAACAAACATACTTCTAGGTCTTTGTCAGAAAAGCCTTGTATATTTTGATGAACAATTTTTAAACATTTTGGCTTTACTCTTGTCAACACTGGGCTAGAGGACACCTCTGTTGTCTCTAATGGTAATTTAAATTAACCAAGTCAGTGTTGGGATTCAATAGAATCAAATTACTTGGAACAGATTCCAAAGTTATATTACAAATGTCAGAATTTAACTGCTCAATAAAAGCAGAGGTTTTTATAGCCAGATTATTGGCTAAATGTTTAAAATAAAAAGATAGCGTAAGCGCTATTTGTCTCTTATAATAGTGAGGCAGATAGTAATTATCTTTTGTCAAGTTAAAATTATTTAACAAAGGATTTATGTCAATTATATGTAGCTTTTCAGTGTTATGAAAGGCTACTGTGTTTAATGTTAAGTTTAAGTTGTATCTTAACTTATTTTCTATCTCTGTGAAACTTTGACTGTAGGGAAATGTAAACATTACAACTTTCCTAACATTTAAAGAGCATAGAGTGTTAACATAAGATATCAACTGTTGTTTCTTGACATTAGCCCTATTCCCCATCAAAATTATGATATTTGTGTTATCACTATAAGATTTCCCAACAATTGTTTTCATTATATCATTTATACTTGAACCAGGCATACAATAATTAACAATATTTTCCTTTGAATTTTTCTGAATTAAATGGCCTAAGTTCTTCCCAATGTCATCACAGAACATAATTGTTTTAGTATCACAGTTTTTAGCAGCAGAAGGGGACATACTTTTATTGCATTGCAATAAACTATCACAAAAGAGAAACAGAGTTGGTTAGTAAATCACCCACCTGAGCAACTTGGCCTGATGAGTCATTTTGACTTAAACAAGTGTTGGCAATCATACAACTACAGCTGCATTTCTTACCTAGTGACTCAAACCGATCTGTGTTAAAATTACAAATGTCTATCATGTCATTTGTAGCAATTTTTTGATAATTTAGCTGTTTGCGAGAGAACTCACTCAAGTTAGTATACATTTCCCTCAGTGAAAGTTCCAAATTGTCAATTTTGTTACCTAATTGAATATCCAACATATCATTTTTTTTATTGTTATTACATGATTCCAACTTAATCACATTTAATTTTTCCAACAATTGGCTACGTTCTTTCCTTAAATCACTATATCTATTATAATAATTTTGTCTTTTAACCAATTTTTGTGTTTTCTTTATATATCTATTAATCTTAATATATTTTTTTAATTTCTTCCCGCTACTGAAACGACAATAATTTTTTATGTATGAACATGGTCTACTAACATCGTTGACACATTCTAAAGGTGAATCGTCACCTGTTGCAAAATTACATTGAGATAACTCATTGAACAGGCTTTGAGAGTGCTTTTCTTCTATAATACTTTTATTTTCTTTCTCTAATTGAAGTGCTTTCTTTTGAGAAAGAGACAATCTTATTTCAAGGTCAGTAATGCGACTCAATGCCTGTTCATGGGTGTCAGAACAATCCCTAAATGACTGAATGAAGTCTTCCATTCGGTTACACTTGTCTACAACTTCAGAGTATTTATGATGAATCTCACCAATATCTAGCACACGTAAAGTTTCATAAAGAACTTGTTATGGATTCTAGATAACGGATAAACATATTTAAAACCTTTTTTTTGTAAATAGGTACATACTTAATATACATTATTGAGTTTAAGATTACCCAGGCACCAAACTAGCTAGCTTCCAATGACTAGACGTAGAGTTTGACCACGTAAATTTGAAAAGCAAAAATAGTTTGCTATACATCATGCAATGAATATTTTTTTAATTAAGAAAAACGGATATTATCCTGTTTCAAAAGTAGTTGGAGGTGAGTAAGGTAACTATATTCTTCTAATGCAAAATATTAATAAACTAAATCTTACAGAATATATTAGGAATGTATTTAAATAAGTAATAATCACTCTATTAACTACTGAATTTAAATTATAAATGTCGTAGGAGGATTTGATAAATAATTTTCGCAAAAATCCTAGACATATTGTAAAAACACGGATAATTAGACAATGGTGTTGACATTTCTCAATCTTACTGAAAAAATATAGGGATTTTGCAAAAATACGGGTTGCTTTAGTAACTTTGGATATTCTTTACTCGGATTGGCTTAACTTTTGCTTACTTGCTTATTCTTATTCTTATTGGTTCACAGAAAGTCTACTGCACGTGAGAATGGATTGACATTTGAAACGTCAAGTCGTCAACCAATCAGAGAAGATGTTGTTTTGGACAGTCCGACCAGCTAATCAGTATTCTTATTTCATAATAGCCAGCGATTCTTTTCGTAGTATTCTTATTTCATAATAGCCAGCGATTCTTTTCGTAAACTTACTAAGGCAACCAGTTTTATCGCAAAAATTATATCCTTTTTAGTAGGATTGAGAAATGATAACACCGTTGTCTAGCTATCCGTGATTTTGCAATATCCCTAGAATTTTAGCAAAATATCGATTTATCTAATTATCCTGCGACATAAATACCTAATAGAGCTCTTTATAAGATATTTCCAATACCTTTCCTAAAATAGCTTAGTCGTTAATTAATAATAAAATACTTAGTAATAATATAAAGATCCACCCCCATATTCTAAGTCGTTCCTCCAAAACTTTTTACACTCCACTCAACCTCGTCGTGGGTAAAAATGGTAGTGTGCCCTAGGCCTAACACGGAGTGGCTACGTACTCTTTAGCTCCTCCAGGTCCTTACGGAGTTATGACTTAGAATACCGATTTCGAGGAGTATTTCGAAGAGGTTTTCAATGAGGTTTCGTTACTTCGAGGACGAGTAAGTTTTGGAGGAACGACTTAGAATATGGGTGCCAGTTTCGTAATATTTACATACAAGACTTTCTGTCTTCATTGAAATTAGACAAGTTTGTCAGTTTCAACGATAATGTCACTAAACCCGGGGCCTACCGCCATCTCTTAGCGCAGTACTGTTTCAATATTACCATGCTATTTCGTACTACGAATCTTTAAAGTAACCTTAAGCTCTATTTTTGATTCACTCGTCTCGAGGATTCTACTGATTTTCGTGCGACGTTTGAGTTTCCGTATTCCGTAAAAGCGACCTTGCCTGTATATACATAGCTGCGCTTTTCGCCTGTAGTACCGCTTCCCAACACGAGCGCGCGAGGGGCAAAGCTAGAAGCGTGCTATGTCCACGCATGGAAGGTCGCTAATCGCCTGATCGCCTCCTCGTTCGCCTCGCCACTAGCGCGACGAGTGATTCAAAAATAAAGGTCCTGGTTTTTTGACGGAAGTTTTGTGACGTCGTCGTCGCTTAATCATCGCTTCCATGGTATGAAGAGTGTCAAAATGTGACAACTTCAATAAAAACAAAACGTTCTAATGACATGATATAGATGATGGTAGGCACGCTGTTACAAAACAAATTATCATAAATATTATTACATAAGAATAAATATAATTCGTCGTGGAGATCCTTGGGGGAGGCCTATAACCAGCAGTGGGTGTCATGTGGCTGAGACGACGAAATATAATTATGTTATAAACTATAAAACATGACATTTTTTAATAAAACATGTAACATTGTTGCAGTTTCATAGGTAGTGCATACTGCTTGCTGCACGCATATATGTATTCTTTTGACTGGCGTCATGACATTTAAACTCCGCATGCCGCGAGTGTTTAAACAGACCACGGAACCCAAGAAAAAGCAAGTCACGCATTTACTACTCAGAGGTATCGTCTGGCACGTTACAATAAAGACAAGAAATTCAAAGTCGGCCAAAATGTTTACAAAGATTCACTATTTCGCACAAAATATTAGTGAAGTGTGACATCCATATAATTGTAGCCTCTTCCAAGTGTTCTATGGAACAGACTACAACAATAATTGTTCAGTGGCGATCACAGCATGAGGTGCAGTGAGACCAATACTTAAGTTTGGTTTTAGAGTCGAGATGACGCACGTCGACCGCCTACATTGGCAGCCGAAATGTATGAATGAACTCGCTGACCACCGTCATCATCAGTCAGCGCTGATAACTAAGTTCAGACCATTCGGCTGTCAGCGACGAACGGTCAGCGTGCGGTCAGCGCCACTCTAAAATCAGCCTAGAACTTTGGAACTGCGAACTGTTACCCATGTAATCTGGCTTTCGACAGTAGGAGTATGCCTGCAGTTGATAATTTCTTCAGTAATACTGTTTGCAAGCTGCGTATCGGCGCGTTGTCCGGCTATCGGCGCTCGCTGGCGGGTCACTGCCGCGACCTCTGCAACATACAAGCGAATGACATTACTCATTTAATTTTGTCAACAAACATTCGAAGGTTTGCTCTTATCTCACACATTCTATAATTAATTATCTGGAATTTAGTTCATAAGACCACAATTACGCGAATGTATCGCTAGTGATTCAATAAGTGTGCTTTTATAGTCGATGTTTCAAAACGTGGACAATCTCTAGAATATCATAATGCTATTTTTAGATCCTAACATTGCAAATTCATCAGGGCAAGGGGTAGCTTGGTGCTTTCAAAAAAGCCTTTTTTTTATTTGATATACCTAAAGTTTTTCTATAATTTTATGCTTTGAAAACAACGCTCCCTAAGAAACTCTATGGTCGACCTGGAAATTTCTCGATTATACATTCATCTTGGCTTCAATTGTGTTACTAAAGTATAGTAACTATTATTAACTATTAGTCCTAACACAACTACTTTGCCACATAACATAACAGTGGCAGTGTGGGCTGAGTTGACCAAGCTATGACCTAATTGAGTTTGACTAAATTCCTGCGACTGAGTACTTTAATGATTCTGTGAAAAACTTTGTGCCGATATATCCTTTGCAACCGCCTTATTAAAGTGGCGAATTTTCTATTCGTTTGATTGCTAACGTAAACTTCATTTAAGAAGGGAGCAGGCTTCGTGGTAATGAGATAATCACACAGTATCATATTTTATGATTTATTATCAGTAAATCATAAAATAACTCGCTTTACAAAACCAATTGTGATTTAATAAGTAACATTGGAACAGCTGTGTAGTGGCTTACACCCATATTCTAAGTCGTTTCTCCAAAACTTACTCGTCCTCGACTTAACGAAACCTCATTGAAAACCTTTTCAAAATACTCCTCGAAATCGATATTCTAAGTCATAACTCCGTAAGGACCTGGAGGAGCCAAAGACCTACGCCTAGCGCACACTACCATTTTTACCCACAACGAGGTTGAGTGGAGTTTAAAAAGTTTTGGAGGAACGACTTAGAATATGGGGGTTAGAATAGCACTACCCTCTCTCATCCCGTGGGTGTCGTAAAAGGCGACTAAGGGACTCGGCCTTCAGGAGACGGGCAGCAGCGTCTCCTACAAACTTGGCCATACTGCGATCGCCAATCCGCCTGCCAAGCGTGCCGATTATGGCAAACCCCCCCTTTTGGGGGAGGCCTATACCCAGCAGTGGGTGTTATGTGGCTTAGACGATGACGACGACGAAGTAACATTGGCTATTATGTGAAATAACTGTACGCGAGAAAATTAAAGACTTGCTTGGCTGTACATCTTTTTATTTATGTACTAGCTTTCGCCATCGGTTTCACCCGCGTGGTACCCGTTCCCGTGGGAATATCGGGATAAAAATAGCCTATGTAGTAACAGTAGTCCGTCGTGTCAACTGACTCTATGTCAACAATCAAGTCGATTGGCTGCTTAATTACGGCATCAAGGAAGTACAAACAAATACACTTTCGTATTTAAATTATTAGATAGGATTAGGATGTATTAAAAAAAAACACCTTTAAACAATCACTTAATACGACAAATTGTAATAATTAACAATGTTGGTCGTGTTAATTTAAAACCCAAATATGAACAGTTGAACATTTTTGTAAGTAAATCTTATCTTCATGTGAAAAATTTTAAACAAGAAAATATACTAGAAAAAAGCAACCAGCCTCATGTTGTCCCGTCCGGGCATCCCGTCAAGGCATTTAACAATTATTAATTAAGGCATTTTACAATGGTAAAAATAGCATTGTAAAATGCAAAATTCAAGAGTTATATATCTCATCTTGTCTAAGTTTTTTGATAAATGTGGCAAAAGGTTTTCGCGAACCGTCAGTAAACCGTGCGTGATGTTTATAACAATACGTAATTAGAGACATTAGCATGTAATAGTCGATCAGCGTCCACTGTTCACGTCCGACGTGATCGTGCGTCGTTTCCTATACGCGTTATGGTGTAGATTACACTGCTGCTTGTTTTCAGCATGGCGTTAAAGAAACCGGACAAGGTGATACTCGCATACGCGATGTTTTTGAAGTGAAAACTTCTTTAGCGGTGTTGTGCACATCAGAGTTTTAAATTTATTGGATGGATAAAAAATGTTAAAGTCGCGTCAGGACACGTGACCCTGATCGAAAATTTGTAAGACGGAGGGAGAGTAGACCGCCGGCGCGGCGTAGGAGAGGAAGTAATATCCCCCTCTCTTTCTACCGCGCGGCGAAAATGTATGCCTGCTCCTGCTGTTTCGTTTAAGCGGTTTTCACTTCTGCCGGCACTCCCGGAGTGCAACCCGTTGTTTTTATTTTTAATTATTCACAGCTTACCTCTTTTTTCACCTTTTACATTTTTTTACCAGGAGAAAACAATAGTTGAAAATACATAATTCGAAAATTATTTTGTTTAAATTAAAATATGAGAAAAGTTTTTCGCGAACCGTTAGTTAACCGCGCTTGATGTTTATAACAATACGTAATTAGAGACATTAGCATGTAATAGTTGATTATAAGCGGCCACTGTTTGAGTCCAACATGTTCGTGCGTCGGTCGTTTCCTATACGCGTTATGGTGTTGATTACAATGCTGCTCGTTATGATGAACATTGCATTAAGGAAACCGGACAAAAGCAAGTGATACTATCACACGCGAGGTTTTTTTTTTTACTTAATTCTTTACAGCTTCCCTCCCCTTTTCCCCTTTTAGATTTTATATCTGGCAGAAAAGAATATAATACATAGTTAGAAAATTACACGATTTTTTGTTAAAATAAATATAACAATAGTTATTTGTTATGCAAGGCTGGAAAGATGGACTTTATCGACGAGTTACCTCTATTGAAATCTGAGCAAGCGAAGGATTCTAGGATTGAATCCTGAGCGTGGTGAGGGTGTCAAAGGTACGAGACTCTAAAAAGTTTTCTGCCGAGGGCAACACACATTTTTTCACCTCATCACTGCGAGGAAAATTTTTAGGTTATTTCGGCGGTCAACTTCCGGTAAAAATCATTAAACAAAAAGTTTAATATTATTCTTATGGTTTTAATGATATAAAAAACTAGAAATGGATAGATGGATGATGGATGGATGAAGAAATGGATTATTAAAGTTAATTCATAGTTAACTCAAATAGGAATTATTTGTTACGTAAAAAAAAAATAGATTCGGTAAATGTTGACATTGACATGAGGTACAAGACACAGACAATTTAAAAATAAAGGTTTATGTCACGTTCCAAAATCTAATCATAGATTGTGAAATCTCATCCAACGTAAATTGAAAATTATTATAACAAATGTGTTAAATCTGAATTTATATTTAAATAATTGATTTAATGATTTGACGAACTAAAATAATTATATGAACCAAAACGGAGCATTATAATTAATTCTTAGTTATTTGAAATAAGAATAAAATGTAACATAAATAGTCGATAGTGTGATTCGGAACGGATTGCGACGTATTTTTCTTTTTTTCCATCCTAGAATCCTTCACTTGCTCAGATTTCAATAGAGGTAACTTGCCGCTAAATAACCAACTCTCCAGCCTTGCATAACAAATAACTATTACCTGCCTAGGCCGGGAAATGGGTTTTTCGACGCAAAAATTGAATAAGAAAATCTCCTGTTCCGAGCGTGTTAAGTTAAAAACTGATTAATGTTAGATAGTACGAGTATTAATTACTTATTTGGTAATTTGTTGAAAAATATCCGTAATATAATTTTCCGGATTGTTACCTACTAAAAACGAAGCGCTCATGGCCGCGCTAGACAGACTGATCGTAGCGATCACGTTTGTTAAGCTACGACTACTATTATGTGAGAACTAAAATAACTGACATCGCTCGAAGGATTGCTCAGCTGAAGTGGCAGTGGGCGGGACACATAGCGAGAAGAACCGATGGCCGTTGGGGCGGAAAGGTTCTGGAATGGCGACCGCGCACAGGACGACGCTCCGTGGGTAGGCCCCCGACAAGGTGGACCGACGATCTGGTGAAGGTCGCGGGAAGCCGCTGGATGCGGACTGCGCAGGACCGATCGTTGTGGAGATCCTTGGGGGAGGCCTATACCCAGCAGTGGGTGTCATGTGGCTGAGACGACGACGACTATTATGTATTCTGTGGCTACGACCTGGTCAGGTGTCGGATGGGTGACCGCAAAGTGGCGTTACAACTGAGCGCTTCCATACTCGGAGGGCACGATAAATCGGTCCCGGCTGTTGTCATCTGATAACAGTCGTAATTCAAGTCGGAGGCCTTATAGGCGGCTTGATAAACTCTGACACCAGAGGTGGGCACTTATCCTCATACGATAAGATTGCATGCTATGTAAAACAAATAGCTAAATAGGTTACGACCCATTTTTATATATATACCACCAATATTGTATCCTATTTACAGCAAATATTTCTTTTATTTTTTTTATTTATTTATAGAAACAAGTCATACAGATTATATGGTTAAAGAAATATTAGTTAGTATAGACCTATAGTTCCCTAAATGTATACAATCCATACAATACGACTACAAACAGTAAAACTCTGGATAATGATTCTAAACAGTGAAATGCCAAAAATGGTCACAAGCTACAACAAAAAATACTAACTTTTGTATTTGTATTTGTAAGAAGAAGACTTACTAATAATCTTCTTGTCCGATATATTATAAATACCGTTTCCCGTCCCAAAAACATTATTCTAAAAATATAAAAGACGAAAACAGGAAAACCATACTATTTATCCTTATTTGAAACATAAAATGGGGTATCATTTTCTGGTACACGCGCAGATATTAACTTTAAATCAAGTGTGAAGAGACGGTGTGGTCTCGTGTGTGATTTCATTTCTATACCATTTCGTCCGTGCCATTCACTGGTCCGGCAAATGATTGTAAGTAGCGCGTAATGTAAATCAAAATAACATTTTCCAATCATGTTTTGTGTGTAGATAGTTTTTTTTATGAAGTACGGGAAGACTCTTAGCCTTCATCATACCTGATGTTAAGTATTGATAAGGCTGAAGATGGGAGCGATCTTCTCCCGGAATCCTAATCACTGAGGAACTGGCTATTATATCTCTAACTGCCGGAACTAGCAAAGCTGAAAACATTGTTGTTATGGCGTCAGGTAGCTAGCTAGGCGGGCTTGCAAGTCCTACCACCAACCAAACCGAATACAATATGTACCCTCGCTGGGACTCGAACCCGGGACTTATAACTGGGTCTGATACCAGTAGTTGCTAACACTAGACCACGGAGGCGGTTAAACTCTTCGCTACTAGTAGAGTTTATTATAGTTTATTGCTAGGTTGGATAGTATAGTGATGTGATAAATATTAAACAAGAAAATATACTAGAAAAAATAAACTAGTCTCATGTCGCCCTGACGGGATTCGAACCCGCATCCTCGGGAATTCGGCCCAATGCACTAACCAATTATGCTACAGAGACCTATGAGGAAACGTCGAATTTTTCTAGTATATTCACCTTTCTACGGTGTTGGCCACCGTCGTTTCATCAATGAGAGAAACAATTTATAAGTATAGTGATGTGTCGTAATTTCTATTTCTTCAACTAACTAATGACGTTTCTTTCTTCTTTACGACTGCTACACGTTTTCTAGTTATAAGCGATATTATCGACAGTTCGCCTCGCGTGGTCTGGTTTAGAAATGCGATCGTAATCGCGATGCGGTCGCCGATTAGCAGGCCTGTTGCCAAAACACGCCTCGTTAGCCTGTGAGACTTGTTATTTATTGAATTTGCGCGGTTTCCTCACTTTTACAGTGTTATTAAAGCCGGACAGCTTGTCAATTTGGTACTCTATACTGGATTGATATCAGGCAATTCCGGTAGGTATGATTCGGTCCCGCGCACACATGGAGGTACCTATAGCAGGTATTTGTTGTATGACATGTGTAACGTAGGTACAATTGGCTCAGAAGATGCTGTTCTGGCTGGGCTGTCGTGCGCAGAGCGCGAAGGGTCCAGGCGCGCAGGTCGTCCAGGTCTCGTAGGAAAGCCTGGCTTTGGCCGGGAAAGATCGCCCAGGATTGTGGTGGAGACTGCAACAACGGCCCCACATTTATACAATCCTGGCGATATGCAGCCGGAAACCGGGGGGTTTTAGTAGGTATGCCTACCAAAGGAGAGCCCCACATACCCCTATTGCCCACCAGCGGTAGGGTATGCATAAGGCGCATTTCCCACTTCGATAAAAAAAAACGTCGTCCAGGTCTAATGCGTTGTTGTGCCATGTGGTCCATGTCTCCCAGTCTCCCGCATCGGCGAAGAGTTGCCTCATTATCGGTGTTCTACAGGTTGTACTTCGGAGAGTGTGCTATTGAGCTGCATGAGTTCATCCCGCCAGCCCCTTTTTACCACCGGGAGTCAAAGCGTACTGCGGGCTATCACCACTACCTGGTAGATTCTCCGTTTTCGTACAAAGCGCTTTTCTTCATCTTTTATTAGCAGCACGGCAAGAGAGTGAAACACAAATGTGTAACGTACTATGGTACGTTACGTTACACATTTGTTTTTGTATAAAATAGGCTTAGACGACGTAGTTCCGGCTAGGCAGGCGCGCGCCCAGCGCGAAGATCCAGGAACGCCGGCGATGTCGCCGCGCAGCAGTGCCACCACGACGTCCAGGTGTTAGCCCAGCCGCACATGCCCACACTCGCATTGGCCGTCACGAGCCGCGTGCGAGTGGCAGTATTTAAAACCTATGGCACTGTACCGAACTCTGCATTTGTTCTCACGTGTCGACGCAAGCACGTACATGAGCGTGTATGCGCGCGTCGGCTAGGTGGCTGAGACACTTAGAGCTAGTGCAGACGACGGATAACGGAGGACTTTTTGTCCGCGACACGTCTTTATTATTAACCAAATAAGATTCAACTTAGACCGCGTATATCCGAGAAAAGTACGCGATAGTCCTTGTTATTTATTCAACTTTATGTTCTTAGTAATAAGGTCGTGCCACGGACAAAAAGTCCTTCAATGTCCGTCGTCTGCGCAGGCCATTAGTGTCGTATGCCATGTGTAACGTACCATAACTCAGACGACGTAGTTCCGGCCGGGCTGGCGCGCGCCCAGCGCGAAGGGCCAAGCGCGCGCGGTGGCGGCGGCGGCGACGTCGCCGCGCAACAGCGCCACCACGTCGTCGAGGTAGCGCAGCGCGCGCGACTCCGCCACCAACGCACGTGCTGCTGCCGCGCACCGGCACGCGCGCGCGCTCTCTGTCTGACAATAGATAAATCGAATTAGGGATCTAGTCAAGATGTAAGAGGACTAGAACAAATTCTACATTCATTCCAGTTCCATTCGTCGGATTTTTGGCTCTAGCAGCTCTAGGGGTTGTAGTAAAGCCGACAGACTATCTTTCAGACAGAAAACGAACGTGTCACAGTTGATCACGAACCCGCTGTTCATTGACTGCACCACAGAATATATAGTAGTACTGACAGCACGTTGTTGGTTGACCGAAGTGGTCAGAACTAGAAAGGTGCCGAAACATCGATATATCCGAAAAACGACGAACAGTATTTTTTGTTAATATGACCAAAATAACGATGGATGCTAGGTAACGAAACCAGTATCCTAGGCTTTATCAGATAGCCCTATCTATATCTAGAGATAGGTTACTAATCTCAGCCGTTAAGAATCATAATACTTATTACATTATTGACCAAACGAATACCTAAAAATTTTATGCAAAGTCAAGCAACATTTCCAAATTTAGCAAAGTCCAGCTAGGAAAAAATAGTGGGTTTGAAATTGTGTGCTCGGCCACAGACGAAGTTAGAGGTAGGGTTGCTCACTTACCTATGTCTGATATTAGAGAGGGTAAACAAAGAGTACCTACTTTTTATTGAAATGGAGTATCACAAGAAGAAATAAGAAAAACAGTTCTTATGAGTCAAAACACAAAGGTAAACACCAAATAAAAAAAAAACGAATTTATGTACTTTTTAACTCATTTGTATCGTTCTTTTTTTTGTTTTTTTTTAAGGGGGAAATGTGCCTTATGCATACCCTATCGCTGGTGGGCCATAGGATTATGTGGGGCTCTCCTTTGGTAGGGATACCCACTAAAACCCCCCCGGTTTCCGGCTGCATATCGCCAGGATGGTATAAATGTGGGGCCGTTGTTGCAGTCTCCACCAATTAATTGGCTAATGATTAACTATATATGGAAACATTTATATTTAGTAGCTGTAAGTTTTCCGAGAAATAAAATTTAATAACACAAAAATAAATAACTAACACAACCGACACACCGCCCGTGTAACTAATCTTATCCTAATATCATAAATGCGAAAGAATATTAGTTTGTTACTCTTTCATGCTAAAAATACTGAACGGATTTGGTTAAACTTTGGCACGGAGATGGTAGATAGTCTGGATTAAAAAATAGGATACTTTTATCCTGATATTCACGGGAACGGGAGCCACGCGGCTGAAATCGTGGTCCGCCCCTAGTAATAAATAATGCGTGGTGTGAGACCAACGCTGATCTTCCGTTGGGACCGGATCAGTTGCCGCCTAAAAGTAGAATCTATATATATAATACGGCAGTGAAGCCGCTTCTCCTCCTAAACTAAAAGTCGCACAATCAAGTGCAATACACCGTTAGAAAGGTATTTGTCTGAAGTGGTCGGATAAGTCGAGAAATTTAGCAAAAACTAAAAAAAAAAAAAAAAAAAACAAAAAAAAAAAAACTTTTTTGAATGTTATTATTTGTTTTTTGCGCATTATGCGCACACGGGTTGCTCGTATTATTTAATATAAGAGTACGGATAGTAAGCAACTAGCAACCCTACGGACTACTAGCAGTACTACTAGTACGGACAACTTTGCGTAAGCTCTGACTGAAACTCTGCGTCTCAATTCCGTGGTCAGTAATTTAATTTGGAATAACTCGTGCGTTATAGTTTCAGTGTGGAGTTGTAAGAACGCCTAGTTTTTTTTTATTGGAAAAGTGTATTTTTTTACACGAGTAGTAAGGCGCCGTCCGCCTCGTATCAAACTTGCTTCATTGAATATATCTCTGGTGCCTTAAGTACTCTTGTAGTACTGTCAGTAGCAAGCATAATATTACTTTAAAGAGTTCTCTCTTTCTTATCGTATGAGGATTATCTCTCTTGTGTCAGAGTTTATCAAGCCGCTTAGAAGGCCTCTGTTTTGGCATAATGACAGTAATCAGGGGTCGTACCGCGCAAGTAGCGTCGGCATCGAAATCAGTTACATTTGACAGATAAATAAATAAATAAATAAATATTTGTATACAATCACAATTATCTAGCCCTAGCCCACGTTAAGTTTCATGAAGAACTTGTGATATGGATACTAGATAACGGATAAACATACTTATATACTTTTTTTTATACACCCAGACCAAGACAAATAGACATGTATAAGCACACAAATATTTGTCTTGTCCGGGGATCGAACCCTTCTCGATGGATGTGACATATTGCTCTTAGTCTTTGGTAAGTTTTTATTTGTGTCAAAAGGAAGCAGCAATGTGTCACATCCATCTGTCAAATGAAGGCGAATTCGATGCCGACGCCACTTGCGCGGTAGGGGCCCGAATAACAACAGCCGCAACCGACGATTTAACGTGCCCACGGAAGCACGGAATCGCTCAGTTGTAATGCCACTCTACGGTCACCCATGCGACACCTGGCCGGACCGAACGTTGCTTAATTTGTTAAGCAACGTTCGTGGTCGAATACGATCAGTCTGTCAAGCACCATGAGCGCTTCAACGCTATATCGAGTTGATTTTAGTAGTTAACGAAATGTCATTAAAATAAAAATAATAATGGCTAATTATTTTTGATATATAGTAAATAAATTGCTATTTTTTTTAATTCCTCGTAGGAATTTGCTAATTGCCTTGTTATTAATAATTAATTAATGAAGATTTAATATTAATACCAACGCGCTAATGTGTTTCTAAATTAGTGACAGAGTATTACCATTACTTAATTACCTTATTAAAGTGATTAAAACAAGATATAGATCGTAGAACAGATTCAGTTTTGTAATATTAAGAAGATATTTTAATCACCTATATGCACCTTATCTTGGAAATATTATTTAACAGCGTTGTGTGATAAATGTGATAATAAATAAACAATGATTGCTTATACGTACATAAACGATGAAGTGAAAGTCTTGAAAACGGTTAATAAATTCATAAGTGCTGTAATTATTGAATGCAAATGTTTGCATCACATTACTGTTACCTATTTAGGTATGTTTAGGTATCTATTAGGTATGCTATTTAGGACTTGTTCTAAGTCCGTCTGGCTAGCTACCACCATCTTATCTAAGTCTGGCGCTATAACAAAACAATGTTTTCAGCATTGTTGTGTTCCAGCAGTTAGAGATAAGATAGCCAGTTCCTCAGTGATTGAGGATTCCGGGAGAGGATCGCTACCATCTTCAGCCTTATCAATACTTAACATCAGGTATGATGAAGGGTAAGAGTCTCCCCGTTGTTCATAAAAAAAAGGTATTGTTGCAATCAAACGAAACTAATTAATCGATTATTATAAAAGTTGAACGCATTCCGTAATTTTAATGTCATAAAATTGCATTAGGAGTGACTTTTGAACGTTGCTTGCTGTTACTTAGTCTAATAATATTGTAACTTAGGTACTATAAGAAAAACTTATTTTTGTAGGATATTCAACAAAACATGCCCTTAATATTATAACTTTTTAATTTTGCATTTTACAATGCTATTTTTATGTGATAAATATTAAACAAGAAAATATACTAGAAAAAAGCAACTAGTCTCATGTCGCCCTGACGGGACGGGACTGACATGAGACTAGTTGCTTTTTTCTAGTATATTTTCTTGTTTAATATTTATCACATAAAAATAGCATTGTAAAATGCAAAATTAAAAAGTTATAATTCATCTTAATCGATAGTCAAACATCTGTAAAGATGTTTCTTTCGAATGCGAGGATATTTCTCTCATTGATGAAACGACGGTGGCGAACACCGTAGAACGGTGAATATACTAGAAAAATTCGACGTGTCCTCATAGGTCTCTGTAGCATAATTGGTTAGTGCATTGGGCCGGATTCCCAAGGATGCCCTTGATTGCTGGTAAAAACAATAATGAGTATCAGAAATTTAAATGATGTGTAATTTGATTTTGATTTTATATTTTTATAGTTCGTTTTTAACCCCCGACGCAGCGCAAAAAGGGGTGTTATAAGTTTGAAGCCTATGTCTGTCTGTGTACGTATATTCCTAAACGAATCAACCAATTTCAATGAGGTTTTTTTTTAATTGAAAGCTAAATTAATCGAGATGATTCTTAGCCACGTTGTTTTATTTTTTTGTTATTCATGCTCAGGCGGGACTCAAACTCGAATCCCTAGTGGTCTTTTTCTAGTACTTATATCTTTAAATTTGTGTTTATATGCGACTGCAAAGGAAGGGTTGTTTTTCGCGCGTGTCTTGGGCGTATCTTGTATGTATGTTTATATGTAATATTCTTTATTACATCTTAGCCTTCAAACGGCTTAATGAATTTCTATAATTAATTAATTTTTATTACGACCAAGTTTGTGCCAGAATACAATTGGGTTTTATAAAAAAAAGTAATCGATTGCCTTTTACTTATTGCACAAATATGTATAGTCATTAGTTCATTGAAAAAGTGTTTAGTTGGAATTTGTGTTAGAAGAATTTTGGTATCATTAAAATTTCGATTTCGTTTTATATACATCCGGATGTTGTAATATTCAGTAATTGATGCGTATAATTCAATTTTCATTGGACCTTGTTTGCAAAAAATTTATTAAAAAAATACCGAAATATTTTAGCTGCATATAAACATTCTTAAACGAATTGAACCCTTATATTACCGATAATTGAATTACTAAGTTAACCCTGGTTTATCGTCCGTGATAAGCTTGGATTACGTTAAACTTGACCGGTCATGTCATGTTTACACGATGGAAGACAACATTCTTACGTTATAGACATTTGTGAAACCGTTGCGGATCTCTAAACGGTATTGCATTAAACAATAAAAAGATTTCTGATTCGGTAAAGAAAGGAATCCAGTTATTGGTGAAGACACGCGATTTATATATTAATAGCGACGATGTGTACGTATTGTTGGTTGGTTAAAAGATTGAAGTATAAATAAGTTTTTACCAGAGTAAAAAAATATTTATTCTTTAATCTTTTTCTCTTACTCTTAGGTTTGACTTTGCACTATGTTTCCTGTAAAAAGTTAGTCAACCGTCACCAATATTTGTCAGGGATGTAGCTGTCATACTGAAAGACGTCAAATAACCTCTTTTAACTAAATCAATAAGAAAGTGGCATCAACTCTCTCTGACTTACTGAAATACTTAAAACATCATAACATCAAATTGTAGTGTATCTCCTTATATTTATTTGTCCTTCTAAAGATAGAGAACGCTCAAGGCAGAATAATTATAAGTAAAAATCAAAATTAATCAGTGTAACTTTCATTACGGGACGTTGGCGGAATTTCTGTGAGGAACAGAAGAAAGCCATTATATAAAAAAAAAAAAAAAGAAAAAAAAGTGGCATCAAGAGACATTGAAGTCTTTCCGTACGGCATCGGCAGTAACACCAAGTGCAAAAAAAAAGATAAGCGTGCGTGGTGCGTGCAGGGCCAGGCGTGTGCCATGAACGGTACCAACGCGTCAGAGGGGGCGGGGCGCGCGGCGGGCCAGCACCTGCATGTCGCGGTGGATGGCGGCCAGCTCGCGGTGAAGCGCGCGCGACTCGGCCAGCAGCGCGTCCAGCCGCCGCGCCGCGCAACTTAGTCCATGCTCCTCCTCCTCGTCCTGCTCCACCGACAGCGCCAGCTTCCCCAGCCGCTCCCGCTCCACCCACTCCTTGATTCCCCCCTTCCGTAACTCCCCCCACATGTCACGCCGCACGCTCCCCGATCGAGCGTCCTCCTCCGCCTCTCGCAACTCTTCGGCCAACGACCGCTCCCTTTTAAACTGCGGACGCGGTGCACTCGTGTATTGAACTTCCTCCACGATAACACTTTCACTAGGCGGTCGTTCCGCAGGTGGCTCGGGCGTCGGCGCCGCGGACAACCCCTGCGGACTCGGCGACAGCAGAGCCCGTTGGAGGAATCGCCGCGTGTCGTCGTCGAAGGGACGAGCGAGCCCCCTCCGAGACGCCGGCCGCACGATCGCCTCCAGCTCCTCACGGCCTGGGTCCTCCGGCCGGAGCAGCTCCAGGATTTTGGACCTCGGCGGCGATATCGCTGAGGACACGTCAAATCTCGGCACTAGCTTCCCTTTGGTCGGGGAAGTGTTGATGTCGCCGGTAGGCGTGTAGGCGCGCAGGTTGTCGTTGAGCATGCGGTAGTTGCGCAGCTTGACGTTGCCCTCGGGCGGCGGCGGCGGACGGCAGTCGTCGGCGGCCGGCTCCACTATCTCGATGCAGGCGGGTGCCGGCGGGCGCTCCTCAGCGCGCGGGCCCGTGAACAGATTCATGTCGCGCTCGCGCGGCGCGCGCATTCTTACTGGCGCGAAAGCGGGGCCGAACGCGCTACCCCGATACTCCGAGTCCGATAATTAATGAATTTAGCGCGTCGAGCAGCCGTCGGGCGCTCACAGGCCGCCCCGCCCGGTGCTAATGTGGCGACTTGCAGCAGCGGGGAAGCGCCTGCGGTCGCGTGCGCACTAATCCAATTTACCATCTATTTGCGATGGCCAGGAAAATCATTGCGGTCGTAACACAACACTCTATTAATAGCTTAAACCGATTTCAGTTTTGTCGTTGCGATAATATGCAATAAATTCTGTGCACCGGCCAGTGGTATGAATTGGCATTGTGCTTCGCGGAGCGTTGCGGTTTCTAGAGCATTGGCTAGCTGTGTTTCACTTTTGTTAACCGGAATGCGTGTAAATTTACTGTAATTACACGTTTGCTATTGAATCTATGTTTGTTTTACAGTTCAATAATCAAGGCAATAGAAATTAACCTCATTGTAAGGTAACTACAAACTTACTTAATGTTAAAATATTAAAAGGTAATAAATTAGGTCTGAATATACGCCATCATCAGTTCGAGAAGCTTAAACATACTATTAGAGGTTGCAAGATATTGTTTGCGTAATAAACATAATGAAAGCTATCTTGATTTTAATTACTTAGTTGCTAAGCCAGCAAGTTGTCACTAGTAATTAAACTAAGTAGTTAGTCTTAACTACTACTAACTACTTAGTTATATATGTAAATCGGTATTGAGACATGTCTTAAAATTGACCCGTTCGTAAAAACATTCCAGTGTCGTATCCACGGGCAGCATCTACACCTGCACCACCACCTTGGCATCTACCTGTCGAGCGCTCGCCTGTTCCGGCCTACCCCGGAGCAACTCTCTACGTGACTACGCGCGCACCACCACTCCGAGCCACCTATGTCTGTGGAGCCTACCCTCCGTGCTACCAAGGCTGAACACCGTGCTCCCCAAACGAACATAATCCGTTACGTCGGCTTCTGCCTCCTAGTTAAGGCTCCTTCTTACTCTCGCGAGAGCCACCACACGAAGATCCCGTCGAACCCAGACCTGTAGCTCTATTATACTATATGACAAACTGTTCAGAGCCCCAAGAGGTGAGTAGCTGAACTAAAAATGGTATTATGAGTTGACAAAGTTGACATTAGGTGACTCAACAGCTCCTGTTACGTAAGCTTTACGATTTGCGGTCTCGTTTTTCATACAATTTGGTATTATGAGTTACCTACTAATTTGGCAGATGCTCCTGTAATTTACGTTTACAGGAGCTGTTACGGCACTCACGGCATTTCTTTCAGTAAGAAGGTATATTATACAATTAAAATTTTGAAACAAATTGATGACAAGGCATTTTTTTGGATAGAAAATAATTTACGCGGCTGAACGAAACAAAGAACACAATGAATTAACTAATTTGTATAGAGGCAAAATTGCGAAAACGGAAAGAAATCTAACATTGATTTGTCCCTCCAAAAGCGCATTTAGCTAAATTGTGCCTGCTATTACAACACACAACTTTAAAATCGACGTAAATAATTAAATAAGGTCGTAAAAAATATAAAAATATAGCTCCAGCTAGCTTTGCAATGATTCCACGTAGTCAATAATATGGATCTTCATTAGTAAACGGCGCCTATGGGCTCATTAAATTGAACTGTGGACAACCAAGGCCCTTTTTGGGTCTTAGGATGTTGCTTGTCTTTAAAAAAGTTTCCTATTGTACCAATGAAAATATTTTTACAATATTTTAGATTTTTTATTTGCAGAATTTCTTGGATTATTTTTAGGTAAGCGGTCTATTGTTTCAATGCAAAAGATATCAATGTATCGTCGGCGAAGTAATTTCTTATTCTCAGCCGACAATGAGCAACTACATAAAGATCGACTGTTTATTTATCAACAATGAATATTTTCGTGTATATTAATACTCTGTGTCCTTGTACTATTTTTTCATTCTGTGTCTGTGATGACATTTGACACTTGACTGACGCGGATACTATGATAGAATTCAAAACGTCATAACTTGTTGGATGTGGACCTTTACTTCACATTTCTTAATTTTGTAGGGCTATAGATGTCATAAATGAAATACTTTTATAATTTCTCTATTTTTGGCTAGATGGTTAAGTTGTCTTTCTGTCCTTATCCTCATCATATAGACAGAAAGAGATATTGTAAATTTTACGTTACGTATTCAATATCATGCCTCGACGCTGCCTTCTCACGTATTTACGTACCAGTAGCTCTATTACGAGTTTTGTCAACGATCCTCGCTAGCGTCTAACGTATAGGCATTTGTATAAAAAACTGTTCAGAGCCCCAAGAGGTGAGTAGCTGAACTAAAAATGGTATTATGAGTTGACAACGTTGACATTCGGTGACTTAACAGCTCCTGTTACGTAAGCATCACGTTTCGTGGTCACGTTTTTCATACAATTTGGTATTATGAGTTACTGATTTGGCAGATGCTCCTGTAATTTACGTTTACAGGAGCTGTTACGTCACTCACGGCATTTCTTCCAGTGAGAAGGTATTTTATACAATTAAAATTAATTAATACACGACATATTTTGAAACAAATTGATGGCAAGGCATTTTATTGGTTAGCAAATAATTTATGCGGCTGAACGAATCGAAGATCACAATGAATTAATTAATTTGGATAGAGGCAATTGCGAGATCGGAAAAAAATCCTAACATTGAATTTGTTCCTCCAAAAGCGCATTAATAGTAGATTGTTTACCAAGGGCTGTATGACACCCATAACAGTCGAGTGTTTTGTCCGATAGTTCGAGACTGTTATGGGTCCATACACCCGAAGTAAACACTCTACTTTTCATTTTGAGTATGAGGAAAGTAAAAACAAACAGAATATTCTAAAAAAAATTTTGTAAGGTTTCTACGATTTTAATTATTTTATAATGTAACAAAATAAGCTGTATAGGCTTCTGTGCCTTTGCCTACATACCTTTAGTAAATAAAAGTCCAAAGAGATTACAGATATCGATTTGACATGACACCCCCAATTCTTATTTCAAATTTATTACAGCCCTTGGGCCGCCACATATCACTTTCAACCCGCATTTTAGGCAAGTTATGAGTTACTTTCAGAATATGAGATATGAAAACGTATTGTGCCTGCTATTACGACAACACACAACTTTAAAGTCGACGTAAAGAATTAAACAAAGTCGTTAAAAGTAAAAAATAAGATAATATAGCTGTATTTATTTTGCAATGATTCCACGTAATAATAATTATGGAACTTATTTAGTAAACGGCGCCTATGGGCTTATTAATTGAACTGTGGATAACCAAGGCCCTTTTCGAGTCTTGGGATGTCTCTTTTCTCTATAGAAAGTTTTATATTTTACCAATGAAAATATTTTTTCAATATTTAAGATTGTCCAGAATTTCTCGTATTATTTTTAGGTAAACGGACTATGTATTGTTTTAATGCAAAATATATAAAATTTATCGTCGGCGCAATAATTTCATATTCTTAACCGATAATGAGCAACAACATAAAGATCGATTATTTATTTATCAACAAACATTTAGTGTATATTAGTACACTGTGTCCTTGTATTATTATGTGTTATTACTGTGTCCTTGTAATATTAGTATTATTTTATTCTGTGTCTGTAATAACACTTGACACTTGACTGGCGCGGATACTATGATAAAATGTAAAAGGTCATACATAGTCAGGCAGTGAAGCTTTACTTCACATTTCTTAATTTAGTAGGGCTAAACGTCGCCATGAAAAATGTACTCTTTTAATTTCTCTATTTTTGGCTCGATGGTGAAGGTGTCTTTCTGTCCTTATCCTCATCATATAGACAGAAAGAGATAGTGAGAATTTTACGTTACGTTTTCAAATTTATGCCTCGACGCTGCCTTCTCACGTATTTACGTACCAGCTAATGTAGCGTTTACAAAAACTCATAATACCGATACGATAGTCGGCGATTCGAGCACCGTATTTACGTTAACAGCAGCTGTCACGTCACTTACGTTTACGGGAACAACTCGTAATAGAGCTACAGCTATCGTAGCGTTTGCAAAAACTCATAATACCGATGCGGTTGTCGGCGATGCGAGCAACGTATTTACGTTAACAGCTGCTGTCACGTCACTTACGTTTACAGGAACAACTCATAATAGAGCTACTGAGCTCTTGTAATATTTTATAACCTTTAATTATACTTGTTAACCACATTATTGTGTTTCTTTTCATCTTTTCTGCACACTGGTCGTGCTTAACACTACCGGAGCGTGTCGGTAATAAGTTGTTTATGGTCATTTAAGAATATCATTAATACCAAGAAGTCCAATGAAGATGTACTGACCATGGTTGGGGAGGTACGAAATTTACTTGGGGACATTGGGAATAGAAGGGGAAAGATGCTGGGCCACCTGTTACGACAAGACAGTTTCATTTAAAACATACTGGAAGGGAAAATGGAGGGAAAGGTAGACCTGGACTGAGCTATATTTCACAGATAAAGGAAAAAGTTAATGTTGTGTCGTACCCGGAAGTGAAGTCTTTGGCAGAGAATATGTACATATTGTATCCAGCTTGAATGGGTATAGGGTACATATTGTATCCTGCTTGAATGGGTATAGGGTACATATTTTATCCAGCTTGAATGGGTATAGGGTACATATTGTATCCAGCTTGAATTAGTATAGGGTACATATTGTATTCAGCTTGAATGGGTATACAGAGAATTTTTACGGTATTCAAAAATATCCTAATCCTAATATTATAAATGCGAAAGTGTGTTTGTTTGTCCTTTCTTCACGCCCTAACTGAGCAACCAATCGACTTGATTTTTTACATAGAGTTAGTTAAAAGGACGAAGAGTAACATAAACTTTTTATCCCGATATTCCCACGGGAACGGGAACCACGCGGGTGAAAACGCTGGCGGAAGCAAGTATAAAAAATAAGGTAGACGTGACGAATTGAGAACCTCTTTCTTCTTAAAAGTTGGTTAATAATGGACCATTAAAATAAACTGCGTTAAAAAAAACCGACTTCAAAAACTAAAAAGCAAAAAATAATCCTTTTGGCAGCCAAGACATACTACTTTAAGCTCCTATTCTTTTATTTTTCTTGTCTTGGCTGGCACCGACTCCAAAAGGCTTATTTTTTGCTTTTTAGTTTTTGTGTCGGTTTTTTTTAACGAAGTTTTTTTTTTACTTTTTAGTGTCTATAATAGGCTGTTTTGTAAACTACATCAGGGTTTTATAGATTAGATAAGGTTTCATGTACATTATAAATAAAATTATCGTAAATACTACATCGTCCATGTCAACAATGAAATGAAATATATAAAAATGCTCATAACATAAAAAGTACTGGGTCAAACGAAACCAAATTTTTATGGGACCAATTGGCAACTATTCTGCATCGAACAAAAAAAAGAATCACGGAAATCGGTTCAGATATCTCGGCGTAATCGGTGTACATACATAAAAAAAAAAAATATACCAACCGAATTGAGAACCTCCTCCTTTTTTGAAGTCGGTTAAAAAGCACAAGCGGTATTACAAATTTACCGGAATTAAAACATGTCGATGTATCATTATAACAGAATATACGTTCCAAAATCAGGATATTCCCCGTAGTTACACAGTTAAAGTTGTCGGGCAAATCGTATCGTAAATAACCAGGAATCGACCGTCGGAACGGCGATATTTAGCGCACCGATATAGTGCGATGCACCGGCAGTGTTTGCAATGTAATTTATAGGTAATAGGCTCGCATTCACAACTGATGATAACATTTATCTTGTAAAACATACACAACAATACGCATAAAATGTGGGTGTTTATTTGTGCGTTTATCCAATGCTTTTTTAGAGTCATTTACAAATTACTGGGACAGAAAAACCTAAGCAGATGAACTCAGGAGCAATTGCTAGTCTATCGGCACCTCTATCAAAACTAAACTGTTTAAAAATTGTAGCCTAAAAGCACATACCTACGAGTACCTATCTTAAAATGTTTCGTCTTCTCAGCCACATGACACCCACTGCTGGGTATAGGCCTCCCCCAAGGATCTCCACGGCGATCGGTCCTGCGCTGCCCGCATCCAGCGGCTTCCCACGACCTTTATCAGATCGTCGGTCCACCTTGTCGGGGTCTACCCACGGAGCGTCGCCGTCAGGTGCGCAGTCGCCATTCCAGTAAAGGTTTCCGCCCCAACGGCCATCGGTTCTTCTCGCTATGTGCCCCGCCCACTGCCACTTCAGCTGAGCAATCCTTCGAGCGATGTCAGTTACTTTAGTTCTCCTGCGGATCTCCTCATTTCTGATTCGATCACGTAGGTAGACCCCGAGCTGCCTACTGTGCTACACTACTGTTTACTGTTATGTTATGTCTTGTTAAACCTTACTGATGGCAATTCCCTTGTTTTTATAAAAAAAAACAGCAGTAGCATTGCAAAATGTGTTTTAGACCACACTTTCACAGTGCGCAAATTGCATTCTGAAAGTAGCATTGTTTCAATGTACGAGAAACTATTTGGTTTTCGCTGAAAAACTACTCATTAGTGGTCCTAACGATTCTCTTGTAGTCTTTAGTAATTTAAAAATAATATTTTGTAGTGCAAAACATTAGATTTATTATCAGTCAACCCGTGACCACGGCAACTGAAAAGGTGCCGATATGTCGGGAAACCAAAAAACCGCAAAAAAACCGAAAAATTATAGTATTTCGGGTAAATAAATCGCACTAAATAGTCCGCAATAGTTGTATATGTTTGATATTTATATTGATATTTCACTTATGCCTATATATTACCCAGCAGTGGGTGTCATGTGGCTAAGACGACGAATGATATTTCAATTATGAGTACGCGAATCTTAGATTTTTTGTCTTAGAAAGACTAAATACCTTGAAAGTATAAATGTAGCGTTTGCTAAAATTGGAATTGCAAAATACTGGAATTTTGTATAGTTTCGTATGGTAAGAGATATTTAATTTAAGTACCTATGTTTTTTGCCAAAAACTGGCATCTTATTTATTTTGAGGTAAGTTCAAAGTTGGTGTGATGGTTTATACCTTCGTAAAGTTTTTTTCTGCTGGCGGTGCAGTTAATGAGCGATTAATGGCTGGATACGAATTAGTAGGTACTTTAGGTTCAATATTGGATTCCCTTGTCAAATGTTAAGATGTGTCTTAAAAGGTATTTAAGTGCTGCTTCGTATATTAGTGGGGAAGTGGCGTTTATTCCTCTGACTAATAAGCAATTTAATTTAGTTAATTCTTTAAATATCACAGAAATGTTTACGACATGTTCAACATTTTTTTTTGTCATTTACTTTCGATACACTATCCACGCACCTACTAATCGCGATAACCGTCATATTTACCGTTAAACAGCACCTGTAATAATTAAAATAGCGATATGCATTATCAATGCGTTCGACCGCGTAACGAATTATCTCTGATAACGTGATAAGGTGGAACAATCCGAGATAGGTGTAATGGCATCGAATTTTGGGCGGTCTGTTATCATCAGCGGTGGTCTGGGGTACCTGCCAAGTGTCCGCCTACCCTTAAATCGGCGCAGTGGTATTCGAGACCTCTGCTGATCCTGAAGAAGTTGTTTTTTTATCTACTATTTTTTTGGGTTAATCTTGATTGATTTGGGTAATTAATCGATTGGAGAAAGATTATTACTGTCGTGAGAGTGAGCGATCATTTTTTTTATCCCCCATTTTTTGATAGAGGGAAGGTGTTGTCTGGTAGTTTCCGATAGGAAAACTTCGGCAAATAATAGTCTAGCCGTACAGTCAAGTTATGCAAAGTGACATGACGACCTCATGCAAAGTGATATGTCACCTTATTCGATCTTCTTTTTTTCCATAAAGTTTTTTTTTTTAAATAAATTAAGTTAGTACGTGTTTCTTTAAATTGCGCTCTGCTTTGCTAGTGTTCCATTCCCCAAAAGAGAGAAAAGGAAACTTTTTACCATAACTTCGTTTGCCTCTCTGCCACGACAAAACATAAAATATTATGTTTCTTGTAATAAATTTTTAAATAGAAAAATATATTGGAAAAATCTTTTTAGCCACAAATGAATTTGTCGTTTTGTGGAATTCAATTGTGGCCGACTTGTTTTTTTTCAATATTTTATATTTGAAAATTTATCATAAGTATAAAAATAGCATTGAAAATGCAAAATTTCAAAAATCATATATTATATTTTCTCTACAATTGGGGAACTCCCGGTCGACCAGTAGAGTTATTTTGTTTGTAGTTTGGGAAGTGTTGATTCGAAAAGAAATAAGGTAAATAAATAAATTATTATTCAAAATGAAATGCCTATTAATATTATATCATTTGTGATAAATAAGTTTTATCTATTAATTTTTTAAATAACGCTTAAAAAAAACTCTACTGGTCGACCGGGAAGTATGTATTTGTATCATTGTTTTAGCTTCTAACATCTATATAAACTAAGTACCCCTATTTCATGTTATTTAGAAACCAGAAATAATGACTATACGGTAGTACAGTAGATTTTATAGCGCGATAAAAGGATACCGCCATCCCTTAGGGCAGTATTGTTTCTATCTTACTATGCTATTTCATACTACGAACCTCTTAAAGTAAGCTTGTTTTTCGACAGAAGTTTTTTTGACGTCTTCGCTCTATCATCGCCTCCAAAGTGTGAAGTGTGTCAAAATGTGACAACTTCAATAAAAACAAAACGCAATCAAAACGTTTATATGACATGATGGTTTTCTAATAGATGATGGCAGGCCTGCAGTAACGTAACGTAATACCGGAATAGTAATAATAATAATTTGCCGTGTGGTGACAGCCTAAGAATACAAGTGTCACTCCCTTGCATGCCTAGGATGTCGTAAGAGTCGACTAAGAGGCTCGACGCATTGAACACCTGTGCGAGAGAAGGAAAACTTGAAACAAACCCTCTACCAACCCGTCTGGCCAGCGTGGTAGCAGTAGGCTAATAGCCTCCCATGAACGCCACAATAGGCGTGAGCTAGGAGAGGCCTATGTCCAGCAGTGGACGTCCATAGGTTGATGATGGAAACAATAATAATATTTCTTTAACTCACACCAATTAATCTAGCGTCAAAGTAAGCACTGTACCGCTTGTGTTATGGGATACTAGCGGTAACGGATATAAATACATATAATTACATATTAGGTTGGGGAAAAAGTCTCTTCGCATATAGTATGTATGAACTTGTAATAAAATCTCTTTGGCTATACTATCTGTATCTGGCTGGTTTTGGTATCATTAAAAGTTTAAATTTTAAAGAAGACAATTCCAAATCAAATTAGGACAATGTATGATTTTCATTTGTTTTTCTTACGCCAAGATGAGTGAATCCAATGATGAAATTTGATACAATACATACATCACGAGACGACTGGCAAAACCACTTGTCGCGGTATTTTGATCAGAAGCCCCAAAATTTCTATAGCGATGGGATCATGTCCCTACCTACAAGATGGGAAAAGTTATCGAACACAATGGCACCTACAAACTTTAGTTAAATGTAAATAAACTACTTAAAATGGTTTTGAATTTTCTTAAAAAAATGCGAAGAAACTTTTTCCCCAACCTAATAAGTATTTATGTGTAGAAATAAATATTAACGTCCATGACTCAGGTACAACTGCTCGTATTTATCGTACAAACATTTGCCCCTACCGGGATTCGAACCCGCGACCTCAGAGTAAGCGACACTTTGAAACCGGTGTACATACCACACGGCCACGGAGGTCGTCGGATACATGGCGGATAAGTCACGGCTGGAAAGTTAGTAATTGTACAAGTGTTTATTCCATTAATAGTGCCATATATTATATGAAAAATTAATAAAATCAGACTAATTTTCAAAGAAGATTTTGTTAAGAACTCGCTACTTTTTGTCCTAAAAATTTTGAAGAAAGTTGTTGTTTTGGTACGTACGTCGTACGTACGTATGACGGATTTTTTTTTCCCTTTTCATAAATAATTTTATCGACACCGACAAGGAATAGTTAGTACGTGTACTCTAGAGTCTAATCGTAACTGGGTCTAACTAATCTAATCAGCTTTTATAAGTGACAAACAGATCAGTACTACGAAAATCTCTGCTATTACGAGCAGCATTTAATAAATAATAATAAATAAATCTTTATTGACATAAAATAAACAGAACATAGCCAGACATGACACTTAAGTACCTAAACTAGGTCGAACCTGTTCTTATAGGCACTTATGCTCTTTGTTATAAACAATTTTTTGTGTGCGCTATGTGTTTGTGTGTGTGTGTGTTTATGTATGTATGTGTATGTATGCATGTGTGTGTGTGTGTGTGTGTGTGTGTGTGTGTGTGTGTATGAGTGGGTGTCTATATACTATAAAAGTTACTTTCTATGAACAAAGATATTTTTTACAATTGTTATGCCCTGCCTTGCATCACAAAATATTATTTTTGTATTTCGATTAGTGCTTCCGTTGACTGATAATCAAGTGTTAACAACCACGTTTTTAAAGTATTCTTACAAATGTAATTTGATTGGCCAAGAATATTATTAATTTTTATAATTTTGTTGTACAATATCGGTCCTATAGCATATGAAAACCGGTAAGCGAAACTAGTTTTACACGTAGATCTAACAATACATGGTCTGCGTCTTAGATTATTATTACAATTGTTTTGATATTGTAATGCGTGCTGTTTTAAAATTATTTCCAAGAAGTACAACTGGCGAACTGTAAGGACCTCAAAGTCACTGTACAGTTTAACAGTAGGATATCTAAAGGGTAACATATTAATGACTTTTATCACAGCTCTTTGTGCCCTTTCCAACGGTAAAAGGTTACTTTTGAGTGCGCCTCCCCAGACCCCAATACAATAGGTCAATACAGACTGACACAATGCAAAGTATAATGTTTTCAATAGTTTTTTATTAGCAATATGTCTGATTTTCCTAAAAATTGCTGTAAGCCTTCGTAGTTTTTGTGTCAATATCTTAATATAAGGTGTAAATGTAAGGAGCGAGTCTAATGTAATCCCAAGATATTTAAATGTAGTAACATTTTCTAAATTTGAACAGTTACAACCGTTAAGCGCCGAATTACAATTTGACTGATGCACTTTGATGGAAAAGGATTTAGAGCACGGTTGCGTCTGTTCCGTTATAGTAAAAGTCATGAATTTAGTTTTATCAGTGTTAATGGTCAATAAATTGGTTGTTAGTTGATTTTTTATGTTCGTAAGACCAGTTTGAGCATTAGCAAACACCTTCTCCCAACTACCGCCAGTAAAAATAAGAGCTGTATCGTCCGCAAAAGCCACAATTCTACCATTCTTGAGCACAGAATTTATGATATCATTGATATAAACTATAAAAAGAGTGGGTCCAAGAACACTCCCTTGCGGGACGCCGTATTCAATTGTTTTACTATCACTCACAGCTGTAGAAATTTTAACGGTTTGTTGCCTGTCACTGAGATAGCTATTAAAAAGGTCAAGTTGACTGCCCCTTATTCCAATGCACTCCAGCTTCCGAAGAAGAAGGGGTATGGAGACCGTGTCGAAGGCTTTTGCTAAATCTAGGAAAATGCCAATGCACTTCCTACCAATGTCAAGTTCTTTCGCTAAAAAGTTTGTTAGCTTACACTGCATCACCAGGCGACCTTCCTCTTCGGAAACCGAATTGATTATTTGAGAGTATGTTTTTCTCTTCAAGGTATTTAACTAATCTCTTATTGATGAGTTTTTCTAAAACTTTAGATAATGAATTTAAAAGCGATATGGGTCGATAGTTGTTGAAAGATTTTGTATCACCAGATTTATGCAAAGGTATTACCCTAGAAAGTTTAAACGAGGACGGTATAGTTGAAGACGCAAAACAAATATTACAGATGTGTGTGATTAAAGGTACCAGTATTGCCACATTATCCTTCAAAATTTTGTTAGATATATTGTCCCAGCCGGGGGAACTGTCAGTCTTAAGGCTCCTTATCGTACTTAGCACTTCATCGCAATCCGTATCAAGTAAGACAAATGAATCCTTTATAGTAGGCTGTAAAGATGGTAAATTTTCAAAGTCAATTAAAGGATTTAGGTCTTTAATATTCTGCGCTAATTTTTGTCCTAAACAAGAAAAGTACTCATTAAAATCATTTGCAACCTTAATCGGACTGCGGTCAAGTTCCAACAGATCATTACAATTATTTTTATTAATACTTACCATTTACTAAAAACCAGTTATAGTCAGTGGGTACTATTTTTCTTTCTAAAATATGTTTATGTATAACATTGTAATTAGGTATGCAGAATTTTTAAACCATAATAAGTTACCATTATTTTTTACCCGAATTCTGCGGAGTTTGTGGGGTTCGGTACCCCGCGTCATAGCTGTCATAGCCGGGAACAAAACGCAACTTTTTTTACTCATTTTGAAGTTTGGAAGCGCAGCTGGGCGGAATTTGATGAGCTGGATGCTCAAAAGTTCAAAATATTCGTTAAACTTTTAGAAATGTTTCGATTTTAAATATACAATTTCTGCCGTGATGTAAATATACAACGTGAATTTTTAATTATCCGAAAAACTTGTGTTATGGTATTTGTGGGAGTAGAAGAAAAATATCTTTTCCTACATTTTGATCTAGAGTTACAATTTATATATTTTAATTTTTTTATTATTTTCTAAGGTACTTCTGCTACTGCTAAGGTATTTTACTTTCAAATGAAAATTATGCTGTTACGGCACAACACAATGAAACATCTTGCAATCGAACCCGGGACCACTGGGTCCGATACTGGTGGTTGTTACCACTAGACCACAGAGGCGGTTAAAATGATTGTAAGAGGATAGTATTTAGTCGTTGTTGTATTGATAAATTTGCCACTTGAACTGAAGTGCCTGCATTAGTAAAGTGGGTACTTAACACACTGAATCATGTTTCTGTTTTAGAACCAATTATAGATAATTTTATGCTTTTATTTGTCTTTGGCTTTACAATTTACAATGTACTTTTTGTCTGTGGTAATACGGTTCAGTTTTCCGGTCGACCGGACTACAATAAAAAAAAAATCCATGGTAATACTTACAACAAAAATATAATTATACTAGCTGTGCCCCAGGGCTTCGCTCACGTGGACTTTCGGAATAAAAAATAGATAGTAGCCGATTCTCAGACCTACTCAATACGCTCACAAAATTTCATGAGAATGGGTCAAGCCGTTTCGGAAGAGTATGGGAACGCAAATTGTGACACGAGAATTGTATATATTAGACTAGCTGTGCCCCGGGGCTTCGCTCCCGTGGAATTTCGGGATAAAAAATAGATAGTAGCCGATTCTCAGACCTACTCAATACGCTCACAAAATTTCATGAGAATCGGTCAAGCCGTTTCGGAGGAGTATGGGAACGAAAACTGTGACACGAGAATTTTATATATTAGATAGATAGACCAGTGTGCACACATTGAAAAATAAATATTCCA
The DNA here is from genome assembly GCA_910589605.1 of Chrysoteuchia culmella. Lineage (NCBI taxonomy): Eukaryota > Metazoa > Arthropoda > Insecta > Lepidoptera > Crambidae > Chrysoteuchia > Chrysoteuchia culmella. The sequence goes on along the minus strand of OU342643.1, from coordinate 24,861,720 downwards.
CGTAGTCCGGTTGCGTTTTTGTTTGGAAAATTTGTGTTTTACAGTTCTTACAATACGCGTTGATTTTCTTATACACAATAAATAACAGTTTCAGTTCATTTTGCGATTCAGGGAGGTGTTAAAAGTACCAAGATTTACTTGATGCCATCTGTATAGATGGTAGATGGTATCAGAGCTTTCCATTTGAAAATTGTGTCACTGGCCACCCCTGGCGGATAGGCTTGGGGTGAACAGCGGGGATAATAGAAGATTTTGGACTTTTCAGAGAGTTAAATTTTATTTAGATAATAACCAATCCTGTAAATCATGTAAAAAAAATATATTATCGCACCACGTGCATAACATATGATTTTCAAGTTTTTCAAGTTATGTTTATACTTGTGATAATTTTTTTATATGTCCTACCTAAGAATAACTTGTGGCCGAGTCATTTTTCTCCAAAAAATAGACGGATGACTTCAAACAGATCCAGCCATTTTTATGTTTGCTCAAGCTGGTTGGTAACAATTGAAAGCGTGTCAATCTGCGCGCGGTATGCAGACTTATTGAAAGATACCTTCATGAGTGGATGGCTATCCACTCGAGTGGTGCTTGAGGCAAGTGGCTGGGGGGCAAGGGGGACAGGGCGTAGTAAGGGTACCCTCCTATTGTCAACTTGACGAGTCGGCGTTGGTTAGCTAACCGAATCGCCCCCGGTTCGAGACTAACACCGACTTTAAGGCAGGTGTGATTTCTTATCTATTTTTTTTTGTTTTTTCTAATTTCGTGTTCTTTTGTGTGTTAGGCAATTATTTGTTTGGAAAAGATGGAATAAACAAATTTATTTTTGCAAGAGGTTTTTTTACGATTTTCAAACTTGATCTTCATATTTTATTTTGCGCACAGCCAGGTAGTGGATTCCCTGCCTGCGTCTGTATTCCCGGGTGCTTATTACCCTGGTGCATTTAAAGCTCGAGTGAATAGGCTTTTTCTAGGCAAGCTCGCTCCATCTTAAGATTCTTAAATCTAATGATTCCAGAATGAGACCTATGTAATGTAAAAAAAACATTGTATATTTTTTCCATTTATTATGCTCTTTTAGATGATAAATTAATTTACATTTTGTTTTTGAATGATTTCGTCATATTTTGCGGAAATCGATTTAAAAATAATATAAAAAATAAAAATCAGCCAAGTGCGAGTCGAACTCGCACATGAAGGGTTTCGTCTCTCACCCAAGGTGGAAAATATTGCTATGTAGCAATAAGGCCGGCTATTGTGTGTTCCTCTTTTTTGTCATTTTCTCTGTATGTGTTTGTTTTTGTATCGTGTGCAATAAAGTTTCTACTATTATTATTATTATATTAAATACACCTACCCAAAATGCCACTATAATTTTTCGTCTCAAAAATAACTTCGTTTTTTATACCAATTTTCGTTGAAAGTTTTCACAAAGGTCTACAGCATATATTTTTGTTAGATTTTTCACTTTCTTCTTTTAAAAGTTAGAGGGGGGGGGGGGGGACACACATTTTAACACTTTGAAAGTGTATATCATTCAAATGATTGACATTGAGAAAAAACTGTTTTATAAACCTCAATGTAATTTCTAAAGACCTATCTATAGATTCCCCAAACGTATAAATTTGGTGAAAAAAAAAAAACAGTTTCAGTTCCATGTATGAGGAGGCCCCCCTTAATAAATATTTTTATTTTTGTGTAAAAGCCGTAAAGCGGTTTACAGAATACATCTACCTACAAAGTTTCAACTGTGTAATCCTCATAGTTTTGGAATAAAGTGGCTGTGACATACATCGGACATGACGAATCTATAAGGGTTTAGTTAGGTTAAAAATCACTAGCTTTTGAAATGTTTTCGCTATTTCTTAATTTTATACCTAAAACAATAATACAAATATGACTCTACTCAAACTATGTGATTTATATTTTTTTATTCTTAATTATTCTATTCAACTTCTGATTCATATTTTTTCTCGTTTTCAAAGTTATTTTTGAAGTCGGACGGCGCTAATTAGTGATGCTTGTTGTTACGGCTACTTGTAGCAGATATGATACTTTTTTTTCATTACATAATGTGCCTGAAGCTACAAACACATAATGGAACATAGTTAAATTAACGTATTCTTTAAAAAAAATACAACATTCTTTCCCGAATACATGCTTTGATATGAACTGCCTTTTATATTCAAAGATTCAATAAATTTAAAAACTAAAAAACCTGCCTGCTTCAAAAGACAAGCCAACTTAAAAGATGGAAACAAGATCACATATTAAAGGCAAATATTAATATATTTTGTTGAACATACAACATGCAGTCATGCAATCGTGCCTCCGACGACTTTCCTTTTTTTAAATATTATTTATAAGTTAGCGCTTGACCGCTATCTCGCCTGATGGTAAGCAATGATGCGATCTAGGATGAAACGCGCTTGCCTAGAAGATACCTATTCACACACATTTTGAATGACTCAACTTAACATTGTGCAAACGCACAAATTGCAAAAAAGGTTGTGCAAACAAAGTTCGATATAGAATCGACATTTTAAGATCGTTATACGTTGGCGAAGTTCTGGATTACTTTCAGATCGATCTTAATCTCGGTCAACAATAATAATAATCACTTTGATTTTTATTATTTCTTACACGCCAGAGGCATTGCTTTTAATAACGCAATAAAATTAGAAACAGAAATATAATTGCTTCACCTTTAAAATATTGTAACTTAAAAATATTAAACACAGAATCCTAATTATTACTAATTTCAGCTAAAATCATATTTTTTACACAGACATAACCACACGGCATTGATTCTGTTTTGGTTTTATCTTTCAAATTAGGTCGATTGGGGTTGGTATGAACGCACAACCGTACGTTCATTCATTCAATCATCCGTTGAGCGAATGAGTCACCCTTCGCAGATTGCATCTCCACACTGAAATTCGAAAATTGTCGGGAAAACACAGGCAAACGAAAAGCTCAGATGTACATTGCATGTGTGAGTGAACTCTCTTTTCCAAATCTAATCTCTATTTCAAATGGATAAGGTTCATTGGGAATTCGTTGGTGATATGTACCCCCGCCGTCTGCCGGAGCCTGCGGGCCGCGCCGGCTACGACGTACACGCTTACACACAACAAACTAAAGACCAACATTCACTGAGGGAGCCACTATCGCATTTCCTTCAGACTTAAGGCTCATTTTCCTTTAATTCCCTTTTATTTTAGGAAGTTCCATACTTTTCCGCGGCACATGGAACTTTGCGGGAGGTGTGTACGTTATTGGGACACGATCGCGATACCGGAGGTTGCCAGCCTCAAAAGAGGTTACACTAAAGTTTTCACTTTAATTACTTTCATGAAGGTAGCTAAAATAGCGTTGATATTATGATTTCTAGATTTTTATACACTAAAAAGTCGTTACTAATTTTTTTCACTCGCATTGTTGATGTTTTGAATCAGGGAAGACGTCTTAATCTAGGAATATTTACGGCTTTAACATAAAGATATAAAAATATATGTAGTATGTTTTAGCATTGTGGTTGTGTTAATTAGAAAAACTAGAAGCAAACTTGTAAAGGAAATATCTAGGAAGGGAGGCTCAATAGCACATTCCCTTTTGTATAGCGGCAACCCTGTCGGCGTCGGCGGCAGCGCGCATGGGCGGCGACGCTGCGGTCGATAGCGGCTCGCCGGCCACCAGTCCGCGCCGCGCCGGGCCCCGAACGCCCGCGCGCCCGACATGAGGGCGAGCGCGCTGCCCGCTCTGCTCACAGCGTTGCTAGCCGCTACGCTCAGCCATGCCGAGAAGAGCAAATTTTGTAAGTACCCTAACACATAAACACACCATGACTTACACTCAAACGCTGGAAAGAATAACTAAACTGAACGCCAGAAGAAACCTGCCGGATATCCATCAAAGTAACGACCCTTAATTTTCTGTAGTTACCAAATAAATATCGATTTTGAAACCATCTACGGCTTACGAGGTGTTCGACGATGTAATTTCATTATTGGCACCGATTTCTCATTCATAAAGTTTCAGTTTATTGAACTTTTACGGTGAAACTAGGTTACCCGAAGCGATACTTGTTATACACAATTATACTTTCTTTTACACTGCATCGGAAATAGGTCACAGAGACAATAGTAGTAAATGGAGTAAGCAGGCTCGTACTAGAACGGTTGTGTGTGGGTGTAATTTGGTATTCAATTCATTACGTCCTAGTTTGGGTTTAAGTGTTCCTCGCATTTGTGTTACTCGCTCCCCCGAGCGACGTTGCTGCCGAGTTCGTTTAACATATCGTTAGACAAATAACTCTTTAGGGGCATACCCCTAATTTGAATGGTTTCATTTCCAAAATGCTTCTGCTAATGACTTGTGTCATGAAGTCGTAAACGTCGAGCGATACTATCAAGAAGATAGAGTTCTTTACAAATGTGATACGTGGTACCAATAATAAAGTCTGAAAAGGTTTTGTTAACTAAAAGTTTAATTACTGAAGTACTTGTTTATCTTTTGCCAACCCTCGGACAATTTGTTGGCAATTTTGTCGACGGGTCCCGGGCCCCCGCAGTGTCTCGGCCCCCCGGCCAGTAGCACCGCCTCCCCGGGGGTCAATTTAAACGATTTGTCAACTGCCACCTGCGATCGCGAGGAGAGGCTCGATCCCGCTGAGCTGGCCGCCACGGCCATCTCTGCTGGAAGCCCATTCATCGCTGACAGTTTCACATCTGCTTGGTCTTTGCCCAAATTAGCCACCACCAAAAGGGTTCCGTGCCCACCCCATCTAAGTACAGCTATTGCATTTCCAACGCGCTTAATCTGTAACGAAATATGTCACTAAGATTGTGTACAAAAATAAATGACACTGAAGGTTAAGGGGTTATCGAGAGTCGGTATTAAAAACAATGTAGTCGGCACGTAAGCGAAAACCTAATTTTGTTTCATCAAGGCTTACGATTGATTTGTCTTCTATACTCACTTCGACATGAGGACCCATAGCTGGCGACTTCCTCATAGCAGCAGCCACTTTCAACACTGAGACATGGCTAATATCATTTACAAATTCAGTCTTAGCATTTGCATATCTGTAATTAGGTGCTAATGGAAGCCAAGGTTCTCCATTAGTGAAACCTCCGTTGGCAGCATCACTCCAAGGGAATGGTGCTGAAGAAGGAACTTGTGGGCTAGGCCAGCAGGTGCCGTTCGATGAAACCCACTCTAGGATGGTGTCTGCGACCCCTAACTCGTCTCCTTGCTGTATGATAGCTGCTCCTGGTAAGACTAACGCGAAAAGGTTGATAGTATCCACCATGTCGCTGCCATAACGTGTGGTTATTCGACTTTGATATGGTACACTTGTCTGCAAATAAAGTAGATATTAATGACGATGCCTGCTTGGACAAAATGTGTAGAAAAAATTTCATGTAGTTTGAGCTTACGGTCCATGTAGGGGACGAATCTTCAGGAGCATATAGTAGAGTAGCAAGAAATGCCAAAGCCAAATCAGATGATGATTGTTTTGTTTGGAACGTCAAAGCTGGACTCAGGACACTGTTGGCTCCGACTCCACCGTCAGCATAATATTTTGAAGATTCTTGAACGCCTAGTGATGATTCCACAAGAATGACTCTGAATATAAAAACATTTATTTTTCATAATTTCCTTAAATTCGTAAGTTTATAGTATCCATAAATTAATACTAAACTTTTTGGGTACAAATTAAAATAAATATAAATAAGCTTCTGTACTTACGGCGTATCTAAGCTCGAGGACCTCGCACATATCATAGCTTCTGCTACCAATTTTTGAAGTAATTTTTCTCCACAACGTTGGTCAATTGCATAATCAGGGTTAAACAGAACTCCTGAGAAGCCTCTCCTTAGCCAGGCACATTGAGCAGATGATAAAGCGGCTGCTACCCCTTCAGAGCAGAAATTCAGGACTGCTTCATCATTTCTTGCACCATAATATGCTGACCGTTTTTCGTTCCAAACCCAAGTGTCAATACCATTTTGAAGCTGAAAACGCAAAGTGCAAATTGCAAATTGTCGCTGATATTGGAGTTGAGACTAGTTGACATGATATAAACTAAACGAATTCATGAAGTTTGGCTTCATTGCAAACTGCATTCTGTATTATACGAAATTCGAGTTAATAGTAATAAACAGCGGTATTACTCGTAGGTAAACAAGCCTGGGATGTCGTAAGAGTCGACTAAGAGGCTCGACGCATTGAAAACCTGTGCGAGAGAAGGTAAACTTGAAACAAACCCTCTACCAACCTGTCTGGCCTGCGTGGTAGCAGTAGGCTAATAGCCTTATATGAACACCACAATAGGCGTGAGCTAGGAGAGGCCTATGTCCAGCAGTGGACGTCCACAGGCTGATGATGGATGGATACAATACACTTTCGAATGAATAACTTGAAACTTACTTAACGAAACACGAAAACGCATTTTTGTTTATTTCGGTCTGAAAAGTTCAAATGGGCCATTATGTAACATGTAAAAAGTTTTTGAATATAACTCTTTTTAATTTATATTTGTTTAAAAACTCGCAAAAGTAGGACTTCTTTCTCAGACTGCTTTAGAATAACCTTTTATGAACTAAAATGTAACATTTATTTCGTTTATACACCCATTTTCCGTTTCTATTATGGTTATATACTTACAGGTGGTTGACTATCAACAGTTCCATCTTGCCAAACTAATCTGTCTTCAAAACCAGTGATCTTATCGGCACTCGAACCGAACCATTCAGAACCTTCACTAATAGTTTGAATAGGCAGTGATATCACTACTTTTAGTTCTGTAACAGGAATTAAACTTTAGTCATCGTCAATTATAGCTGTTTTGCTTTGACAGAGATCTTCAATCTTACCCAGTTTCTTAGTTTTGTCGAGGAAATTGGTAAGGATCTCCATGTCTCCGTATCTTTTATCGATTTTAGTTAAATCTGTGACTCCCGGCTTGGCGCACTCTGGGCTCCTGGCTGACAATGGAGACATAATCACCGCATCTGCTCCCAATGCTCGGACGTAACTTATTTGTTTTGTGGCTCCTACAAATTGGAAATTTGGGGAAAGATTCTTTATGACATTATAAAATTTTAGTAAATTTCCTTAAGAAGTGGTTTTTTTTAATTGTAATTAAACAATTTAGAATACTTTACTATAATTTATGTATTTTACATTTGGTAACATTGGTTAAGGGAGGTATATTTTGTAAATATTCACAAATGCATTCCGTACAAATAGAATTAAATTAGGTGATTTGCAAATATTGTATCACAAGTCACAATCTTCTTTTTTTTAATCATGGGAAATAGGTTACTACTGTAAATGTACAATGAATTTAAAAAAAAATATTCAAGGAACGTCCAATCCAAATATAACCATCATACGTGATTACCAATCATATATCACCAAATTTTTTTGGTATTTTTAGTTACAAAGAGATTTAAAAATCGCTGTCTTACCACTAAGGTCACCCAGTCCATCTCCATCCCCATCTTTGAAGGAATCCACCTGGATCCTGTAGTAGACAGCCGAGGTCCACCAGGGGGCGTCTCCCACGGCACTCCTAGTCAGAGCCAACAGCATCAACACGGTCCACATGCTTCTAACTACTGACTTTAATGGCGAATCAGTTGAACCTTGAGGCTATAGTGATGGGAACTAAGGTTTTCATGACGGTATCGATTTCATACTTATTTTTTTACGCAAGAAAATTTAGTTTCGTATGAAAGCATTAGGCGCAGGCTTCAGTAACAGCGATGCGAAGCAAAATGAGTTTCGGTTCTTACGTTTTCCAACAAGGGTTCACATCGTGAGATTGTAACCACACAACTAAGGAAAGATGTAACAAGTAGTAAGTTGGGTGTCACTCGTCATCAATCTTTTGCGCAAAATACAGAAGCGTCATTTTGTAGTTACATAACTAACAAGAAAATGCTGAAAAAAATACGTTGAATATTATTATTGTTAGCCAGATTTTTTTACTTAAATATCTTTGACATGGAATCATATCATCAAAATATTATCCCTGATAATATACACTCACCGGCTCATTTATTGGCCCACCCCCTTATTTTCATACAAACATGCTCACTTTGCGACTCTATACATAAAAATATGAACATCTTTCTGCGAAGATCTCTGTATGGTAATGTTTAGGTTAAGCGTTCGACTGTCCAATTAGTAGTTTTAATGAGTACCGAAAACACTGCATTTGTCCAAGATGCAGAACAATGAATGCTTCATAATCACATTTTAAATTGTTGTATTGTAATTGTAATATTACAATTTATGGAATCAGAACTAGAACTTTTACGGATTTAGGTGCACTATATATATAGTGCATTATATAGTGCACTAAAATCCGTAAAACTTTTTTTATTTCAATGATGAGTGCGCGATGGCCATATGGCCATAACATTAATGTTTTGCTTTGCTAATTTAAAATTATAATTGCAGTAATGCTTTGCTAGAACGAAGGTTTGGAAATAGGAAGAAATTTTTAATACTCTTTAAAGTGCTCATTGGACAGTTGAATGCTTAACCTAAACATTAGCATACAGATCTTTGCAGAAATATGTTCATATTTTTATGTATAGAGTCGCAAAGTGAGCATGTTTGTATGAAAAAAAGGGGGTGGGTCAATAAACGTGCCGGTGAGTGTAGTTTTACTAGTTTCGGGGTCAGGGGTCTACCATTTATGAGGCTTTTATGTTAAACCCTATTATTTATTGTTCAAAGTGTACTGATTGTATTGTGTAATTGTTGTGTTGGGTATGTAAATAATAATTTATTTATTATTTAATTATTATATACGAGTATATAGGTACGGTACCTCTAATAAGGCTGCCAGTCTAAATAATGAGATTTCGCATTCCCATCCAATCAGGATTAAGTCACAGTTGATTCAAATACGTCATTAAAGTTACAACATTCATTTCTAGAAACTAATTAACCATGTTTTAATCAGCTTAAAGCCATGTCCTATTTTGAATGAATCCTCTTACGATCGAATCCTCGATACGGCAAATTAATATTTATTTTTTGTTTCTATCTAACGTTTAGCCTGCGACTACAGTACTAGACGTACCGCGACTTTGTTTTGTGTGCTAATTAGTTTTTGGTCAATTGACATATCTAACTATTAATCTCACGGTTCTGTCATTGATATACTGGCATTCGATATGGCGGAGAAAACCCAAATTATTGGGGATCACATCATATTTTTGCGGCAAAAAGTTAACATCTCACGTTTATAAGATCTTAGCTATCTCTTACCCAAAATTGGTAGTTAAGTATTTGATAGAATCAGGCGTAACTTGGCGGAAATCCATATCTTAGTAGAAAACGAAAAATATGTAACTTAATTTTTTTCTTTTGGTGGCTAAGTGTTAAAAAAGTAACAGACAGGCCGACAGACAAGGCAACTTAAAATATTGGTATAGATGTAGAAAATACCTACATATGTTTTGGCCTATTAGTATAATGATGAAATATACTTAATAGCGAGGCCTCGTCCCCCGATTGATTGCCTACACATCCGCGTGTAGGGGTCGTTTGAGACCTTATTGGTCTTTTATTTAAGACCCGCCCTATATCCTCATCTTCTAAGAAGATTATATTCCTTCGTGTATTTTGGTAAAGTAGTCGCTGTTTAGTTTGTGATCTTTAGTTGATGTAGGGTAACCGTCTTAAATCACTTCATAATTGTATTTAGGCGCGTACTTCTCGACTATTAATCATCTTATTTATTTGAAACATATTTATGGCCGGTTTCAAAAGGGACAAATAAGCTATAGATTTTTTATATGATAGATCCTTTGACATTGCCATATGGAAAATATGTCAAATTATCTTCCAAGTAGGCTCTTCGGAACTTATCAGCTCTTGGTGAAACTAGCCCTTAAAGAATTATAAAATCTTGATAATACTATTGGGTTTTTGTAGAATATTGATGTAACTTTAGTCCAGAGCGGAGGTATTTGAACCAAATTAAATTTATAGGTAGACTTAATCTATGCCACAGCACATGCAAGGGTGTTAAAACTAAGGGCGAGACAGAAAACCAAACACACACAATGTGTGATTTTGTGATCCTATCATTGAACCAATAAAATACCAATAAAACAAGCTATACGCAGTATGTATAATTTTCATATTCTTATCATCTTATCCCTTGACGTATAGAATAGCAATTTCCTTAAAACTCCGCATAAGTATTGAGTTCCACCAATAAGTATTGAGTGAAATCCAACTTTAACGCGTTCACTGCGAGAGGGGGCATAAAAAGCCCCATGCGTGGCTGTTACCCTGTGCCGCAGCGAAAATAGTGTTCTTTCGTTCACTGCGGGGAGCGTATCTTGGCCAATCGTTCGGGTAAGACAGAGACAGTTTTTATTGTTTTCTGTTTATCTCTTAAATTTGGATAATATGACATACTTGGTTGATGTGACTGGCACATTAGATCACTCCCGCACTGAAAGACATTTTTTCATTTCAGTGCGGGAAGGGGTCCTTTAGACTTCGACCCTTTTCAAGCCCCATCCGCATCCGTGGACAAATGTTAACTGGCAGTGACGTGCTGCACACGAACAGTGATAGTCGATTGCTTTAATTATCTAGGTATTATTTGTAATGTTTGTAAAAAATAGTGCGTCATCAAGGAGCACAAAAAAGAAGCGGGATTTTTTATTCGACTCGTATGAAGAAAACTATACTAAGTAAGTACTAAATATCAGTGTGAATAGCAAGTCGAAGTTCTACGCCGGCACCTCATTCTCCTTAAATAATATACATAAAAAATATATAAACGCAACGAATTGAAAATCAGATTGCACTTTAAGTTAGTACGGCATTATGATCCTCGCCTGATGCAGTTGGAATAAGCCCAAGTTTTTCGTAATTATAACGCCTGTCCATACAACGTTCTTTGTACACACGTTATCACACCCGACAATGTCATAATCGTGTCCCATTCCTAATATAACTTAAGTAGTTTAATTCAGTGTGGCAGAAGGTCTAAAAGACCCCATATATTATTATTTTGTATTTTTTTGGGGCAAAGCTAAAATCATATTGGTCGACAGGTGTAGATTGCTTAGTTATAAATCTATATGAACTACGGTAAACCTCCACGAAAAAACAAATAGTTTTTTTTTCTTGCGTGGTGGGGCACAAGGGACCTTATGCCGCACTGAACATCAAGTACCCAGCACTCTGGACCTATTAACGCACCCGAATAACAAATGCCAACGTGTTAAAAGATCTCAAGACAGTTTGCAAAGAATCGATACGATTCCCGTCGTAAGGACAGACCAGTAAATAAGCGATCCATCACTAGCAGAGCGGAAGTGACGCGTCCTCAGGGCGGTCCAGTGGCGGACAAATTGTTGACCAGCCGCGTAATGACCGCTGCGCCTGCTCTGTAATTTGATGATGCGTCATTGAAATCTCTGTCAACCTTAATTGACCAGCTGACCTACCATCATCTATTAGAAACCATCATATCCTATGAACGAATTGTTTGCGTTTTGTTTTTATTGAAATTGTCACATTTTCACACACTGCTTTTTTTAGTCGATGATTGAGCGAAGACGTTACAAAACCTCCGTCAAAAGACAAGCTTACTTTAAGAGGTTTGTGGCGTATAGCATGGTAAGATTAATATATAATAGAAAAATCGTTTATTCAACAAAAAAAAAAACAATCAGAACATACATATGGGACCGTGATACATATGAGTCCTGAAATACAGGGTCGCTCTGGTCGCCCGTCGCCCGAGCCCGTGCGAACTGGAGCCTACACCTCCAGTTCGCACGCTCGAGGCAGTTATTGTACTGTAAATCTTGTGTGTGATGAATAAATGTATTTTTATTTATTTATTTATTTATTATTACATACAAGAAACAAACATTTGTTTTTGCTGAAACCGCCTCATCTCCTCTATGCCACAGCTAAGGCTCAGTCACAGTCAGGACACAGTTTTCAATGTGATTCTTGTGCTAATCGTGCTAATTTGGAGTGATAACTATGTATGTTTACGCTGGCTTGTCCGTATACAACTTTTTGTGGGACCGATAATCGCAGGGAAGCTATGAGCGACTTTTTGTAGCCCATGGAAATCTAAATATTATTTTCAAATCAAATCAAATATTGTTAAATGCGAATACAGGTTCACAGAGGTTCATACAATAGGCGACGTAATAATCGATGAACTACACTTTAATATTTTTCACTCTTTGGTTGGTGGTAGGACTTGTTCTAAGTCCGTCTGGCTAGCTACCACCATCTTATCTAAGTCTGTCGCCATAACAACAATGTTTTCAGCATTATTGTGTTCCGGCAGTTAGAGATAAGATAGCCAGTTCCTCAGTGATTGAGGATTCCGGGAGAGGCTCGCTTCCATCTTCAGCCTTATCAATACTTAACATCAGGTATGATGAATTGTTCATAAAAAAAAAATTGCGATGGACTGATAGTAACGGGAAAGGCTCCATCACTCCATTTGTTTACCTTATTCATTAGGTAAACTAGATTTACATAAAACAGAATTTTGTCCAATTATATATCGACTTTAACTAGTGCATTCGGTAAAGCCAATAGGATAATTTGTTTAGTTTAAAGCATTTATTGTATTCAACAGCATTGTTGATACCCTACAAAAGAAAGCTTTGTAAATTATTGAAAACATTAACTTAATCAATCTACAAGTCTTCGTGCGGGTAATTTTCTAATCCTCCTTTAATAACACTATTACAATTTACCACTTTTTTATTTTGTGTTTCAACGAAGTCTTAGAGATTTGTACTCGTAATCCTCAGCACACTGTATAATACAGACTATTCGAGCAATCATAACAACGGCCGTCTAAAAAGATATTGCATTCAAAAAGTTAGTTAATTTTCTAATCCTCCTACTAGTACAATTTACCAAAAAATTACAGTCTCAGAAACTCGAATAGATTTATCCTCAGCACCACAGGCCCTACTGCGCAAATGACATCGACTTCATTAGATAGATGGATGTGACACATTGCTGCTTCTTTTTGACACAAATGAAAACTTACCAAAGACTAACACCCATATTATGTCGTTCCTCCAAAACTTACTCGTCCTCGACTTAACGAAACCTCACTGAAAACCTCTTCGAAATACTCCACGAAATCGGTATTCTAAGTCGTAACTCTGTAATTATTACACTCAAGTGAGATATAATTTGTGTGGAGGAGATTTTTTGCAACTTTGAATACCAAATTTGTCGAATGAGTTTGAGTGGAGTGTAAAAAATTTTGGAGGAACGACTTAGAATATGGGGGTAAAAGCAATATGTCACATCCATCTGTCAAATGAATCCGATTTCGATGCCGACGACACTTGCGCGGTACGGCACCTGGGCGCCATGACCCCAGAGAACGTAGACGTAATCCATCACCATGAACGTTGCATCGCGGCTTGCTCAGCACACTGTATAATCTATATACTTAATTCAGGTTCGCAAAATTTGTGACGACTCGATAGGGACTTTGGCGCGAAGTACGCGGCCGAGTAAGGTATCAAATTAAAGGTACTCTAGTCTATTTGTTCCGAAAACTATAAAATCTATATACTTAGTTCAGGTTCGCAAAATTTGTGACGACTCGATAGGGACTTTGGCGCGTAGTACGCGGCCGAGTAAGGTATCAAATTAAAGGTACTCGAGTCTATTTGTTCCGAAATCTATAAAATATACAAAATGTTAAACGTGATGATCACAAACTGCAATTAAAGATTTTCGCACAATTTGGAATTTTTCGTCGATCGACGAACCCGAGTATCGGGTTGTAACCGCCCTAGTAGAGCTATTATGTGAGCAATCATAATCGTAACAAAAAAGAGATCCAATTCAAAATGTTTACTCGAATGCCTTCGTCGTGATGGAGTAAACGTGCTCCGTTAATAAAATATTTATTAAAAGCTTTTACGGCGATAACTTCCGTTGTTCTATCGATTGGACGAAATTTTGTGACTCTACGAATATTTCGGTTAGATATATTTGGTCATGGTCTATAGATTAGTTAATTCTGATATAGCTATGGTTCGTGTTTACAGGAGGTTATATAATTAATTATTGAATTAGGCACAATTACAGAGCGTAACAATTGTGTAACGCAATACACCGCGAGTTTATGAAAAAATAAAACCGTAACACTTTTTAATTCATCTATCCATCAATCAGTATTTTTTAATGGGTTGGCCCGGCCAGGACACTGCGAATAAACAGCTGGTTCGTAGAAAAATAACAACTAGTTATTATAATTGTAAATTTTTGAAAGCTTGTATTTTTAATACTATCTTATGTGATAGGTTTTAATAGATAATTATTAGACGGCTCACAAGTGATCCCGTTTGAGAATCACTTGTGAGACGAATTGATTGATTCTAAATTTTTTTCTATTAAAATTTAACTACACGCATCAAAAGTGTCTAGGGATCATGTTAGTTTTAGAGTAGGGCCAGTATAAAGGACTAGCGGATCCTCGCGGTTTTACCCGCGTGGTGCCCGTTCCCCTGGGAATATCGGGATTAAATATAGCCTATGTTACTCGGGAGAAATGTAGCTTTCTAATGGTCTAAGAATTTTCTAAATTGGTCCAGTAGTTCCGGAGATTAGCGCGTTCAAACAAACAAACTCTTCAGCTTTATAATATTATATAGTATAGATTATCATTGTAACTTTTTGGATACGTAATGAGAGATTTTAGGGAAATTCTATATATTAACTTTATTACAAAATTAATTTTGTTCAAGAAAAAAAATACTTTGTCTATAACTAATATATCCCAACTACATCTCCTTAACTTATTTAATATTATTGGGTTTAAATGAGGATACGTTAGCGTATCCGATAGTGCTTGAATTAAAATAACTAATTGAGCTGATAATCCTTGTATTATAGATATTGTATATCTTATTATTATAGATATTAAATTCCTTTTATCATTGTAGATTATTTAATTACTGTTATCAGTAAGAATTAAATTGAAAATAAAATAGCGCAAGATTTGTTGCTGAAAGAAAAAGCAAAAAAAAACATAATTTATTTATATTAAAATAATAAAAAATAATATTTTCTGAATCACGTGGGAGGCGCGCGTATGACTATAGCCTCTCCAGGCAGCAAAGTGATCTCGCCGAAAGATATGGTTTGTCTGAAACAAATAAAAGTCATGGTGATTATAATATCTGAAACTACGTCACACTACTAGGGGCCCAATTCTGCTATTGCTTAGTCAAAATCGTATTCCAATGGTGTTTCAATGGCAGTCCTGTTTTACACAGTTCTTGTTACAACACAGTGTAAATAAACAATACTATTAAAACACCATTGAGAGACGATTTTGAGAAAAATTTAGGAGAATTGACTTATTAAAAATATTGCTAACATTATTCTCATTTTAAACTAGGTATAAATATTATTTTGACATCACACGCACAACCATAAAGTGTTCCTCGCTGTTGTGAGGTGATAAATTGTGTGTTGCGCTCGGCAGAAAAGTTTTTGGCGTCTTGTACCTTTGAAATCCTCTCTTCGCTCAGGATTCAATCAATCCTAGATTCCTTCACTTGCTCAGGTTTCAATAGAGGTAACTCGCCGCTAATAACCAACTTTCCAGCCTTGCATAACAAATAACTATTATTTATTAGGTTTTTTTTTTCTATCAGAAAAAAACAAGGCAAATATTACAGCGTGTATGATTATTTGATAAAAATTAACGAAAACTGAAGTGTTTGTTTGTGCGCTGTTTCCAAATGTTTTCTTTTAGAAGTGTTTATCTTTAACCTCGGCCCCGGGTTACGATTACGAGACACAATATTGACTTTCCATTGTTCTCTGGACACACCGGTGTCCAGTTAGCAGCATTTCTTTAAAGTATCCGATGGATCAAAACTTTCTCCAGTGTATCATTAATTTAATAAATACTTCTACGAAATAGTTTGAACAGTAAGAGATTTTTTTTTATTAAATGAATCCAGTACCTAAATATTAATGAAATTATACCTAAATGCATTCTCAAGGACGAACGTGCGTCATCGTTTCGTTTTGGATTAGGTAATATTTAACTTTTGAAATCGTAAACAAGCTGATATTATGGTTATCTTTATTATTTAACAGCATCGTTAATCAGCTTACTAGTTAGTCAAAGAAATACTTTCACGTAGTCATTGTATCCTTGGTTTTTCTTTAAAATAAATCCACTTATTTTAAAATCCTCAAAAAGTATTGTTTTTTTGGACCAAGGGGGTTTCTTTGAGTCTTGGCCTTTGTAGGTACACGAAATCGGTGTACATATAGGACTGAAGGTTGGGATGAATGCGTTTTTTATAGTTATTATCTAGCCCAACTAACCAAGGTAAGTTTCATTCAAGAACTTTCATGGATGGAATTGGTAACGGATAAACAACTTATTTCTTTGAAATAAAAACAAGTTTTTTTAAGTGCTTCGCCAAAGGGTTGATGTTCCAAAACTCGCACTAAACGTTTTGCGCAAATTTTATCATCCGTACTGCCAGAGAGTGGAACTCTATGCCTGAGTCTGTGTTTCCTGATACTAACAATTTGAGGGCCTTCAAGTTGCGTGTGAATATGTATCTTCTAGGCAAGCACATTTAATCCTAGATCGCATCATCGCTTACCATCAGGCGAGATAGCGGTCAAGCGCTAACCTAACCTTTAAAAAAAAATGGCTTTTCCTCACCCATTTCCTCTAGTGGAATTGATACTAGAAGTATAAACAGTCATTGGTTCAGCCAATTGCGCGATCCTACTAAGATCGGCAGTGTCTGTGGTTGTGCCGACGTTGAAGACCAAGGCATAGGTGTCGAAGGTGGGCAGGTAGCGGACCAGGATCATCGTGTACTCGGTCAGGGCCTGGATGAGCTGGGAGCCGTGGGAGAGGACGGTCGCCTCCCGCCGGAGGCTGGTCAGGGCCTGGTAGACCTGTGAGTAAAAAGCATAGGTTTTTTAAAGAAGGCATTTTGCATCTTGGTCTTTGTCAAAATAAAGTATTTTTAAGTACACCTAAGACAATAATTATGAATCTTTGGTATGTACAGTTGGTGCTGTGGGTTAGTGTGTGCCGTGTGGCTTGTGTTTGCGTTAGTTAGACTATTGGTCCTAGCTGCATTCGCAGTCAGCAAAAAAAGCATAGCAAATTGTTTAAATGTCTCCGACTTTAAAAGATTATTTTCAGAAAAAGTAAAAAACAATAATATACCTTATAGTGACTTCTGAACGCAACTTTTTGGGCAAGAAGGTTTATAGTACGGTAATCTTCCGCAACTGGTAGCCAAGTTGAGGTGTTAGTGGAAAATCCAGCGCTGGTGGTTTCGTCCCAATGGTAGGGGGTCCTGGCTGGATCCCTGGAGTACTGCAGGTAGTTGTCAGGGTTGCCCTGGTTGCAGGCAGCGACATCCACGGTGTCCTCCCAGCTGACATATCCGTCTCTCATGCCTATCTCCTCCCCCTGGTACGTGACAGCTACTCCAGGCAGCATCAAGTTTAAGGCATTTAGTCCATCAACCATATCTACTCTGAATCTTGATGGCATTCTGTTGTTATCATGGTTTCCAAACTGAGGAAATAGGTACTATTATTTTATCATATCGGTCATAAAATAATATGGTGTGAGTCGTGTGGTATAGCAAGATTATGGATGTGTCATTTATTACTGGAACTAGCAGTAAAGTTTATATTTGGATATTATATTATTGTATTTATTGCATTGTTTTACGTTTTTTTTATTTCAATTCGGAAAAATAGAGCAGTTGGCGTAAGAACTGCCATAAGGAATTCTCTGCCAGTTCACCGGCAACGAAACGAAAGTTGACTGTGACTAATATTAGGTTATTTTAGATCCTTCGATTTGTGCAATTCTATTGTGTTAATCATACTTACCACCCAATTAGCGACTTTGCCAAAAGGCATGTAAGTAAGCCACCTATTAATGATGAAGGCAAAATCACGCGCATTAGAATCTGCTGACAAACTGTTGATAAAATCGAAGTTGAAGGGAAAGTGAGCGCCAATGCGGTCTTGCTCGTTGCCATAGTAAAGCATTGTCATAGTGATGTTGGCGTAAGCTTCGGCAAGAAGAATTCTGTAAAACCAAATCGTAAAGACTTTTAGTATCGAATGTAACAGATTGTAATTTTTTTATAGTCTGCTAAAAATATAACTTTTACATCAGACAACATAAAAAAATATGTCATTCCGAAATAAGTACCCAAAACACCTTGTGCTATGAATATTAGAACCAACGAAGGTGTTATATATATACAGGCTGGAAATTTAAAACGGGGCAGGAAGGGCAGGTACCTCAACCGTTGTAGCTACATGAAAACGTTCTAAGGAAACCATCCTTACTTTTTTGAGAAATATTGAACTGCACAGATTTAAAAAAAAAAAATACAGTCAACAGACAATTTTTTTTTAAGAAACTTTTTGGAGCTAATCGGTCCATTTCCTTATAAGGATCAAAACGGTCTAAGACACCATCTGAGTTATGAGTACTAGAAAAGTCAGAAATCGCGAAAAAGTATTTCCACATATTCGCTAAGAAAATAAGTTCCGTCATCGAAGGTACTCGTCGGTGCAACGGCTGTGTGGCACGAGCGCGCGGGAAGTGTGTTTTATGCGTTTTTCGCGATTTCTGACTTTTCTAGTACTCATACCTCAGATGGTGTCTTAGAGTGTTTTGATCCGGATGAGAAACAGGATCGATTTGCAAAAAAAAAAAAATTTTTTTGAAAACTAACCATTTTCCTGCTGACTGTACATTTTTATTAAAATCCGTGAATGCAGTTCAATAATTCTCAAAAAATTAAGGATGGTTCCCTAAGAACGTTTTCATGTAGCAACAACGGTTGAGGTACCTGCCCTTACTGCCCCGTCTTATATTTCCACCCTGTATAATATAATATTAGGTTCTTACATATGAAATTGGCGTTATGTCGAACTCGCCACTTTGACCCCAAATATCTGCTCTTTGCTTAGAAATTCCAAATTCAAATTTATTTCAAATTAAAGCTTGTTTCTTTGTGTTTCGAATTTAGTAATTCATTTGTTTTAGCCTAATTTGATTTTTCTTTGACATTGTTTTCTTCGCAAAATGGAAATTTTTAAATTTCGCGTTATTTAGAATCCGAGTTCCATCGTGGCAACAGAACTGGGGCCCAATTCTGCTATTTGACAATTAGCGACCAACTATTTCCATTCCATCGACATCCTACTAACATTACAATTCCATTGTGCTAAATTTTGTATTCTGCTAAAAGTTTTTAAAATCTCGATGTAATGTCGATGGAGTGTCAGTTCAATGGAAATGGAATGGAAATGGACTGTGAATGGAATGTGAATTAAATACGTTTTAAGTACTTTTTTGTGAATTTTATGTATTAATATCGACAAATTATATTTTTTTACGATATAAATATCAACATCTATTAAAAATACTTGTTTATTGTTAAAAAATAAGATAGAAAACATTGGTAGAGTATGGCTGTTATTGTATTGCCAAAAACTGTGTTCGTCAATGACATCAATGTCTTCATGAAGTTTTGAACACAAGTTTGAAAACTTTGAAGAAAATTATTTGTGTAAACAAAAATTGTATTTTAACAATGCAAGTGTTGAGGAACCCGTATCGCTGTGGTTCGTGCGCTCGGCCTGCGATTGTTGAGGTTAAGCAACTTTCGCAATGGTCGGTCACGGGATGGGTGGCCAAACATTTACTATCTCGAGGTTCTCCGTGGTTCGGAAGGCACATTAAGCTGTTGGTCCCGGCTGCATTTAAAACCCACCAATCCGCATAAGGCCCCCGTGGTGGGTCATGGCCGGTTCTCGTCATCCATCTATAAGAAAGGCCAGTGTCCCAGCAGTTGGGGTTTAAAAATAGCTGATGACGAGTGTTGAGCAATTCACTGCTCTTAGCTTGACCAGTACTATAATTTCTGTAAACATGCCATTTACTAAAAGTCAATAGTTTTCGATTTTAATCAACAAATCCGGAAAAAAATAGTTTTTATTATTTTTATTTCGCTTTCTAATGTTCCGTCACGATTTTTTTAGCAAACCTCAGATTCGATTTCGGTACCCCAAAATAAATATAGAATTTTTTTCATTGACCGAAGAGCATTGGACCGGATTTCCAAAGGTCGCTGGTTCGATTCCCATCTGAGAATTCACTTGTGGCCGAGTTAATTTTTTCCAATATTTTTCTATTTAAAATTTATCATAAATAAATATAGAATCGAAGCAATAAGAACTACCCCAAAACTTTCTAGTAAAAACACAATTTGACTCAATTACAGGTTAGTTAAACCAATTTCAAAAGAAAGGTTTATAAGGAATAGAAATATTATTTTTACAAACTTGCCTTGTGAAATTAATATGATATAAAGTCAAATTTAGTAAAATAAAGAGAAATTTTATCGAATAAAGCTCTAAAAAAGGTGTCGTTGTTCGATGGCAGTTCAATGACCAAATGACAACTGAAAATCCATTGATAGAATCGTTAAATAGTGAAGAGAATACAGTTTGCCCCAACAACTACAATTCCATTCAAATAAAATCAATAGCAGACTACCGAAAAGATCAATAGTAGTTCGATGGAGTGTCGGTGGAGTGTCGATAGAATGGCTTCGGATTTAAACAGTACGAGAATACCAAATGCCAAAAACCATTCAACTGAGACACTATCGACACTCTATTGAGACTCCATTGGTGTATTTTTATTTAGCAGACTTGGGCCCCTGTAGGGCTGTAACTATCGAAATAGTATCGAGTAAGTATCGAGCACGTAATGTCAAAAAATGTATAGGAAAATATAGTTCCGTTTACGTCCGGTAGGAACTCTGCTCAATATGTCATACATTTTTTTTACTTTACTTCCTCGATACTTTCTCGATAGTTATTCGTGCTAAGCCCACTGCACGCTGCAGAAACAGCTCGGAGGATAAATGATGTGTACGGCGCAGCTACTGTAAAAGGAAACACGTTACGTTTTTGGTTCCAAAGTTTTCCTTCTGGAAATTTTGACCTACAGAACAAGCCAAATTGAGTATCAGGCCATCGTGGACGGCCAGATACTCAATTTGATAATGAAGAATTTAAGGCTATCGTGGAAGCGGATCCATCGTTAACCACGTCAGAGCTAGCTGCAGGCTTCGGTATGAGTGATACAACTGTTTTTCTTCACCAAAAACAAATTTGAAAAGTGAAAAGCTCGAAAGATGGGTACCGCATGAATTGAATGAAGCAACCGATACATTACTCAACCGGCACAATAATGAAGGAATTTTTTATCGTTTAGTTACCAGTGATGAAAAATGGATCCTCTACGGTAATCGGAAGTGCTCATCGCAAGGGTTGAACCCTGTAGAACCAGCCAAATCCTGCTCCAAGCTAAAATTTACCTAAAAAAGGAACTGGTTTGGTTGACTAGTGCTGGTGTCGTTCACTATAGTTTTCTGAGATCTGACCAGTCAATTACGGCAGACATGTACCGTCAAGAATTGGAACCCATCATGTTTCTTCAGCACGGGAATCAATTAACTACCTTGTAGATGGCAGAAGTGCGTAGATAGCAATGGAACATACTTGGATTGATGGAACTTTGATTGATTAAATTTTTTTTTTCATCTATTTGTTTTCCCCATACGATTTTTTTTTATTTCATAGGTAAGGACCTAATATAATATACAAGCAGAGTTAAAAACACCCAAATATGGAACAAAAAAAAAATAACATTATTTTTCCCTAGGTGTTCGATCCCATCCTACGACGATAACCACCAATCAAAAACTACTAGAAGAAATGTACACACTTAGTTTCTGATCCAGTTTCTTCTTTTAAGCGGTCAACAAAATCCCTCCATGAGTAGACGACGTCGTAAAGCTCAATTAGATCTCTGACGTGAATTTGGGTCGTGTACCCAGTTTGGTTGGGGTTCAAAAACATATTTCCGGAAAGAGGTTCATCTGGGTAAATGCCGTCTTCATCAGGAGCAGTCTCGAAAAGATGGGGGATGGCATCCACGCGGAATCCGTCGGCACCTTTATCTTGAATCCAAAATCTCATTATTTCGATCATTTCATCTTTCACTCTTTGGTTCCTAAAGTTGAAATCGGCTTGTTCTATTGCGAATTGATGAAGGTAGAATTGCTGCCGGATGTCACTCCATTCCCATACAGTACCCCCGAATTGACTTATCTAGAAATAATCAAAACTTGATGATTAAAATAGCTATTTAACTTTTATTGATTTTTATTTGGAACTTAGGATTGGAACCCTGTCATTCTTACCCAATTTGAAGGTACCAGCCGATTGTTTTGATTTGTAGGGTCCGGACGAGGGTCAGCCCAAACGAAAAAGTCTTCGTAACCTGGCTCTCTAGCTTCTGATCTTTTGAAATATGAAGATTCTGTACTTGCATGATTCGGCACGTAGTCCAAAAGAACCTTTATCCCTGAGAAGTTATGGAACAAAATTTATTGATTCAGATACTCAAAAAAAGTGTTGCTCACGATTTATTGTAGTTCTTACCAAGTTCATGTGCTTTAGCGACTAATTCTTCAAAATCTGCCATAGTACCGTACTCATGATGGATCTCATAGAAATTGCTGACATCGTAACCAAAATCTATCATCGGTGATTCGAAGATTGGGGACATCCAAATAGCATCGACTCCTGTCTCCACGAAATGTTCCATACGGTTAGTGATGCCTGTAATCAGAAAATCATAGTAACATTGTGGTAACTATAACAGAGTTAAATAGTTACTAGGGCGGTTACAACCCGATACTCGGGTTCGTCGATCGACGAAAAATTCCAAATTATGCGAAAATCTTTAATTGCAGTTTGTGATCATCATGTTTAACATTTTGTATATTTTATAGTTTTCGGAACAAATAGACTCGAGTACCTTTAATCAATCAATCAATCAATCAATCATTTATTAGTTCATAAGCATGGGTATTACAAGATTTCACATATAAAAAAGGTACAGCCATGATTCCCCTTATGGTATATGAACATTACAATTTTAATTATTATTATAAATTAGTCATTATAATTCATTAGATTCATTATATTACATTAGTCATTTCTTAAAAAATATATATATACAAAAATAAAGGGCAAGTAGATGTCAGTATTGAAATAATTATTTTTAACATTATTTAACATAGCATACATAATTATATTTTGTCATCAAAAAAAGATCGCATACATAATTATATTTTGTCATCAAAAAAAGATCGTTTAATTTGATACCTTACTCGGCCGCGTACTACGCGCCAAAGTCCCTATCGAGTCGTCACAAATTTTGCGAACCTGAATTAAGTATATAGATATAAACCGTGTTTCTGGTACATTACAAATCTAGATAAAGGTATGAAGAAATGTAGATCATAATACCAGATTTGTAATATCTCTAACCATCTTTTAGTTTTATATCAAAAATTGCATACTTTTTGACCGACTTCAAAAAAGGAGGAGGTTCTCAAGTCGACTGTATAGACACTTGAGCTATATTCTTTCAGATAATAGAGAATTATTTAAATCGGTTAAATTAAAACATACATAAAATATATATATATTTTTTGTCGTCAGTTGTCAACCGATTTAAATAATTCTTTTTTATCTAAAAGAATATAGCTCAAGTGTGTCCCATAATTTTTTTACGAAGATCTGTTAGTAGATACGGTTAGTAGTTTTTACATAATCCTGAAAAATATCATTACGTTACCTGACATGACACCATTGTTGTGTATGGGCTGATTTTTAGTGTAAGTAACGGGACATGATAAAACTAAAAACGAAGTAACTAAAAAACAATCTAAATTGCACTTCTTTACTCATATTTTTGTTTTTCTTGCATTGGCTGGCTCCAAAAGTTTTATTTTTTACTTTTTGAAGTCGGCGGATTTTTATTTCACAAGTTTTTTTCCATTATAGCATCTTAACCTTTTTTTATTTTTTTTAACGAGTGGAAAATGCGTAACGCATACCTATGTCGCCTGGGAGTGCAAACAAAAGGTTATGTGGGACTCTCTCGCCGATGGGCCTACCCACTAAAAACCACTCGCCGTGTCCTTCTTCCCATAGTGTCTCGGCAATGGCTATCGCTGTAGCATTATCCATTAGCCTCAACTGGGTTGCTCGCCGAAGCAAGCCCACCTCGGGATGCAGAAACTACTTCTGCCATCCCATAGCATCTTAACCTACTAATATAGGTGGTATTTATGAGAAAAGATTTTAAGTTTGTTACTCAATCACGCGTAAACGGCTGTACAAATTTGGATGAAATTTTGCGTGATAGACCATAAATACCACCTATAATAGTAGGTTAAGATAACCTACTAATATAGGTGGTATTTATGAGGAAATATTTTAAGTTTGTTACTCAATCACGCGTAAACGGCTGTACAAATTTGGATGAAATTTTGCGTGATAGACCATAACTCGGAATATAGACCAAATATTTAATCCTGATAGTCCCCCACGAGTACGAGAAAAAAGCTGGTGAAATCACGGGGGGGAGGCACAGTATACTTCGTTACAAACTTGAATATTGGAATACTGAAAGTATAAATTAGACTAGATTAACTAAACTCTCAATTAAACTCTCAATTGTAAACCATCAACTCTATTCTATTACCTTTTAAATCTCCAATACCGTCTCCATCGCTGTCTTGGAAAGACCTCGGATATATCTGGTAGATGACAGCGTGCTCCCACCAGTCAAGGGGTTTTATCTCCGGAGCTTCCACTGTGGGTTCCCTGCTGGCAAGGATGGCCCACGTCAGGCTGCCTACTACCAGCCCCACCACCAGCAAGGCTCCAACTCCAATTCCAACCGTTCTCCAGAAAGTTGCCATCACGACTGACAGAAAACAAAATAACTAAAAAAAGCATTTGTTATCGTCTATCTATAGGGCAATTGAACCAATAATTTGGAGCAATATATGGAATGGATTGGAAAGTTGATAGTGATTTCAAAGAACACCGATAATAGTATAAATAGATAACGTTTTCATTGTTATTACGAGTCTACATAGTTGGTGGTATTATGTCACCGATTTGGTAAATATAAAACGAAGGTCTCAAGTTTTTTATTGCCTTTAGCTGCGTTAATCAGCCATATACTCGTAGGTACCAGTCGAAATGTAATCAAGTCTAATCAATCACATATTTAATAAGTGCTTTCTAAGTGCAACTCTTAAGCTTGAAGTGTGGACTGATTTATGCAAGCACCAGAATTACCTTTCAGACATTTCGAACTACAATAATAACAGCATAGGTATTTTTACCGACTTCAACAAAAAAGGAGGGAGGTACTCAATTCAACGCGTTTTTTTTTTTTTTTTTTTTTTTTTTTTTTTTTTTTTTTTTTTTTTTTTTTTTTGTCTGATTTGTGTATACCGATTACTCCGGTGTTGGTGATCCGATTTTAATAGTTGTTTTTTTGTTCGATCGGGTACACTGTCAATTTGGTCCCATATAAGTCTCACTGAGATCCGATGATAATCTTCGGAGATATGGGGCCTAATGTCATGGAAGTCATGAAACAATTATATCATCCAGGTAATTGTTACATTCTTGTTTGAGCTGAAGTTTCACGCAATAGCTACTGAGCGGATTTTGATCAAACTTTTTTTAGTGTAAGTAACGGCACATGATGTAACTAAAAAATCTGAAATAAAAACATTTTATAAAAAAAAATCAAACCGACTTCAAAAAGTAAAAAATAAATCTTTTGGAGTTGGTGCTAGCTAGCTAAGGGCAAAAAAATACATAGTTAATCAAAGTGCAATGTAGAATGCCTTGGCTGGCACCGACTCCAAAAGATTTATTTTTTACTTTTTGAAGTCGGTTTGATTTTTTTTTTATAAAATGTTTTATAAAAAGTTATTTTTCATCACAAAAAAACGTTAAGTACACTTATCAAATAAAACAACTTTTACGGATATCAAACGCGCCATATTTCACGAACTAAGTTGTAATTGTCTGTATTTTTTGTATTTTTAGGGGATTTTTGATTTTCCCGACGACGCTTCGGCATCTTTTCAGATGCCGTGGTCACGGGATCAAAAAGTGTAAGACGCGAATCCCCTGGACCCCTGAAAAGGGAAATCCAAAGAAAAAACATAAAAATAACAACTAACTAAAAAGTGCATCTAAATCCATATAAGTTCCTAGTTGTAATACAATTTCACCAATTTCTTCGTAAAAGTTTTCCTGAATGAGATTCTGGATGTGATAGCAATGTATTAAAACAGACTAGTTTATAGTGTCACATAGGTGATCAGACTACTGTATGAACATAAGATCTAAAATATAAATTAGCATTGTTGTCGCAGATTCAATATTACCATGAAAACAATAGCAAACTATTTTCGGAAAAGACTTGAAACTTTAACGGTATCTTGTTTTTATGTTAAAACAATCATCATAAAACTATACAACTATTATTACTGTGATTATCTTATTTACTCGTGTGATTTCCAAATAAATATGATACAACGAATTTCAATACTTTGGTCGTACCTTAGACATCGAAGTGGCGAATCCCGGGCCAGGCTATTACAGGTATAGTTTCAGGTCTGACCCTCGTCCCGATCCCGCAGTAACATCGTTGACGATGGTCCAGGGTCGCTTAAGGTCAACCTTGATATATTTATGCCTTTATTTGGGTCCGGGAAGGTTTATTACATCTTTTAGAACTTTGTTATCTTTGTCACTAGCGATGCGAAGGATGCAATACAGTGCAGTTAATTCTGAGTTTTTTTAGCACTATACGTTGAAACAATTTAAATTAAAATATCAACTCAGTTGACAACTACTTAGTTCGATTACTATAACAATATTAGCCTTTTTAAAGATTTCTGAGTTATAAGATTTGTTTTTTTTTGTTTTAGAAAGTAGACATGTAGACCCATAGTTAGCTAGCGAATCCCGCGATATATGAGAAAAATGAAAAGCAAAACCCATGTGATTTCTGTGATATCGCTTTTTTATGATAGACGGGGAGACTCTTAGCCCTCATCATACCTGATGTTAAGTATTGATCCTCAATCACTGAGGAACTATCTTATATCTAACTGCCGGAACACAACAATGCTGAAAACATTGTTGTTATGGGGCGTACTTAGATGGTAGCTAGCCAGGCGGCCTTAACAACTCCTACCACCAACCAAATTGAATACAAGATGTACACCCGCTGGGAATCGAACCCGGGACCCTTGGGTCTGATACCGGTGTTGTATCACTAGACCACAGAGGCGGCTTTAGTGTCCGAAAAAACCTTTCTTTCGGATAGTCATCAAGATAAAGTTAGTTGGTATTATGTTTAAAAGCTTTTTTTTATCTTATGGTAAAAAGGTAATGATTACTTATTTGACTGTTATTTTTTATTCCAGAGTTGTTTTCGTATGTAACGTCTCGATTCGGGAAGTGCTCCGTCACTCCGAAGATTCGATAAAAATTCTGATTGATCGCACACTCTACCTAGAGTGCCGTTTCATCAATTGTTCGCACGTGAGGGCTAATTAGGGTTGGCAACTCTTCTGCTGTCATTACCTTGATATGTAGGGTAGTTAAGACAAAATAAGTAGAAACTTGAGATGTACTTACAATATGTTGGTTCAACTATTATTCTGTTGTTGCTTAAATCAATATGTATGTATAATCATTATGGAGGAGCGGGGCTTCTCAAGACAGGCCCATAAAGCTTAAAGAGAAGCTCCTTCCCGTAACTTGTGATGTTCAACATTGTAAATGGAAATAAACATTTTTTTTTATTCTGCGTATGCAAAGTACGAGTAAGTAGTAGTGATTGATGATAGCGTTAGGCTTTGTTCTTTTATACTTTAAACTTTAAATATAAAACACCTATCACATTTTGGGAGGATCTATGTAATAGGCTTTACGCAATATACATTTTAAAGCAATTGAAAGAAATTGACAGCTTTTTAGAAACTGCAGATGCCAAAGCTGAACTTAACACACTGAAACTTAACAATTTAACTACGAAAATTCAGTATTTTTACGTACAGTCACGTGCAATGATATGGATACACTTTACAACCTTATCGCATTGGCGCACACGGCAACAAAGCTCGTTCTCTCCACCAATCATTCAATATTGCAATGTGACAAGGTTCCTTAGTGTTTCCAAAGAATACTAACTATTGCACGTACACTACAAGTGCGAGCTCAATC
The DNA here is from genome assembly GCA_910589605.1 of Chrysoteuchia culmella. Lineage (NCBI taxonomy): Eukaryota > Metazoa > Arthropoda > Insecta > Lepidoptera > Crambidae > Chrysoteuchia > Chrysoteuchia culmella. Next base: position 24,833,445 of record OU342643.1, on the reverse strand, counting down.
TTAAAAAAATCTAAAAAATTAAGAAGTTGTTGTTGTTGTAAAAAAAAAGTGTTGCCCAACCCATTCATATCTATTGATTTGTAATATCGGTGTACCTACTCCGCATTTGACAGCCCTGGCTCTAATCGTCCAGCACTCGGGTGTTTCATTAATTCGGCGCGCGTCGGAATTAGATCGGTGCTCGTTGTCGGCTCGTTTTCGTGGTGCCACCCTTTTTACACCGAACCTAATTAATCACGCATTCTGTAGGAAAAGGTCACGCGTGTCACTCTGTGGCAACTGGCAACTCTTTTGAGGACTGAATGAGTGTGTTGAACCGCGGTTACCTCTTTGCTGTCAAAGCTGTTTAGGTGATTTGCAATCTCATCTGTGAAACCTTTCCACGTTGGCGAAGACCGCGCCCTTAGAGGACGTAATTAGAATCAATTATCGTGGTTTTACTGTTTCGCTGATTAGCTGTTGAATGTACCTGTACGATATACCTGAGTACAGTCAGCAACAAAAGTCCATGAACACATCCAAATTTTCAAAACACCTGCACACTATAAAGGTTCATATGTAACTGAACAGGCTATTGTACAAATCTCTGTAGACATTTGGGAATACCAAAGATCGATGTACATTATTTTTACAAAAGTAGCTGAACACGTTTAATTACATAATTAGCCTGATCTGTAAAATATCAGAATTTGCTGAACAAGTTTGACTACATAAATCCACTGATATGTATACTACTCAAAACTTGCTGAACATAATTATTTTTTACAATAATCTCCTCTAAGTAGCGATTGCAGTACTGTAGGCAGATGTAAATCACTTATATTGACAGAAATAAAAACAAAAGATAAAGAGAATGTTCGTGGAATGTGCAATTTAAAAAGAAGAATAGCTACTTGTAAAAAAAAGGTTTAATAGAAAACAAACAGTTCAACGGATTTTTTTTTGTAATAAACTAGAAGGCTAGGAAGATTAGGAATATGAAAACTCTTTATTAGAGAAAATAGGAAGTGTAGGACTCGATTTTGATAAGCCCGACTGTCAACACATAAGTAATTATAACTAAGGCAATAAGATAAATCATTTAAATATCATGTTTGATACAGTCATCTTCAAAAGTCGCTGAACTTACAGTCCGATCGAAACGCATTTCTGAGAACACGATATCTAGGAAATAAAATCAAACAAAACATAAATAAATTATGTTATAGACATAAGTAGATATTAATAATTGAATTCAGTCATGTTATTATCAAATATTTCAGTGGGTATGAATTGGAGCTATATGAACGATCTACAAGTAACACCCTGAAAAAACCTTGAACCGCGAAAAAGTAAAACTATTAAATTGAAAATTTATAAAACTGACTTCTACAATCCTGAAAAAAGCCACCACCACTCCTTGGAGTGTATCTTATCCATTAAAGAAAATAATTTGTAAAATTTATTCATAAATGTCGTGAAACATAATTGAATTAAGAACCTCCTATTTTTGAAGTCGGTTAAAATCTAAAATAGTAAAAAAGTGTAAGAAGGGAGAGGCTGGCATAAACAAATGACATGTCAATGATGTCACGACCAAAATGAAAGAGACAAATGTATTAAATGACAGTGCTGTTCTTTTTTCGGTGATTGTCATCAGTCTAAATTCGAAAATTGGTTCGGTCATGATCTTACAAATCAGTTTTAGACGATACTACGTCCAGCAACTTTTGGAAGTCTACTATCCAGCCACTTTTGGAAATATACTGTCCAGCAACTTTTGGAAGTTTACTGTCCAGCCACTTTTGGAAGTCTACTGTTCAGCCACTTTTGAAAATATAATGTCCGGCCACTTTTGGAAATATACTGTATAGCTACTTTTAGCAATTTATAATATAAATGGAATTTTGTTTGTAACTATGTTCAGTAATTTATGTACAATTCATGTGCCTAGTGTCTTTTGTAACGTTATTTTGTTCGGCAAGTTTCGTTGCTGACTGTACCTGCGATGTTATTGAGGGTCCCTAATTCACAAAAACGGTCATCTGGATCGTTATATATAAGGTGTTAATTTATCAAGTGCCGATCGAGCAGGGGCTGCTCAGGTCAACGATACAGAATACAATTTATACAAAAAAATAATAATATAACCTTAAATGACTTATCCAAAGAAAGCGAAATCCCAATACTGGACAGTTGGTAGTCTTTCAGGCTCGCCTGGTTAGTGGTCGAATCACTGACACCAAGGACTAAAGTGGTTTTCGTATAAGTATGAGTATTAAATAAATAACTCTGCACCACAACAAAATAAAGCAACGTAGCGATTCCTAGATTACGATCATTGTAAATTTATTTATTCTTTACAAGGCCGTCATGGGATAAATGACCACAATTTTCGTATATCTCGTCATTGTCATATAGTCATCCTTGCGACGACGCATTCTATTTTTTACAGCTGTATAGAGTCACTTTATATTTAATTATATCTATTAGTTTTAGGTAATATTACTTATAGATAAAAGAGACTGCAGACCCCACAGACAAACCGACTAGTCGGTTTTGCGGGACTATTGTAAAAACAAAATTGTAAGCTCCTTGTGTTATTATTAGATAAATATAAAATAATGTTTATGATTGACGGGGAGACTCTTAGCCTTCATCATACCTACACCTCGACCGCCTAACAGTACAGCTTGTGGTATAGTATTAAATAACTGAGAAAAGTTGTACAATATTTGTTATAAAAGTTAAGTCTAAACCACAAAACAATTATTGTTACTATGCCAACAATGGTACTCGTAGTCATGAATAAGGTGGTCATGAGAAAGCAACATTGTACATATTACAGAGATAACAGAGGTACCCGAACTAGGCAAAGCCTGTGTCTCGGGACACCAATTGGTGAATTATAATTTACAGAATTTGCATTTGTATGAATGAGTGATGTATTTAAAATTACTTAATATAATAAAAACATTTTATAAAAAAATGCTTTGGCTGGCACCGACTCCAAAAGTTTTATTTTTTACTTTTTGAAGTCGGTTTGATTTTTTTTATAAAATGTTTTTATTTCAGATTTTTTTGTTACATTATGTGCCGTTACTTACACTAAAAATCAGCCCATACACAACAATGATGTCATCTAGGTATACGACTACTTGCCAAAAGGTGATTGATATTTTTCAGGATTATGAAAAAACTACTAGCCAGATCTTCGTAAAAATTATATGGGACCACACATAAACCCTTTTTTTCCAGATAAACAAAAAATTAAAAATCTGTTAACAACTGGCGAAGTTATGGTGGAACATACATAAAAAAAAAAAAAAATATACAGTCGACTTGATAACCTCCTCCTTTTTTGAAGTCGGTTAAAAAGGAACTAAATATTGTGCGTTACATTAAAAAAAAAAAAAAAATATATATATATATATAATGCATGAACGTAGAAGCAATGAAACATCAATCAATCAGACTTTCAGTATTTGAGTAATCTTTTAAGTTTGATAGCTCTAGCGAAAGCACAAGCTATTCTATTTAATTTGACGACCTCCGTTGTCGAGTGGTTCGTACACCGGTTTCAAGGTGTCGCCCGGGTCCCGGGTTCGAATCCCGGTAGCGCGAATGTTTGTATGATGAATACGAGCATTTGTACCTGAGTCATGGACGTCTATATTTATTTATACACATTAATATTTATATATGTATAATTAAATGTATTTATATCCATTACCCTAGTATCCCATAACACAAGCCTTACAGTGCTTACTTTGGGGCTAGGTTAATTGGTGTGAGTGTAAGAAGTATTTATTATTTATTTATTTATTAGTGGTCGGGGTGCGTATGTTTAGAATTGATAAGGTTGAAGATGGAAGCGAACCTCTCCCGGAATCCTCAACCGCTGAGGAACTGGCTATCAATCTAATAATTCTATTCATACACATATCAAGACGATGAAAATGTTGACGATGTCTACATAAAAATTTACCGAAGCTCAATTTTAATTTACAGTTTTCCACTATACATAAATACCGTTTGACATAACACACCATTATAAAACTTTCACGCCTCGGGTCAATATAAGTTTTTGGAGACACAAACTATGTTCATTAATCTTGTTATACTTCCAGCTATTTTCCCGTTTTTTTTATACTTCTCGGCTAAGTTTGGAGTTTCTGGTAGTTCTTCGAGTGGTTGTTTTCTTTGCGATGAGTTCGATATTTTTTTCTTTCAGCGTATTTCTTTTTGAATTCAGTAAAAAGATGTTTGGTTTCTTGCTACCACACAACCTTTTAATGAAGTGAATCTTGAAATTGAATTAAAATTAAAGTAGGTACTTGAAAATCTTGATTTTTTTTTTAGTAATAACTAGGTAGAACGCGAACTAGCTAGTAGTAAAAAATTAAGTCTGATTAAAAATTGAACGCCTTGTATGTACATAATATTTGGTCCATTTCGTTAAAAAGATTATTTTTTAAAAATTAAGAGGAAGCCAATGATTTCAAAAGGAGTAATATATAAGTCAATGGAGGAAGCATACCCGAAATGAAACTTCATTTTATAATACATAATATTATAATCATGACACTGTAAATTAATGTAATTTACACATTAAGACTAGACTTAAAAAATAAACACTAGAATTTAAATAAATAGGAAGGTTTTTAAACTAACATCATGTCCCAGTTTTGGAATTTTTTTTGACTTTAATCAAATGTCGAATTGAAACATTGCTACAAGTATCACAAATGTCACTGTCATTATATATAATTTTGTAATTCTTGCTTGTTGCTGGTGCACTACCTCTCGCTCTCTCTCTATTTTTCCTATGCCTCAAAGGTTGTCTGGAAGAGATCGCTCTTAGCGATAAGGCCGTCTTTGCCCACATTTATGTCAACTCTTTCTTGTGTTTCTGTCTGTATTTTTGTGTGTGCAATAAAGTGTTTTATCTATCTATCTATCTATATAGGAGGTGCACGCAGCACAAGAGCTTCTCCAGCATCCAGGGTCAACTGATTATCTGAGATCACGGTGCTGGAACAATAAAATAATAGGTAGTTAGAAATAGAAACAATAACTTGCTTTTGAACCATTCTGCACTATATAAAAAGATAAATAGTTGTTAGAATTAACAAGTGATGTCGTCATCAGCCATTTTTAATGTCCCCACTGCTGGGCACCGTAAGGATGGATGGGCCATGACCCACCACGCGGGCCTTATGCGGACCAATCCGCATTTCCGGGTTTTAACGACTGCAGCTTGGTCTCGACCAACGGCATAATGTGCCTTCCGGAGCACGGAGGAGCCCGAGATAGATTTGGTCACCCATCCCGTGACCGATCAATCAATCAATCAATCATTTATTAGTTCATAAGCATGGGTATTACAAGATGTCACATGTAAAAAAAGGTACAGCCATGATTCACCTTATGGTATATGAACATTACAATTTTAATTATTATTAAAAATTAGTCATTATAATTCATTAGATTCATTAAATTACATTAGTCATTTCTTAATATATATATATACAAAAATAAAGAGGCAAGTACACGTCAGTACTGAAGATATTATTTTTAACATTGTTTAACATAGCATACGTAATTATATTTTGTCATCAAAAAAATATCGTATGTCATAATAAGCTTTTTCAGCCAGAAAGCCATTGAGCGCACTTTTAAACCTATTATTGTTTTTAATCGATCTGATATTTAACGGAATTTTATTATAGATTTTAAGTGCCATGCAATTTATACTCATTCTTCGGAGAAGGCTTTTACATCCATGAATTACTTTTAGTGTGCCTTCACGACGACTTCCGATAGTATTAGTTTCAAAATGGGTTGGATTATTTCGGACAAAGTTTGCAATTTCGTATATATACATAGACGGCAGAGTGAGAATTTTATATTTGCGGAAGTACGGTTCACATGAATCATCCTGCTTTAGGCCGAACATGGATCTAAGACATTTCTTTTGAGCTTTGAAGACACCATTGCGAAAGTTGCATAACCTCAACAATAAAAGAATAATTTTAAAACAGTTGTTATGAAATACTTTTCGGATAATATAGTTAACAAATAGCAAGTCATATAATGAATGTGTTATTATACAAAAATCACATGATTGTAACTATAATTTTTTGCGTATAAAAAAATAATCTTCTAATCAAAATTTCTTTACTAACTACAAAATGTGTTTCTTATTAAGTTATAAATACTTAAAAAAAAACATGTACTTATATTTTTTATGTTTTCTAACAATTTATTAACATTTTAAATTTGTTATATTTGCTGAACTCCTCCGCCATAGTTAAAGGAGAAACGGCTTTTGTAGCGGTGTGTTAATTAAATATCATGCATTTTGTAATACTTTTGGTCAATAAATGAAAAAAAAAAAAAATCGCAGGGCGAGCGCGCGAACCACTGCGCTACGGCTCCTCACTACAACCACAATGTAATAAAGTTAAATGCAAAGCATGCTAGAAAAATGATATCATTCACATCGATCTACCTTCATTAAAAACCGACTACCCAAACGAAGGGATTTTCTTATATACAGGGTGTTTAAAGACCCATACCGAAGCCGTGATATAATAATATGCGTAGTGTACATAAAACTAAATAAGATTATGTAAAAAATATTGTTGGGAAACGACTTTATTTTACGAAAAAAAAATGAGTGTAAATTTTTTACACGCAATGGAACGCCTGCAACAACCTTTGCGTGTGTCTATAGAGTACGAGGTGACCGGGGCCCTGTATCATTGAGTGGTTTTGATATTCATTGCCGTTTTGTTACTTTATACGATAAGGTTAGAAAAAAAATAATGACTTTAATTCTCAATAACTCCTTAACTACCAGTTTCCCAGGTCTGGCTGCATACAAGAAAATGATTTTTTTTTTTTTTTTTTATGAACGACGGGTAGACTCTTAGCCTTCATCATACCTGATGTTAAGTATTGATAAGGCTGAAAGATGGAAGCGAGCCTCTGCCGGAATCCTCAGCCACTGAGGAACTGGCTATCTTATCTCGAACTGCCGGAACACAACAATGCTAAAAACATTGTTGTTATGGCGTCAGGCTTAGATAAGATGGTGGTAGCTAGCCAGGCGGGCTTACAACAAGTCCTACCACCAACCAAACCGAATACAATATGTACCCCCGCTGGGAATTGAACCCGGGACCCCTGGGTCTTATACCGGTGGTTGTACCACTAGACCACAGAGGCGGTTGATAGTGACGATAGAGAGAATACTTGGTTTTCGTTTTCGTTATGGGTCTTTTAACACCCTGTAGACTACTAGTTCCCGGATCCCGTGGGAGTATCGGGATATAAAGTATCCTATGTTTATAACCGGGGGGGAATTGTCTAATTTTAAAATCTAACGCAATCCCTTTCAATTCGTCATTTGAAAGAGATTCACATCTATTTGACATTTGATAGTTTCTTGCGGCCGTTCTTCTTATCAGTTAAAATATGTCCTGAATGGCTGGTAGGGAAAAAAATTGTTGGACTATTCGAAAGTACTTATCTATAAGTCTATTTGAATAAAAATCTTTGATTTTGACTTTGATAGGGATTGTGATCGGGATGCGGTTTGAAAGGTATTAAATGAACGAAATTGAACTGTATAAGCAAAGTGCCAGACAAAAATATCTTTCAAACGTATGGAGAATTGTCAAATGAAGTGTCATTTAAAATATCATTTGTTCCGAAAGGGATTGCGACTATAAGTTACACAATTCCATGAATCACTATCACAATCAGAATACCTCTCAAAAGGATTGTGATAGATCTTGAAATTAGGCAATTAGGGGGCGGGCTATCTACTATCTGTGTACCAAATTTCATCTAAATCCATTCAGTAGTTTCGGAGTCTATTCAACGCAAACAAACAAACAACCAAATCTTTCCTCTTTATAATGTTAGTATAGAAAACAGTGCCAAACTGCATATTCGTGTATTTAGGTGAAACCGGAAACATCCATAACTACTTTCATAGTATATATTATAGGCTAGTTGTTTTAAGGAAGCGATTTGATCGTGCTATTGTTGTTTTAGGTCACACCCTCTAAGTTTATGGATCCATAGACAAACATTCAACCCTTTTCGTTATAACAGGATCTAATAAGCAAGTTGCTATAGTGTTTTATTGTTGTTGTAGTGTTTAATATCAGATTGTACATCTAATTTCTTGATTCTAGATGAGAAGCTTGAGCATAATTTTAATGCATAATTAAAATACTACAACGTGTATGTATCTAAGATTCAAGTAAGAATTTCAGAAGAAATTGCTTTTGTTTGGGCAATCAATTAGTATTTGAAAGTAGAGCCTACTCCACTGTTTTTAGGGTTCCGTACCTCAAAAGGAAAAAACGGAACCCTTATAGGATCACTTCGTTGGCCGTCCGTCCGTCCGTCTGACAAGACCGTTTTTCTCAGGAACGCGTGAAGGTATCAAACTGAAATTTATATCGAATACTCAGGTCTACTGTCCCTTGGAGCTGTGAAAAAAACAAACTTCTAAGCCAAAGCAATCAAAAGATACAGCCGTTTATGCCGCAAATTTCCGCAAATTTTCGAAACTCGCGCGGGAATCAATACAGGGTACTTCCGGTGAACTTAGAATCTTGAAGTTTGGTACGAAGTAACGTCTTATAGTACAGATAAAGGAAAAATTGCGAAACCCGTAAATTTTTAGTTACATCATATAATAAAAAATATTTTACGGAACCCTCGGTGCGCGAGTCCGACTCGCACCTGGCCGGTATTTTTTTTACTAAACTCATAAAATATTTATCTACTATCTGACCAAGACAATTAGCCGCATGACAGGAATGCGGTTTTGCACTTTTGGCACCTGCAGCCCACATCTATCACCGCACTTCTGTTATTATGACATTAATTACGTTATCTTTGTTATATCTGTTATTATGTGATTTATTACAGTGATTAACTGATTGATTACAGCTTCTTGAAATTTTGGTTTTTTACTTAGACTTTTTTTAGTTTTTCTCAGCTGTCATATGCCTAATTGTCTTGGTCTGATAGTACTGTAACGATGCCATTTCGTTCTAGCCTTATAGATGGATGAAACCTCTATAATGGTTAGAAACTCCGTAGTCTCACTCTATGGTAATCTTCCAGAAACCAGCTACCTAAACGGTACTGTTTTAAAGTTTGGTAAATAATTTATATTTCTCTAAATACTTCAGGAACCCGATGCACGGGTTCCTTATTACCATTAACCGGACTAGGAGCCCCGACACACACCGCCGGAGAGCCAGTGTGTCGGGGCTCCTAGTCCGGCAGCACTCAAGTCGCCGGAACGTCGGAACCGCCGCACTCGTTTTAATCGAATATTTAACGAAATAAAAGAATCGTTCTCAGAGACTCGTTTTATTAATTAATGGTAATAAGGAACCCGTGCATCGGGTTCCTGAAGTATTTAGAGAAATATAAATTATTTACCAAACTTTAAAACAGTACCGTTTAGGTAGCTGGTTTCTGGAAGATTACCATAGAGTGAGACTACGGAGTTTCTAACCATTATAGAGGTTTCATCCATCTATAAGGCTAGAACGAAATGGCATCGTTACAATACTACCTATACCTTATAACGACTATCTAGTACATTTAAATTCATCAATATAATACCTGTCACGGTAACAACGTCATTTATCAATGGCGTTTAAATATCGTTTAGGATAGACGAGATCCTTTCGGCTGTCCCTGTTGTGGCTACTTTCGCCTTTCATCATCATCAGACATTTTTAATGTCCCCCACTGCTGGGGAACTGGCCTTCCTTACGGATGGATAAAGAGGATTTTGAACCTTAACTCTAGGAAGATAAGGATTAACTTGTAGTGGTCACAACTAGCCGGCCTAGCATGAGCGGCTTTTATCGACTATTGACGCATGATAAAGATCCTATATCTCGCTTACACCTTAGTGGGGTAAGCAAGACAGCATGACGTATCATATCTTATCGCGTGATATAATGATGGTCATGCTAGGCAGGCTGGGACTGTCTAATATTAAAATCTATCGCAATCCCTTTAAATTCGTCATATGGAAGATATTTACATACTTCAGATCGTCACTATTTGACATTGATAGGGATCGCGATCGGGACGCATTTTGAAAGGTATTGAACTGAAAATTGAAAAATTTTAACTGTTTAAGCAAAGTGACATACGAAAATATCTTTCAAATGTATGGAGAAGTGTCAAATGAAGTGTCATTTAAAACATAATTCGACTTTAAGTTACACAATTCGTTAAATCACTATCACAATCACAATACCTTTGAAAGGGATTGTGATAGATTTTGAAATTAGATAATTAGGGGGCTGGTTGTTTAGCTTAATTTTTATAAAATGTGGAACTTACCCGGCCACTCTGGTCGAGTTCACACTTGACACGTAAACTGTCGCCGGTAGCCTGAGATGCGTGACTCTTGACAGGCTGACGGTATCCTGGACCAGTCCCACGTTGAACAGCAGCACCAGGGTGTCGTAAGTCGGCAGACTTCTCACCAAGAAGAACGACCGGTCAGAGAACGCCCTTATGTCGTACTCCCCGTGGGAGAGGGTCTTCTCCTTTCGCAGCTTGGTCAATGCTTGGTATACCTGAAACAAAATACTTTGTGATACTTTTTTTATTTTTATTAACGACGAGGAGACTTTTAGCCTTCATCATACCTGATGTTAAGTATTGATAAGGCTGAAGATGGAAGCGAGCCTCTCCCGGAATCCTCAATCACTGAGGAACTGGCTATCTTATCTGTAACTGACGGAACACAACAATGCTGAAAACATTGTTGTTATGGCGTCAGACTTAGATAAGATGGTGGTAGCTAGCCAGACGGACTTAGAACAAGTCCTACCACCAACCAAACCGAATACAATATGTACCTATCCCCGCTGGGAATAGACCCGGGACCCCTGGGTCTGATACCGGTGGTTGTACCACTAGACCACAGACAAGTATTGCTCAGCTGGTTCTTTACACAACATGGGGCCTATTACTTAACGTTGCAGTCGAATTTCCGCGCTCATAGAGCACGAGAAATAAATTCAATTCCATAATTCAACTGCTAAACGTTGCGCAATAGGACGCTTTTCTTTTCTTTTGATGACATACTTAGCTAAACCATTCACATTTCCTTATTACCTAATACTATAGACACTCTTGTTTATACTATAGATACTTCCTAGATTTAAATTAAGAACTTTTATCGATATTCTAGATTTATTTAATTAGGTGCCTACCTTGAAATGGCTTCTTTCGTCTTCCTTCTGTTTTTTAACATTCAAGAAAGGGTAATCTTCAGCAACAGGTAGCCACGTCCTGTTGCTAGTGGAGAAACCAGCGCTGGTGGTGTCATCCCAGTGGAACGGCGTTCTGGCGGGATCTCTCGAGTACAGCATGTATGTTTCATTGTCTCCTCTGTTGATAGCTTCCACATCTACTGTATCCTCCCAGCTGACGTAACCATCTCTCATTCCGATCTCCTCACCTTGATATGTCACTGCTACTCCAGGCAGTAACATGTTTATAGCGTTCAAACCATCTACCATATCGTGGCGGAATCGAGTTGGCATTCTGTTGTTGTCGTGGTTTCCAAACTAAAAAATATATATAGGTCCTTGGTAAGATTATCATCATCAAGTACATAATTTATTGCTATATCCGCAGTTATTCTAGTTAAAGTACACTTACCACCCAGTTGGGAACAGCTTGGTACGGCATGTACGTGAGCCACCTCAGGATGATGTACACAAAGTCTCTGGCGTTGGATTCTCCAGACAGGTCCGTGACGAAGTCGAAGTTAAATGGGAAGTGGGCGCCAATGTCACCCTCATCGTTTCCGTAGTACAACATGGTCATTGTTACATTGGCGTAGCCCTCCGAAAACAACACCCTGGAAGAAGAGTTAAATCAATGTCACTACCGTATAACCAGCCGCAAGCCACTTCTGAGTCTATAACACTACCTCAAGAGGACAAAAAATGTAAGTATGTCTGAGGAAAAAGAAAGTAAGTATACTTTTTAGGGTTTCGTAACCTAAAACAAAGGCAAAAAACGAAACCCTTATAGGTTCGGCCAAATCGATGTATGTCACAGCCACTTTATTCCAAAACTATGAGGATTACACAGTTGAAACTTGGTAGGTAGATGTATTGTGTAAACCGCTTTACGGTTTTTCCACAAAAATAAAAAAATATATGTCTTAAGGGGGGGCTCCCCATACATGGAACTGACACTTAAAATTTTTTTTTCATCAAACCTATACGTGTGGGGTATCTATAGATAGATCTTTAAAAATTACATTGAGGTACTTAAAACTGTTTTTTCTCAAAACCAACCGTTTTAATGATATACACTTTGAAAAAATGTGTGAAAAAAAAAGGGGGGGCCTCTAACTTTTAAAATAAGAAAATGAAAAATAAAAAATAAAAAAAATATGCTGTAGACCTTTATAAAAACTTTCATAGAAAATTAGTTTGAACGAAATATATTATAAATATACTATAGCACATTTGCCAAAACCGCAAATATAACTTTGTCATTCATACAGACACTATGAAAAACAAAGTTATTTTTGCAGGCGAAAAATTATAGTGGCATTTTGGGTAGGTAGGTGTATTTAATATAATAATAGAAACTTTATTGCACACGATACAAAAAAAAACACATACAGAGATTGCTACATAGCAATCTCTTCCAAGCAACCTTGGGTGAGAGTGAAACCCTTCATGTGCGAGTTCGACTTGCACTTGGCCGATTTTTATTTCTTTTAGAAGAGAGGAGTTCGTTATTTCATTCTAATTTAAGATGATTGCTGTTGATAATAAAAATGAAAAAAAAATACCTTGTGTTACCACCTTTGTCATTATTGTATTTATCAACAAATTCCCTCCACTCGTAGACAATTGGATACAGGTCGATCAAATCCTTAGTGTACAACGGGATAGTGTACCCCAGCTGATGAGACTCGAACTGACTGAGGCCGCTGAGGGGGTCGTCAGGGTATCTCCCATCATGGTCTGCAGGGTCAGCTTCCATGAGGTATGGCAGAGCATCCACTCTGAACCCGTCGGCTCCTTTGTCGAGCCAGAACTCCATGATGTCGAACATCTCCTGCTGGACCTCTGGGTTTCTGAAGTTGAAGTCCGCTTGTACAACAGCAAACTGATGGAGGTAGTATTGCTGACGTATGTCACTCCATTCCCAGGCTGATCCACCGAATTGACTCACCTCAAAAATAATTTATTAACAGTTAATCCACATAGGTTTCGTCTTTCTGTATTTAGCAAATTTTTTTGGTTGTTGAAGGTTTTCTTGATGAAAAGGGGACTATATTAGGTTTGCGAGCTATAACCTCGAATTGGTGATTAAAACACCTTTTTTTTAGAAAGCATCTTTTAGATTCTATGAATTACATTTATTTCCTATATCCTTATAATACCAGTTCCAAGACCTTATAGTCTCTACACCTAGATTGTTGTCTGGTTTTACCACAGACATTATAAGCTCTATGAACATAGAGTTATAGTAAAGGTCTCTTACCCAGTTCGAAGGTGGTGTTCTATTGGTCTCGTTGTCAGGGTCTACCGACAGAGGATCAGCCCACATAAAATAGTCTGCATACTTCGGGTCACCAGCTAACGACTTCTGGAAGTACTCTGACTCGTTACTCGCGTGGTTTGGCACGAAGTCTAGGAGCACCTTGAGACCTGGTAATACGGAAATAGTAGATTATTAACCAAGGGGATAAAGCAGTGTCTTCTGTCGCTGGTGACGATTTAAATCGCGAGCGTAACGAAGGATTTAAGACGAGTCCTGAGTGTAGCGAGAGATTTAAGTTCACCCAAGACTAAGACAGCTTTATCACCTAGGAAAATACTCTACTTTTCGTACCATTTGCGAAAAAATTAACACAATAATAATATGAGATGTATTTGAAGAAAACAAAAACGCGGCAAATTCCTAGACTAATATTTTTTGTCGGAAAAGCAAAGTCATCAAGCTCATACGGCCTCGTCGGTTTTTGTAATTTTATTTAATAATCATAACTGCATAATAAATGCGTATTCCTTTTTCAAAAAGATGTGTAATGCTTTATATACAAACTCAATGGTGTAAACACAGATGTAGTTCAGTATAAATTTCGGTAAGTATTCCAAATTTAAATCACATTCTCCCCCTAGAGGATGAATTAAATTCAGTACAATTTTCTTTCCCTGTTTTTAACAGATTAAAAATGACTATTGTTAAGTTCGTTTTTGTGGCATAGAATGTCACTGTTTTGAGCATGTGGTACGAAAACAGACTTTATTATTACTCAATTAGTAAAAACTAATCTACACTTATATTATAATAATAATATTATAAATCTGAAGAATTTGTTTGTTTGAACGCGTTAATCTCAGACACTACTGGACCAACTTAGAAAATTCTTAAACTATTAGAAAGCTACATTTCTCCCGAGTGACATAGGCTATATTTTATCCCGATATTCCCAGGGGAACAGGCACCACGCGGGTAAAACCGCGAGGATCCGCTAGTTAGTTATAAAAAGGTGTGCAAAAGGTGTTTTATAGTTCATACAAAATATTCTAAACTTTTATCATCAGCCAGTTTATGTAAACCTAATGAAAAACGGCTAAACGAGATTCCTACTGCATCAAGAAGATAAAGAAAAATTGGTCACCCATCCCATAAATTACAAGTCGAAATCGAATTTTATCTTAAGTACATTCGAAATCCGACACAAACCTACCGTTACGATGAAAATCGTTCCCAGTAATTGTAGGCAGTAAACAAATACATTTGTCGTTATTGATTGGCAAACATTATGTTATCTGATGGAATAGTATTAGGTGTTTGATTAACGGAATATTAAATTGGAATTTTACTGACATATCTAGATTATTGAGTTGATTTGTTGTGTGAGATATTATCAGCTTAATAGTAGAAAAAACTGATAGTGTATGACAATTTATTACTGTGGGGTAAGAAAGGAAACTCAGAAGTGAATGAGTAAGTGGATTAAAGAATCCCTATCGATTTTTAGGGTTCCGTACCCGCCCGGGAAATTGCTGGAGCGAGTCATCGCAGATCGCATCGTCCAGCACCTGGAGACGGTTGGTCCAGACCTAGCGGACAACCAGTATGGGTTTCGCAAGCGGCGATCCACAGTAGGCGCCGTTCTCGCACTCCGTGAGATTGTAGAGAAGGCGGAGAGTAGAAGGGAGGTGGTTGTCGCGGTCTCCCTAGACATCAGGAACGCGTTTAACTCGCTTCCCTTCGCAGTCATTCGGGACGGCCTCCGTTTCCATGGCCTGCCTCCTTACCTAATAAGGATTGTGGAGGACTACCTGGAGGGCAGGGAGGTTCTGTATCCGGTGGAGGATGGACGGATTGCCACTAAGGCTATGGCATGCGGTGTTCCACAGGGATCGGTGCTGGGTCCGCTCCTGTGGAACATCGGGTACGATTGGGTGCTGCGGGGGGTTCTCTTGTCCAGGATGGCAATCGTTTGCTACGCTGATGACACTTTGGTCGTCGCCCGGGGCAAGACGTATGAGGACGTAAGGAGATTGGCAGGGGTCGGAACCTCCCTCGTGATTGAGCGCATTGGAATGCTGGGTCTGACCGTGGCCGTCGAGAAAACGGAGGCCGTATACTTTCATGGGCCACGAAGAGTTCCTCCGGCAGGGGCGAACATAAGGGTGGACGGTACAGTGATTCCTCTCCGCCCTTGGATTAAGTACCTGGGACTGGTGCTCGACGGAAGGTGGAATTTCCGCGAACACTTCCGTCAGTTGGCCCCGAAAGTGACGAAGGCGGCCGGTGCGTTGGGGCGACTATTGCCTAACCTGAGTGGGCCAGGGGACACCTGCCGCAAACTTTTTGCTGGGGTATTGAGGAGCATGGCCCTGTACGGGGCGCCGGTCTGGGCCGACAAGCTCGACGATGAAAATCGCAGATGCCTTCGTCGGCCGCAGAGAGCAATCGCTATCAGAATCGCGAGAGGGTACAGGACCATGTCCTTCAATGCAGCCTGCGCGTTGGCAAGTACGCCACCTTGGCAGCTGGATGCCCAGGTCTTGAAGGAGGCGTACCGGGAAAGGAGAGTGGTGCTGGAGGAGGGGGGTGATTTGGCCCCCGACGAGATCGCGGCTGCACGACGCCGCGCCGAGGAAGCGCTGATGAGTGATTGGGAATTGTTGCTGGAGTCGGATTCGGCTGGAAGACGAACGGCCAATGCAATCCGTCCAGTACTCCGAGAGTGGTGTGATAGGGAGTTCGGGTCGCTGACTTTCAGACTGGCGCAGGTGTTTTCCGGGCATGGTTGCTTCGGAAAGTACCTGTTCCGGATCAGAAGGGAAGCGACCCCGCAGTGCCATGAGTGCGGCGCTGCGGAGGACAGTACGGAGCACACTATTACGGTGTGCCCTGCCTGGGCTCCGCAGCGCAGTGCTCTGGTCGCTGCGACAGGGTGGGATCTCTCGCTGCCCGGTATGGCACGCGCCATGCTGGCCACCGAGAGATGCTGGGAGGCGGCTGTCTCCTTTTGTGAATATGTCATGTCACAAAAGGAGGCATCAGAGCGGATCCGCGAGCAAGATGCTCACGCGGATCGGATCCGACGCAGGCGGGTAGGCAGAAGGAGGCAGCGCTATGCGCACCTCATTCCGCTGTAGTGGGATCAGATGGAAGGAGGTAGGTGATCCCCACCGTCTGGAGAGATGGCCACACTTGCTCGGCCATCTCTCCGCCGCGACGAGGCCTGGGTAGCCAGGCGGGCCACCAGTCATAGGGGTGAGTACCACAAGGGCCCCCAGGACGTATGGCGGCGAGAGGGCAATTTAAAAAAAAAAAAAAAAAAAAAAAGGGTTCCGTACCCAAAGGGTAAAACGGGGCCCTATTATTAAGACTCCGCTGTCCGTCCGTCCGTCCGTCTGTCAGGCTGTATCTCATGAACCGTGACAGTTGGACGGTTGAAATTTTCACAAATGATGTATTTCTGTTGCCGCTATAACAACAAATACAAAAAAAAAACAGAATAAAATCAATATTCAAGGGGCTCCCATCTGCTCACATACAACGAACGTTATTTTTTGCCGTTTTTATTTTTATAGACAATGGTACGGAACCCTTCGTGCGCGAGTCCGACAAGCACTTGGCCGGTTTTTTTATAATAATTCTCAAGCTCATACGGCTCTTGGTTTGTAAATTCTTCTTAAAACAAATAAAAAATATAACGGCATACGAGTAGGTATGTTTAATGGCATATGCATATATAATTATACAGGGTGAAAAAAAACTATGGGCCTCAGAGAGGAACTACCTTATAAATCCTTTAGTCAGCCCATTTTACCGAAAGAAAACAATCCTTTATTTTTTTTAAAGAAACACAACTACTTTCAAAGATTTTCGAAAAATTTTAAGAGCCTTGAATAAAAGTGCTTTCGCCGTCCCATTTAGTTTATAAGTTGAGTTTGCAGGTGTTTAATTTAATTTACTATGTTTGTTAGAGAGAATTGATCCTTATGAGTGACCGTATTGATTGATGGTATTAAAGTATAGAATGTTAATTTTTACAGACTTTAGCTGGTTCGATTCCTGGGTGTGGGAAGCGTATTTTTTAAAATGTTTTAATGCAGTTGTGTTCAAAAATAAAGGAATGTTTCCTTTGAATATATCTATACTAATATTATAAAGAGGAAAGATTTGTATTTTTGTATGTAACGAATAAACTCAAAAACTACTGGACCGATTTTGACGAAATTTGGTATAGAGAATCCTTAGACCCCAAGTAGTAACATAGGCTATAAATGATCCCAAAATTCCCACGGGAACGGGAACCACGCGGGTGAACCCGCGCCCGGCCTCTAGTACATAATAAAGAATTTACTTACTTACATACTTAATAAAATGAGTTAACTAAAGGATTTAAGGTAGTTCTCCTCCAGGTCTCCCTTTATACAAGCTGAACAAAATCGTAACAAAAGAAACAGTTAAAAAGCCGACCTACTCTAATACGTCTGTACCTTAAATTCTAACTCTAATTTCTTAAGCATTATTTTTATTATTTTCAACTCTGACGCATGTTTTTTTTATGATATAGATATGTTGTCACTGACCTTGATCAATGAATATGGTAATAGTGATAAGCATCTAATGTAATCTCACTTTCAAACGATAATGATTGAAAAATAACAACTAATTGATGTGCGATTAACTAATGATTCTCTTTTAAGAGTAAGGGAAAATATTGCAACATTTCACATTTTATTACCATAAACAAAAAAAACAACTTAAAATTTTTACGATAGGTAACAACGATATACTTCATAAAGTAACTAAACTGACTGATCTTTTATATTTATATAAACGAAAAGAAAACGCATTTGGCCTCTGACAAGTTACTGAAGTTTGCCATAAA